>CP110840.1:9342500-10592500 GCA_028411795.1 Euphorbia peplus
TTATTTTGGGTCCCATTTCCTAGTCTGAGTGATATCACTTCTTTTATTTGATAATTCAGGGGCATATTTTAATATGTGTATATTGTGCAATACATTTGTGGCAGGTAGATGGGCATGTAGTGTTGAAATTTGCACTTTGTTATGGCTTCCAGAACCTGCAAAATATTGTTAGGAAAGTTAAAATGCGAAAATGTGATTATCATTTTGTGGAGGTTATGGCTTGTCCATCAGGTCTCTCTTTCTATCTCACTTATTGGTTTACATTACATTCTAATCTTATAAATTTAGTTTCCTATCTATCGGTGCTGGTGTTAATTATTATAGTCAAAACAGGTTGCTTAAATGGTGGAGGTCAAATCAAACCAAATCCAGGGCAATCTCCAAAAGAATTGCTTCAGTCTTTAGAAGCCATTTACATGGAAAATGTGAGTTTGAGAATGTTCAGTTTTGTTTGCAATATGATTAGGTTATGACCTTCATCTTTCCTATCTGTGGCTGCTGTCCATCCATTATGATGAATCTATACTCAAAGTTCTTATCTGACGCCTGTTAATGCTTATATTTGGACTTGGTTGATTTAAGGATTTTCCAGCTAAGCATGCCTAGACTGTTTCACATAGTATACATGACCAAATGTCTCTGATATATTTTATACTCGGAACTGTGAACTTACTGCTCAAATATCTTATTAGGACAGTTGATAAGTACCTAACCTTATTAGGTTTTCGTCAGCTGGAAAACTCTACCTAACCCTCGAGAGAAATTGAAGGAAAAGAAAAAATCTGCCACATTGATTGTGTGGCATGTATTATGGGACCTGCAAACCAGGTGAAGTATAGATTTAGCTCAGCCGCTGGCATGCAGACTAATGCTTCAGTCACTTGCTGGTTTTAGGTTCTTAGTAAAGCTTTTGGGTATTTCTTATTTATTTGGAAAAAACACATTTGACAAATCACTGGAGAAAACAGTCTCATATCTTCCACCGTTACTTTTTCATTTTTCATAAACTTAATATGGATTGGCTAGTTAGTTAAAAAAATTGATTATCTTATGTTCGTGAAATTATCCCTACTCTTCGGAAAATGCATGTGTTATGAAATTGAGTTATTGAGTAATACATGCAGTAAATGAAGTGATAAACTTTTATTCTACTTGTTCCAACTTTGCAAGGGTTTTTAGTGTATTTTCTCTTTACAAATGATCATTGTTAAATTACAGGTTCTTGTAGCAGATCCCTTTGAAAACCCTCTTGTTAGAAGATTATATGATGAATGGCTTGAAGAACCCGGCTCAGAGAAATCGAAAAAATATATGCACACAGAATATCATCCTGTGGTTAAAAGCATAACTGCACAGCTAAATAACTGGTAAACAGGTTGGAGTTCCATAGTTGCCTATCCAAGTATCCATCGGCTTTTTTTTCTCCAAGATACCTTTGTTTTCTCCCAGAGAACAGCTACCAGCACAGCTTCATTGCTTGTTCATGGGTTTGCACTTTACGATGCAGTCCAATTTTGGCAGAGTTAACAGATTTGTTATGGCATCATCTTTACCATTGTATATGCTCTTATACTAAAGTCCTTTTAGATAGGAAAAAGCATTACTTTTATAATATGTTGTAAACCATGACCCTATTTTTTTTTTCCTTTTCTCCCTCTGTAGGATAAGGGTCCAAATAATACATGTCTTCTCGATTGCTTGTAGAATTAGATAGGTCTTAGGTATTCTCTCCTGCCGATATACAAAAAGAAATAAGTTATATGTACCAATTTGCTTAATGAAAGAATTTTTGAGATGGTTGATGTTGCTCATCTCCTATCAATCACTTGGACCATATAGTTCTCTTCTGTGATTTTTTTTTTATTTTCTCAGTCGCATAGATTTCTTGCTAGAAGGTATGCTGAGGAGCTGCTTCCACCAGTTACTTTCTTCTAGATGGTAGAATGAATCTGGGAATGTATTGTCTTGATGTAGAATGAGTCTGGGAACATATTGCGTTGATTTCAGATCTAGGGCTATCACACTGCAGGGATTCTCTGTTTTCTATCGCCTTACTAGATGACGAATAAATTTTGAAATGTTCACCTTTTCCATATACAGCTCAAAAGAATCACCTCTGAATTGAGTCATTGTTTGTCATGTCATCCTAAGATTAAAATAAATAGTTTGGGTTGACAGAACCTGCACTTTTCAGAGCTCATCCATATAATGTCTTGGACTGAACAATGAACATCATTCTAGAATTAACACATTTCATTAAATTGTCTTGTCAGCAACCAGTAGCATTTACACTCAAACAGACACTAATGACAACCTTCAAAAATATTTAAGGATTGTGCAGGTTTAAGATTTTTATATTTCAATGGAGCGCTTCTTCATTTTATATCAGCCCTTTGAAATTGTTTCTGTTCCTCACCAATCTGACATATAAAAGCGATGCCGTATCTAGTATCTTTTGATGGTCCCGGTGCTTAGATTTTAAATGCTTTACAAAACATACTAACTTGTGACACTAATGTAGTATTTTACAGTTTAAATACTAGATTAGCAATAGTAGGTCTGGAAAAATGTTTGGCCAGACATTATAAAAAGAGATTGTCACTTTTCTTAGTTTGCTGCATAAAACACCAAACTTTATATATGATTTTGGAGTTCAATAGAGGCATAGAATGGGAAAGATGAGACAATTTAGCTTTTGATAATTATTCAAGTGCTTAAGTAACTAAAACCTTGTACAACAACTAGGAGCTGTTTCTTCTTACCACAACTATGATTCAACATGGGGCAAAAAGGGGGTGGACAAAAGCTATGCAAGACAAAACAGAGCTCAATCTCATTCAAACGATCCGTATGACACTAGAAACGCCTCGGATTGATTTGTTTCCCGTACGTGCATTTGCTTTCATCTGATCTCCGAGCTGCATTGCGGGTTGTGCTGCCTTTGTTGTAACAATCTGAACTCTTGGACGTCCTCCTGAAGCGGCCATTGAAACGAAGTTCATTTGACATTTGCGTGTTTTCCATAGATGTGTTTGGACCCAGAGGAGAATTGTACCCGGTTGCTTCGAATTCCTGCAAAGGATTTTGTATCAGTCGTTTTATATTTAACACAGGCCATGTAAAGTGACATTTCAATGGAGGCGGAGAGAGTTATAGATTGATTATTACCTTTGATTTAGTCTTCGCACAATAAGGTGTTAAACATGGATTTAAATCTTTGAGAAACATGTCCTCTGGACTACCTGGGCTAACAGGGTCACAGGAGCTGCTGAATTCCTAAATCAAGTGATTCAACAGATTATCACAGACGAAAGGTCAAACAAAGACAACAGGTCTCCACATGCTAAGGGAAAATAGTTAACGGAAAGTAGGGGTGACAATTTCTAACAAGATAACACTATTTACAGAGACAACATGGTTGATACTACTTTATTGACCCAATTACAATTTTTCTTGCATCTGCATCCTTCGTAATCATATGAAACAAGTAGATAATTTGATACGATAGCTCAAGATTTCTACCCCTTATTGAAAGGAAATCTTGCCATTTCTCTTAGCAAACATTCCCTGACATTACTCTTGAAATGCTTAGCAGGTTTAAACCAAGAGCCTATAACAACTATCAATCAAACAATGTACATTTATTGTTTAAGCTAAGTTGAACTATCAAACTCCAGATTCCATTATGCAAGATATATCAGGATGCTTACCAAAGAATTACTAGCTTCTTCATGATCATATGTTGGTGTCCTCGGTGAGCTGCAATTACGCTGGTGGAGTGTCCTTGTATATTTATCAGCCTTCACCTGTTCATTATAAGATTAGATATCCTATAAGGCAACACAAGGTCCACAACTCACAGTTTGAATACTGATTTTTATTGAGGCTATGTTGCACGGAGACCAGAAACGCTACTTCTATAACTCAACATTCATAAATATCTTTCAAACTGAAATAGACACGGACACGAAACATAGAAAAACTATTTAAGGGATGTCTGTCCACCACTTCTATAACTCAACATTCATAAATATCTTTCAAACTGAAATAGACACGGACACGAAACATAGAAAAACTATTTAAGGGATGTCTGTCCACCACTTCTACAACCCAACCTCCATATTCGCATAACCAGAACACCATTTCTCGAAATCCAAACGTCAAATCATGAAGATTCAAAATTCATTATACTTCAATATGAATAGAAAGGGAAAGTAAACACATCAATACCTCAGCAAGATCATCAGCCAAGCACTGTAACTGCCCGGTAAGAGAAGTAACCTGCCTCTGAAGAGTCGGTATGAGCTGTTTAGCTTGCTTCAATTCAGACCCTTGTCTCTCTAATACCTCTTGATACCCACAATTCATCAAATCAGGGAAAAGAATTGCATCTTTCAGTGCTTTAATTTCTTCCCTTTGCTTCAAACACAAATCCTTCAACTTCTCAACCTACAATCAACATATAAAACTCAAGGGCTGTCAATTTCTAACATGACAACGCAGTTAACTATAACAACCTGTTTGACACGATTGTCATTTTTTCATCATTTAAACATTTTAACACTCTTATAACCCCTAACAATAAACAAAAAAACACACACATATAATGCCATAATCAATAAGAACTACATATGAATTTTTCCAATTACAGCTCAAAAACCACATTCAATCACAAAAATTCAAAAAAGAACCGATACCCACCTCTCGATTCTTCGCCTCGAGCATCAATTTAAGCTCAGAAATCTCCATCTCTTGCTCTTTATTCTCACTCAAAAGCTCCCTCTCACTTCTCAACACCATAGCCAAAGTCCTCGTATTCCCACTATTCCCATTCCCCTTAACCTCAGTCAACGCCTTAACCGTCTTCTTCTCCTTCTCCTTCCCATTCCCGAACAATTTCTTCTGCAACCCAATAAACCCCGCCCCTTTCCTGGCGGTTTTCTTCAAGTCCTCAGCAATCAAATCAGAAGGTACAAAAACCCCTCCCCCACCTCCTCCACTACCCTTTTTGAGAGTGGATTTCTTCTCGATGAATTTCCTGACCATGGAGGTCAAATTGTGATCATTGCTCTTCGGTTTGGAGGTCTTGGTAAGGGACAAATCAGAGGGTTTAGGTCTGATTAGAGCGCGTGAGTTGGGTTTTCCAGAGGGGAATTCAGAGGAGGAAGAAGGGTCTGAGAATGTGGTGGAAGATCTTGAATCGTATGAATTGTATCGAGATGCCATGGATTGAAGTTGGGGATTTTGGGAGGTTGAAGATGAGATTTTGAAATGGTTGGCGCTGTCTGAATTCAAAATTTGAAGGCGCGGGGATTATATTTTTGAGTGTAACGTTTTACTTTTGCATATTCTTTAGTATTATTTTGTGGGCCTTTCGTACATTTATCAATGCCTCATAGTCCGCTAAAAGTCTATAACAAGTTAAATAATGGCATTTCTTTTAGCTTAATCCGTATTTAGCTCATTTTCAAAAATTTCAATTGCTCTCTTAAACTTTCAAATGTTAAAAGTAATAATCTAAACTCATTTAAACGTAATAGATAATCCTCTATTTTTGTTAAACTATTACAAATAGCTCTGTATGTTTGTTCAAAAGTTACAATTAACCGATTATTCTTGTTTGATGGCTTACAGTAACCCATAATTCTAAAATCGTCCATATCAAAATGTGAAAGCTAAATGATATCTTTTACAAAGTTTCCGACTCCTCATATTATAAGCTTTCACCTATAGTATGCACCATCAACAATTTACATGTTTTTATATATCAACTTTGACACTAAGAGGCATTTTGTAGTATATAGCTAATTTGTAAATTTAAAAGTTGGCTTGGGCCATGCGTAAACGAGCTTTCGTTAAAATTTATCAAACCCAAGTCCGTCCAAGCTCATGGTAAAACTAGACGGGTTGAGTCCGGCCTTAAAATTGAAATCTCAAGCCCGACTGTCTAAGCATGTATCTCTATTTAAGCAACGTGATTTGAGATATAATCTTAACAATGAAAAATTGTAAACATAATATGAAATGTAAATGTGTAAATATCAAATTGTTCACCAAATAATCTAATAAACATGTATTTATATTTTTAATAAATAATTTTATATAATACATAAATACTTTTAATAATAATATAATATAATGTAAACGGAGTGGGCCAAGCCGTTCTAAATATTCCTAAACCCAAGCTCGACCCAATTTTAAGTGAGCTTGCACAAGCTTGAGCTGGGTCGAGCTTGACATAATTTTTTTGTGCCTAACCCCAGTTAAATGGGCATGGGCTTGGGCGTGTTGGGCGGCCATGCCAAGTCTACCTTCTTCTAACTTCTTTTCATAATTCATTATAAGTTAGTTGGTTAGAGATCCTCTAGAGTTCCAAGGAACTCCATGTGTGGAGTTCCTAAGATCTCAGCCACACAATAAGATCCTAGGGCCCTCATTTAAAGGTAGAGAGAGAAAAAAGTGTTTTGTTTAATTAATGAGGGCCCTATGATAAGCAAGAAATTAGACGCTCGTCGGGCGGATGAAAACCGTTGAGAACTAGTTACGAATTAGTCGGAAAACTAATCATATGGATAAGAATGATTTTGAATGCTTAGGCGAGTCTAGACGGACAAATCAATTTAAATCAAAAATTTTGACAGCTTATATCATAATTTTGCATCTAGAATATGCATATATTTATACATTAATTTTGAAACTAAAAATTTATATATTATTTTTGAACAAATATAATCATTTATAACACCTCCAGACGCCTTCTTCTTTCATCATATTCATCTTCAGCTCTCACTCGTTCTCCATTTCGTCAGCTCACATACTCATCATTCTTCCGCTGAGGTCAATCGAGCTGTTGCTTCCTTTCATAAGCTTCTTCATTCGAGGCCCCGGGCTTCCCTGTTTGAGCTTCTTCCCTGTGGTGACGTATAGTGCTGTCATTAATGGTCTTTGCAATCGTAACCAAATTATTGAAGCATTTGGCCTCTTCAAAAAGATGAGTTGGATTTGCTATTTATTACAAATGCATATAAATAATGCCGTGTTCTAAATTATTTGCACTCTAGTTCAATTTTTTTAGTAAGAGTCAATGTCCACTATATAAGTGTAAAGAGCCTGTCAGAATTCTTGATCGGTAGTTTGTGCTTGGCATAAGTATTCTTTATCAGTTGCTCAACTTTAAGCAACGGGCATCAGTTTCCTCTGTAATTAAATCTGTAAAACTATGATGTAAGAATAGTATTTGTTATTACAACAGTAAATCAAAATAGGTGTTAATTGTTTAAAGAAAGATTCTTTCATTTGCAAGATGGTCGTTGAACTTCTAGTGTTAATTTTAAGATATGAAATCTGCCTATTGTACTTATTTCCTGTGTATATGGTTACATGATTTCAGGTCCTGATTTGGTTTGGTGTCGAAGCATCTCGTTAATGTAGCTTATTTACATCTGTTCTATTTTTGAAAGCTGAATGATGCCAATCAATAGGTCTTTCTCCCAAAATCTTTTGAGTTGGAGAGTACACTTTTCCTTGTTTTTTCATTCTGTCAAAGCTCCCATCTAAGATAAGTTAATATCTTTTGGGGTGGTGTTTACACTGTTGTAACTGATGAAAATTGATTTAGTTATACATTTTTGTTTTTCAGATTTGATACAAATTTATGGTTTGATTATTTTACGGACACCTTACGTTTTGTGATTATGCAACTTCCGGATTTGGCTAAAGTTGGCGAACACTCTGCTTTGTGTTAGGCATAGCAGATGAAGCAGTAGTTGATTACAATCATATAAATGAAAAATGGGGGAATTTACTCAACTCTAATTGAGTTTCTTTTCTGTCATTGCCTTTTAAAGGAGTAACTGGCCTAGATGTGTCTACTTTAATGGACATAGCGTTTATCATGGCCATGGTGGGAACAAATCATCTTGGATTAGCATTTTTTTCTCCTTCTCGAGAAATTTAAGCAAGTTTCTATTAATTTCGTCCTGCACAATATTTTTATAACCAAAACAAGTTTGAGTACTTGAACTCCCAAGTGTCATGATATTTACAGTAATCTCTACTGCACACGTCTTCCTTAGTCGAATTGAAATGACCATGAATTAACATAGTGAATTCCTTTTTTAGCAAATAATTACTCTACTTAACTATTTCGAGGACTTATTTCTTTTTTGCTATAAAGGGACAAACATGTGAACATGTGGTGGTTAAGTCGGCTATAACTATTTCATGAGTTCGACGTTGATCTTTGCACATTAGTTAAAAAACGTTAGGAATGCTACCAAATTAGTGAAAATTGCAAAAATCAACTTGGAATTTTTATACGATTTTCAAAATCTAAACCATGTTGAACAATTTTCACAAATTCAATCTCAGAGATATTTACACGATAATAGTGCCTCATTTTCTTAAATTAATTTATGAAAATTTCTTGGCTAACTTAAGCGTTGAATCATTATAGACAATACAACAACACATACCTCAAGTTCGGTACAGTAAAATTAAGTGTGAAATCGATTTTTATTTTGTGCCCAACTAAGGACTCGGGAATTATAGCATAGTGTACCACGTAGAGACAAGGCTTGCTGAGTGATCCGAAAAATAAACAAAGCCTCAACATGTCAAGCTTGCTTCGACACTTGATTGGTTACAATGAAATGTGAAAAGAGCAATGTGTCACTGTCCACTTTAGCAGTCAGTTCATTTCTTGCTATCCCACTCTATAACCGTCCACATTGGGTTTTTACAGAACCAAAAATGAACAAAATTTCATAAATCTTTTCATCCATCCCTGAGTACACATAAAATTATGTACCACAAAAATGTGAGTATAAATAGTTTGGAAAATAAAAGAATTAAGCTGAAAAATATCTAATGAGATGAAAATTAAGCCATTTTGTATATTATTTGGAAGAGAAACTTTAGAATATATTTGACGTACCATGTCATCCATAATCCATACATTGGATGGTTAATATGATGACAATGTTATAAATGTTAATTTTAAGATTATAATTTACGGTCTAAAGTTCAATGTTTTGGATTTTTATTTCATTATCTAATCTCTTAATATGAAAAATTAACTAAATAATATGTTACTGATTAATTATACAACTTTGAAATCTTATTGACTCGGTATACTACATCATTAGTATGTCGAAAATACAGTAAATACTTTATGTTTTAAAACTATAGTCAATTTGGGAAAGTTGTAATTACTATAATAGAACATTGAAATTTGATCATCAAAATTTTAATTAACAAGTTTGATCTCTTCTGTGAGTTGAGGACAATGAGGAGTTTGATGATGATCTTGATCTGCAGATTTATAAAGAGTAGGAATGAGATACAAATTGTTCTTCCTTCCAACTGTAGCTCCAAAAGATTCAGTCATATCCAAATTCTCCGACGTGATTCCTTCTGGTAGTTTCCAATCAAAATGGTAAAGTAATCTCGCAAGAGGCAGTTCCATATTTGCTAAACCAAACGCTATTCCAGGACATATTCTTCTTCCTGCTCCAAATGGTATGAATTCAAAATCCATTCCTTTGAAATCCACTGCATTGTCCATAAATCTTTCCGGTTTGAAGCTATTTGCTTCTTCCCAAGTTTCGGGATCTCTTCCGATTGCCCAGGCATTTACAATCACCTTGGTTTTTATAGGAATTTCAAAGCCAGCAACTTCGCAAGTTTTCCTGCTCTCTCTTGGAAGTAACAGCGGTGCAGGCGGATGTAATCGTAGTGTTTCCTTGAGTACTAAAGGCAAGTAAGTCAGCTTCTGAACATCTTCCTCTCGGATCACTTTCTTGCCTCTGAAAGCGTTTCTTACCTCTGCTTGCGCTTTCTTGAACACTCTAGGATTTCTCATCATTTCTGACATTGCCCATTCTATTGTCGTGGATGACGTGTCTGTTCCCGCGATGAACAAATCCTACAAATTATCCAAATTCATCAACCGCGAATTCAAATTTCGAAGAGACTAATAATCGGATCTTAGGTGTATAAAACTTACCACAATAACGGCTTTCAGATTATCAGTTGTAACAGGACATTGAAGCCTACCACTTCCTTGAAGCTTCAACAGAACATCAACCAAATCTTCCTTCTCAAACTCATTACCGCTTTGGCTCATCAATTTTTTCTTATGATCATCAATAATCTTCCCGAAAACTCGACTCAATTCTGATCGAATTCGCTCCAACCTACCCTTAAATCCGCTCATCACATGAAGAAACTCCAAAGAAGGAAACAAATCAGGAATCCCAAACCCTCCAGCAACTAACGTAGTCTCTTTCGTCACAGCAATCACAGCGTCCTGATCTTCACATTCGTCGCCAAAAGCTGCCTTACATGTTATATCATTAGTCAGCTGGAAAATTCTCTCGGTAAAATTAATCTTTTTCCCGACGGATTTCCCGACAGATTTAATAAACTTCTCCACCTCATCCTCCCTGAGTTGCCGGAAAGACTCAACTCTTTTCGGCCCTAGAAGTTCAGTCAAACTGATTCTTTTCATCTGCTTCCAGTACTCCCCGAGCGGGGAGAAGGCGATATCCGTTCCGCCATACGTGATGATCTTGGAAGCAAGAAGTTGAGGCCTTTGTGCGAAGACAAGGTCGTGAGTTTTCAAGATTTCTTGAGCCATTTTAGGATTAGAAACAACAACCGCGGAGATTTCCCCGAGTTGAAGGTGCATAAGAGGTCCGTATTGTCTTGCAAGTTGTGCAAGAACGTGATGTGGTTCTGCTCCGAGCATGTTCAGGAGGTTTCCGATCAGCGGTAACTTTGACGGTCCCGGGGGGAGTGTTTTAGTTGGAATTTCAGATTTTTGACAGGATATTTTCATTGTTCGGGTGTGGAGTTTAGAACAAGGATGGAATTGGAGAGATGGAGGACGTGCCGGAGCTGTGAAGTTTAAGGGTTGGGAGGGATTGAGTAGTTTGTGATTTGAAGGGGAAAAAGAAAGTGAAGTAGACATTTTTAGTTACAGACAAGTAACTGTGAAGAAGATGAAGTGTAATTTGGTGCAGAGCTTCTTCACTTTATATAAACTTGTTATGGGATTTTTCTTCGTTTATTCAAATAAACTCCTAATATATTTTTACAAAAAATTAGAGATTTTAATTTTTCCTGTCAAAAAAAAAAAAGATTTAAATTTTTGGGAAGTTTAATAAAAAAAAATAGTGACTTTTGATAACTAGTGTTGTTATAGTCATTAATTAAAGTTTTTTTTATTGATGTAATAGCTACGTCACTTTTCAATACGTAATTTAATTCGAGTAACTTAAGATAAAATGTAAAGTTAAAGTGATTTTTTTCAAATAAATTGAATTGTGTGGCTATTTTAAAATTAAAATTTAGAAATATAATACATTTAATCTTCAAGATCAACATTGTTATTATGTTAGAGAAAATTGGTTTGAATATCATTTAACTAGTCAAATATTTCAAATTGGCATTTCTGTGTGAGAACAAAGTTTCAAAAAATCAAAACTAAAAACTAAATCAGCTAGAGATAAGTTACACGAAAAGAAAAAATGTCGAAATGATTAAAACATTTATTTTTGTAAGAATTTTTTTATTGTGCTTATTGGTACAATCAAACAATGTCAAACTATATAAAATTATTTCTATTTATTAATGAACTCTTTTTTTACAGAAAGTTTAGCTAAGCATATGTCTATTTTACTGGTAAGGGTAGAAAAACCACTAATCTCGATGAAGATTTTATATATTGGGTAGGAAAACCACGATGAAGATTTTATATATTGTCTACCCATAGCTAAATTTTGATGAAACAATAATTCAAATCTCAAATTTTTTAAATGCAAAATGAGTGCCTGACCATTTAGATAAACTCTTATTGACATTAAAAAATTTTTGGCTATATTAAAAAATCATTTGAAAAATTCAATACGATTTAATTAGGATCAACAAATCTATTTAAAATTTTTATTCTTTTTTGATAAACTTGTAAGGAGTAAAATTGGAACTCTGAACTTTCTACTCACACTTTGGTAAGTGTAACAATTGGACTAAAGCCAATTAATTTAAATTTTTTATAATATAAAAGTAAAAATTTAATTAACTAGAAGTATTAGAGATATACATCATTAAAATAAAAAATAAGGACAAAAATTTAAAATAAATATGGTTTAGGAAAAAATAAAAAATAGTAGTACGTTAATTGGACATGACAAATAATGATAATGTTTTGGTTAGGTTAGTCATAAATGACGTGCACCTCCTTCAAGATTCAATCTATGGATCAAACTATATTAGTTTTATACATAGCCACCACAGTTCTTTGCCAACTAAAGCCGCCTTTCGAATTAATCACGATCCTTCAATTTTGACTTGATTTCATTATAGCCCATAATGTTCATATCGTTACATTATAATATATGACTTCATATGTTACATTTTATTAATATAATAACCTTTTATATATCATTGATTACATTAAAATGATCGGACTGATCCCAAAACAGAAAAATGGGAGATTAGAGTTATTTATTATTAAATATTTCATGGAATCGTCACTTTTCTTAAATCGTTATATTTTTGAAACTTTTACTATTTAAGCAAATATTACTTTCTCTCCTATAAAAATTTAAACAAATAACCTTTAAAGAAAGTAAAAAGATAACATCATATATGTTAGAAAATTAACTATTAATTTAAAACAATAAAATAAATAAGTTAGATTAATTAGTAGAAAATGAAAAAAAAGTCTAGAAATAAGTAGATTATTCAACAAGGGAAATATCTAAAAAATTAATGGCTAAATATCTAGATTTTTCTCATGAACTTTGTGGTTCTTATTTGATGAGTCACCAACTAAGCCAACTATAAATATGGGTTTAGGATGTTGTAATTTGTACGTTTAAAAATGTAACAAATATGAAGAGTTAGGAGTGAGTAGAAAAATAATAAGATAGAAAAGTGTATGTATGAGTGTTATGGTGAGGTTATAAGAATTATATTTGATTAATAAAAGTTCGTGTTTTAGTCGAGTTCTTCAATAGTCTACACTGAGTTCGATCTTTGATTTCCTAACAATATATATTAGCTCTACAATAAAATGTTGTCTATCATAAAAGAGGTTAAACGGATATTATATTAATAAAATATATACTTCGAAAAATATATAATACAAAATTTTGAAATTTTGAGATCATAATGAAACTGACTTGAATTTCAGGAGCATGAGTGTTATTTACGGATTAAAAATAAAAGCAATAGAAGAAAACAGTGTGCATTAATAGCAAAATCAAAACAGGACACATATTTTAGGGGACAGTCAACAATGGGGGCCAACACTATGCATGTAGTTAGAGTGGAAAAAAAAATAGGGAAAAGTTTAAAAAAAATCGCGTGGTTTCCAAATTTACAAAAATGAAAGTTTGTAGTTTCAGTGTTTGTAAATAAATGTACGAGGTTTTATTCCGTTAAAAAATAAAAGTATGGTCACTAACACCGTTTATTTTTGCTGACGTGGCACTTTGACCACAATTTAACCAAAGGTTAATTTCGTCATTATCAAAAATAAAAAAAATAAAAGTAAAATAAAATGTTTGTGGTTTGATTTTTTTGCAAATAATAATCCGTGGTTTGATATTTTTTTTAAAAAAAGGTACGAGATTTGATTTTAATTACCAAATACGGTTTTAGACTAATTTATAAATTAAAAATTACCAACAGATATTCTTGTATTTCTTATAATGTTAGACTAGTACTAAAAAAGTTGATCAATTTAAAATTACAATTCAAAATAATAAATTGATTATGAGGTCAATAATGAAGTTTCAATATTCATGTTCATTCAAACAAATTAAAATTACTTCAAAAAAAAGAAAATATCCAAATTCATGAAAATTGTATAAATCCAAAATACCAAAAACATTATAAGAAAATTTGTTGTTTTGTTTTTTACAATAATATTTGTTGGTAATTTTTAATTTTTTGTTTTGGTAATTAAATCAAACATCATACCTCTTATTTAATAAAATATCAAACCACGGGTTGTTGTTTGCAAAAAAATCAAACCACAAACATTTTCTTTTACTTTTACTTTTTTTTTTTTTTTTTTTTATGACGAAATTACCCTTTGGTCAAATTGTGGTCAAAGTGCTACGTCAGCAAAAATAGACGGTGTTAATGATCGTACCTTTATTAGCTAACGGAATGAAACCTCGTACCTTTATTTGCAAACACTAAAACCACATACATTCATTTGCAAAATTTGGAAACCACGAGCATTTTTTTTTAACTTTTCCCAAAAGAATACTAATAAGTAACGAGTAAAATTACTAATAAGAGTTGGTTTAAATGGTTTAAGTTCTTCTTTCGTCAAAATTTAGCTTTAGATCATTTGTAAATTCTATTGTAAAATTTCATCGAGGTCTGAAGTTTGTTCTGACATTGTAAATTGATAGATTTACCCTTAACTAAACTTTATGTTATGTAAAAATAATAAAGTAATAAGTAAAATTACTTTTGTTTTTCCAAAAAAGAATGTAGTTAATTTTCTTTATTATAGATGAACATCATCGGATTCTTGTTTAAAATAAAAGTTGTAAATGAAAGATAATTTCTCAATAATTCAAATACAATTACGGAAAATTTTAGAATATACCGATTTACCATGTTATTCTACCTCGAAACAATAACTTAATGACAAATATATATGTTTGCATCAAAGGTTCATGATTTGGAGTTTAGGATTTATATTTTAGGATCAAAGATTCTTGTTCTAGGATTTATAATTTTATGTAAATAATTAGCTAAAAAAATATATTATAAATGATTATACTGAGTTAAAATCTTATTGACTGAAATGATGAAAGACAGTCTTCATTGATTTAGAGTACCACGTCATTTGTACGCCAAGTGTATATGAGAATCTATCGTAACAATACACGTTTAAAGTTGGCTTCTTATGAGTGAAAGAATAGATTAATGGAATCTGTACACCGAATATTTTATTCTTTTTGACTTAAATTCATTTCAGTTCAGCAAATTCAACAAAATTCATTAGGATATATTTAGCTAATCTATTAAAAAAGAAGAAGTTATGTTTAGCTAATAATTAATTTGAGTTCACTTTATTTTTAAGTAAAAAAGAACAGTGATAAGAGCGGATGAGAGATAAGGTGACATAGAGTGGGAGTTTGTGGGAGTTAACTAATTTGTCTCTCTTAGACTCAATAAGGAGTTTATGAGAGTAGAATTCAGGAAACAAAATCATCTAACAGAACGTTATCTAGCTAACAGATTGATCAAAATGCCTAAGCTTCCTTCTTGATGCATTTGCCTACTTTACATTCAACAATTATTACTTGAATATAACATTAAAATTCGATTGTTGAAAAAAATATGTTAACCAACAAGTTTGATCTCTTCTTCTCTATGTTGAGAAGAATGGTGATGATCTTGATCATCATATTGATAAGGAGTAGGAATGAGATACAAATTGTTCTTCCTTCCAACAGTCGCTCCGAAAATTTCAGTCATGTCCAAATTTTCCGATGTGATTCCTTCTGGTAATTCCCAATCAAAATGGTAAATCAATCTTGCAAGAGGAAGTTCCATATTTGCTAAACCAAACGCTATCCCCGGACATATTCTTCTTCCAGCTCCAAATGGTATAAACTTGAAATCCATTCCTTTGAAATCAACTGTGTTATCCATAAACCTCTCTGGCTTAAACACTTCTGCTTCTTCCCACGCCTCGGGATCTCTTCCTATTGCCCAAGCATTTATAATCACCTTGGTTTTTGCTGGAATTTCGTAGCCAGCAATCTCGCAGCTTTTGGTGCTCTCTCTTGGAAGCAACAATGGTGCGGGTGGATGTAATCTTAGTGTTTCTTTGAGTACTAAAGATAAGTAAGTCAGTTTCTGAACGTCTTCTTCTCCAATTACTTTCTTCCCTTTGAAAGCGTTTCTAACCTCTTCTTGTGCTTTCTTCAACACTCGTGGATTTTTCATCATTTCCGACATTGCCCATTCTACTGTGGTGGATGATGTGTCCGTTCCAGCAATGAATAAATCCTGAAAAATTAACCCAATTCATCCATTCAAAATTCCAAAATAAAATTCTAATTTTATTTGTTGCCATGCACTTCTAAATTTCCCTTTCTTCTTAAGCTTCCCACAATACACGGTCATTTTGTTGAATATGAATTTTAATTTATTGTTAAGAGAATAGGTACTTTACTCTAAAGGTTTTTACATTAACCGTATGGTAGATATATTATTTAATTGGATTCTTTGTTATCTCAGTCAATTGTTTGACTTAAATCTAAGATCATATGACACGTTTGTTGCAGCAACTTCCATTCAAAGTTCTACTTTTCTTTGTTTTTCTCCTCCTTTTTTTTCAAAGTGACTTTATAAACTGTCTTTTTTTTCCTGGAATTTGCTTCTTTTTTTTCTGAAATTTGAAAATTGATACTAGTAATTAGGAATTTGGAGGTTTCTAATAGTTATTGGAATGCTTACGACAATTGCACAACTTCTCATTTCCTCTTTTATTGACTCTTCCTATAGCTCTAGTTAAATTCCAAACATATATTACGTTAAAAATACAAAGTAATATGTGTTTGGAATTTTAGAGCTATAGGAAGAGTCAATAAATTGTTTGTAAACCGTGATGTTAGGGTTGCAAATGGGATACAAAGAGGATTGAGGATTAATTATCTCATCTTATTTCCGACTAGATCGAAAATTCTGTCCTTATTGATGAAATGGAGAAGAAATCGTCTTTTATCATAGTAGAGATTCTAATTCTTTTTGATAAATTGTAAGAAATAGGATTTGAATCCTGGTCTCCCCACTCACTCATTGGTGAGTGTACGAATTGAACTAATTCTCATTACTCAAATTCTATAAAAACAAAAGTTTAATTTAAAAGTCTATAGTGCAGAACCATTAAACAAATATTGTACTAATTAAATTACTATCTTTTGTTTTCTCCCAATTCTTCAAGATTCAGGTGATCCAATTTATTAGGTCAATTTGTAGGATTTTGTTATTCCAGTTTCCTTATTTCAATACTTTAGGCATATGATCATCTATTTATATAAAGCTCTCAAGAGAAAACCTTTGAAGTTAAAATACAATTATTATAAGATTATCCATTTTCATATGAATTCTAAATTTATATAATTTAACGGTTCGAATATTTTTATGTTGAATTTATTTTTTGAAAAATTTGGTAAACATAGAATTTTTTACTTGAGAGAAATGACAGTGGGATAAGGTCATCTACATTATTGATGTCGAACTCTAAGCCCAAACTAACTATATGAGCCTAAAGGAAGTTATGGGCTTCCACGATGGGCCAAGAATGCGTTACAAGATTTGGGCTGATGTCTGAGCTTAAGTTTCTTAAAACTAAATTTCCATATATCAGTAAAAAAATAATTAAATTGATATGCTTTTATATTTATGTCAATGTCAATGCATAAAAAAGCACTACATTAAAATTTTATAGTTTCTTATATTTCTACATAGAATGTGTTTTCGTCTTTAAAAAAAATATGATTTACATAATTAGCAATAGATAATTCAAGCAATACTGTCCGCTTATAATTAGAGGTGGTCACGGTTCGTGAACCGCCGGTTACGGTTCGTAAACCGTCGGTTCAGGTTCAAGAAAATCTTGAACCTAAACCTAAACTTTATGTATTAATTAACTGCCGGTTTCGGGCCGGTTCGAGACGGTTCAGGGTTTGACCGGTTTTGACCAGATTCAGGTTAAGGTTCAGGTTAAGGTTCGAACCTTCTATTTAAATTTTATTTTATTTTATATTTTATTTATTTTAATACTTATATAAATAAATATTATTGAGCTTAAATATTAATTTAACAAAACTAATATTATGAAAAAAAAAACTAATTAAAATGAAAAAGAAAGTAAATAAAAAAACTAATTATAAATAAACATTTAGACGTACATTGAGAATAAAAAAGTTGTTAGACCTTCTAATTATTTGAGTTCCGGACTCAAAAGCTCCACAAAGAGAAGAACTTCTTTCTTTTTATTTTTTTGTTATTCAATTTCTTGTATAAATAATTTTAGGTTATTCTATAATCACAACTCAATTTAATAGAATTTGTAGAGAAAAATATAGAAAATGCTACATTTGAGTGGCTGAACCGTCGGTTAACTAGCAGGTTAAACCGCCGGTTTTAAGGTTTTTAAGATCTCAAACCTTAACCTAAACCTATTTTGACGGTTAACCTTAGTCCGGTTCGGGTTCCGGTTAGGTTCAGGGTTTGACCCGGTTTTGACCGGTTAAATCCAGTCCGGTTAACCCGGTTCAGGTTCATTTGGCCATCTCTACTTATAATAACATGAAGTCAACATGCTTTACATTAAAAAAGAATTGAGAAGTTTTACATTTTTCAAAATTGAAATTCAAACCTAACACTTCACATTTCCTTTCGAAATATAATAACCACTAAACTATTGCTTGATGGATAACATGTCCTACATTAATAAAAAAAATCAATAACTTTATCGTATTATGAAATTCAACAAGTTAACATGTCACGTCTGCTAGAATAAGCTATTCTATTCTTCTGAAAAAAATAAATTTATTTATCCTGCAATAGTGTTAACTATGTTACTCAAATTAATAGTTTTTTGTTTTTATTTTTTCAAAGAAAAGACACATCAATATTTTCTCATACAAATAACCCCTTGAACTTGGTTCAATGTTGCTACTGACCCCTCCAACTTTCGATTGTAACAAATACCCCCTCCAACTCTTTAAATGCTAACAAATAACCCCTTAAACTTGGCTCAATGTTACTACTGACCCCTCTAACTTTCGATTGTAACAAATACCCCCTCCAACTTTTTAAATGCTAACAAATAACCCCAAATTGTTGAAATGGCAACAAATGTGCGAGTCAAACTCTCATAAGCGCGTAAATGCTTTAAAAAGTAGGAAAATAATTAAATGAAAACGTTGAAGCGGGTAAAAAGAATTATGCGAATACATTAAGCAAAAAAAACCTTACATCGTCTTGCTCTTATTCTAATTCAAAAATCAAATTTCTCATTCAAGAATCAAATTCTCAATTCAAAAAATGAAATTGAAATTTCGTAAACGCTTACATAAACTACAATAAAAACTTAATATTAAGCCCTTACTCAGAAAATTGGATTTTTGTATTTTATTTAGGTTATTTTTTGTGTTTTTTATTTTTTTAATTGATTTTTCTTTATTTTAAAGTCACGTACGCAACTATGAGAGTTTGAGTCACACATTTGCTGACATTGCAACAATTTGGAGTTATTTGTTAGTATTTAGAAAGTTGGAGGGGGTGTTTGTTAGAATCGAAAGTTGGAGGAATTAGTAGCCAAGTTCAGGGGGTTATTTGTTAGCATTTAAAAAGTTGGAGAGGGTATTTGTCACAATTGAAAGTTGAGGGGGTCAGTAGCAATATTGAGCCAAGTTTCTCATATTAAATGGTGTAATAGACTTGTGGTGAATTTTTTATTCTAGATGTTAGTTCCTTTGTAATTGAGAAGATCATCATTTCATACGCATTCAGAGAGAATTTATGTTTATTAGTATTAATTTTAAGTGTCATTTGACAATATCTTTAATGTATTGTTTTTTAAATATAAATTGGATGTTATAACAGAATTTGACAAAATATAATTTTTTTTTTTTGACGGATGACAAAATATAATTAATAATATGTAATTGATTGGATATGAATATGACTGAAGGAAATGAATTACGTACCATAATAACAGCTTTCAAGTGATCAGTTGTGACAGGACATTGAAGCCTCCCACTTCCTTGGAGCTTTAACAGAATATCAACCAGATCTTCTTTCTCATTTTCATCATCACCACTTTGACTCATCAATTTTTTCTTATGATCATCAATTATCTTCCCAAAAACCCGACTAAATTCGTCACGAATACGCTCCAATTTACCCTTAAATCCGCTAATCACATTAAGAAATTCCAAAGAAGGATACAAATCAGGAATCCCAAAACCGCTCGCTGCTGATGTTGCTTCTTTCGTCACAGCAATTACAGCGTCTTGATCCTCACATTCGTCGCCAAAAGCCGCCTTACATGTTATATCATTAGTCAACTGAAAAAATTTCGTCGTCAAATTGACAGGTTTACCGACTGAGTTACAGACGAAATCTATAAATTTCTCAACCTCATCTTCGCGAAGTTGTCGAAAAGATTGGACTCTTTTGGGTCCTAAAAGTTCCGTCAAACTAATTTTTTTCATCTGCTTCCAGTATTCTCCGAGTGGAGCAAAAGCAATATTCATCCCGCCTTTAGTAATGATTTTCGTAGCTAAAATTTCAGGCCTTTGTGAGAAAATAAGATCATGTTTTTTCATTATTTCTTGAGCCATTTCAGGATTAGAGACAACCACTGCGGATATTTCCCCGAGTTGAAGGTGCATAATAGGCCCGAGTTCGCTAGCAAGTTGCGCAAGAGCTCGATGTGGGTCTGCTCCGAGTAAGTTTAGGAGGTTCCCGAGTACTGGCAACTTCATCGGGCCAGGCGGGAGTGTTTTCTTGACAATTTGGGCAGTTTCGGGTTTCTGGCAGGAAATTTTTGATGTGGTTCTTGAGAGCTGAGAAGAAGGATGGAAATGGAGAGACGGAAAACATGTTGGAGATGCTAATTTAGTGGATGGGGAAAGAATGAGTAGTTTGTTATTTGAAGGGGAGAATGAAAGTGAAGCAGCCATTTTTAGAGATGGAGATGAAGAAAAAGAATTAAATTCGGTGAAGATCTTGAAATTCTTGAGCTGGTACTAAATCCCAGCTACCCTTTTTATATACGTGTGCTAGGTTGTCGAGTTATTCTTTTTTATTTTTCCAACGTGCGTGAATGTTATTTTATAAAATAATAATAGTTTTTTTGGTATACTAGCTTTCGAACATCACGTTGAATGCGAATTAATCTAGTTTTGAAAGGACATATTGGTGAATTATGGTATCAAGCTACATCTTGATGTTGGTGGTAGAACTCGAGCAGTGGTCATATAGCTCAGTCCCATCTATTATTGAGTTATCATAATAATATATAATTGGCCTAAATCAAATACAATCCCCTAAATATGTCCAAAAAAAAAATCATTTTGCCCCTTCAACCTAAATGATGTCCTTTTAGTCCCTTTGCCTGCGTATGGCTCATTTCACCCCTTCTTTACAGAAGTTTTCAAATAGACTTGAAAACATTATTTGCGTCTTCAACTTGTTAAAAAAGTTTGATTGTATCCATGAATTTTCCAAGTGCATATCACTTAACTTGCTAAAAATGTTCAGGTGACTCCTTACATTAAATATTCTCAACTGATCATTCCAATTTAGTTGCATTTGAAATTACTAATACCCATGTCACAAAATAGTCAATTTAACTGAAATTTTCTTTTTGGTGGCGTGTATTACACGTTCTAATTACAGTATGTTCCTTTTAGCTAAAATAAATTAGTTGAAAACATTTTATCTAAATACATTAGATTGTCTAAACACTTATTTCGGGTACAAGAGGCTACATGAATGTTTTGTACTAGTGCAAAAACTATTTGAATGTTTTTAGTAAATTTAGAAAGCTATATATCAAAACAGTTGAAAATTTTAGAGGTTTTCTTTTTTTGTTTCTTGAGAAATTCAAATTTAAGATATATGCGTATTGAACTTAATGGTTTACAAGATGAAACATTAGAAGTGTTAGGGACTAAATCAGGTATTTTGTAACTAATGTTGAGTCAGCATTACTGTTAATTTTGGCGAGAATGACAGTTGTTGACTGTAACAACTTCGGTCAACAACTTCTTCCTTCTTCGATTCCTTTTCTATATATAAGTTTGATTCTTTCGGCTTTTTCTTTCGCAATTCAATGAAATGATTACACTTTCTATTTCTCCCATCAATCAATGTGTTATATTAAACCTTTTATTAGCTATAAGATTTAGTTCCATTAGTTATTTAAAACAAATTTGGTTAAAATTTAAAGAATTTCGTTAAATTTGTACAGATAGACTCTTGTTTGGTAGATTAAGATTTTAATAGTACTTTTAATTTATCAGTCATAATTTTAGATATTTCGTTTAATTTATTTAATAAAAGAGAAATTGTTATCAAATAATAGATTAAAAGACAAAAAGCTTGTCACACGTGAAATAAAAAGTGAGCTCGACTTTCTTGTATATATACACTTCAAACTTAGAGACGTTTGTGTGTAATGGTGTGTTAGAATAAAATATATTTTTGGGTGCTTAACTATCAATTTTAGAGCTTTCAGTTCAGTTGGTCAAATATTGTGATATTAACATTTATGTGATTAAATAATTTATGGTTCAAATCTTAGCATCTCCTATTTGTTGTATACAATTCAAACTTATAAATTTATAAAGCATTTGTCAGTAAGAATATATTAAATTAAAATATATTGTTAAGTCTTACCTATTAGGTGGAACTTTTAGTTCAATCGAACGGTATTTTTTATTTGATTTTTTTTAACAAGTAGGGAGTCCTTACTCTCGCAACTTCCAATGCAAAAAATAATTAATAACAAAAGGTTCAATTTCAAACAGTAATTTCGTAGTAGTGGCCTATACTCATTGTTTTTATTTCATTAGTTTGATGGCTCCCTTAAGTTTTATATTGACACTTAATAAGAATCAACTAATTTTGAAATTTAACCACTCATCTAATGATGATAATGGATAAAGACTCAAATTCTTTTTGTTGAACTGAACTAAACTAAACTGAATTTGCTGAATTAATTGAATTTTGCTGAACGAAGAAGAAGTTTTATTAAAATTTGTTGAACTTAATTTACCTAAACTAAACTAAATTTTGCTGAAATTAAGTAAAATAAAATGATTATTTATTAAAAACAAAATAATCATAAAAAAAATCTTATTTTATTTTACAAATGAGTTTTTTGGTTTGTTTTTTTTAAGGTATAAGCGAATTTACCCTTTAATATAATAGGCACCACACGTATAAGCTGTTTCAACGAAAATAAGTAAAATAAATATTGGGATGTTTTTAAGTCAAATTGACGCCAGAAAGTCAGTCAACAATTAGACTAATCTTGCAATGATATTCACAGTCTTCAATGGAAGTTTTGAAACAAATAAGGGCAGCCACACCAACTAAAGTGAAGTAACAAAATTCTCATTCTAAAAATGATTTTTAGACACACAAAGGGGAAAATAAGAGTTCAAGAACTTCCTTCCAACATTTACTTTCCACGTACGCATTTGTTATAAGAAGACGTGTGGTCAGAAAAAATAAAAAAAAAGTTGAGAAGCATGAACGAATTGATCGAGATGTGTCGTCAAGTCCTAAAAATAGTTATTAAAGCGTATTAACAATTAGAGCTACTTTTAATTAAAATAAATAAATTGTGACAACATGTCCTGAGTCTTTTTTTTAAAGTATCAATTTTCCTATTTTCTTATAAAACAATTTTATATTTAAGGCTTAACCCCTCTTGAGACCTTTAAAGTTGGCACTTATTTTCACATGGACCCATAAAGTATGTGGTTTTTCACATAAGCCATTTAACTCTATAAAAGCATACTACTTGGCCACATTTTCATTAAAGACCATTCTCACTTAGAGAGTGTAGTACACTCTCTCAAAAAATTATTCTTTTGATCCCTCTAAATTTCTTTTATTTTTATTTTTTTCTTCTTCTCTTTTTTTTTGGTTACATTTTTTTCTCTTCTCTTTTATTCACTTTTCTTTTCTCCCAATCTTGAATTTTCTAGATTTTTAATTTTTTTTCGAAAATCTAAACTTGAAAAAATCCAAAATTTTGGAAAACCACGAGCAGTCCAGAAAAATTTCAAATTTTTTCGAAAATTTGCAATTTTTTCCAAATTTCCGAAAAAAAATCAAAAATTTCTGAAATTTTTTTTCCAGAATTTTGAATTTTTTTTTTAGAGAAATGATATTTAAAAAAAAAGAACAAGAACAAGAGAAATTAAGGGATGGTTTTGAAATTTTCCAAATTCTTTTTGTCTCCACTTTATCTCTCTCACTCTCTTATTTTAATATATATTTTCCACCTCAGCGCCACATAGGATTTTTGTGGCTAAGTGACATGCTTTTATAGAGTTGAATGGGTTATATGAAAAACCACAAACTTCATGGGTCTAAGTGAAATTAATTGCCAACTTTAAGGGTTCCAAGAGGAATTAAACCTATATTTAATCAATGGGATCACTTTGTTTTTGACAAAGTAACCATTACTTTGTTTTGTCCACCATTAGATCATGAGGTGAAAAGTGATCTAATGGTGAATAAAGCAAAGTACAAATAAAGTAACTCAAAAACAAAGTCAACATAGCCTACAACAACAACCAAATGTTATTTTTAGCTGGGAAATTTAAAAATGTTATTTTTAGATATGAGAAAACAATATTAAACAGAGTATACATCTAATTCTAATAATTGCTTTTTTGATAGAATACTGCTAATAATCTCTAGTACTACAAACAATCAATAAAATGGTTGATGATATAACAACAATAAAAAAACTAGAAAGTAACAAATTAAATACTTGAAAAATGTGATTGAAAGATAAGGGTCATCTAAGTCACTTGAATTAATTTTTTATGGAACTAGATCATTTAAGGTTTGTTTGAATAGTTAAAAAACTTCAAATTGTTTTAATCAGACTTCAAAATTTAAGTTATAACAATGCACCCCGAAAAGTCGATTGACATGATTTATTTCAAAGTTGTCCCTCAGGCTACTAGTCCCTGATTTTCAAGCTGGTAACCAACATCCACGGTCGATTATTTTGCCGCTATATATGAAAATGATGTATATATATAAAAGGGATCAGGTGAGAACACCTCTCATATGCAAGAACACTTTATATGTGAGAACACCTTCAAAACTACGTAGTTTTATTAATAGTGGAGGACCAAAATAGAAAATTTTCCCTTTGCTGTAGGCTGAACACGGAGGAGAGAGAAATTGATAGATTTTTGAATTTTTATTTATTTCATTTTGTTTAATTTAAATTTCTCGGCTTTTTCGAACTCCGATTCTAATTTTTTTATACCGTTGGATTTGTTTCGACGAGACGTTTATTTTGAGTACCATTGTTGTCAGGTAAAGTCGACGTTTTAACAATAAAATTCATGTTCAAAAAATTAAAACTGATGCTCAAAAAAATAACTTGCATGTTCAAAAACTTAAAATTCATGTTTACAGGAGCAATAAAATTTAAAACACATTTAGAAACTTAGAAATGTTATGTTCAAAAAATTATTTTGCGTGTTCAAAAAATTATTTTGCGTGTTCAAAAAATTATTTTGCATGTTCAAAATTTCAAAATTAAAACTAAGGATCAAAGTTAAGAAGACCCCAAATATATTTTATCATGAAAGGAACTCATAACAACAGGTAGGGCTTAAAACCATAAGATAAATACACCATTACTATAATAAAACATCAAGAAATTCTTCTAGTAAAACAGATCTGGAGAGTGAATTCAAATTGAGGGACTAAAACATATAAAAGAATGAAAACCCATGAAGATAGAAATGATATATTTTCCCTTATAAGAAAAATGTTTTTATGCCAAGGTTCCTAGGCACAATACTCAAACTATCAACTAAAATTAACTCCTGAAACTTCCGATAGCTCGATGGCGGAGTCGGAGTTGTAGAAGGCAGAGATGGAGTTGTAGACGGCGGACACGGAGGAGTCGAGGATGATGCCGGAGGCGGTGGAGAAGATGAGGTAGGAGGAGCTGGAGGAGAAGGAGTGGATGGAGGAGGTGTAGTTCTACCTTTTTTAAAATAAAGAATTTATAAACGATATTAAAGTTCATATACAAGCGTCTTCCTAAAGTATGAAGCTATGTATTGGATTGAGGCATGCTGGGTTCGAATCCCACTTGCTACAAATCATGTTTTTTTCACAATTTACCATCAAAACTACGTAGTTTTGAAGTGTTCTCACATATAAAAGTGTTCTCGCATATGAGGGTGTTCTCACCTGATCCCTCCCCTATATATATATATATGTTTCCTAAATTTAAATAATCAGATATTTTTTAATATTGTAATTTTCTGTAAAGAAATTCAAAACATAAAATTTCATGGTAAATAAAGGGTGCTAGAAAATTCATAGGGAAAACATTGACAAATATAATGTTAATTCAATTTTATTCAAAATACTCTCTTTCTCATATCTTTCTTCCTCTTTGTGGTTGATCTCTCTCTTTCTCAATCTTCCTCCATTTTTATTTAACTCTCTTGCTTCAGTTTTCCACTCTCTCTATGTGATTTGCCTTCTCTTAAGTCAATTGGCAGGTTTGGACATGGTTAGAAAAATAGTTTACGGTAGAAAATGCGGAAAAACACAACATATGATATTCGCTCTATTCAAAATTGATTTAGTATCATGCTTTGAACACACTATGTTTATTCACAAAGCACATGACAAAATGTAACAAAAAATTACAAAAGCGGCATAATGCAACAAAACGTTACAATTTGCGAAGTTATCGGGAAATTTATACATACATACATATATATATATATATATATATATATTCTCATATTCTTTTTCCATTTTGTTAGAACTATTTCCCTATTACTTTTAGTTGATTGTTAGAGTTGCAAATTGATTTTTTTTAATTGAGAAACTAAGAGATGAGCTCATGACTCAGGGATCGAACCCGCGCCCTTCAGCTCCGCACTCCCCTCTCCCACCGCTAGGACAAGCAGAATTTCTTGCATGATGAGCTCTGCGCTTCTATATAAAGCTTCAGTTATCACTGGATCCAAGCACATATCAACTTTCCTTTCATTTTTTTTATATAATTGTTCTTTCCTTTTTTATTTTTCTTTTATATAATTGTTCTTTCATTTCTCTAATTTAATTGTTTTCTTTAATTAAATGTCATAAATGATTTTCTATTTTATTAATTAATTTTCTTTCCTTTTTTCTATTTTCCTCAAATTACTTACATTCATTCTTTTTCTATTTGACATATATTATACACAAAATCTTTGAATTAATTTAATTGAAACAAAATAAATAACATTATAATATTTTTCATAGTCAAAATAATAAATTATTCACATTGTAAAATTACCAATTATAAATATAATATATGGTAAATATAATGTATTGTTCCACTGGATAGTTATATTTGTTCCACGTAATACTTACAGTTGTTCCAATATATTATTTATTAAAAAATAACTAAAATGTGAAAAATAAATTGTTCCACTAGATAGTTTATATTTGTTTCACGTAATACTTACAGTTGTTCCAACATATTATTTATTAAAAAATAAAAAAATGTGAAAAGTAAATTGTTCCACAAAAATTTTATATTGTTCCACCATGATACGTATATTGTTCCACCATAATACGTATATTGTTCCACCAGAATATTTATATTGTTCCACCAGAAATATTACACTCCCAAAGTGCATTTTAAAAAAAACAATGAAAATATTATGCTGGAACAAATGTAGTAGTCTGGTGGAACAAATGTATTATTCTGCTGGAACAACTGAGTATCCAATTTGGAACAAACATAAAAAAAATAAAAATCATCTATTAATAACAACAATAGATCTCAAAATGACCGCCTAATTAATACGAGTTCAGTGGTATAATTTTTTTTGAAAAATGAGTTCGGAAAGAGCGGGAAAATGCATTTTAAATAAAATAATAAAAACTTTTTCTCTCTCCAGATGTGACATCAGCGCTGACATCACCTCCTCTTTCCTTCAATAATGCTCCTCCATGTTTTTAAAATTTCAAAATTGCCACCACTTTTTAATTGTCTCACACTAAAAAAAGTCTCACCATAATGACCAAGTCTCACCTGATCCTATCTCTCTGTTAGAAATGGTGAATTCAAAAAGAGATAATACTATATATTTAGTTTTTTTTTTTTTAAGAATACAATATATTAGTTACTTAAGATTAAAAAAACATTATTTGGTACAATATATTAGTTACTTAAGATAAAAAAAAAACATTATTTGGCACTAATTCATTATCTAGTCACTTTTGACAATTGATTTTTCTAACTTAGTTATATTTGGCTACTTATCTATAAATTTGGTAAAATCTTACCATTCTTATAATTAAAATTAAAAGAGATCTTGTGTTCGTTGCAGAGTTACGTGTTGTTATCTTTGCGGTTAAAATGACTTTTGAGCAAGGATGAAATTTTATTTAGTTAGAGAGCAATTCCACCTATGTTGTGCAATTGTTTAATTGTCGGAGCAGATTCGTGCCGTGGTCAGTTAGGATGCAATGGAATGAATGTTTGTACCAAATTGAGTCAATGGAGGTGAAGATTACTCATATTTTTCAGAAAGGGAATTGAGTAGCGAATACTCTAGCTAATTTTGGTCATTTATGTAATGATTTAGTATGATGAGATTCAATCCCTTATTTTTGTGTGTTAGTTTTTGTGCTAATAACTTTAGTGGCTGAGACTTGTATCGGTTCTTGACAACGTTTCTTTTTTTTCTCCTTGTATTTTGTTTTCTCTTTTGAATTTATTTTGGTCTTGGGTATGTGGTTGAGTGTCTGGGAGTGTCAACCTAGTTGAATGTCCGACATCTTATTCTACCCGTTACTTGCTTTTTATTCGAAGCAAAATTAAGAGGACAAAAAATGTTAATTGTTAAAAAATTTTCAATTTAAATAACAAATTTATACTTAATTATTTTTATCAACTAAAGCAAATGTAAGGATGCCAATTAAAACAAAAGTTAGTGGTCAAATATAACTAAATTGAATAGTTTTGTATTGAAAAGTAACTAAATAATAGATCAGTGACTAAAAGCATAACTTTTTGTATATAGAGTGATGGCCAAATAATATGTTTTACGATTAATTCTATGATAAGCACTTATAGAACAAAAGTTGCTATAAGTAAAACTAAAGTCAAAAATACAATTCAAAGAAAAGAAAATTGTTATGCAATAATACAGAAACTAGGAACTGGAATTGAAAGTTGAATCTAAGGCATGAAACTAGTTTCCTTAAGACAGATTTCAATGGAGCAGGTTGTCTTCCATGATACAACAAGCCCTTTTAGCGAGTGTAAGCATTCGAATAAGAAAACAGAAGCACAATTTGGACCAAACTTCAAGGTCCTGTCACTCAAGCCCCATTATTTTAAATTATGTTCAGTTCAATTCAATTCCATTGATAAAGAAGAGCTGAAGCATAACTGAAAATGATAGGTGCCAGAGTATAAGCATTATCCCAGATCTAATTATTTCTATCAAAGCATTGCAACTTTTTCCCGGATCTTAACGTTACTGTTATGAGAAATCACACTCCAAAATTGAGTAAAAGAAGAAGCCGAATTAGCTAGAACTCCAATTGAGAGAAAGCAAATTTGTTGAATCAGGGCCGGCCCTGGGCTTAGGCCAGGAGTGCGCCCGCCTAGGGCCCAGGTCTAAAAGGAGTCCAAAATTATACACAGGATTTACATATTTAAATAGAAATAAATTTATACCTATTTAATAGAGTCTTACAAGCTTAAAGGGCCGAAGAACAAATAAAAAAAGGCCAAATTATTTTTGTCCGTTTAAGTAGGCCCCACCAAAATGGCAATTTTTTTTTTACAAATACAAGTGAAAGGCCATCTTTTTCAGTTGGCTTAATAGGGTATTAACCCCCCAAACTTGTCTCCAATTAACAAGTGACACCCCGAACTTTGAAACGTTACAAAAATCCCCTCTAACTTGCTTAATTGTATGAACTAACCCCGTAAAAACTCTCAATTGTAACAATTAACCCCAATATCCGGCAAGGTCCAATTGCACTTAGAGAGTGGACTACACTCGCGACACGTGGCAGCATATCATTGGTTGTCAAATGCCACATGTATAAAAGAAAAAAAAAATAAACAAAAGTTAAAATTTCTTCTTCTTCTTCTTCATATGTTCTTGTTCTTCATTTTCATTTTTTTTTCTTCATTTTGATTCTTTCTTTTTCTTTTGTTTTTCTTCTTCTTCTTCTTCTTCTTCTTCTTGTTCTTCTTCTTCTTCTTTGCTTTTTTTTTATTCGGTAATCTGGAAACATTCCAGATTTGAAAATCTGGAAAGTTTCCAGATTTCCGACGGAATCTGGAAAATTCCAGATTTCCGTCGAAAATTCCGTCAGAAATCTGGAATTTCTGGGATTTTCCAGATTTCCGACGGAATTTCTGACGGAAATCTGGAAATTCCCAGAAATTCCAGATTCCGTCGGAAATCTGGAAATTTTCCAGATTTTCCAGATTTCCGAATCTGGAAACAAAGAAAAAGGAAAAGAAAAGAAGAAGAAGAAGAAGAAGAAGAAGAAGAAGAAGGAAGAAGAAGAAGGAGGAGGATGAGGAGGAAAAGAAAAAGAAGGAAATGAAGAAGAAAAAGAAAAAGAAAGAATCAAGATGAAGAATGAAGAACATGAGAGAGAAATGAAGAATTAATTGTTTTTTTATTTTTTTATGTTTTTTTAATTTTTTTAATTGTATTTTTTTCGGATTTTAACCTTTTCACGCGCCTCTAGGTGTTTGAGTCTCACTCTCCCTGCCACGTCAGCAATTTGGGGTTAGTTCATACAATTAAGCAAGTTTAGGGGGATTTTTGTAACGTTTCAAAGTTCGGGGTGTCACTTGTTAATTGGAGACAAGTTTGGGGGGGGTAATACCCTATTAAGCCTTTATTTTGATAAATAAATGATTTAATCAAATCTATTTCTTATTTGAGCTAAACAAAATTTTAGTCTAGAGACATTTTCAAGGTTTTTGACAAAATTTTTTTATTAAAGAGCCCTGATCTTCGACTTTGCCTAGGGCCCCTAAATTATCAGGACCGGCCCTGTGTTGAATGTCTCGTGTTGCTAACAAAATTTGATTCTTAATCACCTATTGATACTCAAAATTTACATACAAAATCAATTAATATTTACCTTAATTGAGCACTAAACATGTTCCTAAACCAAATTTTCGTGAATGTTGATGATGAAACACCTTTACTCAAAGACAACTTCATAATATTTGTTCAACGAGATGTACAACCACCGTAAATACCATACAGGATTCCAACTAGAGTTACAATATAGAAAATCTAGTAACAAATATGAGGCAAATTATACTAATTGGTCAAACTTGGTAAAAAAGTGTTGACCAGCGTTGACTTTGGGTTAACCTGCTATAGGAGGTCAGTAGATACTAGTTTGAGAGGTTATCGATAGTTTGGGTATACAGATATGCAAACTAGTTTTTTAAGTGTCATTTTAAGAAAGATGGTATAGTTAGGTACCGTTGGTTTTATTTTACACAACAAGTATAAAGACAAATGTAGAAATGTAGAGAAACATATCTCAACAAAGTCCATATCTAAGAGCCAATTTGGAGCTTCTTGAACTTCGTGGAAATCAACATTGGACCAGAACCATGTTCGGAAAACAGACTCGAAAACCACGCACGGGCAACGCTCCCCTCCCTAGCTTAGGGCGGTCACAATAGCCTGTATTGATCGTGATAAGTATTGAACCCATAATATTTAACGTAGATATGTTAGTGTTTGAGGAGACTGTTGAGAAGATTTCCTTTATCATTCTCCTTCCCCCCAATCACCCACCTTTCAAGACAACTAATATATGACCGGCAAGGAGTTGCTTCTCCCGGATTAGCCTACACCTAACCTTACACGTGACGTTAGCTGCCAGAATCAAGTACAAATTGAACATAAAACAATCAAATTGTTTTAAGTGGATACGATTAAGCTTGAATAATTTTATGGAAACAAATTGAATATTTGTGACATTTTTTTTGTGACCATAAATGCTAATTAGCGTTAGCATTTGCATTTTACACTTATAGTAGACATTGTTCATATATTTTACACATTTTGATAACATTGATTTCAAAATCTAAAGTTGTTTAAAGTAATTAGATAAATTAACTTATAAAAGTTTAGGAGACACCCAAACGATATATCAAGCTTTTCTAAATTGGAATGTTTGATTTTAATTTTTTATGGGGACCAATTTCATTTGAATTATCCAAAAAAAAAGAATACCAAATTCTACTTCAATTAGGATTTAGAAATAAAAAAAGTTATAGACCCACTTTTGATAGGGTGAGGAAAACCCAGACATGATTTTCTCGGCTTGCAACTGAATTTTCTGGGAAAACAAACACATTTTTGTTAACTCCAACCTACCGATATCTGGTAAGAGAATGAAACTTCAGCTCAGTTGACTTTCCCCTCTTCCACTTCACATTTTCCCTATGCCAATTCCAAATTACACACCACGAAAATTACACTTTACATCCTTCAAAAATTGATTTCCATCTAACCTTTATCCCACCCCCCCTAAAAATTTCCAGAAAAATCTCATCTTTTTAGAATTTTTATCCTTTCCTGTCAATACCCATTTCGAATTACCTATCAATTTCAATTGGGTGTTGTTTCAATTCTGCTTTTAGGGTTTATATGCTTTGAATTGAAAGAATTCGTGAAGAAGCTATTCTGAGCTTCGTGGAATTGAAATTGAAATGGGTCGGTCTCGGGGGAATTTTCACTCCACTGATGAGGACCCAACTCAGAGGTTACATTTCTCATTTTGCTGCTATTTTCGTCGAATTCTGCTGTTTATTTGTATTGTTTGCTTGATTGTGTACTTTTGAGCTGAAAAATTAATTGAATTTGTGACCCCGAGTTGAATTAGAAGGAAATCGAAAAATGGCTGATGCATAATATGCAATTTCTGTTAATGATAGTTATAATTGCTGCCATGTCTCATTCGGGTTCACAACGATGTGTATAATCTGTTGTTCCGTCGATTTTAATGGGAACTTCATTGGCAATGCAGATCAAGGAGAAAGAAGCATTCAGCTACTGGAGAGAACTTAGAATCTTCCTCCATAGGTAATGCAGATTTGCTTTGGAATCGAATTATGTTGATGATTTACAGGTTATTTATGCCTTGAAATATCGAGTAAAAGCATTTAAAAGTTCTATCTGGTGCAGTGTATGTGTGGCTACAGTGATGTGTGTTAAATATGTTAAAACAGTTACTAATGTGTTTTTCTTTCGTTTTATGATTCGGATCCTCATTTTTGTGTTGTCAGGTCAAGGAACAAGTGATGGGAAGAGGGCTTTATACCATTGTAATTATTGCAACAAAGATATTACTGGGAAGATACGTATTAAGTGTGAAATGTGCCCGGATTTTGACTTATGTATAGAATGCTTCTCCGTTGGAGCTGAGGTGCAACCTCATAAAAGCAATCACCCTTATCGGGTTATGGTCAGTCATACCTTCATCTTGATTAGTTGGCTAGTTATACATTGTTTTGTTCTTGTGTTTTTTTATCACACGGAAGCGAATTTGTTCCAACGTTATATAATGCAACCTAAACATTAGAACTAGATAGATAGGCTGTTTTTTCTTTTGAATATTTAATCTAATTTTGATTCCATTCTAAGTAAACTTGATTGAGAGGGATACGAGTCTACTGGGAATTAAGGAAAATGTGGCAGTGGATAATGAGTGGAGGGAGAGAATTTATGTCGCTGATGCAACTTGATTTCACGTTTCCTTATGACAGTTATGTTAGCCGACCTCGAACAATTACGGGACTGAGACTTTGTTGTTGTTTTGTTATCTATGCCTGTCTTTATGTCTCTAATGAACTATCAACAGGATAATTTATCTTTTCCACTCATTTGTGCGGACTGGAATGCAGATGATGAGATACTTCTTTTAGAGGTCTTTTTCCTTTAACATCTTTTCTTTTCTATTTATTACAACTTTCAGAGGACTTGCTGAGAGAATATTATGTATTGTAGATTTATAACTTTTGATTCTTGGAGTTTTTTTAATTTTAGGGAATTGAAATGTATGGACTGGGAAACTGGGCGGAAGTTGCTGAGCATGTGGGGACAAAAAGCAAAGAAATGTGCATAGAACACTACACTTTTGTATATATGAACTCTCCGTATTTCCCCCTTCCGGTAAAATACTCTCCCCGTATTTCCCCCTTCCGGTAAAATACTTTGAAAAAGCCAACATTTTTTTCAAGTTATTTTGTTCCGCAAAAATAGTAAATTGAAGATGTCTCTACTTTTAGGATATGTCTCACGTAGTCGGAAAAAATAGGAAGGAACTTCTTGCCATGGCTAAAGGACACGGAGAGGACAAAAAAGGTGTGTAATATATTTTGCATTTGTTATCTCTTTTGTCTACCTCTCTTTTTCTTTTTTTCGTCATGTTATTACTATTACTTTCTGACATTATTTCTTATTACGAGTTGTGTTGGCTTGTAGGATCGTTGCTCGGGGAGCATCTGTTGTTAAAGGAAGAGTCTACATTTTCTCCATCTAGAGTCAAGTATGGTTATCATTCTTATTTGTTTATGATGATCTCCTACATCTATCAAAACTCATATACTTCTTCTTAATTGATTCAGAGTTGAGGAAATGCACAAAGGTGGTTCGTCTAGCCGATTATTCTCAGCCTTAAATTCAGGTGGTGTTGGTGTTATTGAGTTTGACTATCAATGTCTATGTTTTGAATGAAATCTCATTAATTTGAACCGCAGATGTAGAAGCTGGGGTTCATCCTACCAACATAAATGTAGTAGCTGCTGCCGCAACTAAAAAGGCATCCAAAATGGCCCGTGTTAAAGATGTTCCCGTTGTTGTTAAACTTGAAGGTCAGATTTAATAATAATTTTGTCTAGATTTACGAATGCTAAATTTATTAACTCTCATCAACTATTAAGATTTAGAATTTGACTAAACTATTGACTTTTTTTGACCGAATTTATTTAAATTCATTCAAAAACACTCATAAATGTGTTTTTCTTCTAATAGTTGATGATCTCATAATATAACGATTTTGTCCTCCAACCACTTAATCTAAAATTCAAATGTTTGCGTGTCAAATGCACTAAAATTGTTTCATAATATTATAAATTGTGGAGCATATGAAGATGCTTGATATTATCCTTTTATTTTGTTTGTTGTTCTCAGAGCCTCAAATAGACAGGAGTTTTAAGGGGAAAAAACGACATTCTTCTATGATAGAAGGGTCGTTGGTTGAGTCGAGTGGTTATAACTCCAAGAGGCAGGAATTTGATCCTGAATATGATAACGATGCCGAGCAATTACTAGCTGAGATGGAATTCAAAGATGCTGACACTGAAGATGAGCGTGAGCTGAAGTTGCGGGTGTTGCGTATTTATGGAAAAAGGTAGCATTTTACCGTTTACTAGCTATAGCCTAGGCTAACAATCCTTAAAAATGACATATTTGTATTTTGAGCAATATGAATACTAACATAAAATACGTGGATAAAACATGTTCATATTTGTCAACATAGTTATTAATGACGACATGATGGCATGGCTATGGTGCACAAGGTGTGGCGCCAGCTATAAAATCGAATTGGCGGGCCTAGTTCTTATGGCTTCCAGAAACCGTTCGCCGGCCTCTGGGAGTTCCAGATCGCCGGGGACCTGGAACTCCCAGAAACCGGCGGTCGGTTTCTGGACCATGGCTTAGTTGTGAAAGGCGCGCAATTGCATGGCATGGTTAAACTTGTGCAATAAATATAACTTTATTAGTATTTATTGTAGGGTTAATTAACAACTGAGGTTATAAGTAATCTTAGGGTCCAAAATAAGAATTCATCACTCTTGTTTTGTGTAGCTTATTGACACTTCTAGTTTTATAAAAAAAAATTAGTTGGTGCGCCTTGTATTCCTCGGGCGCACGTCATGGCTCCAACACCCCCTAGCGCTTAGTGTGCCATCCGCCATTGATAACTATGTTTGGTTAATCCTTAACTGGTACTCAATTTGACTATTTTATGGTATATGACCGCTGACACACTGAATTTGAGTTTCGTAGCAATAAAAGCAAACTCCTAAAGCACATTTGGAAGCTTATTTTTACTAGACTGTGATACTTGAAGCCAAGCAACCCAGTTTTGTGATTCATACCTAATTATAGCGTATATATAACTTGAGTGATATTGGCAGGCTTGACGAAAGAAAGCGGAGAAAGGAGTTTATTTTGGAAAGAAATTTGCTATATCCATACCATTTTGAGAAGGAGTTAACGCCTGAAGAGAAGGCACTATGTCGACGTTATGATATCTTCATGCGCTTTCATTCCAAGGAAGAGCACGAGGAGTTGCTTCACACTGTTATAGCGGAGCATAGGGCTCTCAGAAGAATTCAAGAACTCAAGGTATATGATTAATTCCATGATTACGACTTTAGATTGCCTTGTTCTCTCTTTTGCAATACAATTCTATCAACTTTTACAGGCGATGCTTGCGTTATTTATAATATGTTGAGTAATCTGATTATTATGTTTGATTGTACCGGGTCTGTGTCTTCTTCTCTTGCTTATTAATGGACCAATGCAGGAAGCCCGAGCCGCTGGTTGCCGTACATCTGCTGAGGCGGATAGATATATAGAAGAGAAAAGAAAAAAGGAAGTGGACGAAAATTCTCAGAGAGCAAAAGCAAGTGGTCCGGTTGGTCCAAGCAACCAGGGAGGCCCAAATGTTTTCATTCCTTCAGATTCCATTGGCAAGGATACAAACTCGAGACCTGGACAGGGCTATGTTAATGAGTTCGATACATTGGGCATTTACGACACACGGTTACTTTCTGATGCCGTGAGTATCCTATCATCAGTTCCTCTACTTTTTCGCTGCATTTTATGTTATCATTCTAGCACGCAGACACTAATTGTTCTCATTTGTAATAATTTTGCAGGAGAAACGGCTTTGTCACGAGATTAAGTTGCCCCCACCTCTGTATCTAAAGATGCAAGAGGTGATTGTAAAAGAAATATTCTGTGGGAATGTGTCGAAGAAATCTGATGCATATCCTCTATTCAAGCTTGAATCCTGCAAAGTGGATAGAGTTTACGATGTTCTTGTGAAGAAAGGCATTGCCCAACCATAATGAGGCTGAGCTCTCCCAATTTGTTCGTAACCAGAATTGTAAATTCTTATGGGTTTGTATACGTTTCGCTACACAAATGGAATTTGGGGAAACTTCTTTCAACACAAGGAAGAACAAGAAAAGGGATTCAGAATCTTAGCGATAGATGTATATCATTTAGAATTCTGTGTTAGTTCCGTAACTTAGAGATGATATTGTTTGAGTAAACTTCAAAATGAGTGTAGTTTTAAACTTTAAGCTGAAGTTATAAACCGGAATTTGATTATGTTCAGAAAATAGCCGTGTCACGAGCAAAATCAAGTTCAATTTCCTTTTTGATTGTAATAGGAAATGCAGAAAATTAAGAAGAGGAAGAAACAAAAATGCGTGGTTGCAAGAGTGTATATTTTCTCGGGCAAGATTATTGAAAACTCTTACCCTGATGTATTTAATGAAAAGAAAAAAAGCTACAATTCCTGCAAATGCAACCATAAAAATCTAGAAACAGTAAAATTCTCAATTTTTTCCATGGTTTTAAAATGTATATTTTTGAAGTTCAAGAAGAGGTAACCAAGATATGATAATTTCAACATATTAATTCTTAGTACCTTTTCATAATTATACATAATAAATATGAAATTTTAGCAAATTCTCTTTCAATTAGTTGTTTTCTTCAGTTTTTGTTTAATATGATGTTTTGTTTTTGTTCATGTCAAAACCTTAATAATAATAATAATAATAAAAAATAATTAATAATATCTTGTTAGTCTAGAGATAAGGTATTCATATGAATAAAAGCAACCATTACCACACACATTCAGCTTCTACACAAGCAAGAAAATGCAGACAATCACACTGAAATCCCAATTTCACCCACTAGGATTCACAAATTCACCTTCAAATCCTCAATCTTTCCTCACCCCCTTCAAAACCCACTTCCAAAAACACCCCAAAACCCCCCCTATCAAAACTCTCCTCTCAAAACCAATCAAAACAGAGCTAATAAAACCCTCAGAAAATGTCCAAAATAGCAGAAAAAACCACATAAAAATGGCAATTTTAGGAGGAGCATCAATAGGACTAATCTTGTTTTTAACAGGGGTTATTGATGATGATCAAAAGGCACTAGCTTTGGGGCCAGAAGGGCCATTAATGGAAGAATTTTGGGATAATGTAAGAAGATATGCCCTTTATGCACTTACAGTAAGTACAGGGGCTCTTTACACTATTTTTGTGCCTATTGTAGAGTTGCTCAAAAATCCAATTTCTGCTGTGCTTGTTATAGTGATATTTGGGGGTGGGTTTTTCATTATGTCTCAGGTTCTTTCTGCTATGGTTGGTGTTACTGATTTTTCTTATGATTATAATTATTAGTTTTGTGATTTCTTGATGCTTGTAACGAACAAGTTGATTAAGGATGTGTATGAATATGAGCATTTTATGGTCAATTTATAATGTATCATATCATATCCAGCATTTTCCTGGATTAGGCTTGTAGTATTTTTAGTTTAGTAAAAGTTGTTAGTAGTTATTCGGGTGGCCAAATCCTTTCGAGAATTAGTGGAGGAACTATTCAAAGAGTCGGATTTTGAGCGCCTAGACACGTTTTGATAAAATCAAAGAACAAATTATTGTATAAAAAGATTTCAAACAATTACACGTTAGTAAAACATTGTCTACAAATGAAATAAAATGGAAGAGAAAAAGAAGATTAAGCAGAAGCAGGTTGAAGCAGCCATGTGGAAGCCTCAATGAAACCAAGAGTTACATAAGGTTTGGCAGCTGCAAAGTCTAGCTTTTTTGTAAATGCTGCTCTCCCATTCAGGTTTGCTCCTGCTCCTTTATTTTGATATTCACCAAAATTTAATGTCCTGCAATTTTAACATAAAGAAATTATATATTATGCCCATTCGGTGTAATAAAAGACGTTAGCGTTAATTGGGAAGGTGAAAATCTTCGGAACTAATGGAATTAATCAGGAAACTAATGGAGAAAAAAAAAAAGAAAAGTAATTTGAGCATCTAAACAGGTTTAGACGCTCTCACTCGATCAAAAATCGGATTCTCAATTTTCAACTTATAGTCAGTGTATTAAACTATGTAAACTAGACATGTTCATGGCCCCGTTTTCTAAATAAAAACATTTAGCCCAAGTTAAGTCTAACTCAGCTCACATGCTAGATTGGGTCTTAAAAGTTAAATTTCATGCCCGTTACTTGTCAAAAAAAGAAAAAGAAAAAGAAAAAGATGTGTAATATTTTGTAAGAGTCTATGTATTGGCGAGCCGTAAAACATATTGTTGGGCTTTGACTATCATATTAGTGAATCATTTAAAAGGTTTAATAATGTGATAGTTTTATTTAAAGCGAGAGTATACTAAAAGTCGCTAGTTGCTATTAGGGCGGTTAGGGACATTTGAAAACTACTCGGTGATTAATTGGAAAAATAAGTCGGACACAAATCGAATTTTGAGCGTTTAGACAGTCAATCTATTCAAATCAAATTCTCGACTTTGAACGAATATGTGGGGCGTATGCGGCAAGGCGACATTCATTTAGATTAGTGACACAAGTCATCGTTTTGTAAAAAAAAACTCCTCGTGTGCCCATCCATAAGTCAATAAAACCACATAAATTATATTTGAAATCAACTCGAAAGAACCATAATAGAAATACATACGCGGCAGGCTGTTTATTTGCTTCCCATGCAATAGGGTTGATGCCATTGTTCATGGTAGAATAAGAGAAGACAACACTAGGCCTTTGAAACCATCCTCTCCCCAAATTAGCTTCTTGAACGCCATCTCCATTTATGGCGCAATGCACAAATGAATATCCTGAATCTTCATTTGCTTCTTTTTTTGCTTGTGCCGTGATTACTGTTTTCCATGATTCTTTCAATACATGCAGAGTTGTTAGCTGCAATTTTAATAATTTCTTGTGTTAGATCGTACCAAATTTGAATTCAATCAAAAAATCTAAAAGGATCAAATTTGTTGCTCATCAAATTTCGATAGTTATTTCAAAATGGTCAATAAATTTTGATTTGTTTAGTAACATCGTTCGATTTTAAATTTTGTCCAAATAAAAATACTTTGATGACTTGAGAAATTGAAAGTGACATAGTACCACATCTGTAGGAGTCGACTTTGGCCATTTGACTCGACCGACATATAACAGCCACCTAGATGCTATATGGTGGCTACCACATGTCGAATAAGTCAATGACCAAAGTTGACATTTACTATGTAATAGTCGCATAATTGTTTTGATGTTCATTTTTTTTCAAATTAACTGAGACAACTATCGAAGTTCAATTATCGACAATGCGTTTAACCAAGCCGTATTTCAATTTTAAATGTTTACCAAATAAAGAGACTTTCCGCTTCCAAAAATGAAGTCAACAGTGCCTTCAATGAAACAGTTCATAAACAAGTGTCGGCCCTTGTCATCACAAAGGGTGTCTTGAAATCCATAGAATTTGCAGCCATAAAAAGCAGCCATATCTCCTGAAATTCTCAATGCAACTGCCTGAGCTCCGGCGCTACCTTTCTTGGTGTCTGCCGGAGTTGGCCGTGGTGATGTATTCTGATTTTGTAGCAACAATAAAACAAAATTAAAATTAGGACAAAAACATATTACTCAAACTCTACAAATCATATTTTTCTAAATCCGGCCCAAATTTTAAGTTAAGGTTGGATAAGGCCCATAAACTATGTATTTATTTCTAACTAGAGATGACCAAACGATATGTTCCGTGGGTACATTATCTACTCTCAATGAGACTATCTGAATCGTAAAAATTATAAAGCGGATATGAAATTAAAAATATTATCTGCAACGGATATGAGATTGTTTTGGGGTATCCGCTGTGTTGCCACATAAAATAATAAGTATGTTATTGTGGAGGCAATAATATTTGATTCAACAAACATTTTATGGGTTGCAAGACATCTTTAACCATTAAACCAATTTAACTTTATTAATTAAAATTCACATATTTACCTATATGTAGTGTTTGGTTTTGTTACTATTAAACTATTTTTAGAAAATTTAATTTGGATAATGAGTAAGGAATACCACGATTTAAAAAGGTACAAGTGCATATAATCTGAAAAATAATATTTTTATCATCTCAATTAACATATGCGTACCTTAAAAATAATATTATAAGCGATGAAGTAATCAGCCTCCACGATCACCGATGCACTATTCAATGTTCCATATTGCGCGGCATTGCCACTGGCTTGCACTATGGTTCCCGGTTTTCCATAAAATGTAATAAACGGCTTAGTTCTTTCTACTTTGATCTTTTCGTTATACACTCCTTTAGCAATTTGTATGATTACGCGACCCTTATTTCCTGATGGAACACTCGCTATTGCTTGAGATATAGTCTTGAATTGTCCGTTCGGGCCAACCTTAATTACTTTCCTAACCCTCTCTGCTTGTTGAAGAATTGGATTAAGTTTTGTTGACTTTAAATTTTGCTGGAACCAAGCGTTGACTGCTGTTTTTTCAGCTGGAACTGGAACTGAATCATCACATATAATTACATTAATACATGTCACAATAAATGTGAAGATAATTAATCCAATTTTATGTCCCATTTTTTTGTGTATTTGTTTAAAAAATTATTAGTAGCAGATAAAGATAGTTAATCTAGCTAGATTTTTTGAATAAAGATTAGGGTATTGGGGATTAACCCCGAACCCGAATATTATTAATCTAGCTAGATTAATTATCTTTATCTACAAATATTGTACTAAAGCTACAATTGTAGTTCTAATAATTTGTTCTTTGTGTTCTATTATTAAATTTGTGTTCTTTTCTAAGGAAAACTTCAATTATATAGAGGATTGATAACCATAACCACCTAAAAAACATGCGATATAGAGAGAACCTTATTTTGCCAAATTTTGTTTGGCTGTTTGATTTAAACCATGAGTTATAAGTGTAAAATTAGTTTGTTTGCTATGGAACTTCAATCTAAAAATAATTTATTTGTATTTGGAATATTACTAAAATAGATGACATTCTGTGTGAATTTTCCATTTTCCAGAGTGATTATGATAAGTTTTCTTTTATAAACCATTCATAATAAAACAATTCTTTAAAATTCAGTTATTTGCATATTAAAATCCAAATAAAACTAAAGTTTTAGATATGTGATTAATGTTTGCTAATATTTTTTTATATTAACTGCAAGTGAATAATGTGGATTTATTTTTTCTACAAGAAGAATGTGTTTTCGACTATAGAAGTACATAAAAGAAATTAAATAATAATGTTTGCCACATCATCAAGTCAACATGACATGTCATCATAAAATCAATATTTTATTATATTATGTCATTATATTCAACAAGTCAACATGCCACAAAATCAAAGCTAACATGACACGTTATCAAAGACTTGCACCGTTAGATTCCTTTATTTGTTAATTTTTGTAACCACATGCCTTATTTTACAAAAAAATAAAATAAAATCACATTTCTCTATTTGTTCATAAAACCATATGAGTTTGATTTGTAAATTTCCCTAAAATCAAATGATATTTTTCTCCTTCTCTATTTTAATTGTATAGAATACATACCATATTTCTTGACTTACTTATCTTTTTTCTTGACTTATCTTATTATCTTATTATGTGCTGAAATTTCATCATATTTGTGCTCTTGACCATTTGGTCAAAGACATTTTGATATTATGCTATGTACGAAAACTTAATCTTTGGACCAGTTTGACATTGTTCTATGAAAAGTAGTTGCTATGTGGGAAAATGTTGTTAGGAGAATTGAAGTGCAAACAAGCAAATATAATTCGAGAAGTGTATTTCACAACTATATTAAAGTAGAAAAAGAAAAAGCAGAAAATAAAACATGTATTTATTAAACTATATTAAAACACAAGGTTATTTTAATAAATAAATTATTAAAATCAAATATATATCAATTTATTTTTTTGATAAATTGTGATAATTTGTAGATTTGTTCTCAAAGAATTTCACATTTATCAAATGTTGTTTTTAGCTAGAAAATCATTTTTTTAGTCTCTAAAAACCCTTGTAAAACGGAAAGTTACGATTGTAGTCCAAAACTATTTTATTATTATTATTGTTAGCAATGCAATTTTGTTGTTGCATCTAGCCAGCAATATATCCAGGTAAATGAACTAAATGTCTTAATTGTTCAGAAAACAACCCATAATTATTGCCCTTAAATAAGGTAAATTGTCTATTAAGTAACTCAAAATCATTGAAATATGACGTATGGACAAATTAAAAAATTGTGTATATATCCTATAATTTCCACAACACGCAATTCAATCATACCTAGTAATAGCATATACGAAAAGAGAAGCACAGCTGCACCAATTACATGATATATACTAAATAAATACCCATAGATTTTTCAAAACATAGAGCCCACTTCATTATAATCATCCTCTTAATTATATATTGGATAATTTACCAAAAAACACCTTATAATTTGCGTGAATTGCGAATAAGGTTCAATGGTTTAAATTTGCGTGATTGATAAACACATCGATTTTTTTTGGAAATTATCCTTGAAACAAAGCTAAAGGGCTACTTCAACCATAAAAAACTGAGCCTAACTAATCTTTTTAAATTACAAGATCGTATTTGCGAAGGACTCAAACTACATGGACTTTTTGGCACTTAAGCTTTTATGTGTCATCAATCAATAATTAATTATTAATTTTAGGGTAATTTCCAAAAAAAAACCTCTGTGTTTATCAATTTTGTCAAAAAGGTGTCTGTGTTTATTTTTTTGACAAAATGAGGATTGTGTTTATCTCCGTTAACCAAAAAGCGGAAAAATCATTAACGGTGTTAAATGTGATGACGTGGCAAGGGGTATTTTGGTCTTTATTTATGGGTTATGATATAAAAAAGTCATTTCTCACACTTTAAAGTTGTAAACACATGAATGTTTAAAAAATTTAAGGGTTTTCGGTCTTTATTTATTGATAAATTTTTTAAACATTCATGTGTTTACAACTTTAAAGTGCGAGAAATGATTTTTTTATATCATAACCCATAAATAAAGACCAAAATACCCCTTGCCATGTCATCACATTTAACACCGTTAATGATTTTTCCGCTTTTTGGTTAACGGAGATAAACACAATCCTCATTTTGTCAAAAAAATAAACACAGACACCTTTTTGACAAAATTGATAAACACAGGGGTTTTTTTTGAAATTACCTTAATTTTATTTAGAGTTTTGTCGCTATACGTATTGTGAATGCCTATATAAACACCTCAGTAGTCCTCTAGCTTTGTTTCAAACCCCAATTCTCAAAATTTATTCTCTCTCTGAACTATCAGAGAAAATTATAAGAATTAAGTATGGCATTGAGATGGGTTGCTCACTGTGCATGTCAAGTCTTAGGGTACCCTGAAGAAAGTAACATTCAGAGAGCCCATGTTGTAGGGTACCCTATAAAAAGTGAGCAAAAGATAGTATCTGAAATAGAGAAGGAGAATAATTCATGTTCAGGAGGTTTTAAAATGCCATTACATTACCCTCGTTACAAAAAATCTGATTACGAGAAGATGGAAGAATGGAGGGTTGATTTGCTTCTCGGAGAATATGGGATCAGCTTCAATGGCAGTGTTCAAGAGAAGAGAGAATTTGCAATGGGAGCTTTCTTGTGGCCTGATCAGTATGATTGATTAACTACCATCACATTGACACTGTATCCTTTTCCGTCGGTGAGAAGTTTGATCACCGATAAGTTAGAGAACTGTTTTGGATGCATTGCACCCGGACCATTGATCGTTTCGGGCATCATATGGATCATCCAGATTTGAAATTCTATGATACATAAATAATATACACAAATATAGTATTAGAAGTATATGTTTATATGAAAGCCTATTGTGTAATGTAATATTGTAATGATTCCCTTGAGAGAGAAAAGGAAATAATTTTTGTTTTCAGCAGGACACTCCTATTGTATGTCATATGTAACTATCTACTGCAAAATCTCGGAAATTTTAAAATACACCCGTCGTGCTATATCGAATATATTGAACTCTCAATTGGTCTCAAACAAAGTTAAGAGAAAGTTGTATTCTAAAGAGCAATTAATTATGATTTAAAGTGATAGATCACATATACCTTTGTGAAAGCAACTAAAACTTTTGAGTTTTTAAAGCTTAAGGTAACTTGGACAGGTTGTTTTAGGCTTATATTGCAGCTGCTAAAAATATGGTTTAAATGATTTTAGAAATAAATAATTGAATTAGCTAAGATTCGAACTCTCCGAGTGCTTAGCCTAAGAAGTTATAAAATTGTTTAAAAAAAACAAAAACAAACTGAATTAAAAGACTAACCTTATTATTTGTACTGAATGCTAATTTTTATAAAATAAATTGAATTTAAGCATATAAAACATTAACCGATCTAATACGAATTAATAAAATAAAAAAAAATTCAAAGAAAAATGGAAAGGTAGGTACTAATTACAAATTCAGTTCAGTACTCATTGTGGAAGGTATTGAGAACTTGAGAAGGTATTTTATGGTAAATTGTAATTGCTTGTAAATCATAATTACTGGTGACTTGGGCAAGGAGTTTATCTAATAAGACAAATGGGTGGCAATAATTATTAATTACCACAACTTGAGGATACAACTAGCATTGCTTGCAAAAATGTACTAATCTTAATAAATGTAACTGAACCTTTGAAAACAATGCATACTTAAATCACTATCACATTACTACATCAGCTATGATTTTGACTTGCTAGTTTCTTAAATGAAAATGTTGATTTGTTTATTTTGGTTTATCAAATTGTGACTTTTTCTTCACACAAAATAAACATGCAAGAAAAGATGCGACTCAAAATCTTATAAATCTACAGTTACGAGTATCCTGCTAGTTTTATATAGTTAATATATAGCACCGTCACCATACAAGTGAAAACTCCTCTTACTATATATTGAATTTCATCCGGCTATATACGAGTTCATGTCGTCAACTTATAACTGGAAACTAGAAAATTCTAAGCCTGCATTCTGCAGTAGCAACCATAACAAGTTGAAAAAGAATATCACAGAAAGATGAGCTTCATACAGACTTTTCGGTTTTAACTTTCACAAAAACAGAGTAGCTTAAAACAAAGAAAGCAATTACAGAAACAAAACAAATGATTCTGTACAGAAGATCCTAACATCAATGTCATCAACAAAAAAGAGAAGTAGCACGTCTACCAAATCCGTGGCGTCTATCTTAATAATCCGGAATAGCAGCAAATCGGTATCCCTTAGCACCTCTCCATGAATAATACGCAATCCGAGTTTCATAAAACCCTGCATCCATGAACAAAGGCCTTGTCAGTTGAGCTCGCATTAATTGAAAGTTCGTATAAAGGCAATGGTAAACTCAACCCCCTTAAGAAAAGCATCTTAGATTAAGTGCTTGGGGGCATTCGTGCAAGAGGGGTGTGTCAGAGATAATACTATAAACTATTCTTGGGCTTTCACTACTTAAGCTTTTGGTTCAATTGGTCACTTCAAATTTTTTAACCATTATTGCGTTAAACCATGTGTTTATCACAAAGGCAGCATTCTATCCAGAAATGGGCCAAATCAGCTCAAATTTGAAAAGCAGATACTAATTGAGCCTAAACTAATTTGTGAGCAAGTGGAAGGAACCAATTGACTCTTCATCAGCACACTGACTAACAAACCCCCCTAATATGTGCTTTGATCTATATTTAAGGTTTCTCTGAGTATTTCAGACCAATGCTAAAATCCTTTCTCCTTTCTACATTGAACTTTAGTAACGATATTTAAACATAACATGCATAGAGCCATAGGTTCTCAAATGATGCACATCGATATTATGCACTTAAATATTTGTTAGTTATGAACAAACCTGGGATGAAAGCAAGGATTCCAAGGGCCAATAGACCATAGGCTTGAGATTTCTCTCCCCCCATATGGCCAGTCAAGATGAAGAATGAAAGAAAGAGGAGCAATGACCCAAGGAGGAGTAAAAAGAGAGCAAGGACAATGGATTTCCAAGGGATTCTATCATAGACGCCAGGTATGTACTGAAATTGTGGATCATGTCTTGCTTTATCACCACCATAATCATCAACGTCATCAACTGAAAGAGGAGCATAGTTAATATTGCGTCTAGCCGCCATAGTTATTTGGATGTAACTTGAAAATCCCCAAACTGTGACTTGAGAAAAGACCTGAGAGGAAAAGACAACACAATTATTCAGATGAAAAGCAGCAAACTCATTTACAACAACAAAAAAAAAGCTTCTTCATATATGGACAAGTTCAAATTAAATATGAAAAAAGTGAAATACAGGGCATCTGTCAATTAGGTAGAAATATAAATGAAAAAAGGGACCATATGGAGAATCTCACAGCCTCATACAGTACATCCAAGAACAATTAGAAAAAACAGATAAATTCCAAATTAGTTCATTCCGTTTTTACTTATTTGCATAAATCAATAAGGTTTGCATACAAGTGTTGGTACTTAAAACCCTAATAACAGATGAATATAACAAATATTTCAGAGAAAAATACCATCTAAGGCAAACTTCTACCTTCCAATATCATCAGCTGTCAACCAAAAAAACCATAGGGAACAATGTTGGGAATATCTTTGAGTGAGGACCATGAAGAATGAGGTTGATGAGTCCTCGAAGACAAATTGGTAGAAAGAAAAAAAGGGCAAGGGAGAGGATCTTCATGGGGAAATAGGTGAAACAAATTGAGAAAGCAAAAGTTTAAAGTAAAATTTTCCTTTTGATGAAACTATGTCATTTCTACATGCTGAAAGAAAAAATTATAAAAATAAAAGAATCCTTCTACCGAGTTTCAGGTCAATTGTGGTCGTTTCAAGCCCTCAACTCGCCACTAGTTTTTTGTGGTATAGTAGATGGGAAAATACAAGACAAATAATATGTTAATTTTTATTCTATTCAGTTTACTGATTATTACAAATCAAGCTAAATCAGAACACACACAAATTGCAAATCATTTAGGCGAAATAAGCAAATGAAGCCAAGAAAGACATACGGAAACGATCAAAGCTGATCTCTGATGCATAATTATGAAGCTTAAGACACATAGTAAATTAATTATTAGGCAGTTAGCAATGTTTGATTGAAGCTAAACAGGAACAAAATCAGAATAACTCAACTAGTTGTTTGGATGGAAGTTAATTGAAGCTAAAATGAAGAGCTTAATCTTGAAATCAGGTAACATAAACTTATTAACTAATTTACAACTATTTTGGCTTATTTCAATTCCATAAACTGATCAGAAAAAATGAGGTAAACACAATAGAAAACCCTAAGAATTATTGAAATGCAATTATTAGATTAACTAACCGATCAGAGAAGATACGAATTGAAATTGCAGTGGCGCGTGAATTGGACGGTGCGGGGAAGGGCTGACTGAGTGGAGAGGTATTTTGTTGTTGAAATATAATATATAGTTAGCGTCACCCTTTGACCGCTGGAATCATCGTTTGACAATTCTCCATTTCAGATATTCAAATTCAATTCTGCTGTGCCTCTTAACTTTTCTGACCGGCTACTGCTCCAATATGGATAATCCACTACAATATAGGCTTGATTTAAAAACAAAAATAAAGGGAAAAGTTCAACATTCAGGAATACACATTTTTCAAACTAATCTAATCATATAGTAGTTTTTTGGTTATAAAATTACTTTTTGAATATCAGGATAGGTTGCACGTCAATTAATCTAGTTTCAAGAAAACAATTTGATGAATTATTATATCAAATGCTCTACTACTTTTGATGTAACATTATAACTATCTATATGATAGATTTTTTTTGGTAACAGTATCTATATAATAGATTAAACTCATTATTTATAAGCAATTGGAAAAGCAAATAAGTATGGTCTCTTTCTAGTAAATTCTACAAAAGAAAGAGTCCCAAACGATTATTTGTCTAAATCTTCTTGGATTCTTTCAAAAAGTTTGAGAAAGATCTATTCTATGTCCAAATTCCTAACAAAGTTTTACTACTGCTAGCATTCACTCTGTTTTTTCGTTATGATGCTTATCATATTGCCGATTAATCTTTGTTTCGAGAGAACCTTACAAATAATTATGAATCAAACTTTTTCTTAATGTTGATAGTAATGATTATGATGATATTTTTTTTAAGATAATTTTGGTTAATCCAAAAAAATATAACTATATTTGCTAAATTTAGTATAAAATTAACACATTAGCCATTTTCTTAAAAAGTGTACGAATTTTTACACGACATTTGTTTAGAAATAGAGGAAAACGAAAATTGTGACATGAAACAATTGCCATTTGAATTAGAGCTAAATACTTACTCAGAGAACACCAGAAACAGCATACACTAATTAACTAAAGCTTCGTCTTCAACAAAAAATTCAGACGAAAGCTTTAACTTAACTACAATAATCAACATTAACTAATTAATTAATCAATTATTATACTGTAATTAATTTCTGTTGAGCTTCAATCCTTATTTCTTCCTTCATTTTCCTAATAAACTCTTCAATTCTCCTATTCAGCTCCTCTGTACTCACCAACTCTTCACTTCCTTCTTCTTCTCCATCTTCATCTTCTTCCTTCTCCATTTTTCCTTTATCACTATTCTCATCTTCTTTAGTCAAATCTTCATTTTCTTGTTCTTCATCCTCATCTTCTTTAATAAAATTTTCTTTTTCTTGATCTCCATCTTTCTTCATTTTAACTCTATGATCACTATCTTCAACTTCTTTACTCAAATCTTCTTTCTTTCCCTGTCTTTCTTCTTCTACTACATCATGATCATAAAATGTTGAATCGGTGAGAGATATCCGAGCATCAAAACCAGGCTGCAGATAATAATAATTATCAGGCGAAACTGAAGAGAAAAAGTAACTAGATTTAGCAAGAAAAGCAAGAATGCCATTACAGATGAGGAACATGTATTTTCTTTCAAGAGTATGTGTCAACAATGAGAATAAACAAGAGTTGAAGTACAAATAATATGAATTAGGAAGCACAGAAAAACCAGAAGATAGGCAAAGAAAGAAAGAAAATACAGTGACCGTGACAAGCAACACAAGAGTTCTTTTCAAGTTGTACAAGTTACTATGAACAAGAAAATAAGTTTGAATTTGAGGCTTAATTTCATGATCCATGTACATCAGCAAAATTAAAGAATTAAAATGCTTTGAGGTATGAAAAGGGTATAACTGAATTTGATGGGTATATTTTGTAGCTTTCTTGAGGAAGATTGGAGGGTCACTCTCCCTTAAATACTAGGAATGAATGAATGGCATCAAGTGGGACGTTCCAAATGGAATATGAAAAATAATTTATTATGTCTGTTAGTACATTTCAGAAGTTTCTAGTGGCTGACTGTCCCCCAAAATGCCCTTCGCACACGGCAATAACAGTGAGTGTGACATTAAATACCGTTTACGTGCTAATGACGATACTCAAATCTCGGCTCAAAGGGCCTCACAATTTCTGGACGGTTCGACATAGTCGACTCCAATAAATCCCGCCGTGCGTTAGCGACTCCAGACAGACGCTCGACTACGTCGATCACATCTTCAAACCAGTCGAGTACGTTGGACATAAAGACCCACGTCATCAACAGAAGTCTAGGCTTGTAAACTCTATAAATAGAACCTTCAAGCAAAGGCTAGGGATCTTTCTCTCTCTCTAAAATCTACCTTTTTTTATTTATATTAATATCAATGGCTCACTTTAATCAAATATCTCATCACGTGCTAATTAAAATTGAATTCAATTGAAAGAGACTTATGGTTTTAGTTTCAATTAGAAGCTTTGAATTTGTTTAGCATTTAGTCACATATGTAAGAACGGAGATTGTAGTGGAGTGGTACAATTCTTCATTTCTTAACCAAAGATTCATGATTTATTTAGATGAAACCATAGATGGGTGATCCTACTTCAGTTTGTTGATCAAATCAATGAAAATAGCATGTGGTATAGTATAGCTAAATCAATACATGCAATAGTGAAATATTTTTTTTGAAATCAATGCGGATTCTGATATTTGGGAGGCTTAGGGTGAAGTTTCAGATATGGATCCTAATAAATAAATTCTAAGTAAAAAAGATTTAGTTTGAAAAGTAAATCTATTATGCTTAAGAAATGAACAAACAAAAATATTTCAGGTGAAAAAACGTTATATTTAACCATTGATTTCTTTTTTATATAAAATTATATAAATGGACATTTTTAGATGTAAAATTACGAATAATTTTGTATCAATATGTTCTAACATATAATTTATTTTAATTTTTAAAGTGGTTAAACCACACGACCTTTCTTATAATATTAATAATCTCAAATAATTTTTAAGCAATTTCAACTTTGAAAAATTTCTTTTATTAAATGCAACAGTCACCGACATAGTAAACAGAATTTGAAGAGTTATGAAAATATTCGGATAACATTCTGATGTTTTCACAAATCGAGAACTTCAAGTACCGATATTAAGTCTTTTGACTAAGTCGTTTGCAATGCTTTTCACTTTTGAAAAAGTATCATCTACAATAGCGTTTTAACATTTTTCCTGGTTAAACGTGTGTTGTGTTGTTGATGTAGCATCGACGTTATCATTTCGATGACTTTAATGACGAATCCGATCATAATTATTTTATTAACGAATGAATATATATCACTTTAACGAGTTTATTTATTTTTATTGGCTTAAATTTTTTACTTTAATGACTAGAATCATACATTTAGCCCCAAGTCAAATAGCAATCTTTAGAATTTAAGTGAATCCCACTTTTTAATTAAATAGTAAAATTTAGGTTACATTGATGGATTTACCGACCATGAAATTGAGCCTAATTTTACTTTTCGTAGTTGTTAAACGAGACAACGCCGTCGTTTTGTATACTAAACTAAAACCCCTAATATGTTCCTCTCCCCCGTCGATCAACTACTGATCATCGCCTCCCTCCTCTCCTGCCGCCACCGCTTCTCGTCGCCCTGAATTCAGCTACGCCGGTCTCCGGTCGCCGTTCTTCTAGAGTTTCTTCCGGAGATCCTCTTTTTTCAACGCTGTTTCAGCTCTTTCGCTTCCCAAGTAAACTGTAAGCTACTTATATAATTGTGTTCTACTATCGAACTAAAGTTTTATTAGGTTGAAAACTACGGAACTGAACTGAATTATTGACCGAATGTCTAATCAATTTTGCTGAATTTGCGGAGCTGAACTGAAAGAAATTGAGTTGAACTGAACTGAATCTTGCGAAATTTAAGTCAAAATGAACGGGGCCTAAGTAGACTTGATTTATGTTGTGCTTCAAATGTTAGGCGTGAGGGTTGAATGTTATAGGGCGTGCGTTGCGAAGAATCTCGCACTTGTTATGCTTATCGATGGATGATTTTAATCATTCTTATTGTGTAGTTTTATCAATTAGAAATGGTCTTTTTTAAAAGTGGTTATTGCAGAGTTGTTACATGTGATAAAGTTGAGTTATTTGCTGTATTGGAAGCGGAAAATATCGTTATGTTATGAATCTTTTGAGTTTGGAGGGCGTGCTTCTTTCTGATGTGAATTTAGGTTTGAATGTTTGTGTTTATGATGGGAAATTATCCCTGGATTTTAGAAGTATTAGAGCTTATAGGTTTGGTTGCTTCTTGTGTTCATGATTTCTTCATTGGGTTCATAATTTCTTCGTGCTAAGGGTGTATGATTCTTTGACTTTCTGTTTAAAATGGTAGGTACTAGAGATGGTTTTAAAGAGCATTATCAATGGGTTTAGGGGGCTAATAGGCTGGTAATATTGAGAAAGTACTTGCTAGCATTGAAAAAGAAGATGCTTTCCTTTCAGGAATGAATTACTTTGTATTTAGTTTCTTTGAGTGATTTACAATGTTAATGCTTGTAAAAATATGATGTATTGAACCATTGGTTCTGTTGACATGGCTCATTTTGATTGAATTTTAGTTTAATGGCTGAACTTCTAATGCTTGATAGTGTGTGATGGCTGTGGGTTGAATTTTATTGAAAGCAAATTATCACTAAGTAAACCGTATCCAGTCACATGAAGATGGGATATCGGATGGTGCTGTTGTTAATTATTGTAAAATGGATCTGATGATTGCCTTAGCTTCATAAATGAACTTTGAGATGACAAAAAATATCAATGTGTATTACAATTTTGGTTTGGAGAACAATTTGACATCTCACTCATTTTATGAATACATTTTGATTTTCTTAGTTCATTTAGCTCCCAATGCATTCTTTACGTTTAGCTGAAACCCTTAATTTAACACTAGTAGTATTGGTACTTCAATGTTATGATGTAGTTCTGAGAAAATGTCGAATGAGTCTCTCTGTCAGAGACTGGCAATGGGAAGCAATGCTGGATCTAGCCATTTGATTGATGTGTTCCATTAAATCTCAATTTAATGCGGATCAATGCAAGCCAATGCGAGAGTCAACAAATTAAATCAAGAAATTATGTTTTGTTGCTCCAAGCATCCTAAATTTTTTGCCACAAGTTTCATTTTTGTTACAAATTTTTAGTTTTCTTCACAAATTTTTCTTATTTTTCAATTTGGTTTTCAAAATAATCAAGATGGTCAAAATATTAAATTTCGATGTTGAAAGTTCAGAGAGAGAACTGATACTATAGAGATTAAAGAAAGATATAAAGTTTTTGTAGAGTTGAAAGTATTAAACATGTAAGAAAATTCAATTGAATTGGTTTCTTTGAATTGATATGCTTGAATTAATTACTTCAAGGTAAAAGTTGCTATTTAAAAAGAACAAGATGAGATATCTAAGTTTTTGTGTAGTTATGACTTTATTGCTGAATTTTCTTGTTTCTTGGTTTTCAGGATTGAAATTGAGCTCTATATAATGGAAGACCATATTGAGAATTAATTTTGAAGAATAGCATTTTCCATGGCAGAAATACCTACTGTAGAGTAGAGATTTTGAGATTTGCTCGCATTCCTCAACCTCTAAATTGATGTAATATAGGTAATCAAATATAAACATTGACATTACGATCTATGATTCTTTTCTTATTTTTATTAGTTGCTTATGTACAAATTAGTCCTTTTGTTCCAGCTTTATTCAGCTACTGGCTGCATTGTTGAGTACTAATTACTTATGAAGTTCTATTTGGTATTATCTTGTTGGTGGCTGCTGTGGTGCCTTTAGTTTGCTTCCCATATGCTGCTTTTGTCTATGATTTTTTTATGTATTTTATGAAATCATATAATAGTGCTCTTATCATGATTGAATCGGGGTAGACCTTGTCGAACTGCAAATTGAGCCCTGTTTAAATATATTATTGTATAGCACAATTGTTTTTCTTCTTTCATTGGTTATCTCTCCTTGTTTCATCTGTATTCTTGTTCGCATTCTTTATAACCAAAAAGCATTATTTTGACCCCATGAGATGTTTGTCACCAATTACCTCCTCTAAGAGACTTTTGATATGCTGTAACATCTTTTTGCTGCTGCTTTCGTGCTATTCATTTTCTGCTTGTGTATAATTTTCTTTTAATGTAGGGCTTGTATACCTCATTTTGTTTCATTGGACGATGGATTGTATTAAACATTCTGTTGTTTAATTTCTATTTTCTATTGCCCTAGAAGCAAAATTCAAGAGTTGTTTGATTAGTTCTTGTTTTGCCAATAATTTAAGGGTTTGTCTGCTTCGATTAGTGAATAACTTCCAATTCACTAACATCTACTGCAACAATCAAAGCTCCATCAAAACCATGGCATCTGTTCATATTCCTTCATTCTGATATCAGTTTGATATACAAAATTATATTTCTGGAAATTAATGTCTTGCTCGTTTTACCCCCTTCTGTTTGAAAAATTAGTTTTCTTATTAATTTGGATAGTTCTTCAATCTTGAATTTTGTTTTGGTTCATTAAATCATTGTTTATCACATTCTTATATCTATTAATTGACGATTAGGTTGTTACTATTAAGATGGCGCAACATTCAGTTATACTTGCAACTGCCAGCTATGATCACACTATTAAGTTTTGGGAGGCAAAAAGTGGGCGCTGCTACCGGACAATCCAATACCCAGATTCGGTATTTCTTTTTATATTCTCTCTATTGATTTGATTTCAGAAAATATTGTGTTTTTCTAGGAATTGCAGGCTTGATCTCATTTCAGTGTGGTTTTTCTATTTTTTTTATCTCTTTAAACTTTCAGTTTTCTTCTTCTTTGAATGTTTTCCAGCCTTATTTTATTGGTATTTTGTTTCAATATGATGGGAGCAGCAAGTTAATCGACTCGAGATAAACCCAGATAAACGCTTCGTGGCTGCAGCTGGTAATCCTCACATTCGGTTGTTTGATATCAACTCCAGTAGCCCTCAACCAGTATGTATATTGCACCTTTTTACATAATAAAAAATTCGGAACATGAATTCTCTCCTCTCTTCTTATGAGAACTTTTGCACTATGTTCCAGGTAAGGAGCTATGACTCGCATACAAATAATGTAATGGCAGTGGGGTTTCAGTGTGATGGAAATTGGATGTATTCAGGATCTGAGGATGGCACAGTAAAGATTTGGGATTTGAGGTGAAGTGGTTTTGGGGAACTACTTTATCTGTCCCAAACAAATGTCCATTTTTATATTTTAGTCTGTCTTACACAAGTGCCCGCTTCCCCTTTTTATACTTCAGTTAATATTTTAGTTTTAATGTACATTGTTATTCACAAACTATGGAATACATTTAATAATTTGTATATGTAACTATGAATTGACCAACGGTCATTAAATTAAAACAGGAATATATGCTAAATAGGATGGTATAAGATTGTTCTAAAAATAGATTAACTATATTTATTTAACTATATAATGCCTCAGACAAGATTATCTTTTTGGGACGGAGAGAGTAAATGTTTCGCTTGTTCCCATCATTCTTTCGTTTTACCTTTTTGAATATAATGTATCCGTTAGATGGTTTTTGGAGTTAATATTTTTTATGAAATTAACTGCAGAGCTCCAGGTTGTCAAAGGGAGTATGAAAGTCGTGCAGCTGTTAATACTGTTGTGCTGCATCCAAATCAGGTTAACTCTTATCTTATTGTATAGATGGTCTTGATTTTGCATGTTTGTTTGTAATTATTTTTTTTCACTACGGTATTGATATCTTTCGATGGTCATTCTAATTTGTTGTATATCTAAATTTCTGCAGACTGAATTAATATCTGGGGACCAAAATGGAAACATTCGTGTGTGGGATTTGACAGCAAATTCATGCAGCTGTGAGTTGGTATGATTTGAAATCTATTGTTTAAGGATCATTTCTACTCTGAATTTCCTCTATCATCTTATTCTGGAGGGACGTAAACCTTTTTTTTTTTTTTGCCTTGACATCTACCATAATAACTTGCTGCTATAACAGATAGTTACTAAGCCACAAATAGTCATATATTAGGTAAAACAATATTTCAACTTTTTTTATGATTATTCTATTTCAAATCAGGTACCGGAGGTGGATACTGCTGTAAGGTCTCTAACAGTTATGTGGGATGGAAGTCTAGTAGTGGCTGCCAATAACCGGGGAACATGTTACGTTTGGCGCTTGTTGCGTGGGACCCAGGTAGATCCTTATCTGACACTGCTTCATTAGTGTTGTTGACTGTCCTAACGTTGCACCCATACATGTTCTCGCAGACTATGACGAATTTTGAGCCTCTTCATAAGCTACAAGCTCACGATGGATACATTCTCAAATGTCTTCTTTCACCCGAGTTTTGTGAACCCCACAGGTTTATTTTTCCTTGATATCTTTCTTAAAAATTTCGTTTCTAATCAATCATATTAAAATATGCATCTGTAGGTATCTAGCAACTGCATCGTCAGATCACACTGTCAAGATATGGAATGTTGATGGATTTACATTGGAGAAAACCTTAATAGGTATTCATCAAAGGATTAAACACCTTTTTGCCCCTTGGTATCCAAAATGTTGTCATTTGCCCCTTGTGGTATTATTTTGTCACATTTGACCCCTGTGGTATCTCAATTCGTAATATTTGCCCCCTATGGTATTCTAATTTGTCACTTTTGGTCTTTCATCAAATGAAAATATAGCAATTTTGACACGTATTATCGCAGACCACTATTTTGACATATGAACATGTCACTTAACATGTTTAATTCTAACAAAAGTTTAACTGTATCTTCAATTGACATCTCTATTTGTTGAACATCCATTGCAAATTATCAAAAAAACAATCAAATTGAGTTGTTATGTGGTATGTCCAAATGTAAAACAGTGACGTGTGTCAATAGATAACACATTTTTTATCTTTCCATCGATTCAGGGGCTAAATGTGACGAATTAGGATACCACAGGGGTCAAATGCCAACATTTTGAATATTACAAGGGGCAAATAAGTGTTTAAGCCTTCATCAAAAGCATACAATTGTTCTAGTGTCTATTAAAAAATTGGGATAGTCTTGCCAAGAAGCTATAAAATTCTTCCTGTTAATTTAACAGGTCATCAACGGTGGGTATGGGATTGCGTTTTCTCCGTTGATGGTGCTTATGTCATTACAGGTGATTGACTACTTTGATATAAGATGTGCAGAATCAAAATTTAATTTCACTAGTGTGAATACCTAGTTATATATTGAGCCTCCTAAGTAGATTTTATTTACCCCACCTTGATGTTTATGTATATTTACTATTTTTATATACTCTCGCCAAGGCGTGCACATCGTTGATTTTTTTTAAAATGTTTTAACCTTCTGGTCAGCTTCTTCGGATACAACAGCAAGACTTTGGTCGATGTCAACAGGGCAAGACATAAAGATATACCAAGGGCATGGCAAAGCAACTGTTTGTTGTGCCCTCCATGACGGAGCAGAGTCATCTTCTGCTTGATTTGGTTGGGGACTATGTCATTCTGACAAAACTTGTTATCAATTATTATTGTGTTGAAAATGGTCCCAATGTTATTTGAAGTCTGGTGAAGATGAAGATCCTTTTCTACTCGTTTTATTTTGGCTTGTAAACTACATCTGGCTGTATATTGAAGTTTTCTTCCTTAGAACGACCATAACAACATACAAATCAACTAATACCTACAGCTTGACTTTGTGTACCTTGTGACATTTGTATATACAGTTTATGTATTTTACGCACACTTGTCAAAAAAGAGAATTGAATCTACGAAATTCAACTATACTCGAAAAGTCCTAATTCAACTTTTACGGAGGGGAACGATGTTTAATACATTGTGTCGAATTTGGAACTAGCATAATGCAAAATCAGTGATTTTGAAAAGAGGAATCTTCCCGCTGGTGCTGGACAATAATAGTTTTTCAAGACTTCCAAATGCCCTGAAGTGATACTTGAAATAATCAAAAGGAAGACATATTTGAGTAAGGAATGCCATGTATGATACTTTGAAATTTGCAGCATATGAATATGGTCTGAACTTCCAAGGAGAAGAGCTGATCCAAGAAAAAAATTAATGGAAGGAATACTAAATCAGACATGATAGTTTTCAGGTTGCTAGAATGCATCCAATTGTGCTTTCTCACAGTCACGACACCTTTACGATGCTCAAAGTAGTCTGAACCCAGCTTCGATTGGAAGAACAGAATAGTACAGAATTTGGCTTCTACAGAATTCATATTGGTTGTGAGACTATAGAAAAATGAAAACAAATGCCAAAAAAAATGAATCTACCCCCTACATTTCTAAGAAAAGAAACATCAAGTTTTGATTGAGCTAAAACAAAGTGAATTAAAATTTATTTCGAGCTAATTATGGTTATGCTTAAAATGGTTCCTTCAAAAGAGCAACAAGCTAAGACTCCATTAAAAAAGAACGAATTTACAGAAACACATCTCAGAAAGTGCACAATTTGAGGTGCAAACAACCGAGGTAGGGTCTAGAACTATGGCTGAGATAAGCTATGTAAGAGGGAGGAGTCTCGAAGCAAGATATGGTCGAGCCAATTCAGGTCACCAACCGCTACAAATGGTTCGGGCTAGGGGGCAGGCATGCTAATTATGGGGATAATGGAAATGACATATAACGATGGGAAGGCGTGTACCATTTCCATTACTCAAATCATTAGCAATAATTACAACTACCATTTGTAGCGGTCCCTGACTTGAATTGGCACGACTATATCTTGTTTTTCCTTACCGAGACCTCAGATCCCCTCCTACATATCTCATCCATAATTTTTTGGACCCTATCCCAATTGTGTGCGCGCCTCAAATAGTGCACTTTCTAAATTCGTCGCTTGTTTTGTTAATGGAGTCTTAGCTTTGGAAAAAAAGTATTTCTCTTTTATTTGTTTGGTGAATAATTGTTGCTCTTTGAAGGAACCATTTTAAGCATAACCAAAATTAGCTCGAGTTAGATTTTAATTCACTTTGTTTTAGCTCAATCGAAGCTATGATGTTTTTTTTGCTGAAAAATGGGGGAGTAGTATTCGTTTTTGCATTCTTTTCATTCTTCTAGAGTCTCAAAACCAATATGGACTCGATACGTTCCAAATTTCTGCACTTCCCAATTCTTCCAATCGAAGAGTTGTATCACACTGCTTTCGTTGGTCCTTTGTTTCCCGCCAAATTCTCCTTTGGCGAATCTGGTTTGCTAATCTCACCTTGAATCACAAACTCGAGTAAACCCACTAGGTTGCCCTTTTCAACTGGTTTGATACATATTCTCCATCAGGAACTTTCATACTTCGCCTACGTGTCATGTTCGGACTAGAGTATTCACCATCCTCAATGGAGGATGAAATGTTGGATGCTACAGAAGATTCAGGGACCGTGGTCTGAGATTGACTCTAACTTTGAGGCCCCATTGGAGCTGCAGGAGTTTGATTTCCTTGTGCCTCTTCAGCTAGTCACTTTAGAAGAAGATTCATAACCGTTGGAAGGAACTTCGACGAAATGGAGATAATACCTGCCAACTGCCAACAAAGAGATAAGAAAGATAGGATTAGATCATAAAAAAACAAACTATTTCACTAGCACCCTGTAACCAAAGGAAAAGAATCTACGAGTAAATGCCTCATCTATTTCTCAAGCCCTATCTTTCTTGTTTCGATGTAAATAAGCAAAAACCGGCACTTATGATAGGGAATGAAGGGAGCATTTAACTATTGAGGATAAAAAATATGTCCTCTTTTACACTTGCAGCGCCGTGTTGAAACTGTCTTCCAACGTCCATTTGAACCAATAGGGTTTTTGATATTAAGTACCCAACAAAAAGAACCCATAGGGTAAAGGATTCCTGTTTCAATAAAAGCCAAACGTCAATAAATGGAAGTATTCTTGCCGAGTTCAAAAGATAAGAGACTTAAAAAATGTTATGTATTGATCGTGTTAAGGTTTCAGTTTGAGTAAGTACTTCAAAAGCATCATGAATTCATTATATCCAAGGATAAGAATCACTGCAATTGCCATTGGAGGGGGTAGCCAAATGTTGATGCGCTTGTGCCCCTCCTGAAAACGATAAAAGATTTTTAAGTATTAATCACGAGAACAAGCGCTATCAGAATGATTATTGTCCAGCATATTAATCGAACAGAAGGGAAACAACATTATTCTTTGATCCCGAAATCGTTTTTCCATCAGCGATGACTCAAATTTTTAGGCTTATAGACACAAATGTAAGTTCTTAAATTTAGTTTCGAAGCATAGCATAATCAACTTCTTCAACAATGTGACCGTACCTGAGCTGAAATTGCTTGAGTACCTGTATATTCGGTGCTTTGATTGCCTCCACAAAGATTTGCATTGAACTGGTGTGATCAGTGTATCATTTGGAGAAACCTGCAAGACCTGTGATATACATGAAAAACATTATAGAAAAACATCAAAACAATACCAAAATAAGCATATAGAAACACTCACATATATGCATAATGGAATCAATGCCGGGCAGCTTACCTCTGCCCTTGTGCTCGACGCAAGGGGGTCCAAAGTAGCTCCAATACTACGGTCCCTGGAAGAAGAGACATCAACTGTTCCATCCATGAGAAAGGAAGTCAGTACATTATCAATTTTGTCAGGCTTCTCATCCAAGCGTATGGCAGACATGACATAGAGAAGTTTCAAAGGCTGCAACAATGGACTCGCAAGCAATCAAATATTTACTCGTATCAATTGTCAGACATCAATGAACTAAGGAACTCAGATAGCTTACTGCAGAACGTGCATCCTTTGTAATATAAATGTTTGTGAAATAAAAAAAAATTACAAATTTTGTGTCTAACCGTGTTACAAGTGAAGACACACGCACGCACATATAATATATGAACACTGGCAATTACAATGAAATGGGATTAACATGGATCTATCTATTCCCTATTACTAAATAAGCTTAAATTGCTATCAAATAGTCTACAAGTTAAACAAAACAAACTCAATAGAACATCATAGAATTAGAAACACGAAAATAAAATTAGACTTAATATATTGCTACTTACACCTATTTAAAGGCAAGGATACTACATAATAGACAATATGTACATCTACATAAATGTATTTGAACTAGTTGACTCTTAACTGCTCCCCCAATCACAACAGGTGCTTATAGAATATGGTAGGATTTCCAACTGACAAGATGTGCATACTTACTCTGAAATATATTTCTCCAAGATAGAGCTGAGCTTTCGTCCAAACCCCGATACTGAACCAGTTTCAACATCTTCCACCAATGCCAACCAATCCTATAGGATAATTCTTCATTACAACCAAACAATAATTTGAAATAAGAGAAAAAGGATTCATTCAAATGAATGAGAATAATATATTTGATGATGTACCTTATCAGAGGACAAGCTATTAAGCTTCTCATTCCCAATCTCTTCACAGCGAACAGTGGCAACCATGAGCTAGGATACAAAAATGGACAGACAAATTGATATATGAAGAATAAAAGAAGAATTTATATACATAAAGCAAAATAAAAGGACACTCTAGTAACCTTGTGGGCAGGAAGATATTGAAGCTTAAGATGATATTCTGGTAGTGGATGATGGTATGATTACGGATTAAAAAAAATACAGTGGTAAGAGGGCAAAGAGAGGTATCTTCGTACGTTAAAGAATTCACTGATAGGAGTGTCTTTATGAGCGCCATGCTTGGGAATAGAATTCCATATCTTCACAAATTATTAACTGTCCGATGTTGCATAATATCATACACGGGAGAAGAGGAAAACAAACAATAAAATAAGGAAAACTACCTTTTGAATATCTTTCCTCAGAACAGGTTCCAAATATTCAAGTGGCGTCGATAAGGGTAGTTGGAAACAGGACACAAGTCAAAAATAGATAAATAAACATGAGTCCAGAGATAGAGATTAGAATTGTCATATAGGAAGTAATAATTCGTAGTCCAAACCTTAGTTTTATCACGAATAACAAATAGCAGAGTCGTTTTGCGAAGGCTGAACAAACGCATCATGACCTGTAAATAATACAAAGAAATTCCCATCAAATAGATAACTTAATGTATCCTGTTTCGCATGGGAGATGGCTACAGTACCTGAAAAACTGTTTTAGAAGAGGTTTGTTGGCAGCCTCTTCCCGACCGATGTCATGGCACCACCTGTAAATAGTTCCAAGAAGGAGTTAATGTCAAGTGAACAAAAGTTAACAGAACTGAATGCACATTCTTATGAACATCCATCATTCAACCATCAGGTTTGCCTCTATAATGTACTACAGAAATCTCTTTCAATACGCTGATAATTGATGAAGTATCCAATTTTTAGTCAAGCTGTGCTCCCACATCAACAATCAGATCATCCACAAAGAGAGAAATATTACAAACGAACCACTAAAAAGAAAAGGATGAAGAAAAGGCGACAAATATAAATGTTTTAACAAAGGGTATCTGGCCATTAATATCACACATTTCCTGAGCAAAAGTTTAACAGCTTATTTAACAAATCAAAATGTATCTAATTGGATAATGAAAAATTTAGCAACAATTACATAAGGGATTTCACAGCAAGATCATGTCTCTACTTGAGCCTACAAACTGTAGCAGTCTAGATATGACGATACACAGCACCGAGTAGTTTAGGACATAAAAGTCATTTCATGCAACATTTTGGGATTCTCGTATATAAAACAGGGCAACTGCAGTTATATTGATTCACAGTGAACACATGCTCTTATCCAGTCTTCAGCTGCATTCATTTCTTCTATAATCTATGAATTAATAGTATCTACAGCACTTGTTCCTAAATATCACATAATAGCCTAATAAATAATCCCAGCACCCAATAAAAATATGAAACAATACTCAATAAGAATATTTCATAGAAACAAAAGCTAATAAAATTCACCACAAAAAAACTAATCGCTAGATTTCATCCTAAAATATGCTGAAGTCATCTAGTAATAACCCTGCATCCATATTTTACCAAGACGAAAAGCATCCAACTACATTTTATAGAACCCACAAGACGTACATGTTTATCAGTATAATATCAGCAACTGCCAAAGCAAAGAGGGAGCTTTGTTTCTCAAGGATAACATGAAAAACATTCGTTTATAATAGAAAACATCAAAACACTACCATAATTAGGATATAGAAACACCCATAAACATAATGGAACCAATGTCAGGCGGCTTACCTCTCCCCATGAGCAGCAAGGGGGTCCAAATTAGCTCCAATACTACGGTCCCTGGAAGGAGAGACAGCAACTGTTCCATCCTTGGAAGTGAGTACATTATCAATTTTGTCAGGCTTCTCATCCAAACGTATGGCAGACATGACAGAGCGAAGTTTCAAAGACTGCAACAAAGGAATCGCAAGCAATCAAATATATATTCGTATCAATTGCCAGATATAGAGAGAGCGTACCAGATTTTCACAAACATCGAAAACACCAACTGCCCGCCAAATGAATGCACCTATAATGTGATGATTCATGGATTTCTTCGCCATCAGAACTTATCAAAGGCTGCAGAGCTCATTAAAGACATGCGACTCAAGGATTTCTCAGCAGACAACACGACGTTTCTATTGGTAGCCGAAAACAACGCCATTGTAAAGTTACTATAACAATACCCTGGTTAGAGACATGATATTGCTGTGAGATAACCACTCGAATTCTTTACTTTTGCTGCTAAATTTTTCATTATCCAATTAGATACATTTTCACCTGTTAAATATTGCTGTTGAACGTTTAGTGTTTTGCTCAGAAAATGTGTATGATATTAATGGCCAGATACCCTTTGATACATCATTGATGTCTTTCGCATTTTCTTTTTTCTTTTCTATTTTAGTCGTTCTTTTTTCAATGTTTCCCTCTTTGTGGATGATCTGATTGTTGATATGGGAGCAAAGCTTGACTAAAAATTAGAAACTTCGTAAATTGTTAGCCTGTTGTGAGAGATTTCTATTTTAAATTATAGAGATGAACCCGATGGATGATCGCAAGAGTGTGCATTCAGTTCTGTTCACTTGTAATTACTTGACATTAACTCCTTCGTGGAACTATTTACTGTTGGTGTCATGACATTGGCCGGGAGCAGGCTGCCAACAAACCTCTTCTAAAAACTGTTTTTCAGGTACCGTCACCATCTCCAATGCGAAACAGGGTTCGTTAAGTTATCTATTTGATGCTCATTTCTTTGTATTATTTACAGGTCATGATACGTTTTTCAGGTACCGTAGCCATCTCCAGTGCTTTATTTCTACTATGCCATTTGCTTATCATATATTGTGTTCTGTAGGTTTTGTTATCATCTGTTTTGAGCATTCCTCTCCCTTTCAAATTTATTCATTTTCTTACCAGAAGTGTTTTGTTTTGTTTATTTATTGTTTTAAAGCATAAAGAATGAAAATGACTTTGAAGTGTTCTTTAATATAAAAACCTTCCTAAGAACCCTTGCTTATTTATTGGAGGGAGGTTTTAGGAGGTTCATTAAAGTAGAGGGAGGGGATGGGAGGTTAATATAAAAACCTTCCTAAGAACCCTTGCTTGTTTTGATGGTTTTTTAAAGATGGTTCAATCGATTTACATGTAATTCTTATAGAACCTCCGGATCCCACCGATTTGGTGGGACTGATATGGAGTTTAAATCATGGTTTTATAACCTTCATTTAACCTTCATTTAACCTTACTAAAATTATAAACTTCTATCCAAGCAAGGTGATAACCTCCCTTTAATGAACCTCCAAAAACCATGATACAAGCAAACCCTTAGATGCTGCCATAAAAAACAAGCTGATTGGAATCCTTCAAAGGTACGGGAAAAACTTCAGAGTGACATCGAGGAACATGCATCATCTATGTGCAGTTTGAAGTTATCAGAAATGACAACCAAATATGAGGTATACTAGATTCTAGGTTAGTTTTCTTGCCGTTCGGTTCTCTTTACACTTTTCTACTGTATTTTATCGACAACCAGATATTGATATGCTACTAATTTGCATTAACAACTAACTGACACCACTGACCGGACCTATAGAATCTCTAAAATTGAAACTGGTGAAGACGAGACGTGGGCTTCAATAAGAAATCTTCTTAAACGAGTGACAGAGATTGCTGTATCAGAATTTTCCAAGGCAGTTGCCAGCTTTGAGTTGGATGAATCCGCAGTTGAGACAATGGTACAAAATTTGCGGAATCATGCAAGAAATATTGTGGAGAAAAAAGCGGGGATAGTTTTGATCCGCATGAAAGACAGGTTGATGATTATATTGGCTGATTTGCTGTTTCTTGTTTCCATTGTTATTATTTGTTAATTGGTTTTTCTTGGTTCGTATTTCAGGTTCGCAACTGTTTTTAGTCATGACAAAGATTCAATGCCAAGGGTTTGGACTGGGAAAGATGACATAAGGGGAATTACAAAGCATGCACATTCTGCAACTGAATTTCTTAGTTCGTTGATGAACCCATTCTTGCATAGGCCATCTATTATCATGCTGCATGTGTAGATTGTAGGTTCCAGCCCATCAACGGCGAGTCTAGACAATAATCTATATATGTCTTTGAACCTCCCAACTTTGCACAATCCTTCAATCTAGGCTGTAATTTGATGAGCCCCATTTCACGAAATAAGTCAAATGCAATGTCAAGTACCAAAGAATTTTCCAAACATGTCTTGTGGGTGAAGGGGAAATAACAAAAACCCCAAAACAATATGCGGAAAATATAATGACAACACCCTAAGATCTTCTCTTAAAGACAATCAACCCAAAGGAACCTAGATCCAATATCAAAATAGCAAAAGACAACCACAAGGATGTAAACTAAACCTCAAATAACAACACGAGATTTATACGTGGAAAACCTCTCCGATGTGAAGAGTAAAAACCACGGGACGTTTAAGGAGTCCACCCTATACTTCTCTTATTATAAAATGGGGGCAAAGCAAACCCAAAATGTGTTACATAAGGTTACAACCCACCAAAGAATAAGATAATACAAAGAGAATAGAAAATACCCCACAACTAAAAGCATGAAAATCTCAGCAGCAAACAGCCCGATCCCGAGCCCCCTCTAGACCTCAGAAACAAATCTTAACCGTTGAAAAGTGAAGATCAAGATGTCTGGAAGGCTATATCCGAAAATCACAAGAAAGTGACGGTTGGATTGAAAGAAATCTCAAATCTCGTGAGGCTGCTCAAAGGAGAAAAATGCAGAAATTGAATGTGGTGTATTTGGCTCTCTTGCCTTCTAGCTCTTCTCCCTAGAATTTAAAGGCATGTGGCACAACCCCCAATGTCATATATCTGTAAAAGACTCTTCTCCCAATGCACAACTTGCTCAACAAGTTGAAGAGAAGAAATGGGCCTCAAATATATGGGCTGGACCCATAACAATCTCCCCCTCCAGCCCAACACGGAGAGGAAGAAACTTCAGCAATCTTCAATGCTTCAGTCTCATCCCGGAAAGCTTACTACAAAGCTCAAGCTTGCTTCCGGGAACCACCTTGGTTAACATATCCGCTGCATTCTTATCAGTGTGGGCTTTGATAAGCATAAGCTCTTTCTCTTCAATCACATCCCGCAACCAGTGATATCTAATATCAATGTGCTTAGTACGAGCATGATACATGGAATTCTTGCTCAAGTCCATAGCACTCTGACTGTCACAGAATGTCACATACTCGCTTTGCTTCAAGCCCAACTCTTGAAGGAATCTCTTCAACCAAAGCATCTCCTTGCAAGCTTCCACAGCTGCGATATACTCTGCTTCAGTTGTTGACAATGCTACACACTTTTGTAGCTTGGATTGCCATGAAATGGCTCCCCCTGAAAATGTAAACACATAACCAGATGTAGACTTTCTATGATCAAGATCACCAGCCATGTCTGCATCGGTATATCCCTCAAGAATCGGCTTCCCACCTCCATAACACAAACTCAACTTGGAGGTGCCACGCAAGTACCTGAAAATCCACTTTACAACTTCCCAATGAATCTTACCCGGATTGGATAAGTATCGGCTTACCAAACCAACTGCCTGTGCAATATCTGGTCTAGTACAAACCATAGCATACATCAAAGAACCAACAGCAGATGAATAAGGGATAGAAGACATACTAGCTTTTTCTTCATCTGTTTTCGGACAAGTTCTTTTACTCAACTTAAAATGAGCTGCTAAAGGTTGACTAACCAGTTTGGCATTCTTCATGTTGAACCTTTCAAGAATACGTTCAACATACTTTTCCTGAGATAACCACAACTTTCCAGCTTTCCTGTCACGAGCAATCTCCATGCCCAAAATTTGCTTAGCCGGACCCAAGTCTTTCATGTCAAATGACTTGGACAAATCCTTCTTCAAGTTGGCAATCATATCTGCATCTTGCCCAACTATCAACATGTCATCAACATACAAAAGAAGGATAATAAAGTTACCTCCACGAAACTTTCTGAAATACACACAAGGATCTGCAAAAGTTCTGGTATAGCCATTCTTCGACATAAAAGAATCGAACTTCTTATACCACTGCCTTGGTGCCTGTTTGAGTCCATAAAGACTCTTCTTCAGCTTACAGACAAGCTTTTCCTTTCCCTTTTCTTCAAAGCCCTCAGGTTGCTCCATATAAATTTCCTCGTGCAAGTCACCATGTAAGAAAGCAGTTTTCACATCAAGATGCTCCAACTCTAAATCAAGACTTGCAGTTAAACCCAAAATGGTTCTGATAGAGGTCATCTTGACAACAGGAGAGAAGATCTCATCAAAATCAATTCCCTTCTTCTGATTGCAACCTTTTACCACTAATCTGGCTTTGCGCTTCACAATCTTGTCACCATCTTTCTTGTTCTTGAAAATCCATCTACATTTCAAGACTTTCTTGCCTTTGGGAGGTTTCACAAGCACATAAGTGTCATTCTTCTTTAAAGAATGCATCTCCTCCTTCATAGCACCGAGCCAAACAGACTTGTCTTCACTAGACAACACTTCTTGAAAATTCTCGGGCTCTCCCTCATCGGTGACAAGAACAAACTCTGAGCTAGGATACTTTATGGAAGGCTTTCTTTCTCTAGCTGACCTTCTAATAGGTACCTCTTCCACCAAAGGAGCGGGTTGCTCCCCCTGCTCAAGAACATCCTCCACATCATCATGATCATCAAGTGGAGTGTCATCAAAATCGGGTACATCACCATCATCATTCGGTTGTACCTCCTCAACACCATCAAGTGTCGGTTCACCATTCTCAACCGTTGGCTGCTCAACAAGTATAGGAGTAGAAACAGAAGAAACATCAGTAGTATCAAAAGAAGACTCAAGTGTAGAGTTATACCTTGAAGTCAAAAGATCTGCACCCCATTCGTGCTCAAAGAATACTACATCTCTGCTCCTCACAACTTTCTTCTTCTCTGGATCATAGAGTCTAAATCCATACTCCTCATCACCATAGCCAACAAATACACATGGACTAGTCTTGGAATCAAGCTTTGATCTCTGCCCTTTCGGCACATGCATGAATGCCTTACATCCGAAGACTCTCAAATGTGAATAAGTAGGGTCTCTGCCCTTCCATGCTCTCTCGGGGATATCAAGGCCGAGAGGAATTGATGGTGAACGGTTGATCAAGTAGATCGATGTATTCACAGCTTCAGCCCAAAATGTCTTAGGAAGATTAGACATTCGAAGCATACATCTTACTTTCTCAACAATGGTTCTGTTCATTCTTTCTGCAACACCATTCTGCTGGGGTGTGCAAGGCACTGTTTTCTCATGCCTAATGCCACGCTGTGCACAATAAGCCTCAAACTCTTTGGAAGTGTATTCACCACCATTGTCAGATCGGAGACACTTCAACTTTCGGTCGGTCTCTCTTTCTACCATGACATGGAACTTCTTGAAAGTTTCAAACACTTCACTCTTGGCTTTCAACATGTACACCCACGTCTTCCGAGTGGCATCATCAATAAAAGTGACAAAATATCTACTGCCACCAATAGATTCAACTTCCAAAGGACCGCAAACATCAGAGTGAACCAACTCCAACTTTCCTTGCTTCTTTGTGGACTTCTTGGCAAAAGAAGCTCTATGTTGCTTTCCTGCTAAACAATAATCACAAGGGTCAAAAGAAACAGATTTATCAACAGGAATGAGAGATTTACCTGCCAAAAGTTTCAACCCTTTGTCTGTCATGTGTCCCAATCTCCTATGCCATAAATTAGGAGAGTTCTTTTCTTCAACAGCATTTAGCTCACCAGAACATACACTCAAGTATGTCTTATACAAAGAGCAACACAACTCGCCACGAGCTACTGTCAAAGAACCTTTGGACAACTTCCACTTGGCATCACCAAAAGTATGCCTGAATCCTTCTTGATCAAGGACATTTGCGGACAACAAGTTGAGGCGCAAATCTGGAATGTGCCGCACATTCCTCAAAGTAAGCACGCACCCAACACCTGTCTTCACCCGAATATCACCCTTACCAACAATGCTTGCAGAGCTCTGATTACCCATCTTGACACTACCAAAATCTCCAGATTTGTAGCTCGAAAAGTATTCCCTCCTCGGAACACAATGGTAAGAAGCTCCTGTATCAACAAGCCATTCTGAATCTGTACGATCAACATGGTGACACTCGCCAGTCGCGCAAATCAAAGAAACACCATCATCAGCTATACAAGTGACAGCTGCAGTGTTTGTATCATCTCCCTCACTCTGAGATTCTGGCTTCTTCCCAGCTTGTTCTCTTTTCCACCGGTAACAAAACTTCTTTACATGACCCGGCTTGTTGCAGTGATGACATACCATAGGCTCTTTCCCATCTCGGGACTTAGACCTACCCCGTGAGTTACCACGCCGCCTCGGACCTCTGCTCTTGCCTCTTCCTCTGTTCTCAACAACAAAAGCTTGAGAATTATCAACTCCCATCTCTTTTCTACGGATCTCTTCATTAAACATACTATCTTTAATCACATCTAAAGAAAGTACACCATCCGGAGCGGAGTTGCTGATAGTAACAACAAGAGTTTCCCAACTGTCCGGCAACGAACTCAACAGAAATAATGCCTGCAACTCATCATCAAGAACAATCTTCATAGTAGTGAGTTTGTTGATGATATCCTGAAAGTCACTGAGATGCTCAGAAACGGACTTTCCACTCTTCAACTTCAAATTAACAAGCCTTTTAATCAACGAGGCCTTGTTATGAGCGGTCTTCCTTTCATAAAGACCTTGAAGTTTCTTCCAAAGATCATACGGGTCGGACTCTTGAGAGACATGGTTGAAGATGCTAATATCAACCCATTGTCGAATAGTCCCCAAAGCTTTTCTTTTAAGCTTTTCCCATTCTCGATCTTCCATCTTCTCCGGTTGAGTCGGTCTAGACACACTACCATCCTCTTTAATATCTGCATCAATTGGATCAAACAAATCTTTGCAATATAGCAAATCTTCCATCATAGGTCTCCAAATAGAATAATTGGTTGATGTCAATTTAACCATAGAGTTACTACTACTAGTCGACTCCATAGCTAACTTAAATAACCTTAGTGCTCTGATACCAGTTGAAGGGGAAATAACAAAAACCCCAAAACAATATGCGGAAAATATAATGACAACACCCTAAGATCTTCTCTTAAAGACAATCAACCCAAAGGAACCTAGATCCAATATCAAAATAGCAAAAGACAACCACAAGGATGTAAACTAAACCTCAAATAACAACACGAGATTTATACGTGGAAAACCTCTCCGATGTGAAGAGTAAAAACCACGGGACGTTTAAGGAGTCCACCCTATACTTCTCTTATTATAAAATGGGGGCAAAGCAAACCCAAAATGTGTTACATAAGGTTACAACCCACCAAAGAATAAGATAATACAAAGAGAATAGAAAATACCCCACAACTAAAAGCATGAAAATCTCAGCAGCAAACAGCCCGATCCCGAGCCCCCTCTAGACCTCAGAAACAAATCTTAACCGTTGAAAAGTGAAGATCAAGATGTCTGAAAGGCTATATCCGAAAATCACAAGAAAGTGACGGTTGGATTGGAAGAAATCTCAAATCTCATGAGGCTGCTCAAAGGAGAAAAATGCAGAAATTGAATGTGGTGTATTTGGCTCTCTTGCCTTCTAGCTCTTCTCCCTAGAATTTAAAGGCATGTGGCACAACCCCGAATGCCATATATCTGTAAAAGACTCTTCTCCCAATGCACAACTTGCTCAACAAGTTGAAGAGAAGAAATGGGCCTCAAATATATGGGCTGGACCCATAACAGTGGGGCCATACTGCCAAATGTATCATAATCAATGCGTTTTGTAAATTTCAGTTTAGGACATAGAAGAGTTTCCATATAAGTAAGGCCCTGGAATACGAAATTCTTAGGCTGTTAAGATATGTAGAAATGAAGGCACAACTTGAGAAAAAAATACACCATTTGACAAAGTAGCAATATCGGAAGAGCTATTAGAGGCTAAGAGAAGCACAATAAGGCTCCGTTCTTTTTGGCTGAACTGAAAAGAATAAAACTGAACTGAATTTGCTGAATTTTGATGAACGAAGAAGAAATTTTGCTGAAATTTGTTAAACTGAATTTTTCTGAGCTGAACCGAACAAAACTAAATTAAACTGAATTTTGCTGAAATTAAATAAAAAATAACACGCCTAACCATTGAAGAGAAAGCAGAAAATTTGAGTAGTTTGATTGACATTCTCATCTTGCATGGATGAAAGGTATGAATAAGATAAGAGCTACTGAGCTAGAATACTTAGAGAAATATGGAGTTCTAAAACTGTTCCCAATTATTCCCATAAATAAAAACCTTAATACAAATCAATAAATTATTTTGTCTGGGAAAAATAATAAACACAATAGTACAATAGCACACTGAGCTACTTCTGAGAGACGGAACAAGAACACGCTCAGTTACCAAAATATACAATCTGCGCAACACCACCAAGGGTTACTTATCCATAAAGCCCTGGAGTGCCTTGAACTATATCCGAGAGTAATTTATCTCTCAGAAATAACACACAATTGCCAGAATAGTATACATACTGTGCAACACCGCCCTGGGTTACCTCTCCAAAAACCCCTTGAGTGTCTTTAACCATTCAGAGTCTACATCACTATTGAAGTCTTTGGTTTTCATGTATCTGAACATTAAGTTTGTCAAGCCATGATTGATCCCTCTAATCTCGAGATATCTAGTGAAAGCCTCTCGCAGATTATCATTCAAAAAACTGTCAACACAACAAATAATTGTCAGAAGATATTAAGAAATAGTAAGGTTGGCCGTTAATGCTGCAAATACTATTCTTAGGGCGTACGGAACTTTTTTAGGAAAAATAGAGATAGTGCGATTCAAAGCGGTGCATTCAATCAAAACTCAAGTCCAATATTTATTCAATTTTACTAAATATTTGGGAGAAAACGATTTAGAATTTGATTTTGGTCTAATTATAAATCTTATTTCTCCAATATTTACTCTTATATACTATCTAATGTAACCGAAACTTAGTCAAAACAACCAATAATTTGGTCTAATTCTTTGAGATTATTTTTCTCGAATATTATATTCAAATCTAACATTTCTAAGCTTCACGCCTAGTCCAAAAAAATAAAAATAATAATTACAAACTTACTTGAAATACGGCCCTCCATGAATCAGTTGATTTTCTGAATATTCAAGATTATTGACAGACAAGTCATCAATGGAAATCTCATCAGAGAAAGCACTTATTAGAAACACCAAAGTATGAGCATCTCCTTTAGAAACGCTGACAGTCATTAAAGTTCTCGGTCGGTCAAATGCCTCGTGCTCATTTTCATTAAACTTATACTGGATGACCTTATAATTTTCATTAAAATTATAATCAATATCCTCATCAACAGGAACCGTATCATCAACCTTATAGTACCCCTTTGGAACATGATCAGCCTTATAGTACTCCTTTGGAACAGGAGGTCCCCGAACCCGAACACCAACTTTGATGATCTCATCATGGTACTTCCATGTAAGATATAGGTTTTTGTCGTCGGGATTATCTTCAATTTCAACAGGAAATCCATCAGGGACAAAAGCTTTTAAATGTACCTGTATTGGGAGCATTGGTTAAAAAGAAGAAGGCACATATCATCCGCGGATAGCAAATGCAACCAAATTGACTTGAAGTAGGTCTCGGCTTGTTTCTTTTGTTTGGGGTTGGAGGATGCGAAAGGGAGGTTATTAAGAGGGGAGGGATTTTGAAGGTTAAAAAACCTCGATGACTACTTCCACCGATTAAATAATTAACTAAGGCTTGAAAAATAAATTTATATCTACTTGAGTTTCTCACACAAAACATGTTTGCATCTGTAGATGCAAAATCACAAACAATAGTGTCTATATCAATCAACATTGTAAAAATTGTTATTCGCTAGTCGTTCAGTGAGGATATCCTAAACTAATTGGAGAAGAGTAGTCGGTGATTATTCGATGACTATTAGATTTAGATAATAAAGGTACACAAACCTAACACTCTCATTCACATATAGGAATAGAAAAGATAGAATACATATGAAAACTGACTTGACGTTGATGCTCGATGGAGTCGATCTCGGATTGAACTAGACGGACAAGGCCAGTATCAACAGAGGAGGACGGTTTCTGAGAAGCAGCAGCCGTCGAGAATGAAAGAAATTGTCTTCCTAGCTCCCCGTCGGAGCCACTAGTAACGCCGAAGATTTCTCTCCGGCGGCATGTCACTGACCGAATTGCTCTGCCAACAATTGAACTCCTCAACGCCATTCTCTGCATACAGGAGCGGTTTTTAGGGCCTTTTTAATCTAGATTTGCTTTTCTGGGCCTACGTTCTTGGGCCTCCATTTTGGCTAAATAAATTGCACTACATTTGCTTTTCTGGGCCTACGTCTTTGGGCCTCCATTTTGGAAACTATGAATTTGCTTTTTTCCATATAACTTGCCTAATCACACATTGACACTAGAGCGAAAATTCTCAAAGAGTGGTAGTGGAAGACCTTTGGTGATTACATCAGCGATTTGATATCGGGAAGCAACATGCAAAATCCGGACATCGCCTTTAGCAACCTTCTCACGCAAAAAGTGTATATCCATCTCAATGTGTTTCATGCATTGATGTTGAACGAGATTCCTGGAAAGATAAATTGCACTCACATTATCACAATAAACCAATGCAAATTTCTGAATAGGACATTCGAGTTCAAGAAGAATATTTTGAATCCAACATGCTTCAGACACCACATTTGCGACCTCGCGATACTTTGCCTCCACGTTGCAGTGAGATAAAGTATGTTGGCATTTAACCGACCAAGAAAGAAAATTATCACCCAAAAAATACACAATACCCAGATGTGGAGCGACAAGTCCCCGTCCGCATCTGTGTAAGAAATCAGAGTGTCATGAAGAAAAGCATTTTTGACATCAAGTTGATGAAGACTCTAATTTTTAGATAAAGCAATGCTTAAACGGCTCGAATCATCATCGGTTTCACAACAGGACTGAAAGTTTCCCCACTATATATGCTAACCAAGTGTATTGCAACATTTCCCACTAAACGAGCTTTGTACCGTTGAAAGAGCCATCCACATTAGTTTTGTGCCTAAAAATCCACCATCTACGAATAACATTAGCATTTTCTAGACGCGGTAGAAGCACCCGCGTCTTATTTTTAATAAGAGCCCCGTATTCATCAACCATGGCAAGTTTCCAATTCGGGTCTTTTAATGCGAGGGATGGATTTGTGCGTAAGGGAGAGATAGAGGGACCAGTGGTGGTAGAGAGATTGAGGATGCATCAGGGTTTAAATTTTTTGGCTTGGGTGCGGGTGGTCATGGGATGAGAGGGGGGTATAAGTGAGGTTGTCGGTGATGGCGTGGGGGAGATATGTGGCGAGGGGTTGGGGGCAGTGTGAGGAGGCAAGGGAAGTGGGGTGTTTACCACCAAATGGGAATGGGCATTGGGACGGTATGGGCAGAAGAGGGGATGTAGCGCGTAAGGGGGGCAGGTGAAATTGGGGCAGTCGGTGGATTGGGATAGCGAGAAGCCACGGGCGTCGGTGGCAATGGTGCGAGTGTAGGAAATTGAGGGACATGATGATGGGACTGATTTGGCAAAGGGAAATTTAGTTTCATCGAACACCACATATCTGGAAATATTGATTTTGTTACAAGACATGTCATAACATTTATACCCTCGATAAGAATTGGGAAAACCAAGAAAGACACAAGGCGATGACCGGGGTTGTAATTGATGACGTGTCATAGCAGGAATTAATTGGATAACAAAAACAACCGAAGATACAAAGATGAGAATAGCAGGGCGAACGTTGATAAAGAAGAGTAGTGGGTAAATGAAAATTTAAAATTTTATGAGGTAGAATATTAAGGAGGTAAATTGATACAACAAGAGCATGAAACCAAAAAGAAAAGGGAATAGAAGCATGATTTACCAAAGTGCGAACCATGTTATTGTAGGGTTCAGAAAGATCGATCAGAGCCGCGCATCGGAAGCAGCGAACTAATTAGTTAAACGGTGATTTCGATCTAACCTGAACCAATTGTCCCATTGATCTTAATCTTTAAACCTTAGTTAAATTTTAACAAAAAACTGTTATCTTAATCTATGGATTAAGAAAACCTACTTGGATATCATTTCAAGGATAGACGAGAGCCTCAGATGTTGCTCCTCCTAGTTCACGTGCAAACACGAACAAAAACCGAGACCAACTACTAGTCGGCTTACTCCAAGAACGCGAAGAACAAAGAACAAATTCGCCGGAATCCTCTAGGGAGGGGTTCGGCCGAATCTCAGTGTTTGGGAGGCTAGGGTTTTGATTTTCCGATCCTGAATAATGAATTGACAATTCACTTATATAGTGCAATTAATTAACTTTCAGTTAATTATTAATTTGACCCTTAATTAATTTAAATTTATCAATTAAACACCGTAGTATTAAATCGATTCAATTAACATCAATTAGGTTAAATTAATATTACACTTTAACCCATAAACAATTAATCGCTTAATTAAATTAACCCGATCAATTAATTAGCCGTTCCAATTATTAATTAACTTGTCACATAACAAATAATTAATACGTTCTTCAAATAATCAATTCATCAATTGATCATTTAATCTTGGAATTAATTAACACAATTCATGTATCAATTAATCTTCTCGATTACTGTGTTGCACGATCCTTAGGGTCTGAAATCAATAAGCTGTGAATTAACAATTCACTGATCGACATAGGGTCCTAGTAAACCATGTCAATCACATATTGATTAAAGATGAATGATATCCATGTTAGACAGAAAACCCTGTATGATGCTCTACTTATCTCTTACCAAAAGCATATCGATTAATCAAGCTGGAGGCATGGTGTAGTCATCCTCTATTTCTAGATTAATTTCTTGATCATCGAGTATTACTGACAAACAAACAAGTCACCTGCTTGTTTCAGTACGGCCGTACATTTCTCAGCTAATACTCATCAAGTGGCCTATGATATCAACTCACTTAAACAGTGAGTGGTAATTCCATCACTTCAACTATCCGCAGTAATAAGTTCAGAGATTGAACCAGTGTATCCATATTTGGCATCCTCTGGCGGACCTGTTAGAAATACACCAAATTCAATCTAATTCCTTATTGACTGCTATACTGAAATCAGGTCAGGAGATAAAAGAGATCTATATTGTTAGAAAGTTTAATGACTCTACCACCATGAACTTTCTAAAGCGGATCGACCAAGTCTCGTGTAACGCACATGCACCTATATCCATATTCACATACACTAAGCAACCTACAGAGTGTCATGTGAATCCTAGATATAAAAGCTTATGCCATAATCATTCCCATGACTATAACTCACTTCTGGTATACTTTATGATATACAATCAATGTATACTTCATTTAGTTACTATAGTAAAAGATATATAACTCAAACAAATTAATGTCTTTATTCATAAAACACCAATAACATAATATGTAATCACCATCAAATACAATGTCATAAAACAATGCCTAGGGCCTAGGGCACACCAACAGTTATTAGTCGTGCGAATGGTTCCTTCTGACTTTTCATTTTGGGCAGATGTGTATTTGAATTGCATAGCATGTGTTTCACAAAATTTTAGAAACTGAGCATTGATATACTCACCACCAGTATCACATTGAAAACTCTTAATTTCGTGATTAAATTGAGTGCAAACATAGGTTCGAAAAGAGAGAAAAATAGAATAGACTAGAGACATGTGAGATAAAGGAAACGTCCATAGAAAATTGGTGTAAGTGTCAACAAAAAAACACATAATAAGATAACCACCAGAACCCAAGATTGGAGAAGTCGAAACATCGCTATGAATTTTATCAAAAGACATACATATAAAATTGCGAGAGGAATAAAAAGGCAATTTGCCTTGTTTCCGAAGAACACAAGATGAACAAACAAAATCATCCACAAATTTACTGCAATCAATCAAATTTTTATTCTTAAGAATACTCAAAACAGAAGCCCTGGGATGTCCCAATCGATGATGCCAAAAACTAGAAGATAAAGAAACAAAAGTTGTTGGGGAATCTAAACTAGACAACGAACAAGATGAGACTGGATAAAGATCAGCCGCACTATTACATCTCATGACAATCGAACCCGTTTGCAAATTCTTCACAGAAAAACCAAAAGGATCAAAATTGACAGACACATTGTTATCAATTGTAAACTTTCGCACTGAAATAAGATTCTTTATCAATTGAGGTGTATTTAAGACATTGTTTAAGGTTAAAGTTTGCCTAAACTAGACAAGGTAGCATTACGAGAACCACATATTGGAATACGTTGGTCGTTACTAACAATAATATTACGATTTTGACTCAAATTAAAATAAGATGTGAGATTACCCCTAGTGTCTGACATATGAGAAGTTGCACCAGTATCCATGTGTTAGGATTCAGGTGGTGGTGCAAGAGTCATAGTGTGCATAGCCTTAACAATATTAGTCGAAACAAGAGAATCCTCCGTATGTGCAACATATGCATGATTGGAAGAAGGACGAGAACCAAGAAGCCCTGCCTAAGAGGAGCGACAAGGCTAATTTGGTACACTACCGATTACAGGGCAGTAGGATACAAACATGAAGGTGGTGCAGCCGAAGGAGGATACGAAGCCATGGAGAATATACTCAAGGTGAAGAGTTGGACTGCTCGTAAAATGAGCCAGAATGGTAACAACCCGAGGACCAGCCATCGCGACCATGTTGCATGCCCCTGTCCTACAATTGTAAAAATTTCTACGGTGAGAAGATGGTGGTCGGCCGGGCTAATAAGAAAAGGGCGAGGGCGTGGTTGTCGTCGAGGCAGTCGACGCGACACTAAGTGAAGCTGAATCAGTGTGAACAATTTTTCAGGCACGAGACGTTTCCTCAAGATCAAGCATGGATCTAGCTTGTAAAAAAATGGTAAAACATCTCCATGACAAATTTGACTGCCAACTGTATCATATGCATCAGTTAGTCCCGGAATTAACTAAAGCACAAATCGATCGTTAGTAACAAGAGAATCAACATTTGAAAGTTGATCTAAAAGGGATTTTAGTTTATTGCAGTAGGATGACACATCGGGAAAATCCTCCATCTTAACCTTGGAAAATTCTTGCCGAAGAAATAGAGCCTTAGAATTTTTGTTATCAAAAGAGATATTTTGCAACGATTCCAGGTTTGAGCCTCAGTGGAATCGGGTTCAATAATTGTTTCAAGAAAACCATCAAATATAGTGTTGTAAATCAATTTAAGTGACTTTTTTTGGAAAAGTTTAGGACCTATGTATGGCTTATACCAAAAAACTTAAACTTGTTCATAAACCCGATACTCCGCCTAAGCCCGTATACAATGAAATGGACTTGATCAATGAAATTTCATATTCAACCTAACCTGGTCCAAACCAGAATATATCCTATATTTTTTTAGGTTGGGCTTGAGATTTATTGTTAAAGCCCGTGCAAACCCGCTCGGACTGCAACAAATTATTCATATTTTATTTATATACTATAGAGAGATATATAATTTAAATTATTACTAAAATTTTAAATGAATCTTGTATTTCGTTTCCTCGGAAACAGAAAGTTAAGGGTTTTTCTATGGTTTATTTGTTTTTTACACAGTAACCATCGAGAAAAAATCTGCTGTCTCCAAATTGGTCTCCTACCATGTCCCACCCACATAAAATTAGTTTAAATAATTAAAATTAATAAATTATATGGGTCCCACTTATCCCACACATAAAAAAATGATTTTATGTGAGTGGGACATGATAGGGGACACCAAATTGGGGACAACAGATTTTTTGTCGTAACCATCAGTTTATTCACAATCACCATTAAATTAGTCGATAAGATCTAATCTAATGGTGATAAAAACAAAATAAATGTTACTTCAAAGTAACCATAAAAAACGGCCGAAATTTAAAACCAACTCTTACCATCTCATTCCTATAGCACATACCACTCTATATTTATATCTTTTTTTTTTTGGTGAAAATCTATATCTATATTATATTTGTATAAACATATAAAAGTCAAGACAATCATCAATTTTGATGAGTTGTTGAAAAAAGGATTTCTCATCCATATTATTTGTAGTTTACAAGGAGACTTTTCATATATTTGAAACAACTTTTTTTCTTTCCATCGACCTCAAGTGTTCATCTTCCTAACTGTTGTTCTTCCAAAAATCATAATTATGGTTTCAATGTGAAGTATAAATAATCTATGGGCTTCTCTTCTTTTTCGTTGGTTGTGTTCATCCTTACACCATTATCCTTGATATACTGACTAATTTTATGTTTCTTTTGCAGAAATTCTGACTAATTTTATGTTTCTTTTGCAGAAATTGGTTATTAATAAAGTATTATTTTTAGTCACTCTTACAGTTTTTTTCCTTTTTTTTCAACTTTCTGCATTCTGCTGGATGGAATTGATACCAACGGGTAAAAGAGGAAGGGACAATAGAGGAATCATATAAAATCTACGGAAGTTGATGAGTTGGATGATCATCTCATTCTATCTATCTATCTATTTACACAAATGATTTCGCTTTTATTAGATTTGTAACTATCAAAGATCCATGATAGTTTTTCTTTGTAATGTTTGGTTGAAACTTCATATTAGCTGCTCTTCTTCCCTTTTGCCTTTTATTAGGATTTGTCCTGCTGTACTTCTTTGTGTCCTATTAACTTATATCCATACATCTTTTTCTTATTATTAACAAAGCTCTTTTTTTTGTTTAGAATATCAAAAGGAATTCAAAAGTGCCAGTATACATACATCATGCTCGGATGACATCTAGAAATGCAACTGTTGCTCCTTCATCTTAGTAAGGGAGAAAATTGTAAGAAAATTTTTTGGTGTTCTTTAACTATTTCATTTAACTGTGATAAAATTGATAGATTCTTAATGTTATAACTTTGCTCTCATTTGATTTCTAATTTCTCTTTAGATAGATTTTTGTAATTTTGATCATAAATATTAAAACACCTAAAATATCAATCATTTTCAATCCATTAAACCGAAGTATATGAATTGTCCAGTTGAAAAAATTTTCAGTCATAAAAAATGTAGTATGTATATAACTTTGTTTCTTTCCCTTCATTAAAAACAACACAAATTGATCAGGTAGTTTTCTAACTTTATCTTCTCGGATAAGGATTTACTCTTGCTGCCTTTTGGCTCAACAAAATTAAGAAAAATGATATGTTCAATATTGGTAGATTTATTACTTGGTCCTCCTAATACAATAGAAGATACCAAAGCATTATTAATAATGTTTTCTGACATTTGCTATTATGTTTGGTCTTTAATTAGCAAGGCTTGCTTTTCAAAAGGTAGACCCATGAAAGGCTAGAAGTTGCAATACCACCAACCAATTTTGTTATTGGACATTGTCTTCTGATACATATTAAGATTGTGCTGTCCATTTGTAATATCAATGAAATTTTGAAGGTCTAACACCTGAATTGAATCTCCATGTGCGGATAATTAATGACATTCTCACGTTTATAGCTTTTCAATTTCCATGTATATTCTTTTATGTATGACTACATGTGTAAGTATGTGCATGCATTTCTAACTTCTTTGGAGGTTAATTACACCCAAGGTCATCCAACTATCATAAATGGAATCGAAAAGTCATCAAATTTAAAATTTGAACATCAAAATCATCCAACTATCATAAATGGAACCGAAAAGTCATCAAACTTAAAATTTGAACACTAAAATCATCAAACTTTTCATAACATTACAATCAAGGTCATCTTCGCCGGATTTCGATAGTAACTCGTCGGAATCACCATGTGGCTGCCACGTCATTTAAAAAATGACGTTTGTCATTAATTTTGACTTGTCACTAAAAATCCAACCACACCTAAAAAAACCCGACCCGATCCAACTCAAATTAATTACAGCTAAATGACAAGTGACATTTTTTAGATGACGTGGCAGCCACATGATAACTCCGGCGAGAGTTACTATCGGACTCCGGCGATGATGATCTTGGTTGTAATGTTATGAAAAGTTGGATGATTTTGGTGTTCAAATTTGAAGTTTGATGACTTTTCGGTTCTATTTATGATAGTTCGATGATTTTGATGTTCAAATTTTAAGTTTGATGACCTTTCAGTTCCATTTATGATAGTTGGATGACCTTGGGTGTAATTAACCCCTTCTTTGGACCGACTCAAATCATTTATGTGTAAATGAGAATTTTAACTTATTCTCAATTTCAGTTTTCTTATTTTTCTTGAGAAGCAAGAGCTAAAATTTCATAGCAATAAATTTAAAATCTAATTGAAAGTCAAATAAAGTAGAAACCAAAATCATTGTATAACCCGCGCAACGTGCGGGTCTCTGACTAGTTACTAAATATAAATCTAACACCATCATTCTTTAACAACCTCCCTCTCTCCTTCAAATTTTACCAATAACAAAAAATGTTTTCATCCTCTTCTTCAATTCTTCTACTGTCAACATTCCATTAACCTTAATAAATCCTCTTTGTTTGATTAATGTGTTAACAGTCAATTTTCTTATCGAATCTCTTCATGTATTTATATTTAATTGTTGCTTCCGGTTTTTTTTTTTTAATATTTTTGTAGCGGATATTGAGATAACACATTGGTTTTTCATAAGTATTATTGCTCATTTTTTATTCTAATTTCCCAAAAAAACATAAATGAAATTTCAATTATTTTTTTTAATATCGGTATGGGCGGGCCTGGGCTGGGCTTGGGATTGAGGTTCTATACTCAAGCCCACCCCGACTCAAGCCCAATGTATATTTAGAACAAGCTGGGTTGGGGCTGAACAAGATTTTTATTACATAAACCCGACATGGCTCAGCCCGAAGCTGGCCTGGCCCGACCCATGTAAAAGTTAAAATTTTTATAACTCAAACTACACCACTAAACTTCTCATGTCAGACTGCATCATTTATGACTCTACAAATTTCACCAGTTATCCAAGTATTGATAAAGCAGCAATATCTGGAGAGCTTTTACATGCTAAGAGATGCACAATAACCATTGAAGAGAAAGCTGAAAATTTGAGTAGTTTGCTTAACATTCTCATCTTGCATAGATAAATAAAAGCATTTAAAATAAGATAAGTGCTACTGAGCTAGAATACTTCGAGAAACATGGAGTTCTAAAACTGTTCCCAATTATTCCCATAAAAAAAAAAAAAAAAACTTGCATACAAATCAATAAATTATTATGTTTGGAAAAATAAATACACACAATAGTACAATACCCCACAGTTACTTCTCCTGAGGGACAGAACAAGAACACACTCAATTACCATAGTATACAATCTGTGCAACACGACCCTGGGTTACTTATCCATAAAGCCCTTGAGTGCCTTGAACTATTTCCGAGAGTAATTTATCTCTTGGAAATAAGAAACAATTGCCAGATTAGTATACATACTGTGCAACACCACCCTGGGTTACCTCTCCATAAACCCTTTGAGTGTCTTGAACCATTCAGAGCGTACATCACTATTGTAGTCTTTGGTTTCCATGTACTTGAACATTAAGTTTGTCAAGCCATGATTGATCCCTCTAATCTCGAGATATTCAGTGAAAGCCTCTCGCAAATTATCATTCAAAGAACTGTCAACACAAAAATAATTGTCAGAAGGTAGTAACAAATAGCAAGTTTGGGCGTGAATGCTGCAAATACTTTTTCTTATTTAATGTGAATTGTTAAACGTAAGCAACTTTTTCAGGACATATATAATTAGCGCAGTTCGGATTGGTGCATTCAGTCAAAACTATGGTTGGCCACGGATAAACGATCTATTCAATTAAACTAAATATTTGAGGAAAAACAATTTAGAATTTGATTTTGGTCTAATTATAAATCTTATTTCCCCAATATTTGCTCTTATATAGTATCTAATGTAACCAGACCTTAGTCAAAACAACAATAATTTTGGTCTAATTCTTGATCTTATTTTTCTCGAATATTTTATTCAAATCTAACATTTCTAAGCTTCGCGCCCAATCCAAACAAATAAGAAATAATAATTACAAACTTACTTGAAATACGGTCCTCCATGAATCAGTTGATTTTCAGAATATTCAAGATTATTGACAGACAAGTCATCAATGGAAATCTCATCACAGAAAGCACTAATTTGAAACACCAAAGTATGAGCAGCTCCTTTAGAAACGCTGACAGTCATTAAAATTCTTGGTCGGTCAAACGACTCTCGCTCATTTTCATTAAAATTATAGTGCATGATCTTATACTCGTAACCACTTGGTAAGACAAATGACTCTATATCATCAGCCTTATAGTACTCCTTTGGAACAGAAGGTCCCCGAACCCGAACACCAACTTTGATGATCTCATCATGGTACTTCCATGTAAGATATAGGTTTTTGTCGTCGGGATTATCTTCAATTTCAACAGGAAATCCATCAGGGACAAAAGCTTTTAAATGTACCTGTATTGGGAGCATTGGTTTAAAAAAAAAAAACCAGATATCATCAGCGGATAGCAAATGCAACCAAATTGACTTGAAGTAGGCCTCGGCTTGTTTGTTTTGTTTGGGGTTGGAGGATGCGAAAGGGAGGTTATTAGAGGGGAGGGATTTCGAAGGTTAAAAAACCTCGATTTCTACTTCCACTAATTAAATAATTAACTAAGACTTGAAAAATAAATTTATATCGACTCCCGCCGATTAAATAATAATATTATATTTAGTACTGAGTTTCTCACGCAAAACATGTTTGCATTTGTAGATGTAAAATCACAAACAATAGTGTCTATATCAAACATTGTAAAAATCGCTATTCGCTAGTCGTTTGGTGAGGATCTCCTAAACTAATTGAAGAAGACTAGTCGGCGATTATTCGATGACTATTAGATTTAGTAATCAAGGTTCACAACCCTAATTCTCTATCAACTAGTCCAAACACTCTCATTGCACTATATTTTAGCCTTTAACAATACTAAGCGGCTAAAAATTGGTACAGATGCAGCATAAATCGTTAAACTTAATTATAACGGCTTAATAGGTTAAATTCGGTTCGTTGAATTGAATTTTGACGCATATTATCAATATGTGCTAAGTCCACCGGCTTAGCCTTGATCCACTCCACTCCAGGGGGCTTAGAGTCAGAAAAATTTATAAAATAAAAATAAAAATAAAAATTCAAAGCATTAATTAATTAGGTAGCACATATAGGAATAGAAAAGATAGAATACATATGAAAACTGACTTGACGTTGATGCTCGATGGAGTCGATCTCGGATTGAACTAGACGGACAAGGCCAGTATCAACAGAGGAGGACGGTTTCTGAGAAGCAGCAGCCGTCGAGAATGAAAGAAATTGTCTTCCTAGCTCCCCGTCGGAGCCACTAGTAACGCCGAAGATTTCTCTCCGGCGGCATGTCACTGACCGAATTGCTCTGCCAACAATTGAACTCCTCAACGCCATTCTCTGCATACAGGAGCGGTTTTTAGGGCCTTTTTAATCTAGATTTGCTTTTCTGGGCCTGCGTTCTTGGGCCTCCATTTTGGCTAAATAAATTGCCCTACATTTAACCGAATAAAATTTGGTCAATCACCATTAAATTAGCATTCGAGGGGTGAAGATTGAAATCTAATGAAATCACCTATTTAACTTTAATTATAAAATACTGTGCTTTATTTTTTTACTATACCTTACATAGTCCCGCGTGAACCATGAGCACAACTACTTGTTACAGTAGTTTGGTTAGTGTGGCGCGCTCGGAATGCTTCTGTTTTTGAGAATATGATCCTCCAAATGTCTCTCTTACCTTGCGCAAATTATGGGCAGCCTTACGGGAGGCTAATTCGATGGGGAGTGGCTCAATTTTTAATACTTTTGATGATTTTAAAATTGTTCGAGAGTTGCATATTAATGCTAAACATCCGAAGGCTCCTAAAATTATAAGTGTTTTTTGGCGTCCATCTCTTGTTGGTTGGATTAAAGTTAATACAGATGGCTCGGTTAATGGTTCTCCTCTTGTAGCGGGTGCCGAAGGCATTTTATGAACTGCTAGAGGTTTTGCCCGAGGGGCTTTTGCTTTTCGTGTCACGACTACTTTGGCTTTTGTGACAGAATTGAGAGCAGCTATTTTTGCAATTCAAACGGCTTGGGAAAAAGGTTGGCATCGTCTATGGATAGAATGTGATTCGACTTAGGGACAAGAACATTCCTTGGGAGGTTCGACAATCTTGGCTTTTATGTCTTTATCACCTTTCTAAAATGGAATTCTCGGTCACTCATATCCCTCGTGAAGGAAATCGGGTAGGCGACAATTTGGCAAAGCACGGAAGCACTCTAGATGATTCAGCGTCAATCTAGTGGGATAGTAGCCCTTGTTTTGTGATTGTTTTATTTATGAAGATTTCTCTCAAATTGAGCAATTTCAAATTGCTTAGTTAGCTTTACTCTGTTGTTTTTCATTGTTTCTCCTCTCTTGTATAAACTCTTTTTCTTTTTCTTTATTTTATTTGGATTCGGGTGGTTCGTTTGTACTGAGGTGCCGACCTAGTCGGGTTGTCAGGCTCTCGTTCTCTCTTCGTCCCTGCTTTATTAAAAAAAGAAAAAAACATAATTGGGTTTGTTAAAAAACTTTTATAAAAAATGGTCACAAACTTTTCTAGAGAACTTTTGTCGGCTCAAGCTTAGCTCATTTATTATTCAAGCTCCAAAATCATTTTCATTAGCAATATTTTAGGCATAAATTACAGTATAGGTTCTCCAAGAAAATCACTTGACTCCTTCATCTATTAAAATTAAAAAGTGGCCTATTAAGTCCTTTTGCGCTAAACTTGCAGAAAGTTGTTTGACACGTCACACATGATTCTCTGATTGTACAAAATATTGGCACGTCACATATCTTTGTCACATATCTTTGGTGCAAAGACCAAAAATACCCCCATTCACCATCCCCTCCATGGTTTAAGCCCATTAAACGAGATCCTAAATGAAAGGAAGAAACAAATTAGGAAAGTAATTTTGAGTAAATTATTCATTGATTTCTGAAAGGTACTAGATGCTGAAACCATCACAATTTAGAGTCCAAATGCTGTAAATTTTCACATATAGATCTAGAGACAAGTAACAGAACTACTCAATTTATATGTAAGAAAATAAGGTAACAACTTCCCATATTACCGAGTTATAAAAAAAAAACAAATATGATCTAGTGAAATTTTAAAAAGCTACTGACCTCTCAGATTCAGGCATTTTCCATTGCCGTCAATAAGTGGAAGTATACTTGTCGAGTTCAAAAGATAAGAGACTTAAAAAATATTATTTTTAATCATGTTAAGACTTCAATTTGTGTAATTACTTTAAAGGCATCATAAATTCATTAAATCCAAGGATAAGCATTTCTGCAATTGCCCATGGAAGGGGTAGCGAATTGTTGCTGCGCATGTGCGCCTCCTGAACACGATAAAAGATTTTAAGTATTAATCACAAGAAAAAGCATCAGAATGTTTCTTTTTCAGGCACAAATGGAAGTTCTTAAAATTTAGTTTCAAGGCATAGCATCATCATCTACTTCAACAAATATTGTACCTGAGCTGAAATTGCTCGAGTAACTGTATATTCGGTCTCTGCTATGAATTGCCTCCATAAAGATTTGCATTGAACTGGTGCGATCAGTGTATCTTCTGGAGAAACCTGAAACACGTGATATGCATGAAAAACATTCGTATAGAGAACATCAAAACACTACCAAAATTAGGATATAGAAACACGCCCATATACATAATGGAACCAATGTCGGGCGGCTTACCTCTTCCCATGAGCAGCAAGAGGGTCCAAATTAGCTCCAATACTACAGTCCCTGGAAGAGAGACAGCAACTGTTCCATCCATGAGAGAGGAAGTGAGTACATTATCAATTTGTCAGGCTTCTCATCCAAGTGTATGGCACACATGACAGCGAAGTTTCAAAGACTGCAACAAAGGAATCGCAAGCAATCAAATATTTATTCGTATCAATTGCCAGACATCAACGAACTAAGAAATTCAGATAGCTTACTGCAGAACGTGCATCCTTTGTAATTCCCCTTATGTCATCTTTCCCAGTCCAAATCCTTTGCATCGAATCTTTGTCATGACTAAAAACAGTTGTGAACCTGAAATACAAACCAATAAAAACCAATTAACAAATAATGACAATGGAAATAAGAAACAGCAAATCAGCCAATATAATCATCAACCTGTCCTTCATGCGGATCAAAACTTTCCCTGCTTCCTCCTCTGCTTTTTTCTCCACAAAATTTCTTGCATGATTCCGCAAATTTTGTACCATTGTCTCAACTGCAGATTCTGTTACAGCAATCTCTGTCTCTCGTTTAAGAAGATTTCTTATTGAAGCCCACATCTCATCTCCACCAGTTTCAATTTGACGCTGTACCTTATCAGATGACAAGCTATTAAGCTTCTCATTCCCAATCTCTTCACAGCGAGCAGTGGCAACCATGAACTAGGATACAAAAATGGACAGACAAATTGATATATGAAGAATAAAAGAAGAATTTTTATTCATAAAGCAAAATAAAAGGACATTCTAGTAAACCTTGTGGGCAGGAGGATCTAAGTCTTTGTTCTCTTTTATTATTTTCCACATCTGCTGAGAACTAAAAGAAAATCCTGAAGCAGGGACAACTCCTCGTCTGTAACCAGCTAATCCTCCTGGAGAAATAGAGTGAATGAATCTGTGCCTTCAGTTGAGCAACCTGTGTAAGACATCGTTTTAGGCAATAAGATTGTAATACCAAAAAAACAAACAAACTTGGATATCATCTTAAACACAATGAACTAATAAATCACTATACCAACATCCTTCCATAGATAATTTATATTGAACCATTTGCAATAAAAGCTCTTACTTCAATTCACAAGGAGAATATCAAAAGAACAGAGAAAATAGTTGACTAGGACTTAATGACAGGAAAATGGTAGAGGAATATCTTTCCTCAGAACACGTTCCAAATATTCAAGTGGCGTCTATAAGGGTAGTGGAAACAGGATACAGGTAAAAAATAAAGAAATAAACATGAGTCCGGAGATAGAGATTAGAATTCTCATATAGGAAGTAATAATTCGAAGTCCAAACCTTAGTTTTATCACGAATAACAAATACCAGAGTCGTTTTGCGAGGGCTGAACAAACGCATCATGACCTGTGAATAATACAAAGAAATTGGCATCAAATAGATAACTTAATGTACCCTGTTTCGCATGGGAGATGGCTACAGTACCTGAAAAACTGTTTTAGAAGAGGTTTGTTGGCAGTCTCGTCCCGACCAATGTCATGGCACCACCTGTAAATAGTTCCACAGAAGGAGTTAATGTCAAGTGAATACAAGTGAACAGAACTGAATGCACACTCTTGTGATCATCCATCATTCAACCGTCGGGTTCGTCTCTATAATTTACTATAGATATCTCTCACAATAGGCTAATAATTGATTAAGTGTCCGATATTTTAGTCAAGGTGTGCTCCCACATCAACAATCAGATCATCCACAAAAAGAGAAATATTACAAAAGAACCACTAAAATAGAAAAGGACGAAGAAAAGGCGAAGAAAATCAATGTTGTAACAAACGGAACCTGGCCATTAATATCACACATTTCCTGAGAAAAACACTAAAAGTTTAACAGCTTATTTAACAAATCAAAATTTATCTAATTGAATAATGGATAATTTAGCAGCAATTACATAAGGAATTTCACAGTAAGATCATGTCTCTACTTAAGCCTACAAACTGTAGCAGTCTAGACATGACGATACACAGCGCCAAGTAGTTTAGGACATAAAAGTCATTTCATACAACATTTTGGGATTCTTGTATATATAACGGGGGAACTGCAGTTATATTGAATCACTGTGAACACATGCTCTTATCCAATCTTCAGCTGCATTCATATCTTCTATAATATATGCATTAATAGTATCTACTGCACTTGTTCCTAAATATCACATAATAGCCTAATAAATAATCCCAGCACCCATGGGCATTACTAGGATATAAAACAATACTCAATAAGAATATTTCATAGAAAGAAATGCAAATAAAATTCACCACCTAAAAACTAATCGCTAGATTTCTTCCTAAAATATGCTGAAGTCATCTACTAATAGCCTGCATCCATATTTTACCAAGACGAAAAGCATCCAACTACATTTTGTAGAACCCACAAGACTTGCATGTTTATCAGTACAATGTCAGCAACTGCAAAAGCAAAGACGGAGCTTGGTTTCTCAAACGTCGTGTCATCCTGAAACAACAGTGATCATATTCGTATAATCTGAACATGAATAAGACCATCAGATTCAACACATTGATTCTTTAATGCTCCATCCTTCTCCTGCACAATTCCACCATTAGTACAGCACCTTTTGGATGGATGCATTCAAGCTAACAACATAGTAATAGTGTATATAGCACCAAAATTTCACACAGGGATATACATGAAAAACATTCGTTTATTATAGAGAACATCAAAACACTACCATAATTAGGGTATAGAAACACACCTAAATGCGTCCCTTATTTTGTTAATGGAGTCTTAGCTTTGGAAGAAAAGTACTTTCTCTTTTATTTGTTTGGTGAATAATTGTTGCTCTTTGAAGGAACCATTTTAAGCATAACCAAAATTAGCTCGAATTAGATTTGAATTCGCTTTGTTTTAGCTCAATCGAAGCTATGCTGTTTTTTTGCTAAAAATATGGGGGAGTAGTATTCATTTTTGCATTCTTTTCATTCTTCTAGAGTCTCAGAACAAATATGGATTCGATATGTTCCAAATTTCTGCACTTCTCAATTCTTCCAATCGAAGAGATGAATCACACTGCCTTCGTTTATCCTTTGTTTCCCGCCAAATTCTCCTTAGGCGAATCTGGTTTGCTAATCTCACCTTGAATCACAAACTGGAGTAAACCCACCAGGTTGCCCTTCTCAACTTGTTCGATTGATACATATTCTACAACTGGGATCTGTTTCTAGTTAGACAGTTCTCCATCGTGAAATTTCATACTTCGCCTACGTGTCATGTTCGGACTAGAGTATTCAACATCCTCAATGGAGGATGAAATGTTGGGTGCTACAGAAGATTCAGGGACCGTGGTCTGAGATTGACTCCTTTAACTTTCAGGCCCCATTGAGCTGCAGGAGTTTGATTTCCTTGTGCCTCTTCAGCTAGTCACTTTAGAAGAAGATTCATAACTGTTGGAAGGAACTTCGACGAAATGGAGATAATACCTGCCAACTGCCAACAAAGAGATAAGAAAGATAGGATTAGATCATAAAAAAACAAACTATTTCACTAGCACCCTGTAACCAAAGGAAAAGAATCTCCGAGTAAATGCCTCATCTATTTCTCAAGCCCTATCTTTCTTGTTTCGATGTAAATAAGCAAAAACCGGCACTTATGATAGGGAATGAAGGGAGCATTTAAATACATTATTGAGGATAAAAAATATGTCTTCTTTTACACTTACAGCGCCGTGTTGAAACTGTCTTCCAACGTCCATTTGAACCAATAGGGTTTTTGATATTAAGTACCCAACAAAAAGAACCCATAGGGTAAAGAGGATTCCTGTTTCAATAAAAGCCAAACGTCAATAAATGGAAGTATTCTTGCCGAGTTCAAAAGATAAGAGACTTAAAAAACGTTATGTATTGATCGTGTTAAGGTTTCAGTTTAAGTAAGTACTTCAAAAGCATCATGAATTCATTAAATCCAAGGATAAGAATCGCTGCAATTGCCCATGGAGGGGGTAGCCAAATGTTGCTGCGCTTGTGCCCCTCCTGAAAAAGATAAAAGATTTTAAGTAATAATCACGAGAACAAGCGCTATCAGAATGATTATTGTCCAGCATGTTAATCAAACAGAAGGGAAACAACAATATTCTTTGATCCCGAAATCGTTTTTCCATCAGCGATGACTCAAATTTTTAGGCTTATAAACACAAATGTAAGTTCTTAAATTTAGTTTCGAAGCATAGCATCATCAACTTCTTCAACAATGTGAGGGTACCTGAGCTAAAATTGCTCGAGTAACTGTATATTCGGTTTCTGCTTTGATTGCCTCCATAAAGATTTGCATTGAACTTTTGTGATCAGTGTATCTTTCGGAGAAACCTGCAAGACCTGTGATATACATGAAAAATATTATAGAAAAACATCAAAACAATACCAAAATAAGCATATAGAAACACTCGCATATATGCATAAAGGAATCAATGTCGGGCAGCTTACCTCTGCCCATGTGCTCGACGCAAGGGGGTCCAAAATAGCTCCAATTCTACGGTCCCTGGAAGAAGAGACATCAACTGTTCCATCCATGAGAAAGGAAGTCAGTACATTATCAATTTTGTCAGGCTTCTCATCCAAGCGTATGGCAGACATGACAGAGAGAAGTTTCAAAGGCTGCAACAATGGAATCGCAAGCAATCAAATATTTACTCGTATCAATTGTCAGACATCAATGAACTAAGAAACTCAGATAGCTTACTGCAGAACGTGCATCCTTTGTAATATAAATGTGTTGTGAAATAAAAAAAAATTACAAAATTTGTGTCTAACCGTGTTACAAGTGAAGACACATGCACATATAATATATGAACACTGGCAATTACAATGAAATGGGATTAACATGGACCTATCTATTCCCTATTACTAAATACGCTTAAATTGCTATCAAATAGTCTACAAGTTAAACAAAACAAACTCAATAGAACATCATAGAATTAGAAACACGAAAATAAAATTAGACTTAATATATTGCTACTTGCACCTATTTAAAGGCAAGGATACTACATAATAGACAATATGTACATCTACATAAATGTATTTGAACTAGTTGACTCTTAACTGCTCCCCCAATCACAACAGGTGCTTATAGAATATGGTAGGATTTCCAACTGACAAGATGTGCATACTTACTCTGAAAGATATTTCTCCAAGATAGAGCTGAGCTTTCGTCCAAACCCCGATACTGAACCAGTTTCAACATCTTCCACCAATGCCAACCAATCCCTATAGGATAATTCTTCATTACAACCAAACAATAATTTGAAATAAGAGAAAAAGGATTCATTCAAATGAATGAGAATAATATATTTGATGATATACCATTATACCTTATCAGAGGACAAGCTATTAAGCTTCTCATTCCCAATCTCTTCACAGCGAACAGTGGCAACCATGAGCTAGGATACAAAAATGGACAGACAAATTGATATATGAAGAATAAAAGAAGAATTTATATTCATAAAGCAAAATAAAAGGACACTCTAGTAACCTTGTGGGCAGGAAGATATTGAAGCTTAAGATGATATTCTGGTAGTGGATGATGGTATGATTACGGATTAAAAAAAATACAGTGGTAAGAGGGCAAAGACAGGTATCTTCGTACGTTAAAGAATTCACTGATAGGAGTGTCTTTATGAGCGCCATGCTTGGGAATAGAATTCCATATCTTCACAAATTATTAACTGTCCAGATGTTGCATAATATCATATACGGGAGAAGAGGAAAACATACAATAAAATAAGGAAAACTACCTTTTGAATATCTTTCCTCAGAACAGGCTCCAAATATTCAAGTGGCATCGATAAGGGTAGTTGGAAACAGGACACAGGTCAAAAATAGATAAATAAACATGAGTCCAGAGATAGAGATTAGAATTGTCATATAGGAAGTAATAATTCGAAGTCCAAACCTTAGTTTTATCACGACTAACAAATAGCAGAGTCGTTTTGCGAAGGCTGAACAAACGCATCATGACCTGTAAATAATACAAAGAAATTCACATCAAATAAATAACTTAATGTACCCTGTTTCGCATGGGAGATGGCTACAGTACCTGAAAAACTGTTTTAGAAGAGGTTTGTTGGCAGCCTCTTCCCGACCAATGTCGGGCGGCTTACCTCTTCCCATGAGCAGCAAGGGGGTCCAAATTAGCTCCAATAATACGGTCCCTGGAAGGAGAGATAGCAACTGTTCCATCCATGAGAGAGGAAGTGAGTACATTATCAATTTTGTCAGGCTTCTCATCCAAGCGTATGGCAGACATGACAGAGCGAAGTTTCAAAGACTGCAACAAAGGAATCGCAAGCAATCAAATATATATTCGTATCAATTGCCAGACATCAACGAACTAAGAAATTCAGATTAGCTTACTGCAGAAAGTGCATGCTTTGTAATTCCCCTATGTCATCTTTCCCAGTCCAAACCCTTGGCATTGAATCTTTGTCATGACTAAAAACAGTTGCGAACCTGAAATACGAACCAAGAAAAACCAGTTAACAAATAATAACAATGGAAATAAGAAACAGAAAATCAGCCAATATAATTATCAACCTGTCTTTCATGCGGATCAAAACTATCCCCGCTTTTTTCTCCACAATATTTCTTGCATGATTCCGCAAAATTTGTACCATTGTCTCAACTGTGGATTCATCCAACTCAAAGCTGGCAACTGCCTTAGAAAATTCTGATACAGCAATCTCTGTCTCGTTTAAGAAGATTTCTTATTGAAGCCCGCGTCTCGTCTTCACCGGTTTCAATTTTAGAGATTCTATATGTCCGGTCAGTGGTGTCAGTTAGTTGTTAATACAAATTAGTAGCATATCAATATCTGGTTGTCGATAGAATACAGTAGAAAAGTGTCAAGAGAACCGAACGGCAAGAAAACTAACCTACAATCTAGTATACTGTATACCTCATATTTGGTTGTCATTTCTGATAACTTCAAACTACACATAGATGATGCTACCACAAAGAGAACAATGCTGTATCATTGATATTGACATGCTACCAATTAATATCATACACATTTTCTGAGCAAAAGCAATATTTAACAGGTGAACATGTATCTAATTGGATAATGAAAAATTTAGCAGCAAAAGTAAAGAATTTGAGTGGTTATCTCACAGAAATATCATGTCTCTAACCAGGGTATTGTTATAGTAACTTTACAATGGCCTTGTTCTCGGCTACCAATAGAAACGTCGTGTTGTCGGCTGAGAAACCCTTGAGGCGCATGTCTTTAATGAGCTCTGCAGCCTTTGACAAGTTCTGATGGCGAAGAAATCCATGAATCATCACATTATAGGTGCATTCATTTGGCGGGCAGTTGGTGTTTTCGATGTTTGTGAAAATCTGGTACGCTCTCTCTATGAACCCATTCTTGCATAGGCCATCTATTATCATGCTGCATGTGTAGATTGTAGGTTCCAGCCCGTCAACAGTGAGTCTAGACAATAATCTATTTATGTCTTTGAACCTCCCAACTTTGCACAATCCTTCAATTAGTATATTATATGTAGTAACATTAGGCTGTAATTTGATGAGTCCCATTTCACGAAATAAGTCAAAAGCAATATCAAGTCGCCCTATATCACAAAAACCGTGGATCAGAGCGGAGTAGGTGACTACATTAGGAAAGTAGCCAGCAGCACACGATTCCTTAAATAACTCCAAGGCTTCCCATGGGGTTCTAGCGAGGCATAGTCCGGAAATAAGAGTGGCGAAGGTGTAATGGTTAGGTGTTGGCATTTTAGAGAAGAGTTCTTGTGCCTCAGAAATCATTTTCTTTTTACAGTAAGAGTTGATCAAGATGTTGTAGGTGTGGTGATCAGGAAAACAACCCTTCCGTATCATGATATAAAATAGTCTAGTAGCAAGGTGTGTATGCCCGTGAAGGCCATAACCATCCATCAAGCAACTATAAGCGACGACATCAGGTTCAAGCCCGTATATAACCATCCTTGCGAATATGAGTTCAGCTTGGACTAGACATCCTTCCTTGCAAAGCACATCGGCCAATATACTGAAGGTAACAACATTGGGTGCTATGTTGTTACTCAACATTTAATTGAAGAGTGGGAAAGCTTGCTTCCACATATCCTGCGAGTGGCACAGACCATCTAATAACGAATTATAGGTAATGTATTGAGGGGAAAGGCCTATAGTTTTCATTTTTGAGAATACATGAAAGGCTTGAGGGATGCAATTAGCCTTGCAGAGGCCTTCAATTAAAGTGTTGTAGGTTACAACATTAGGCTTGCAACCTTTTTCAGTCATTTTGTCAAGCAAAGTGAGGGCGATAGACAACTTGCCACATTTTCGTAGACCATTGATGATGATAGTATAAGAAAATACGTCAGGTTGATAACCGAGAGACTCTATTTTATCAAACAAATCAACAGCGCGGTCAAAGTGACCTAGTTTAACCAATCCATCCATCAAACTATTAAAGGTAACGATTGAGGGCTGAAAACCTAGCTTATAAACTGTGGCCAAAATGGAAAACCCAAACTCAACATGATTTAGTTGGGCGAAGCAATTGATTACCATGGATAATGTGTAGAGGTCGACGGATCGCATGGTTTTGGACAAGGAAATGACAGTCTCAAACTGCTTCATCTTGACCAACGGAGACAGCAACTTATTACATTCTGACACAGAGGGATGACGGGTTCGAAGTAGCTGCTGAAAGCGATAAATTGCGTCAAGGATCTCAGAGGCAGAATGGCGAGTGTGCATGCCCATAATCGGATGATGAAACGGAGAAGAACGAGTCAGAACAGAGGTTGAAGATGATGAAACAACAAGGCGGGACGAGGTCGAGTTGATTTTGCAACTCATTTTTGGGAATTTAGGGATCTTCATTTCCAAATCAATCACCTTTCATTCATTTTAATCGATTACACATACATCAATTTATCTATACAACCAACCTTTAGCTCACTCTCATTTTCCCGCCAACAATTACTTGCAGCACTTTAGCTGACCTGCCACTCTCTTTGATTTTTTACTTCTTTTTTACTTTTTTTTTTAGTATGAATAAGTAGAGAAATTTTAGTATACACCTGGAGCACGACGACGTGGTACTCTAAACCAATAAATGGTTGGCATGTGTCACATTAACCAATAAGATTTTGACAAAGTGTAATTAATTAAAATGTATTTTTAGTTAATTATTTTTATAAAATTCTATATCTAAAGTAAAAACCCTAGACCCAAAATAATAAACCCTAAATGATGAACCCTAGATACTAACCGATATGATGTGTCATCGAATTATTGGTCCGGAGTACCACGTCACCCGTACTCTAGGAGTATTCTAAAATTTCTCGAATAGGTATTATTAATCACAAAGGAGAGAGTTACATAGAAACGGTACGGATCAAAAAACTATTTACCTCGGGTATTACAAGTAATCACACTTCTAGCTAAAGAATGCGCCACAGAATTAACGGTACGACGAACAAACGAAATAGAGCAATTTGTAAGCTCGTTAAGAAGAAAATTACAATCTTGAACTATGACACTAAAATGCGATAAATCTTCTAGTGTCTGACCTAAAGAGTGTACAACGGTCAAAGAATCCGACTCCACTTGCACTTCATGCCACCCCATTATTTTTATCCAACTTAGAACTTCCCGTATAGAGAGCACCTCCACAATTCCCATATTATAATTCCATTCCACAAAACCATTTCCAGCAGTAACAAAAACACTCTCATCATCCCGCACTACACAACGTACCCTTTTGACTCTCTTCTTCTATTCTCTTCACTCCTCACTCATTTCTTTATATAAATTAAAGAAGTAACAATAAAGAAAAAAAGTGTCAAGCTCTCCTTTTTTTCACTCATTCAATAATACACGTGTCAATTTCTCATGCATTTTAATTATTTAATTAATTTTATTTTCAATTAATTATTACTTCATTCCATATTTTTTATAATTTATTATTTTATTTTTAAAAAAAAAGTTTTACCATATAAAAATGTTCACTAATATGGGAATCAATGCATTAAGGAAATAAATGAGATTTTAAAAAAATCACCAAATAAAATCATACGATCAATCTCACCTAACACCGTATCCAATTTTGGAAAGTATAAATTTGGAGTGAATGAATCAGAGTAATTTTTTTCTCTTTAGGATAATACTCAGTCTTTATTTGAAATTTTTAAGGAAATTTGTTTTGGAATTGTGAATAAAATAATATTACTCTAATATGCTAAACTATATTTCACTGCCTTTTTTTCACATTATCAATTCTTATTTGGATTTAAAAAAAAAACTGAAATTAATACAAAAACGTACAAATATATGAATTGTAGCATTATAATTCAGCAAATGAAATAAGCAACTTTCACTTATTGTAATAGGAGTTGATCAATCTAATTTTTTTTAAGAAAGGACGATCACTAAGTAAATTAGATCCAGTGGCTTGTTCTGAAAATATTTTACAAACATTAATCTTTTATTTAATCAAAATATATTGATTATTGAGAGATATTCGCCACCTAATATGAAGGAAATGTGGTTCCTGACAAAAGCAATATAGACTTACTAATTTTGACAATCTTAAAATGTCTCAACTTATTGTGAGACAATTGTATTTACTTGTATCAAATGTGAGTTACATGTAATTAACCCTTTTTAATTGTACATATTATTGATAATTTTGATTCCACGAGCTTTTGACATTATCTATCTATGCTAATTTGTCTTACCGTGTGTAGGATTAGATATCATTATGTTTTTGCATTTAGGAAATAAATCAGCTAAAAATAAAAATAAAAACAACTACAAGAAAATGACAGTATAGCAACGACATTTTACCAATGACAAGTATGTCGTTGTTATTAACAATGACATACCAATGAGTCACCAATAAAAGTCAAGAACGAGTATTTGAGAAAAATATACAAAGGAAATACCAACGACGCACCAACTACACGGTTTGCCAACGAAATATGTCATTGAAAATAGCAACGAAAACATGTGTCCTTCTTATGTAATAGTACATAATTCCAGTTTTGTAACAGTACATAATTCCAGTTCTGAACTGGAATCTTGTACTGCTTCAAAATTCGAGTTCTGTAACTAATATTGGATTCTAATGCTATAACTGAACTGATGGTTAGAAATTTAAGTCATAGTTTCTTTATTTTTTGTCTATTTCAAATTTCAGCACTTGTTCTCTTTAGCTTTTGGTCTAGCATGTTGTGAAACAAGCATATGAATTTTCTAACATTTGTGAATATATAATGTTTGAATCTGCATAGCTACTAGTTATTAGTGTCTATGACCTTGATTCCACTTATGTATATGCTTGATAATTATGCCAACAGGTAGCTCAACGAGATGATGAAAGGCTTAGAGAATTGATTCAAGAGATGATCGCTAATTACAAATCCGATCGGAAATAGTTTCGAGAGGAGGCTGCTCCCTGATTCCCAATTTGGTCTTTTTTTTTTTTACTTGTTCATACTTTACTAGTTGATCACCTTGGCTATTCACTTTAAAAAAATTTGGAAAACTAAAATATTGTCTAATTTTCTTTTATGTTTAGAGAATTGTTTTGGATATTTTGTGAGGTTTGCTTTCAATATAAGAATACATTTTTGTGGTTTATTAGCATTTTGAATTATTATTTTCATGATATTATTGTAATTTATTAGCTTTAGACTATTAACAAAACCAAATTTAGTTTGGAAATGCCAACGACATACAAACAGCTTTAGCAAGCCATCACCAACGACTTGTCGTGGCTGTTTTTTTATTGTTTTGGGCAAAATGTAAACGACATAGCAACGACATGGAGTTTGGCAACGACTTACCAACGACCTATGCCACGACTATTAACAACGACAAGTGATTGTATAGAATGATCACTTATAACTCAACAACGATTGTGTCGTTGCTAATACTAACGCCGCCAATATAGTTGTTGTTATTTATTTTAGCAAGGGACGAAATAGTCTCAACCTGTATTTCGTTGGGGTGTCGTTGCTAACTTTGTTTACCAACGATTTTTGAGCGATTAACAACGACTTTGTGTCCTTGCTAAACTGTTATTTTCTTGTAGTGATAGGGCCAATAGATTATTGTAAAAAAGTTCGGAAAGGCAATTGATCACTTGAAGCAAGTTCATGATCCAACCGATGTTTCTTAGACAAGTTCCATTTTGATGTATAGTCCACTTTTATGTATATTTTCTTTTTATAAGGCTATACATAAGATGACCCGATCATGAGCGGTTCAGAGTTCGGCTCGATAAAAGCTCAACCGTGTTGAGCTCTTTTTCATAAACGATGCAAGCTTAAGTACAATATTGAGGCTCCATTGGTATGAAAAAAGCCAAGTTTGAGTGCAGTGAAACTCAGCCGCAAAGATGGCTAGCAGGCTTAATTTTAGGTTCGTGTGCTAGCTTGACTTTAATGTCCATGGACAAACTTGAGAGCAAACTCGTTTCCATTATTTTTTCAATTTCTCTCTCATTCGAAGCTTAGCAAACAGTTATATTTTATCATTCTGGACATTTTTGAAGTCCTGTAAACATGGGCGAAGCTACACTATAAGCAAGGGGGGCAATTGCCCCCCTTAATTTTCTTGCAAACAAAACTTTTATATGTATAAAATTTATTATATCACAAATAATTCATATTGCCCCATGTTTTCCAATTTTGTATACTTTTAGATCCATTTTTTTTTGGTTGGAATGTCTTATATTTATGTAAGTATGTCATATTTTGTTTACTTTACTTTAAAATACAATTTTCGTTTAGTTGGAATCTCTTATATTTATCTAAGAATGTCATATTTTAGGTTAGGTTATGTTCTTTTGACTTAAATTCAGTAAAATTTAATTCAATTCAGTTCAATTCAATTTAGTAAGTTCTGTGAAATTTGTTGACATTCAATCAATAAGAGGAGTAACATAAATTACGTGTCATTTTTAAGTTAGCAAGTCAATTCAAATAATCTGAAATTTACATATCATTGGTATCCAAACAAATGTGATAACTGCATATTAAGCCAAACTCAAATACTAAAAATATATGTAAATTTTGTTTTGAGTTAATTGTGTTGTGTATAATTTGCCCCCCTTAATATTAGATCCTAGCTTCGCCACTGCTTGTAAAGAGAATCAAGTATTTTTCAAGCATGTAATGAGTTCATTTGTGATTGAATTGAATATCTAGATTGTACTAGAAATTCATAAAGTTGTTTCGGAAATTTGTAAAGACTAAGAACTGAAAATAAAACTAAGAAATGCAGATTAAAAACACCATGTTGACAGCAGGAACTGTATAAAAAATAACTTATAGATGATATTCTACACATTATATACTGCAATTACATTCTATTTTTCATATCCTGTGATATTTTAGGCTAATTTTGCAATGAAAACATCAGCTTACGATGAAACAAAAGTTATACATAGATAGAGGAACATTTATATATCACCAACAAGGTCCATTTGCATGCAATCGGACCATAAAAGTCATCGCATATGATGCCTGTTCAAAAGCATAATGAGATTTTGACCAAAAAAATCGAATTTATGACAAGACATGAGATCATGAGACGAACAAACCTCAAGGTTTCTTTTGTTGCACGTCTAACTTTGCAGCTAATGGTTGGAAGGCCGAGCCTTTGGTGAGCTTCGTACCTATGGCAACCTGAAAATCCTTTTTTCATTTCAAAATAACCTATATCAGCTTCTGAATTATTATTTAAAAGAAAAACATCAAAAGTATGATTTTTTATTTATAGAACATACCATAGTACAGTCCATCAACCTCAAGCACATCAATCTGCAACAACATTACAAATAATTCAATCTTACAATTTGAATTTTGGATATATACCATATCTCCAAACCTTACTTCAAGTGACATAATGAGCTCCCAAAGTTTCACAAGACAGGGCAAAGTAGTAAATTCGACCACTTTCAGCAGGTATCACTTTATGCAAGCTCAAGAATCCAATAGATCAATTTAAACAAAATTGAGAAAACTAGTAGAACATCTTTAAAGTCAGAGAACCAATAGAGAGATTGTCATGTGTTAAGACTATATTTTATAGAAAGCGTAGCAAATATAGGCGAAAAGCGGAAAACAGGTACAACTTGAACTCTTGAGTCAATCATTTTCCTTACTTCCACTTCGGCTTCTTAACTTTAAAACCGGACAATATATAGCTCCTTGACCTATTTACCACTGATCAAATCAAAATTACTACAACCTCAAAATGGAAAAATCCAAGAATTAAAGTTGTTCAAACCACATGTTTCATGAAACCACTAATAGAGATTTCTCTCCTAGCCAAACAACACTTAAATATAATAGAATCAACAATTCTAGTATTAAAGTTGGATAAAATATCATTTCCATCCGGTTACCTCCTACTGGAGACTAAGCATCTTGATCAACAGTAAAATGCGGTCACAATAATAGTAAAGTCAGACAGCCTAAGCGCTCAAAGTTCGACTTATTTCCGACTAATTGCTCAACTAATCCATGATTAGGCCTCAAAAGTCCTCAGTCACCCGTGTAGCGCGTAGCATATTTAGTAAATGGTTATTAAGAAGTGGAATAAAAAAACATACAGGGACTTGAAGGCCAATAAGCTGAATGCTATCCATAAGCTCTCTAACTTTGACTGGATCATTAGCTCTGGTTCTCATCAACGGTCTTCTGATCTTTTCCAACGGCAATTCCAAAATCAACGGCCCTGATTTTCCAGGATTCGGAACCGCACCTGCTTTTTGTCATACAAAATATTCATCAAATTAACTGATTTTGCTATAAGTAAGTAAAAACTGAGTAATTCAGAGGAAAGATTGGGTTACCGTTGGATGAAGCCGAGATTCTGAAGCTCTTCAGGTTTTTTGCCGCCGTCAGCGGCGGCGGCAGTGGCAGTCTGACTACAAAGTTCGCCATTTTTACTGCTTGCTCCGGTCGGGATAACGATTCTAACTTTTTAAGTCCCAATCAAATTTCCGTTTTATTTCTTTCTGAGTTTCCCTTTTTACCCTTAAAAAAGCTTCCATTTTACATATTTGGGACCCCATCTTTTCTTTTTCTCTCTTTTATAGATTGAACTCCGGTGTTATTCAATTTCTCATTTTAAGTTCACAATAGATTATAATTTGCTATTACTCATATTGAGATGATTAGTTGTTAATATCAAATTTGATTGAAAACGAGAATTTCACTTTTTACAGATTGTGAGTCTCGAATCTACAATCTCACACTTTATTTTAAATTAGATTAAATTTTTACATTCTTTTGAGTTCGGCTTTGTGGCTTTGTGCTTGGGCATGCCAACCTAGTTCGGATGTCCGACCTTTGTCACCATCCATCCTCAACTTTTATTCAAAAAAAAATTACAAATTTACAAAAAAAAATACATGTAGAATGTGACTTACAAAATTTATACATAAATAATCAACTTAAGTACATTGTTTCTAAACAAAGGAGGACATTGATATATTGGATTCTGACAAGTTTGGCTTAATTAGTCTTAAGCAACTATCCCCTTTATTTTAGTTAAATATTAACATCAGTATGGAAAAAGAAAAAAACTTAAAATTCTTTTGGTTAAGGGAATTTTTGCATTATTATGGCTAACAGACCTGTCTTGTGTGAAAATTTGGTGTGGAATAAAATTTGAGGCGAATAGGCTCGTGTCTCAATTTTGGAGGCTCAATGGCTCATGTGCTTAAAAATAATATTTAGTTAATCAAAGTTATATAATTTTTTGCAATTAAGTATTTACCTATTGAAGATTTCAATTAAAAGTTTTCAAATTGAATCAAAAACCTCATTCAAAATCACGGCCACACAAAAAAAAAAATACCGCGATGGTCAGATGAGATGTGTGAATAAATAACTATGTGTTTTAACTAGCTAGCTTTTGAGATGGCCATTAACCTAAGCAAGTGATACTATGTATATAGTTTTGTTAATCCTGTTGCTAGCTAGCTAAGCATAAGATATTTTAATTTGTAATAAGAGTAATCAAATTTGGTAAAAGAATATCAACTCACATCTCTTTTATGTTTTTCAAAAATTAATATTATTTTATGGCCTTCTTTGAGAACGAGCGGTTAGCTGTTTAGCTGTTAGCGGTTTGAATTAGTTGTTAGCTGTTTACCTTTTTGCATTAGCTGTTTTAACTAACTGTTTGTAAACATGTTTGGTAAAATTTAACTGTTTGTAAATTAGCTGTTTGTGTAAAATGACAACTAAGGACATTGATATTGTATAATATATGTAGTTAAAAGCTTAACAAATATTATAAAGTCTTTAATAATATAGAAAAAGAAAAGAAAAAAATAGGAAATAAATAACCAATTCATATTAAATTACATAATTGTAGCTTACAAACCACATTTCAAATAATAATAAAGTTACATAATTATGTCATTAATCCATAAGCAAAACATTAATACATGTTTTTTTTTAAAAAGTCATAAATAGAAGTTGCTAAAAAATATTAAATCAAGTAAATTCAAAAAATAGTGGAAATAGCTAATTTACAAAAAAAAAAATTAAATAGAGAAGTTGTAAAATAGAGAAGTTGTAAAAAATATTAAATAGAGATGTTGTAAAATTAAAAAGGGAAATGAGGGTATTTTAGCCATTTATAAAAAATAGTGGAAAAATCTAATTCAAAAAGCTTCATTTAGGAGCTTTTTCAAAAAGAGCTTTTTGGTTCAAAAAGCTCTCCCAAAGCTCTTTGCCAAACACCATAAAAATTGTCCAGAATGTTAATTGAACTCAAAAAATGTTAATTGAACTCAAAAAGCTTTTTTTAACCTAAAAAGCTCTTTGCCAAACACCCATATTGCCTATTTATAAGTTTGTAGCAATGATATTAAAGAGAAACTTCCTTAAGAAATAAAATAAAGATAACTTTCTTCTTTTTTTTTTTTCTTTTTTTTTTTTTTAAGAAGAAGAAGAACAAGAAGAAATAAAGAGAAACTTTTTAATTACAATTATTTGTAGACTTTACATCTCCTTTTCATATGCATTGAGAATCAATTAAACTTTCTAGAACTGTATGACAAGTCCTTGCTTAGTTCTCATACAAACAAATATGATCTCGAATTTTCAAATTTATTGAAAGTGATCTTCTTGATGGGCTGCTGCAACATAATCAAGAATCTCTTCCCCGGCCGGAGAAACATCGGGGGCCACCAGAGAAACGCCACCATATGCTATAATCAGCACCAAGAACACTGTTGTTGATGCAAAAAGTGGCCAGAAATAGGCTAGAATCGACACAAGCTTTGGAGCTGCATATAAAAAGAAAGAAAAAACAAGTGAAGCTATTATTGCTACAACTAAATGATATCTATATTGCATAACCTTGTCTTGAATTTGAGCATCCATAATAATAATAGTAATAATATATCTGTCTATATATTAATTTTGTGTTTTAATTAATTCTTTCTCTTCCAAGAACAGAATTAATCTAAATTTGGGATGAAACTCTCTCTGTATATGTGTAGAAAAGAGAGAGCAAAAGATGAATTGATGGGTTTATGACTTCTTTTTTTAGTAAAAGGAGCTTTATATAGTCATGAAGATCAATGGATCAATAATGCATGAATGGCTAAAACAAATAGAATTCTTTAATTGGGGACTTGATTGTCAATGGGAGATTCTTTTTCTTTCTATCAACATTTCTCCTTCTAATAGTTCTTCCTTTCTTTCCATAAATACCCTTCCACTTTTGATGTAAATACTCAACCTTTTATTTAACTAAATCCAGTTTCTCTTTTTGGTGAATAAGCTAGTGATATAAAGTTTGGTTTGTAGCTTTCAAAAAAAAAAAAAAAGAGCTAGTGATATAAAGTTTGAGTTATAGATAAGCTAGTGCTTAAGCTATAGATAAACTTTTAATTGGAAGAGTGGCCGAAAAACTTCAAACATTGGTTTACGCTAAAAAAACAAGTTTAATCACGCATAAACTTGACTAAATATGGAATTTGTTAAGGCCGATAATAGTTTATAGTATAGTTTGTGTATACTCGCGCACAAAAATGTTCTATGTACAATACAAACTCATCTTATTATATGTGTTAAAGGATGTATAAATAAAAATAGGAGTTGCAATAAGACTCGAAATCTCTTGGTTTAAAGTGTAGAATAGAAACCAATTATTATTTGTTGAAAATAAATGAACTTTTATATTTGGCCGTCTAAGTGTCAATAATATGAAATTGCTTTTATTAAAATACTCTTACTTTAAGAGTATGTTTCAAAAATATAAAAATATACGCGTCCAACTGTACAAAAATGCCATTGAAATGTAAAAACAATATAGAGACTCGAGCGGGCATTTAGCATTATCTTTCCAAATTCAAACTTTTAACAGCTAAATTTAAAAAATTCTGCTATCGTGATTTATTAAAATAAATATATCAATAAAAGTTAAAATTATATCTATAAAAAGATTAGTCATTGTATTAGATACAATCAAGAGAAAGAAAATAGAAATTAATGGGAATTGTTGAGTTGACTTTGAAACCTTTTAAGAAAAATCACAAAACATGTTGAAATGGGCAAGTTAGTAATTACAAAAGAAATCATAGAGTAGCTATGTGGGCATATGTTCTATGTCCACTTCCTTGTATGGACGGTTGCTTTATCCTTGTCATCTAATCTTTCACTTAAATAAGATAAATTAGGACCAAACGAAAGGCATAATCACTTTTGTTTTCTTCTTCTTTTGTGGTTTTCATTTTCCCCTATTTTTTAATTAAATACTTGCATTTTAAACCCATCTTTTCATCATCAATCATTCATCCTTTCTCTTGGATTTACTCGAAACCGTCCAATTTTGTCTTCCACCTGAGCAAATGTTTCTACCCCTCCAATCCTATTTAATTTTACGGTCATTCAATTTTGATTGTCCGATCTTTAAGCTTGTTTTTATCAAAATATCCTTACTTTTAAGAGTGTAAGTTCAAAAATGTAAAAGTATTAACTTCTGATTGCGCAAAATAATTACAAAAATAGTACTGAAATGTCAACATTTGTTTACACTCTAACAGTCATGTAGCACAATCATTTCGCTTCCAAATTAAAACCCTAAAAATAATTTGAATCTCAAACTACTAAAATCAAGAATCCAAGTCATTAAACTAAGCAAATTTATCAAATCAATCCTAGTGGCTTATGAAATTGATAATTGAGACTATTAAAATGGAGTCTAATAATCTCAGCATTGACTCAAAAAAGATGGTGGAAGAGAGGGAGAAATGATGATGGGCTACCCCTCGAATTATCCTATAGAAAATTAGCGCAAGGCTGCAAAGTGGAGGGCCCAATAAGGGGAACCTAGAGGTAAGAGGCCTAACATAAAGCCCATAAAAATAAGGAGGCAGTCTAGCAAAAGCCCAACAAGATAGAAATTTATCAAATACACTGAAAGAAAAACCCTATTCTCTATTGTTACATGTCTTCAACTCAATTTATAACAAGTAACATATATTCTTATTTAATTAAAGCTAAGACTTAAGAGGTTGGAGAATCCGGAAAACCCAACTAGCTAGATACCACAATGCCAAGTTCTGAAGTTCAAAGAGCCTGCATGTTAGCAAGTACAAAATTGAGGTGCGATGCGTGTAATTTATCCCTAACTAAAATAAGGTGGTTATTGGTCAATGAATAGTGCGATTTTTATGAAAAGATTATATTACAAAGGAGCATTTTAATTGTTCAGAAACAAAAATGGATAAAAGCGTAAATGTATTTCGAGGACCAAAATATAATTTTCTTGGGGTTAAGAAAGGAAATGAAACTTACATAGGATTTAAAAAGAATAAATACAAAAATAGAACAATAATAAAAATATATAGCAAAATCTCAGGTAGTACCAAAACAGATATTTAAAGAAACATTAATTAAAATGACAAGAAATATCTCAATAAGATCAATTGATTGTAGCTCAATTGGTATATCTATATATCTATATAAAAGTCAAGCTAAAACTCTTTCACCACAAGTTGCCACATCATCCAAATTCTAGGTGTCAATTTTGTAAAATTCACAATTTTTTTTTTTTTTTTTCTCCACCAAATGATGAATTGTATAATTGACTTTTAGTATTCTCACATAATGTAACTTCTATCCTAAATGTTTCATTTCATTAAAAATATATTTAATTGGTAGAGATATTTTAAAGGGTAATTATAATTGTAACTTAACTCTATATATTTTTAGTGATATATAAGGATCTAAAAGTTTACTCTTTTTTAGAGATTACAAGATTTTGGTTCATGTTATTAAAAGGTATGTTTTCAACCATTCACTCTCGTATTATTCTCCATCTTCCATCATTCTCTCTTTTTTTTATACCATTTTGTATGTTTTATGTGTCTTTTTTTATTTGCATACATGTCAAAATTATTGTAATACTTTTTGTTTTTCTTATCTCATTCTTATTGTTGCAATGAGTTTTTTTAATCTCTTATCTTTTTTAATCTAGATTCACGAGTAAAAATGTAGATGTCACAAGCAAATATATCATTAGAGTTCAACAATAAAACAAAATATAATTAACCTCGGTGTTTAACTATAGTTACACGAATTAAGATTGTTCAAAGTGGTGCAATTTTAGTGAATATATTGAAGCAAATGAAACACAAAGATGTGCTTTTGGAAAAAACAAACAGGATAATTTGTGTCATTAAATTGTTGATAATTTCTTAGCATATTGATTGTATATAAACTTAAAGTATGTAAAAGCAAGCCTTTAATAGATTTCTACTGTTCGTAGCATTTTTTTATTACTTTTACAATATTTTCCAAAAGGTATGATGTGAGATTTTAAATGAAATTGGATATAAATAGCACATTTATTTGGATTTTCTACAATTGGATATGACACTTTTACAAAATCAAATGTAATATTAGTAACTGCTTCACAAAATATAAATAGTTTTTTTGAGATATTTAAAAGAAAAACGGATGATATAATTAATATCATAAATAAAAAATATACTAATTAATATATATTAAGATCATTTAATGGTGAATTAGCTAAATGAAACGTTGAAAAACATGCATAAGGAAAGATGAAAAGACAATGAGAGAGGACTAATCTGTAACTCTAAATTGCAGTAACATATAACTTCCTTTTATGTTGGAAAAAAAAATATCGCATTAAATGGTTATTTTTACTATTAAACAAAATCTGTAGTTTATTAAAATGTCATGTATCTTAAAATGTTCAAATAACAATCATCAAAAGTACTTTTTTTCTTTATGTTAATTAGCTGATATACTGATTGGTATAAACATAAACAATTTAAACCCAAAAAATTTATAAAATTTGTATAAAACATAATTTAATCATGCACCCGTGCATCGCACGGGTATACACCTAGTTCATGAATACATGAGTGGGGAGTTCAAGATTTGAATCATGCTCCTTATAAATTTATTAAAAAAAAAAGAAATTTTTTTTATCTCAATAAGACCTTTAAATCATAAAACAATCACTATTAAAATAAAAAGGCTCAATGCATTATTTATCTTCTAAATTTGACTAACTCCTTAAACTTAGTAAGTGTTTAAAACTCACTAAAAACGTTCAAATAACCTCATACATTTGCATAACAATTGTAGAAAGTTCAAGAAGTTTTTAATATCAGACGTTATTCTAGCACCCGAGCCTCACATGTTGAGTTTGATCCTCCAAAAGTCGGCAAAACTTGAATCATGTACCTATTTCCTGGACTAAAACTTAGTTCAGTGTGTACGAAAGGGTTTCAAATTTTAATTCTAACTTGTAAAATTACATCATTTATCGATAGTAAGGGCAAAATTAACTCTAGCCACCAACGCTAAATGTATTTTAATGTTTACCCCATGTTTAAAAATGAATTATAATAAATTTGTAGGAGCTAGAAGAGGAATGTAGGTAAATTTATAATAAACTACCTACTCCAAGCAATAAAAACACACAAATGAATACAAGCATCCTTAAAAAGCTTAGCTTGATTCCACCTTAAACATCACTTTCTAAACCCATTATATTATTAACAGATTCAATTAAACTATAATTAACAATTATAACCCACATTTTTCAATCTTTATCAACAACTTAATCAGCTGAATTATTGTTTATCAAATCGATTATTTTTCTATCGGATTATAATAGATAATGGTGTTGGTAAGGATGGAGAAGGTTTTATTTCTTTATAGAAATATGCAAGTTTAGCATGTCATAAAAATTAGCCATATGGAGGATTGGAGGCTAAGAAAACCACATTTACATCTTTCAATACTCAGAGTGGAGTGTTCATTCTCTCTCATAGTTAAAATTCAATAATATCTTTTATGTTAATATAGGATGCACCAATTTGTTCAAATACCTTTTCCGCTTGAAGTATATTCGATACAAGCTCATCATATATCTTATATTTTTAATTTCACCAATAACTGAAGTTGGGTCAGGATTCAAACATCAACTATATGTTTCAAGAGGCGTTGATATCAATTTGAACTAGAAGTTTAAGCTATAATAATTATAGTTAAAATTCAATAATATCTTTTACATTAGTATAAACCGGCCTCTTTTAATTCTAATGTTATAAGAACAGTAAATATTTTTATTATATTCTTTAGTTTTTTTTTATTATACACTAAAAAACAGGTAATAAAATTATCCGATCGTCTTATTTTATACTGACAGTATTTTATAAATGTTCTTATATTATTTATTTAATTTTTTAAATAAATAATATATATATATATATATATATATATATATATATATATATAAATCCTTAATTAGAAGCTAAGATGATGAAATCTAATATTATGAGTTATGGCAATGTATTTATCCTTTGAAGCCACTTTAGATGGTATTTTTGTAGTCATCTTGACCTCATTTTTTTTGTTTTATGGTTCAAAACCCATTATGAGTGCCTTCCACTAATTCATAGTATTAAGGATGTTTTAGCGGTTAAGCAATTCGATTAATCCAAAACAATTCCTTTCTATCAATTGAATTATTATTAGATGATGTCAATACCCGGAAAATAATCACTAAACTGCTCATAATTATCTAGAATAGTTTGGTTTATAGGTGATATAATTTGCAGTTAGATAACCAGAATTTAGTTTCTTCTTGTCCTATCTTTTCCACGTACTAATAAAGGCTAAAAACCTTCACAAGTTTTAGTTAAGGTGAGTTTGGCATAAAAGTTGAAAAATGTTTCGTAAATACATTTCAAATGTCTTAAAAGTCAAGAAATAAAGAAAATACGTATTTAGTAAAATATATTGAAAGTTAAATATATTTTAGTAGAAAGTATATCAATATCTGCCTGCATAAGTTTTAACAATTGTTTTCTCCAAGAGTTAGGCCCTGTTATTTTGAAGTTATTAGAACTTATTTTAAGTTCAGTTCAGTTCAGTTCAGCAACATTCAGTTCAGTTCAGCAACATTCAGTTCAGTTCAGTTCAGTTCAGCAACATTTAATTTAATTTTCAGTAGCATTTAATTTAGTTCATTTCAGTAATATTCAGTTCAATTCACCAACATTTAATTCGGTCAGATTAATAAATTACAAATTAATATTTATTATTTATATATAATATGCTAATATTTATTATAATTTTAAATAGTTGATCCAATTTGTTTGCAAAAGTTGTTGGACGTAAGTAAATATTATTACCAATATATGTTACAATGTTCTACCACCTTAATAATTTATATTATATAAATTTGGATTTAATATACAAAAGTTTCCAATTTTGGTTATATATTGTAATAAGAAATTCAAAAATCTTGTAACAGTTGTGAGTAGTGTTAGGAGCAAATTAGCATCAATTAAAGAAATTCAAAAATCTTGTAACAGTTGTGAGTAGTATTAGGAGCAAATTAGTATCAACTGAAAATAATTCAAAAATCTTGTAAAAGAAATTAAAATTAGCAAATAGAGCAAATTCAAAAAGTCACAAATAGCATCATCTCATTCTATTTTTCTAATCATCTTCTACCATATGATCCGTAATCTCATCATTTTGTTCACCTTCATCATCATTATCATCATCCTCCTCTCCGATCTCATTATCAAAAACTAATATTATTATTATTATTATTTATTCAATTGAGTTTCAATATTTATTTTTCATTTTAGCAGAATTCAGTTTAGTTCAGTTCAATTCAGATCAGTTCAGTTCAGCAACATTCAGTTCAGTTCAGCATCGTTCAGTTCAGTTCAGTTCAGAATTTTTCAGTCCAAAAGAACGGGCCCTTACAGATTGTAGCTTTTGTTGAAAAGAGCTTTCTTACTTTATCAGAAAGTTGTTTTTCATTTATCCAATGATGTTTTTAATTGAAAAGAATGAGTAAGCTACTTTTAGCATTTGAAAAAGCAATGAAAACTGGGCCTTAATGATTTAGGCCCCGTTCTTTTGGACTGAAAAAATCTGAACTGAACTGAACGATGCTGAACTGAACTGAACTGAATGTTGCTGAACTGAACTGAACTGAACTGAATTCTGCTAAAGCTGAAAAATAAATATTGAAACTCAATTGAATAAATAATAATAATAATAATAATAATAATAATAATAATAATATTAGTTTTTAATAATGAGATCGGAGAGGAGGATGACGATAATGATGATGAAGGTGAACAAAATGATGAGATTACGGATCATATGGTAGAAGATGATTAGAAAAATAGAATGAGACGATGCTATTTGTGAATTTTTGAACTTGCTCTATTTGCTAATTTCTTTTACAAGATTTTTGAATTTTTTTCAGTTGATACTAATTTGCTCTTAATATTATATAGTTGATATTAATTTGCTCCTAATACTACACAACACTGTTACAAGATTTTTGAATTTGTTTAATTGATGCTAATTTGCTCCTAATATATTATAAATTATTAAGGTGGTAGAACATTGTAACGTATATTGGTAATAATATTTACTTACGTCCAACAACTTTTGCAAACAAATTGGATCAACTAGTTAAAATTATAATAAATATTAACATATTATATATAAATAATAAATATTTATTTGTAATTTATTAACCTGAACCGAATTAAATGTTGGTGAATTGAACTGAACTGAACTGAATATTACTAAAATGAATTAAATTAAATGATACTGAAAATTAAATTAAATGTTGCTGAACTGAACTGAACTGAACTGAATGTTGCTGAACTGAACTGAACGTTGTTGAACTGAACTGAACTTAAAATAAGTTTTAATAAGTTCAAAAGAACAGAGTGTTAATCTTACATCCTAAATAATCAGCTACACAGAAATAAAGATTGAAAAGTGTTTGGTTGCACAAAATGATATTTCTTAATTTTGAATGGGTCCTATTTTGTTAGACGGTACATATATTTTGAAGAAATTCTCTTTTACCATTTGGTTTTTCATCCGGTTTTCGAATCCACATTGGACCGATTAATTCGGATTTGGGGCGGGTTCAAGGATGATGATATTTAAATCCCCCTCAGTCGTTGTTGTGGAGGATCGATCTGCACACCTCCCTACCAAATGCAGCCTCATACTACCATTGCGCCAACTAACAATTGGTTAGAAATTCTTTTTAATTGATTGTGTGATTTGAACTCATAATCGCACATTGCTTTTTAAAATATAATAACTACCAAGTTATTACTTGAAGGATTACAGTACGTTTTTCTTTCAAATATACAATAGTGAATTAAAACGAATATTTTTATAATTTTTCAAATTCAAGAGCTCTTACGATTTCTTTTAAAACAAATACCTACCGTCATTGTACAATTCTTATAGTAGCAATTGCTATGTGAAATTATTAACATTGTTAGGACTAAGTTATATTTAGCACACAACCTCCAATGTTTAAGACAACAAATAACACATTAAAACTGTTGTAAGACAATGTTAGGTAAAAGCAATTTGTTTATATACGAGGGTGAGCTCAATGATAAGAGATCGTAAACTTTTTCATTTGAATTTAATTTTTGTTTTCGGTGTTGAAGTTCTTATAAGTAAAGCGATCTGTAAATTCTCTTGTAAACTCTTATGTGCGGCCTTGAAGTTTCCTTTGGCTCTAGATTGAAGCTATCTCTTCTCCTAAACTTTTTCGTAAGAAACAAAAAAAACTAAGAGCAATTTATCTATATATTAGAGTGAACTTTTATGGTAAGGAAGCGATTTTTATAGAATTTTCATTTGACCAAATTAGTATTGATTTCAGTCCACTACAAAAAATAATTCCTTAATACTAGAAATTATCTTAGTAACTCTGTCTGCAAGTGTCACTTAGTGGCATTTACACCCAGTCTCAAGCCCGGCCGAAAGAATTCGAAATTGAAAAAATCACAAGTATAGAGTGATAGGGGCAGAGACAAATGGCACCAACAACCAATATACTTCAACATCACAACTCAAAACAAACTATATAGATGTCCATCTCCTAGTATAATTGTCACATATTAGGTAAATACATTTAAAATTCAAATAAAGTTAATTATCCAAAAACAATAAAATCAGAAATAATCAACTTCAAGAAACAGAAAATATTGACACGAATCTAATCTAATCTAAGAGATTAAACAAAAAGATAATAATGGTAGTAGCTGTTGAGATTATTATCATTTTTATCAGTAACAGTAACTATAACTATCAAAACAGCAAGAATGAAAGCCGGCTAGGCCGGCTACTAATCAAAATTTAGTAATTTTCTTTATTTTTTTCTAAATTTTTTTTGCTTGAGAAGTAGGGAAGGTCTTATGTCAATTCCTTAAAGTCATGGACTCTTTCCCTTTCACTATCTTTAAAAAAAAATTAATCTCTTTTTAAACCCCTCTTGTTTTTTTTATAATCTATATTGAAACTCAACTTTGCTTACTAAGATTCTTGGTTTTTCAACACTAATTAATCAGTTCTAGATTTCAAGAAAACGAGAAGAAGAAAAATGGTGGGTTATGAAGAACAACTTGTTCTTGGAGGAGGGGAAGAAGAGCTTTCATTTTCTGAAAATGACCCTATTGTTTTGGAACTTAACAGTTTGCAAAACATTCTGAAAGGTTCTCCTTTTATTGCTTTGATTCCTATATTATATATGGTCTCGTTTGGTTATCTGAATAAGCTAAGGAATAGAATAATTATTCATTGTCTATTGTAGTTATTGCAAAAGTGGATGAATAAATATTCCTTAACTGAATCTAGGAATAGCTATTCCAAACGTAGGTGAAAATGTATAGTCCTACGGATTACTATTTTATCCATTCCTATTCTATTCAACAATTCCTATCTAATAACTATTATGTTCCATTATGTGAACTAAACAACACCAGTTATTCGTTCTTTTTTTTTTTCTTTGTTTCTTGGATTCCAAGATAATTTACTTGGTGAATACTGATCTCAGATAAAGAAAGAGAGTTGGGGGAAGCTCTAGCAGAAATTAAGGCTTTAAGAACAACAGAAGTTTCTAAGGACAAGGCTATTGAAGAGGTACATTATATTAGATCAACCTATAAATTTAGTCGTATGGTTACTAAGAGACGACCAACTTAGCCTCCGCATATAAAAATAGTGCATTTTTTAGTCTAACATTTACCGAACGATATAATTTCAAGCTTTATTTTATTTCTTTTCATTTATCAAAAGATGTGCAACTTCGTGTTCCGACTGACATTCAGGGATTCTAATCACCCGATAAGTCTTGAAATTGTACACCTTTTAATGAAAAACTCATCTTCGGTTAATGATGTTTGGAATTTTATTTTATGTTACAAGTTAACCTTATATTACTTCATATGCTAAATCCACTTTACTCCAGTGATCATAGAGTTAAGCTGTATTCTATCCCTTACTTAACTTAATACTTGAACTTGAACTTATCACACACCTAAAATTGTAAATGTTTGCTATTCTGACATCCCAAACTTCTCAATTTTGCGCCTTTTAGACCATTGTTTACTTATTCAACTTGCATGCCTGATCGAAATTTGGAGTTTGCCAAATCAGCAAATAAGAGTGTCATAAGCTAAAGTGACAAGCTTAGGGTGTCGAATGGCACGGAATGATATAAGTTTAAGTATGTAACAATGTATTTATCATTTTTTTCTTTATTTATATAGTTAATGTGCTTATGATGCTTCATTGCTATTTTTGTGTTTTGTTTTTTTTTTGAGAGAAATTTTTGTGTTCTGTTTTAGCTCAAGAATGAAGTTAATAAATTTGACAAGAAACTTACAGTTACTGAAAATCTTCTAGAGCATAAGGTGTGCAATCTCTTGCTGAAATTTTCATGAAGTTAACAGAGCTTTATGTGGGACTAAGATAATCTAGTTCTGACTAAATTTCGATTTACTTATAGAATCTCGAAATCAAGAAAATCACAAATGAAAAGAAAGACGCATTAGCTGCACAGTACGCTGCAGAATCAGCTCTCAGAAGGGTTTACACGGATCAAAAGGATGATTGTTCCCTCCCTATCGAGTCGTTCATCGCTCCTCTCGAAGCCGAAATCAAAATGTACAAAAATGAGGTATAGTTCTTGAGAAATAAGATTTCTTTCAGAAACTAGGCTAAGAATTGCACATACTTGTACAGCAAGTGTTTATCTTGCAAATTTTTCCTTTCCAGATTGTAGCATTACAGGAAGACAAGAAGGCGATGGAACGTCTGACGAAGTCGAAAGAATCAGCTCTGCTCGAAGCAGAGCGAATCCTGAAGAGTGCTCTAGAAAGGGCTTTAATAGTTGAGGAGGTTCAAAACCAAAATTATGAATTGAAGAGACAGATAGAAATATGCCTGGAAGAGAACAAAATTCTGGAAAAAACAAATCGGCAAAAGGTTTTGGAAGTTGAAAAGCTTAGTCATACTATTCAGGATCTTGAAGAGGCCATTCTTGCTGGTGGAGCTGCAGCCAACGCTGTCCGAGACTATAAGAGACAAGTTTCGGAACTAAAAGTAAGTTTCGGGCTTATATGAGCTCATGAAAGATATTAATTATTGATTTTTAGAGGTGAAATCGATTGTTGGATTGCCATTTTCAGGAGGAGAAAAGGTTTCTGGAGCGAGAGCTAGCCAAAGCCAAAGTTTCAGCAAACCGAGTAGCCACCGTGGTAGCTAATGAGTGGAAGGATGAAAATGACAAGGTCATGCCTATCAAGAAATGGCTGGAAGAGAGAAGGGTTTTGCAGGTATCATAACAACTTCTTGCACCCGATCACCGCAGATTTGATTCTTATAATCTGCAATTTTAGCTAAATGCAGTATAATTTTGTTGTTTCATGCATATATAGGCAGAGATGCAAAGGCTAAGAGACAAACTTACCGTATCCGAGAGAACAGCTAAGGCAGAAGCACAACTGAAGGTGAGATTTGGTATCAGACTCCCCTGTGTTTTTTACGTCAATCCTGAACAGTGGTAACCTTTTTAATCTTCTATCTGTAGGAAAAGCTGAAAGTAAGGCTGAACACACTAGAAGAGGGAATAAAGCACGTATCGAGTCTATCTCTCAATAAGGACGCGTCTTGTGCGTCGCCTAAACCTACAAAAACTAGTACCATTCTAGGATTCTTATCAAATAGCGGAGGGGTTAGGAAGAGATCTAGCTCACAGCCAAGGGCGTCTACCGTGAGTAGAAGTACGCCTTTACAGCAACCAAACATGGAAAATGGAAAACCGGACGTTGCTGTAGCATTCAAAAGAGCTGACAGCTTCAACAAGAAATATGGGTCTGGTGATAACAAGTTGAGAAATAGTCTGTGGGTGTCTAGAAGTAAGGTCATTGATAGCACTGGGAAGGAAAACACGGACATGAAGGTAAATACGGGTGCAAATATAGAAAAGCGGAAGAGTCAAGATTCTGCAATTTCAGCAGAAATGAAGAACAATGATGCTGGTAATGACAATTTGCATATCAATACTGATTGCGAAGATGTAGTTTCCGGGTTTCTCTACGACAGACTTCAAAAAGAGGTCTTGCATCTAAGGAAATCTTGTGAGGCTAAAGATAGCAACTTGGATGCTAAAGATCAAGAAATTCAGATGCTGATAAAGAAGGTGAACACACTGGCAAAAGCCGTTGAAGTAGAGTCAAAGAAAGTCAAGAGAGAAATGGTGGCAAGAGAAAAAGAAGCAACAGTTTCAGCAAAAGCGGATATCAACAGAAACTTCGGTAGCATGAACTCCTCTAAAAGGTTAGTTAATTTGAAATCTCTTTGTTTCATTTATCGATGATCAACTAGATAACATTCGTCCTAATTCAATTTCAGGTAAACGAAAAGCAACATGACTTGTTCGAGCGGTTTGTGTTCAAAGTATCTGAAATTCATTTGATTCTTCATCATTGTTTTCTCATTTTTCAGTGTAAATATGGGACTGGTTTGCTCATATGAATGGCTCGTAAAAATAAAAGTATGGATTTGATGATGGAGTTCTGACTTTGTAACATCATAGGATACAGCTGAAATTTTTCACAAGTGTTCAATCTGGTTTAGTTTGTGTATATGAATAAAAGGAAAACACAAACAATTCTGTAGCTCATATTTGCTTTTTCACTCCAAAGGGCAGAATACTGCTCGGTTATGACAAAAAACCCGCTCCTAATTGCTATCTTGAAAGAAAACTCAGCTATTTCTACCAGCAACATCAAAAGCGGCTAACAATAACATCATATAGTATATATGAATAGTTGAACCAAACGACTCTAAGTAATAACTGATATACAATCTCAACTCGAACAAGATTTTCCACCATCGTAATCCAACCCAGTTCAATTTGGATTAGTCTGTATCATCGAACTCCGGATACCAAATGGCATATCATAGGATACATCAGAACTTTGAATAATGTGTTCAATCTGGGTTGGTTTGATACAGTAAGTGCATGTAGACACAAACAATTTCGTAGCTCCTTTTTTCTTTTTCACTCCAAAAAAGAAGAATACTGCTTGGCTATGACTAAAAACCGTTCCTAATTTCTATTTCAGAAGAAAAATCAACTGATTTCTACCAGCAACAGAAAACACGGCTAATAATAACATCATGTAGTATATATGATATGAACAGTTGAACCAAACAAACTCTAAGTAATAACTAGTATACAATCTCCTCAACTCAAACAAGATTTTCCACCATCGTGATCCAACGCAGCTCAATTTGGACTAGTCTGTATCATCGAACTCCGGATACCAAATGGTATATAATAGGATACAGCTGAATTTTGCATAATGTGTTCAATCTGGTTTGGTTTTGATACAGTGAGTGCATGTAAACACAAACAATGTTGTAGCTCATTTTTTCTTTTTCACCCTAAAAAGCAGAGTACTGCTCGGTTATGACTTAAAAAGCCTTTCCTAATAGGTATTTCGAAAGAAAAATCAACTAACTTCTACCAGGAACAGCAAACACGGCTAACAATAACAGCATATAGTATATATGAACAGTTGAACAAAACAAACTCTAAGTAATAACTAGTATACAATCTCAACTCGAACAAGATTTTCCACCATTGTGATCCTCCCCAGTTCAATTGGATTACTCTGTATTATCGGACTCCGGATACAAATGGTATATCATACCAGAAAAACGAAAAGAATCTACCCCATACCCTGTATCATCTATCTGATATAGTAAAAGAAAAGATGGAGCAGACTTTAAAATTGCTGCTCCTCTTGGATGCTAGACAATGACGGAAGCCATTTTCGCCGAAAACTCTCGGAAAACTCGAGAGTAACTCCTCCAGACTTCACCTCAATGCCATTTGATCCTAACAGTTTCTCTAACTGATCTATGGTGACAACAATCTTGATTTTCTGCTTTTGGTTGAGCAATTCGGGAGAACATTTTTTGAGGCTGCAATGAGGTGGCATTAGATGATAAATCTCTCCAGCTTTGAGCTCGGTGTCAAGTGGCAATGGTGAAAAAGGAGAAGAATGGTGTCCCACACTACATCCCCGGTACCGACCAGAAATGATGTTTTTAACTGGTGTAGATGGTTTGAACTGTTTCACTTTTCCATTGTAGAAGATGACTCTGCTGCTCTTCTCTGCATTTTTGTTGCAGAGAACATTCATACAGTTTCCCATGGTTAAAGATGTTTTGAAACACAAAATTATCAGTTTATATAGTGATTTTAATTTGCAGACAATTGGACGTGCATCCATTACCTTTGACTCTGTTTTTTATTATTAAAATATCACAACTTTTTCCTTTTTGTTTTGTTTAATGATGATTGTCAATGGGACAAAGCATTACTTTTTGTTTTATAATTTAAACTGTTCATAGGTCGGCAATCATTCAATGTATTACAAGAAAAAAGAAAAAAAATTGATGCCAAAGTCAACAATTTAATTAAATTTTTAAACTTTAGTAAGTCAACCCGACTACTATAATTTCATTTAAAAAATTCATATTATACCCAGGGACGAATTCAGGATTCTTATCCAGTGGGGGCAAGAAAAATTAGTAGAAAATGCCTATAATCTCAACCAAGTTGTTATACACAGTCAAATAGTTAAAGTTTTATGGTTTATTATAGGAGAAGACATATTTACGTTCTTCAATCTTTTTCAATAAAGCATACAGATTAAAAAATCCCCTCTAATTGCTAAAATAATTACTCGAATCAAATCAAAAGCAAAATAGTTAAATTAAACTTTGATAGAACAGAGTTAAAAGTTTCCAAAAAATATAAGAGTTGTAAACTAATATTGTAAATAAATTGTGAAGAAGGTGCTTAATAGATGGATAGAAGAATCATGAAAACAAATACTTTCAATGGATAACAAAAAAGATAATTGAAAACATAAAACATTATTAGGAAGAAAATATATATTTTTGAAAAAATAATTGAGTGCGACCAAATTTGAAGGAAAAGAAACAAAATAATATTGGATAACAAAAACGAAATTTAATACAGTTGGAGACTTCAATTTGGGCCATTGTTGTGATGAGGAATTGGGTTTTAATTTCTGTCAAATTTTCAATAAAGAAACGACGCCGCTTCATTAAAGCGGAATGACGTCAACAAAAAACATAATAAATTGATAAACCTAGCTGTCTTCCTCAATATTCTTTTTATTTATCAAACCAGAACCTCTCCTCTGCTCCTTCAATGGTGTTAATGGGGGCAAACAAACAATAGTTCAAAAATTTCTATATAAAAGGCCAAAAATACCCAGAACACAGTGGGGGCACGTGCCCCCAGTGCCCCCACTGTGGATTCGTCCCTGATTATACCCCGACATAAGGAATAGTAAAATTTAATTCTTAACGCTTGAAGTCAACCCAACTTCTTATTGCCCCTAACCCGACCAGTACGACTTTGTTTTGGCCAAGTCCGAGGGATAAAAGAGGCACAACCCTTCATCTATCAAGGTACAATCAGTACCTACATAAGAAAATGAAGGAGCGGACAGAGGTAGAAAGACCACTATAACGGGTGGTTCCCGACATCCAAAGGTACCGGCACATTGATGACTCCAGGCTGTGAATCTGGACCTGAAGAAGTCTCCTTTTCAAGGTTTTATTACTTGGGTCCAAAATTGCTCTAAGTGGAAAACATTCGGGACAAAGTTGTATCATATTCTTATGTTAGGGGTATATTTGTATATTTAGACAGTATCCCTATAGCTTTTGAAAAAGTGAAATGCTAAAAAGAATATAAAAGAGCATGTAATAACAAAAACATATATGATTTGACAATTTCTTCAACTATATGAACCCTTCAACATGTAAATGGATTTCATACTCTTCAGAGAGCAAAAAATTCTCGAACAAAAGGCGATACAATTTATGGACAAGGTAAAGCAAAGTTGCAGAAAAATACCAGCTAGACAGCAACTACATCAGCAGCTTTTCTAGATACTAAAAATGATTCAGCAGCAACTTTTGTAGTTAAGAACCAACCAGCCTTATCAGAAGATTCATGAAATGGAGCATTTAGTTCCTTCAAATGTGATTCAAACACGGCCGCCAACCCTTTGTCTGAGTATTTGTGCTTTCCATGTCCAGTATTGATTCCGAGCAACGGTGGAAGCTCCTCCCCTGATTCGTGTGCCTTCGACAAGTCATTCATCCAAACATGTAATGCTGTAAGTGCAGCCCCCGTAGAGAGACTTTTTAAATGTAAAGACCACAGTGTAGAAGACTTAGATTGCAAGTCTGTGTAAATTTCAAGCGTTAACCCGAGGTCTAGCAATTCACACGCTTTCTCCAACATATCAAGGTTGATGCAGAGGTCAATTAAGCAATTACAGAATGCCTTCTTTACCTCAGCACCAATAGAATTAAAAAGCTCAGCTGCTTCCTCCTTAAAAACCATCTCATTTCCTTCTTCGGATATCAGAAGTCTTACTACAATACCGAGCTTTGAATGTGCTTTCTCGATACATTCAGCAAGCTTATGGAGTTCTTCCTTTGGCGTTTGAGTCATCACGTTCAAAAGACACCCACAGAATCGCTCGTCTGGTGCTATGCCCAATTGAACCAATTGATTAAACGTCCTAACAACATCATCAGTGCGTTGGGCTTTCCCGTAACACTGGATAATTGAGGTCAAAACAAATATGTTAGGCTCACAGCCCGACTCCAACATGTCATTCAACACGCCCTCTGCCTTGGACACTTCCCCGCTACACGAAAAGATGGTAATCATAGACGAATACGTCCAACTATCAGGATCCGCACCTGAATTCTTCATTTCCTCGAATATCTCAAGAGCCTCACTAACTTTACCAAGATCGGCACACATAGCCAACAGGGTATTATAAAGAACACCATTCAAACCAATACCCTTTTCCTTCATCTCTTTGTACACGAAAAGTGCATCCTCACCATATCGAGCTCTACAATAAGCACGCAATAAAGCTCCATACGTCACATGACTCGGTGTAAAACCATTATCAATCATATCCCTATAAATTTTCTTCGCCTGCCAAGGCCTCTTAGCTCTTCCCATAGCATCCAACAAAGTGTTAAACACAACCAAGTTAGGCTTAACCGCCAAAGCCTTCATCTCTTCATAAACATTCAAACACCCATCAAAATTCCCCGAAACTCCATAAATTTTAATCAAAGTAGAAAAAGTCACAGCATCAATTCGCCATTTCTGTTCCCTAGCACGGTCATACAAACTCAAAGCCATTTCAATATTACCCACACGACCATAAGCATCAATCATAGCCGCGTAAGTAACATCATCCGGATTAAGCCCAAAAGTTGGCATCTTTTCATACCACTCCACCGCCTTCTCAGGCAAATTAGACATCCTAGAACAACTAATTAAAGTACTAAACGTAATATTATCAGGGCGAATCCCACTATCAAGCATTTCATAAAACAGCTTCTCCGCTCTACCCAAATCCCTACATTTCCTAAAAACCTTCAAAGTGACATTATAAAGAATCACCTTCTTATCAAAATCCAATCTTTCAATAAAATACTTCAACACAATCAACCCGGTATCCGGGTTGGACATGTTATTAAGAACAACAACAGCATCTTGATTCAAAACCCTATCACCTAAACCCCTCAAAACCTCAAAAACATCCTCCTCAACCGCCGGACATGAGTTCAAAGACTCAGCCATTTTAACAAGAAAAGCATACCTAGATTCATAGGATCTTTTCCTAAGTTGAGAAGCTCTGGGGCTATTGGGATTGACCCAGATGTATGATTTTGAAGATAAGTCCTTTGGGGAGCTAAAGGTGGGATCTTGCAATGGTTGTTCAGTAATGGGGTCTTGTAAAGAGACATGGGTGATTTGAAGTTGGGGTTTTGATTGAAGTTGGGGGGAAGTTAGTCTAAAGGATGAGTTTAAATTTCTGGGTTTGGGTTCTCTTGAAGAAGATAAGGAATTGCAGAGTGGTTGATAGAGGGATGAAGGAGAAGAGCACAGATTGTATGCCATTCAGATTTTTCGAAGAGCTTTTTGGCACTGCTTATGGAGACAAATAAAGGAGGGAACAACAAGGGGACCTTATCATTTCACACAAGTATGAAACAAGATATTTTAGTTTTGATTTCCCATTACATATATCTCATTCATTTTGCTTGAATTATTATAGAAATTAGAAAAAATTGTAAAATAAAACATTTAGAATTTTACAAAGGTTTTCATCTAAATTATTGTTACAAATTCTACTTAATCGGTAGCTTACTAGGTGAAAATGAGTGATGCTAACTATATGGAAATTTCAAGTTACATGCACACTTGCAAAATGAAGTAAGGATATTTGAAGTTATAATGGCATATTGCATGCTTTGCTATTGCTTCGAATGCCTATGCTAAATACGGATGCAATTCAAGTTCAAGATATGAGGCTTTAAAGAGCTTTAGTTTTAATCAAATTACATATCAACCATGTGCATGTAATCATCGAAATGAAGAACCTTTACTTTCTTTAATATATATACTTCTCACTCTCTAGTTGTCTTAAACAAGAAAAAGCCCAATTGGCAATTTCGGTAAATTTATTACAGCTTGTCATGTAAATTTCTTTGTTTGGAATTTATTGTGAACAATGATATATGGAAAAAGTTGACAGATGAATAACACTATATAAGAAATGTAAATGAAAGAAAGAATTTGGAAAAATAAAAACAGTCGTGTATCGGAATGTAAATCCAACCAAATATGTTATTGTAGTACACTTTTGAAAAAACACAATCCACTTTTTAAAAAATTTGACAAAAATGCTCCTTGCATTTGAATATGGAATTTTGAGAGAAAAACTCATATTTTGAAACTCTCTACTAAGGCATTCAATTAAAAAACGAACCAAAAACTCATGTCGCGGCCGTGTAATTTTCCGGAACGAAATAATGATAAAGACTCGATGGATGACGATGTAAAAAAATGAATTACGATTAATTTTAAAAAAAATCAATTTTTTTTAAGCCTAAATGGTTCTGAAAACCATTTCATCCATGGTCAGAACGGTTTTGAGAACCTGACTCTGACTCTGGCTCAAGTTGGAAATCAAATCTCAAGCCCCCAAATAAGACCACTTCCAAAAAGAAATTATATAGAATTATTTTTAAAAAAATATGTTTATTTATTAAAAAATATTTTTAACAAACATAAAATAAAATAAAGAGAAATGAGATTATATATGTGAATAGTTATGTTGCAGTCCAGTAATAGGTATTTTATATTTTGCTAATAAAAAAAGGAAAGTTAACTGATCTAATTGTAAAATAAAATTAAAACCTGAGTTTTTATGTAATTTCCTCTAATATATACTACTCGAGTCGGTAGAGCGGCCCTCACTAATTATACAAAACCAAAGCCGGACATAAATATGCGGATTTTATGTGGGCTCGGGCTGGATTGGATCTATGAACATTTTTAGTGCCCAATCTCGTTATTTTAATACAGGCCTGGGCGGGCCGGGTGAGTACCCAAGCCCATATCTAAGTCTAACCTACAAAATATAAGCTATCAAAGAAAATGTCTCACATTTATGCTACAAGGGCTCTTAAATTTAATTGTACTGATATAATAATAAGAAAAAATAATTAATTGAACCGGTCACTTCTGTAAAAAATCACAAGTCCTATAAATTAGCAATTGATTGTAGCTTATAATTGTTACACTCACTGATGTATATAAGTGAAGAGTTCATAGTTCAGATATTGCTCTTATAAATTTATCAAAAATAAATCACAAAAATAAAAAACTTTTCGATCAAAGCACAACGTTATGATTCAATATTAATTATTTGTTACTCATGTGATCAATCTAACTATATGAATGTGTACTCTTATTTAAAGCTTTAAAGTTTGATAACCTAGCCTTTAAGATTCTCATCAAACCTTGATTGGATAACCTGAGAAAAGAGTTGACGATTGGGGTCCTCGTGATTCCTCTAATGCCACAATTAGTAATGCTTAAGGAGGAAAAACAATAGTTATAGATGAGACAAGAGTTAAAAGAATAATACGAGAATACCCCATTGCATGACACTCCTGAGTATATATAGCATGGTTTTCAGAACCGGATCGACCATTAAACTGGTGAAGGTGCCGGTTCGACGAATCGGGGTCTGACCGGAGTTCGAACCGGGTTCAATGTATTAAATGTCATACATATGTAATATGATAATTTTATCAGATTTTAAATTTTGATAAATAATAGATTTTACATTATATTAACAAATTTAACAATTTTGAAAAATAAAATAATAGTTAATATTTGATAGCTATTAAAATGTCTTAAAACATATTCAAACATCAATAATTAAGAGACCAAATTGAAGTTCAAACTTCATTACCATACTATCCATCTTTATTTAACTTCAAATGTTAATATAATAATGCAATTTTAATGTTAATAATATTGACATCATTTAAGTCAAATATTTTTATTTTTTTTTTGGTTAAAATTTGAACCGCCCAGAATCGGATTCACCGGTTTGTCGGTCCGACCGGTCGGTTCACCAGTTCATGAGCGGTTCTGATCTGTTAAGAGAACCGAACAGAAACCAACCGGCTAGACCTCCGATTCCGGTTGGACCCGATCCGACCGGCTGGTCTGGTCCGGTTTTAAGAACCATGATATATAGGCCTTGTTTGGGAACGAGCTGTTAGCTGTTTGAATTAGCTGTTAGCTGTTTACCTTTTTGCATTAGCTGTTTTGACTAGCTGTTTGTAAACACGTTTGGTAATATTTAGCTGTTTGTAAATTAGTTGTTTTGGTAAAATGACAACTAAAGACATTGATATTATTGTATAATATATGTAGTTAAAAGCTTAACAAATATTATAAAGTCTTTAATAATATAGAAAAATAAAAGAAAAAATAGGAAATAAATAACCAATTCATATTGAATTACATAATTGTAGCTTACAAACCACATTTCAAATAATAATAAAGTTACATAATTATATCATTAATCCATAAACAAAATATTAATACATGTTTTTTTTTTTTTAAAAAGTCATAAATAGAAGTTGCTAAAAAATTTTAAATCTAGTAACTTCACGAAATAGTGGAAATAGCTAATTTTCAAAAAATATTAAATAGAGAAGTTGTAAAATAAAGTTGTAAAAAATATTAAATAGAGAAGTTGTAAAATATTAAATAGAGAAGTTGTAAAAAATATTAAATAAAGATGTAAAATTAAAAGGGTAAGTGAGGGTATTTTAGCCATTTATAAAAACTAGGAGAAAAAGCTAATTCAAAAAGCTCCATTTAGGAGCTTTTTTAAAAAGAGCATTTTGGGCTCAAAAAGCTCTCCCAAAAAGCTTTTTGCCAAACACCATAAAAATGGTTCAAAATGCTAATTGAGCTCAAAAAACTCTTTTTAGGCTAAAAAGCTCTTTGCCAAACACCCCCATAATATTAAAAGGTGTTCGTCCTAATTGATTGTTGTTCCTTTTTTAGCCTTAAATTCATAGGCAAGGAAATAATTATTAATTTGGCGCCCATGCTCGTCCGAGCAAAAATTTGATGATGTGAAACTCCTCATTGTTATTATCTTTATGCATTACGTAGTTTTTTTTCAGTCACAGAATATATCTCTTCAAATCGTATCTCTCGTGGATATATGGCGTATTGTTGATAAGTCTTCCATTCTGTAAATCTTGCATTCATGAGCCTTCCTTTTTGGCCCATCTGGGTCTATGAGGTCCATCCTAAATGATGGGGTTTGGTTGATGATATCAATCAGAATGTTACCAAAATTACGGGTAACTCGAAATTTCTACTGTAAACAAATTAATCTAATAAAGTTAGCTTCAAGTGATGATTAAATCTTTGTATAGTACACATGACCAAGTACCAACAAATTGGATACATGAATTTATCTCCATAAAGCATATGGATATTACAAGGTAACTATGGTCTCTCATGCTCAACAAATAAAACTACATGTAACATGTTATAAGAAAATTAACAAATTGAAAATTAAGCTGTGAAGTTTCATGTTTTATTTACATAGTATTATCCCAATGAAACTATTAGAGTAATAAATTGAGATCAGTTACTAATGGCTGCATTAAATCACCAAGCATATAGCAAAACTTACTTACTACCATATATCTAAAAGCTTATAGTTTCAATAATATCTTTTAATTGAACAAATATTCGCACACAAATAATATTTAGATTTGAAGTCTTTACAATCAGGTACACCTTATCAAATATTAAATTTAATAAGGTTGTTAGAATTCGAATCTTGAACCACTTGATCATATAGATTATGACACCAAGATACTTAACCGATTGAACTAAAACTTCGAGTTGATAGTTAAAGTTCAATAACATTTTTTGATCCAACATACATATTGTGTATTCAAAACTCACAATCTATATAAAAAAAAAAGAAAAAGAAAAAAAACAATTTAACAAAAAAAACACAGACCAAATAATATGATAAAACTTTATAATATTTGGTTAAAACTTATAATTCATAATGGAAAGATAGTATTTTAGGCATAATATGATAGGAATTTTAGTAACTGGGTGAAACATATCCAAGTTTGTTATTGAGTGTCGGTGCATTTGGGTGAAAGATAATAGATGATGATTTATTTAAAGTAGGTTAAAATGTCACATTCATTGAATTAAGTTTGTTAATTAAATTGCATCATCCAAGATGCTTAGAATTCACAACATACAAAATAAAAGGTAGTTGGAAACTGCAATGCCATTATTAGATATTATAAGAATTCTAGCATTTTTTTTAGGGTAAGTTAGTTTTTTACAGAATTCTATATAAAAAAAAAAAAACCTTTGTTTTAGTATTTGTTGTTTCGTGATCAGAAATAATTCTTTTACTTTGACATTGTAAAAGAATCATCCCTAAAAATGTAGGAAAAGTGATTTTTATAATGAACTTTCACGTTAGAAAACATTTTACATTCTCTAAACACTACAGTAAAACCTCTTTAAATTAATAATGTCGGGACCGGGATATTTCATTAATTTAGCGAGATATTATTATATCGATAAATTAATAATTTATTAATTTAAAGAAGTTTTACGTATGACTTTTAAATTTTCAAGTCTAATATACTAGTTACAATGTATATTAGTCAGAGATGAAAAACCAAATGACAATATATACTAGTTAGATGAATTTACATTCACAAATTAATTGAATTTGTCAAGTTCATAGTAAGCGGCAACAACTCTTCACAACTTTTTGTTGCTATATGAGAAGACAATGCCCAAACTCTTAAGTGGCATGAGGAGATTTAAAGATGAAATCAATGTAGATTTGAAATTCAAGAAAAAACAAATGAATATTAATTCATTTTTTACTAACAATCTTAGAATTTTGAAGTGTATCACACACATATATATATAAAAGTTTATAGCAATTATTAATTTATAGTTTCGTTGGGACCAATCTATATACACTGGGGTTTCAAAAAAGTTATTATCTTATTATTTTATCGATTGAAGTCGAATTTTACACTGGTCCCAAATTGGGACTGAACAAATTATTAATTTTATCGAATTATTAATTTATCGAGTATTAATTTATAGAGGTTTTACTGTACTTATAAATCAAAAAGCTACAAAATAGGCCCTTAATCTGAGTTCCATAATTTTCAAGTGTGAACTAATGTTTTAGAATTGATCTGTACCCAACTCACAATCAATCTGAATACCAAAAATAAATAAATAAAATAAAGAACAAAAACACAAAGATGTTGCTGAATTGGGAGTCAGTTTGCGTGAACAACTCTCCATGGAAATATGTTGGTGGAATACACTATGGAATCACACAGGCGTACTGCATCATAACTTATGTATTTATAAAGAAAAGTCAAAATTGCCATTCACATTTTAAAAATATTATTTGTTTTTCTAAAACCAAAAGTTTAAACTAATAATTAAAATTTAGCAAACATCTTTTATATTGATTTCTAACATACCTTTTTACGTGAATGTCTATTGGATTTGAAACGTGCACAACACAGACTCATTTCACCTTGTTTGGACTTTTTCACCGTTGAGGCACTGATAATGTCAAAAAAAGTAAAAAACTGATTAAATCAAAAGCTTAAATTAATAGTTAAACTCCAACAACATATTTTATATTAGCTTTAAAATTCATTTTACAAAATAAAAATAAATTTTTTTTTGGAATAAGGTGTAGACAAATGCTACTGAACAAGTTGAAAAAGTAAATGGTCAAAGCAAGTATATTTAGGAAGAAAATATTCAATCCAAAAAAATGAGAGATTTGATACCTCTATTTAAACAAGCTCAGAGCTATAAGATAGTTATAGAGGGTAAGTAAAATATTTTTGAAGTATATGAAAACCATCGAATTTTTTAGTTGTATAAGTATCTTTACAAATGCCAACCTTATATCATGTGAAATGAAATAAAGTTTAGGTATCCTGCTGGATAATTGATATAAAATATTGACATTATGATGTGTATATAATAAATAAATATGGGAAATAATTGTACCTACAAGAGAAGGGTATAGTCCTACTCTATCCTAAGTATTCAAGAAGCTGCCAAAATATTGATGAATTTGATAAGGATATTGCATCAAAGTTGACATAACTTACCTCACCAAAAGTTCATTGTGATTGAAAAGTTGAAATTGGATGTGATAGAGTTTGGAACTATATTTGTTTCCTTTCCAACATCTCACTAAACACGCATCAATTTTAAAAAACGGTTCCGATATATGCAGCCCGGGCTGCATATAAGCATTTAATAGAATTGAATATGGTATAAAATTAAACACACATGCATTCATTAATCAAATTAATTTAAAACCATATATGTCAATAAAATAATCAAAATCAAAAAATCCTAAAACAATATAACTTACCTAAATAAAAAATCCTACACCCTAACCCTAACATTGAAATCTGACCCTAATTATTGACCCTATACCCTAACCCTGACCCCTACCATTGAACCCTGACCCAATACCCTAAACCCTGGCCCTAATTATTGACCCTAAACCCTAACCCTAAACCCTAATCCTAAATCCTAACCCTAATTTCACAATAGGTAAGTAATTTTATTAAAATGGTATTTAACTTATATTTATATTCTTAACATACATAACACTCAATCAAATTAATTAATAAATATAAAAATATTTAAGATAATACTATATTTAATTCTATTAAATGTTTATATGCAGCTCTTAGGGCTGCATATATCAAAACACTTTAACAAATTCTATATTTAGTTCACTTTTGATTGGATATTTATTTTGATAGCAACCAAATCAGCCCGTGTGCTCTAATGGCATCGGGTATGAGTATCTGATTTCTTGTTAAACATTTTAGTCACAATGTCCTGAGTGACCCATATACAATGTTGGATTTATATTCTGTTTACAAATTTGCATCGTGTTGTGTCGACACGAATGTCGCTGAACTTTAAAAGAGATCGATTTTGGTGATTAGAAGTTTTTATTTTATTTCATTGTCCTAGAAAAAGAAAAGGATGAAAAGCCTTCGGTTTTTAGGGTGGAATTCTAGCTTGTTCCTTATAGATAGCAGCCTTTAGTCTAATCTTTCAACTTTGAAGAGCCAAAGTCTTACCATTTTTTTTTATTTTCTTTTTGTGAGGAGGAAGGGTTAAGATCCCAAACAAGAAGGAAAGGTGAAGTCTTACTTTTACTAATCCGGATTCAGGCGGGTTCAAGGATTATGGTATTTAAATCTCTTCCAGTCGCGATTGTGGGGGATCGATCCGCAGACTTCTCTACCAAGCGTAGCTCCATGCTACCACTGCGCCAACCATCGATCGGTGGTGAAGTCTTACTTTGACCCCTCTATTAAATAACGTAATTGTATTTATTTCTTTAAGAAAATTACTCATTTTAATTTTGTTTTTAACTTTTAATCCGATTTTGTGTTTGCAGTTCTCGGATAATCTAACTTCTCACTAATATTATCTATCAGATATATCTTTGGTCCTTCATCAATTAATGCTGATTAACAGGATGTACAACAAATAGAAGAATATATATTTTAGAGATTTAATTATCACTTTAAGGCTTAGTTCAATTGAGTTATTTAAAGTATAAGGACTTTAATAAATTTGGATCTCCATAATTGATTTTATGTATATATGATTAAGAGTAAATTTCAAAAAACTTATGTAATTTTATTTATTTTAAGATAAAGCATTGTGTTTTAGTTTTTGTTAAAACAAAGATTCACATTTTACATTTATTTTTTTACAATGACATTTTGGTTTAATGTTATAAATCTCGATGTTAACGATTTGAAAATGAAAAATTTTAAGAATTAAAATTGTTTAATATTATATTTATCATGGAATCACATTTTTCAATTTTCGAAAATCATCAATTTTTGATTTTCTTTCTCTAAAAACTGATTTTATCTCTCCTCACCGAACACTATCTAAATGATCTCAAAGTAAGAAAATTGAAGAAAGTAAAGTTTCTTAGAATATCTATATTTATTGAAATATATTATTTTGAAATCGTCAACGGTGATTTTAATATGTAAGTAAAAAAAATCTGCATTTTGCTAAAATTGAAACCTCAATTCTCGTTTGACAAAAAATAAATCACACACTTATCTAAAAATGAGATCTTGTTTTTTTTTACTAAGTTGAAATGAATTATTGACTGAATGTCTAATGAATTTTATTGAATTTACTAAACTGACTTTAAGTAAAAAAGAACAAGGCTTATATAGAAAGCACAAAGTTGTTTTAAAAAAATTATCCTATAACTAAAGACCCTTAAATGAGAGAGCTCTACCTTGGTTTTGACCAATGGGATCTTACAAATAGAAATATGACTCCGTAACATTTAGGCTCAGTTTGGTATTTGCTTTTCTACACTACCTAAAAATAACTTTTTTAGCTAAAAAAATCAGCATTTCGTAGCAAAGCCTATGCAAATCAAAGCCGGTCTTAAGTTCGAGTACTGACATTTTCGTGGGGAGATGTTCCACCTCAATCTTACTATTTAGCGAAATTTAAAGCTCTCTTAAAGCCTGATACTCTTTGAAAATAAAAAGGATGACAACAGGTGATATATAAGAACTATTTAGACTATAATAAAAATTATAAATCTCTATTTATAACTAAATGAGTACCATACTCCAAAAACACTTAAAAATCTCTCCAATCTGAATGGATTTTTACTTATTTTTATGGAGATTTTCCAAATACAAATTTACGAATCCACTCATTTGTTTGTGCATACATTAAGGCACTTGATTTTAAAATGATTCCAAAACCATTTAGTTAAGTACATAATAATAAGACCAAGAAAGACAAAGCATGTAAATATCATCCAAACAAAAAGGTAGGTAAAAAGCGAATTTGAAAAAGAAATGCACAAACCAAATAAATAAACATGACAAAAATAAAGATCAATAGAACCTTTACTTGTGTCCATTAAAAATGTGAATTAATCAACAACATTTTTTCTTCCCATATGATTAATTAAAGTGACAAATTAATTGCAAATTTGTCCACTAAACAAAACATTATTAGTAATTTTCCTGTCATAAAATCTCAACTACTATACCATATGTGAAAAAGGGCAGTACCGTCATTTATCAAATATCCAACTCCAAGAACCATCACATTTACATGACACTACAAGCATTCGGGTTTTCTTGACTCATACACTCACATCTCCCCCCACAACATCCCCTCCGGCAACCACCGTAGTAACTTCCACCGCCCCAGCTATCGTAAACCGGCCTCCCGTATGCCTCGTAAGATGGCGGCGGAGCGGGAGTTCCATACCCTTCATAAGTACATGGAGCCACCATTCCAAACCCATGATAACATGGTCCTCCCCCGTATCCTCCATAACACTCCTGGCAACATGCCCTTACTTGCTGGGGCGGGTATGCCGGGACTGGTTCCGGCATCTTAGGAGCTGGAGCTGGAGCCGGAGCTGGTTTAGGAGCCGGTTCGGGTTGTTTTGGTTTTGCAGCAGCTTCTTTAGGTGGTTCAATGATAACAACTTTCTTTGGCTTCTCCGGTTCTTTGGGTTTTTCCGGTTCTTTTGGTTTTTCCTTCGGTTTTTCGGGTTCTTTGGGTTTTTCTTTAGGCTTTTCGGGTTCTTTAGGCTTTTCGGGTTCTTTGGGTTTGGGTTTGGGCGGTTCTTTAATTTCAATACCTTTGATTGAATCGCCGCCTTTGCTGCAAATCTTTTGCTTGACTTTCTCCGGGCTGCAACAAACCACCGTCACCGTCACGGTATTGCCCTTCTCATCGAAAATCTGACTCTGGATTTCTCTTGTACATAAACATAAATTTCACATAATAACTTAGTCACTTTACATCAGAATAGTTAGAGATTAGTATTAAACATGTCGCTCAGCTCGAGTTTTTAGTTCAACCAGATTTGTGAGAAAAATTAAACCCGAAAAATTAAAAATTCAAGAAAATAAAGAACTCACGAGGGATCTTGCATAGTGTTTTCTTGATTTTCTTGTAGCATTTTTCACACCCAAGGTCCACTTTTATCACCATTATTGTAACTTTCTGGAAAAAGTACATTCATAATAATCAAATCCACAAAAATTCCAAAAACAAAAATTAAAGAACCCACCACCATAAAATTTTTAAAAAAATAAAAAAAAAATGAAATACCTTTTCTCCCATAGCTATGATCTGAAATTGAAGATTAGAGATCAGAAGAGGAAGATGATTTGTGGGTTAAGTAGTGGTAGATGGCAAGTGAGAAAAGCAATAACTAAAAATTAAGGAAAAATGATGGCCAATAAAAAATGGACAAGTGGGACAAGGAGGTTGAATTTGATGGGATCATCAAATTTGTCGTTAGACAAGAATGATGAATGCTGACTCTTTAATCTTCTAATTTTGATTTCATTCAAGAAAAATAAGAAATGATAATAATAAAAAAAAATCTTTTAAGTTTTGATTGCATACCATGTGCTGGCTTTGATTGCCACATCTTACCTTCTGTTTTCCTTATTACTTCCGGTTTCATTAGCTAAAGAAGAGGAAGCGTTAATTATAAATATAACTTTATATTTTTTTATTGTATATGAGTAAATTTTATGTTAATATTTTCTATATTTTTAAAAAGTTAAGAGCAATCTAGAATTTTTTCTTGTTGAGTAGTAATTTTAAAAAATAAAAAGGTAAATGAATAATACATAAATTATTTGGAGTATATATTTTATATTGCTCTACATGTAAAGGAGTATATGCTCCGAACGTGTTCTAAAATCTCTCTTAAAGAAGAATTTAAGATCTTCAACTTGTTTGATTAATCGAAAAATTATAAAAACTTTTGCTTTTATTATCCACATTTTGTTTAAATTAACAATTTATTTAGAATAATCTATTTACTCCTTCAATTTGTATAAAATATATATATATATATATATATATATATTTCATTTTACCTAATTCATTATTTTTAAGAAATTTTGATGTTTCTGTGACTCGTAGTCACACGTTATTTTTTAGAGTATAGTATTATTCTATTGGTTAGTGGTGCTGTCTAATTTGATTAACTTTTTTAGAAAAGTCTAAATTCTCAAATAAAAAGTTAATTTGTGACCCTAAATCTCCAAACCAGACAATAACTATTCGTTATTATTATTATTATTATTTTTATTTCGATATAGAGTTACTGTATTAAATTAAATAAATTTAAAAGACTAACGAACACTATATAAATTTAAGTGAAATTAAATAAATAAACTTAACAGGTAATTAGTAATTTTGGTAAAAAAGAATAATAAGGCCTTAAAAATGTTGTCGAAAAAAAATAAAATAAGGCCTTAAATAAGAATCTTGCAGTTTAAGGTACATAGTTCGGTCAGGTTCAACAATAATGTGTTGTCGGCAACCATACACGTGTCCCAATGTCTAGTGCCTAACAGAATGAAATTGATGGCTTCAGCCCTTGAGTTATGGACCTCTCATGTGACTCCACGTGCCTCACTATTCTCACGTTTCAATTTCCTTATTTTCGGCTTTTTGTGAAATCAGCCCAATTTTAAGTTTAATAAAATAATATAAGCCCATAGAAGTAAAGATCAACCCATTTTAAACGTAAGGAATTACCAGAAATGCTTTAGAGGAAATTAAGTTGAATATCGCATATCACTTCCAGAAAAAAAGAGAGTTGATTATCACATATTAAAAGTAATATAAAAGTTGGGGCTCATAACCCCTCCTTGTTACCAAAAAAAGCAATATAAAAGTTAGTGTATATGATTCCTTCGTTTTTAAAATTACTCTGTAATAGCTAATTTGTATAATATGTAAAGTATAATTGATATTCTAGCCTTCCAAATGCTCGCTTGAATGTTGATTAGAGTATTTGTGGAATCCTGCCGTTGGTTTACTCGCTGCACCTCAGCTGTCAAAGCCTATAATGAGATCGCTTTTTACATTTTGTCTTTTATCTTACAAAGTAAGTGATTAACAGTTTTTGAAATTTTTTTTATAAAAATAAACTGATGTGACTTATGTCATGCTAACACACTTGTCTTTTAGTGGAACAATGCACCCAACGTATCATATCCAACAGAACACATCATAAAGTGTTGAGTACCATGATGAAGTCTTGCGCCTTCATTGCCATTAAGTGCATCATAGTACATGTGGCATATCGTAAGCCTTCGTCGTTATTGGGCTTATGGGCCATCTTAGGTAAATCGATGAATGAACCCTAGGCCTCCGGTGCATGGATGTGACTCACTTATTGTGGGTTGATGATCCCCAAGCGAATCTGAGTGTTATTAATAATGATAGAAAATCATATACATGAATGAGTTAAACGGATCATTAACAAGTCCACAAGTCAACCCGTGACCTTTACATGTAGACTGTGTCGACTCATTTGTGGATTACATAAAATTTTTATTGTATTATGACCCATATTGACAGAACTAGTTGGCTCGATGTTGCAAGTTTCAGTCCACCAAGCTGGTCAATGACTCAGTGAAGCCTTAAATGGATCCTAATCCAACTGCCGCTCCAAATCCGTATTGGATTTAGTTTAAACGGTTGCTAAGGGATATTGATCCAAATGGGCCAAGCAAGATGGGCTATGTAGCTAAACTTTGAGTCTATGTTAAGCCCATCAATCAGCATGAAAAACATAAAAATTGCTACTATTGGAAATAAATAAGATATCAAAAGTTACTCAAAGTTAGATAATGAATTGCTAATACGTCCTTGATGCACTAAAATTTTATTGGGACCCTAATATTTAATATGAATTTGTAAAATAATAATAATTCATTATTAGAGTTTTTTTATTAGGAGAAACTAAAACTTTACTTTACCGATTTAAAATTCACTAGCTACAACAAAATAAACCGTCTATTCCAATTTCATACAAAATTCTTAACTTTTTAATGCCTCCATAATTTCGGAACTCTATACACATACTTATCCATTGCCTTGATTTCAGTATGGATTCTTATATAAATGCATCAATCCATCGATAATTCCGATACTATAGTAAAATAACTATCAAACGACAGCATTAAAATTTTCGATGACGTGGTAAATTATAAATCATAAATAACCTATCAAGAAGAAATCTGCAATTTTCAATAAAGTTAGGGGCAATTTTGGATCTATCCCCTTAAACAATTACCAAAACTTTAATTAGTATATTTCTTCCCTATTGAGAATACTGTAATTTATCTTTCCTATCTTTGCAAGTGCCATTACAATCACAATTACAATCACAAATGTTAATTAAACAGCTTGTAATTAGGGCTGTAAACAAGTCGAGCCGAGCCGAGCTTTGGCCTGCTCAGGCTCGGCTCGTTAGAAATTTATCAAGCTCGAGCCGAGGTTCGAGCTTAAAATTCTGTTCAAGCTCGGCTCGTTTAGTAGCTCGTTTGTTCACGAGCTGAGCTCGTTTAAGAGCTCACGAGCTTGCTCACGATTAGCTCATTTACGTTGTCCGCGATCAGCTTATTTGTTGTGCTCGCGAGCTGTGCTCATTAGAAGTTTATTAATTTTAATATGAAAAGCTCATTTTCTATGCTCGTGAGCTTTGATCACAAGCAACTCGTTTATTTTGCTCACGAACGAACTCGTTTATAATTTTCACGAACAAAATAATATCAAATTTAGCACATCAAATAATATTATGTATTATACATATAGTATGTATTACTAATTTTTAAATATTAAAAGATATAACCGAGTTATTTAACGAGCTTTTATCGAGCATGTTCATGAACATATTCACGAATCTATAAACGAGTTTGTTCGCGAGCTATCGAGCCGAGTTTTGACTTGCTCAAGCTCGGCTCGTTTACAATACAAGCCTGAAAATCATGCTCAAGCTCGGCTCGTTTACAATACAAGCCTGAAAATCGTGCTCAAGCTCGGCTCGTTTACAAATCGAACCGGGCCGAGCCGAGCTTTTATCGAGCCGAACACCGAACCGCTCATGAGCAGCTCGGCTCATTTACAGCTCTACTTGTAATTAGTTCTTTCAAATCATGACAATTTAAATTCTTTTTGTAATTCCGCGGTGGATACTCTTACGGACCCAAAAAAAGTCTTGTTCTGTCTATCATGATGAGAAAAACTAGTTATAATTCTTTTGCGGAAAATACTTGTAAAAAAGAAGAAAAGTTGACTCTGCAATTCATTTGATAAAGAAAAGTTGTTGCATTAATTGGCGAGACTTGTAGGCTCTATATAGCAATAGGAATTTGCATTTGTACATTAGATGACAACACATGATAATCATCCCAAATCAAATTGAAATATATTGGGTAAGAAGTGAAAAGAACAGATCCAATCTTTATGCAAGACCTGGAAATCATCCCAAATCAATTTGTATTCTCTGTATATTCAATTGATTCAATATACAACACATTTTACAGTTCACAAAATAATCTAACATGGTATCACAAGCCGGTTCAAAATCCTCCCGACTGTTGTTGCCGTTGCCGCTTTAACTTTATAAAGCTTGAAGTGTTTATACAAGTCTCTAATCTTTATGGCTTAGTTTAGCAAAATTCAGTTTAGTTAATTTAGTTGAACAAAATGTAAATATCTTTTAACTCGATCGGCAAATTTCAGTTCAATAATAAATTTCAGCTATAAAAAGAAAGAGCTGTAATATATACATTTCTAAGTTTAAAAAAGATTTATATATGAAGTTATGCGGAAAATATAAGAAAAGTTCTTCTCACCACTTTTCAAACTAAATATTACCTTAAACAATTGGATGAAATGGTTCCTTATAATAAAGTGTGAAAAATACTTTATTGTAGGTATGCAAGATTAATTAAATATGTAACTCGCGAATAAGGTTTTGGTCAAATAGTTAAAGACTTTTTCTATGATCAGACAAGTTTTAGTATAATATCGAAGTTTCAGTGACCAAGCAATTATGAGCTTCGATTCTGGCAGTCTTATTTATTTGTGAATTAAATCACATGGTAGTATGATTATCTGTTATGCAGATTTCTAGCTCAAGGGTCATTCACCAATTTATTTGAGATTAGTATAAAAAGATCTTCTTAGGCCTTAACTAACAGCTCAAGTCAGTGATTCAATTGGTATTTTGACATGGTATAAGAACTTCTACGATTAAACAATCATGATTTCGAGTCCTACAACCTTATATATTTATACGATAGCACATGTAGTATACACTTCAAACTCAAAGATATTCTCGAGTAACACATTTTGGTACCAAAATCTGCTGCAATATACACATGGAAGAGATTAAGAACCTTCATCAAACTATTTGTGGCCATGTTTTACATCCTTTAATCATGATTCATGAATATCCATGAATGTAGATAACTCAAGCCACCCACTCATTCATAACAAGACTTTAGAAAATCAATATATATATATATATATATATATAAATGTATCTTATGGACTCTTATAGATTCTTCATCTACATTCTATATGCTATGCCTCAACCAAGTTGTGTATGTGAAGACACAAAAATATTAAATCAACTTTTTTTTTCGTGCTCCAGAAAACTTTTTCAAATGCCATTTTCATTCCTTTGGAGACCGATGAGACTACAAGATGTGATGAAAATGTTATCACTTCCACGTGTCAACCATCCTATGGCTGAAATTGTTTGATTCGGATCCCATATCCTGTAATTCCCTCTCTACTTTTCCAAAGATCCCTATAGCATTACCAGGCCGACCATGACTTGATGCTTAGAATCCAAAATTGTGGGCTCCGAAAATTTCTTTCAATTTTATTTTTTGATGGATGGAACATTTTCTTTCAATTTCTTCACATTTATGTATATTATCAATATTAGTTGACAGCCATATTATTATCAACCATAAAAATTTATTTTCTGAAAGAAAAACTTATATATGGAGGGTAAATTGCACCCATGATCCTTGAACTTTACTTTTATTAAACCCTTATTCGAACTTTGAAATTTGACTTCATGTACTTAAATTTCGCATAACATTGACTAGAATGATTGTTCCAATAGTATATGACTCTTTATTGTAGTAGACTTAAGAAAACGCTATTGTAAGAAAATTTAATTCTTTAACTTTGTAACTTTGAGCCCATGTTTCTAATCACAAACTACACGAAAGTTGCCCCTTCTATAGAGATTTACCCATCACTTGTGGATTTAGCTAAGAAAAGAAGCCAATAGTAAAGATGTAAGCTAATCAGTCAAGAATTAAGAACTGGAGTGAGGAAGCTGAAACAAAACCAATCCGTTTTTCTTTAGCTACAACGACTAGATGCATTATATAAGTAGATAGATATGATCCACGTGCCTGGAATTTTTGATATTTTATGATAGTAAAAAAAGACAATAGACTATTTTACGGTTGTATGGTTAGGTGGGATAAAACGATTGTTTGGAGAGAGCAACTTCTCAAAATGATGATATAAGAAAATCAAATATAAACTTAAGTACATTTAATTTTTAGAAGTTTCCACTTTGAGATCATCATCTTTTGTTTTCACACATTAATGTTAAAGTAATAATTGGATATTAACTATGAGCTTAAGCTGTTAGTTTAAATGGTCTTGATTCGACTCATGTTAATCTCATTATTTGGTGAATTAAATGACATAGTAAGATGAACATGTGTTGTTAAGTATCCCACATTTAGTTATGTAGGAAATGAAACATTCATAAGTGCGTGTCGATCTTCTCCTTTTAAGATGCCTTCTGAAGATGAGTTATGCTCAATCTAAAATGGTATCAAAGCCTACTAGTCATATAGTGAGAAGTCATTGTTGCCGCCACCAGTAAATGTCCTGTCTTGCAAACTTCATGTTCCAAATTTATATTTATGGACATCATGTTTGTGTTAAGTATCCCACATTGACTAGTTATAAGAGTAATGAAAAGTTTACAAGTGTGATAATACTCTCCATTCAAAATGTCTTTTGAAGATGAGTTAGACTTAATCTAAGATGTGATAAACACGCTTCAAGCTCAGGAAATATTTGGATAATAGAAAAGGTTAGAGATTAATAGAAAAATCGTAAGTGAGGTTTAACTATCACTTAATTTGTAATTCAAATGATTCCATGACCAAAGAAAATTGAAAGAGTTATTTATGTTGGTAAGGTGTAAAATTCAAGGATCATAATATAAACTTTTAGAGTTTTACAAATGCATAATGAAATAAGTGCAAGTGTTTGGGGGCATGGTGTAATTTACCCTATATGTATCCTTTATTTGGCTAGAAATAAACTCATACTGATGATAACATTATCACTTGATGATTAATCATAGCAAACCATAATTAAGTTTGTCTTTTGCTTAATTATAGTGAAAGAATTATTTTCTTGGGGAGGCAAAAAGAAAACCTTATCACTAGTTTTCTTTTTTGGACTTTTATTGGAAATCATGCAAAGATTATGATGTCAAATTATATACCGATTTATGGAAATAGTTTCATTTCATTATAAGTTTTATGTAAAGGGGCAATTTTTATTTTTTTATCACTTCACTTCAATGAGAAAAGGGGGAAAGAAAGGAGACTGTGAAAGAGACATTTCATATTTTGTAGTATTGATCCGTTTAGGTCATATATGGTCCGAAATGTATATAATGTAGAAAGAAAATAAAATATATGTATTGGAATGGTATAATTTAAATTCAGCCTTTTCCTTTGTTGGGAGTTTCAAAATTTTTTCAAAGAACCTACTTCAATCTTGTTTATAAGTTTAATGAGCTCTTTTAAGTGGATAAGATGATATACAAATTTTTTTGAACTTTGAGAATGTCTTATTAGCCCTATCAACTTGCGATAGCGTGAGATCTGATCAAACTAATTCAACAGTTTAAAGTGATCATTGTAATTCGCAAAACAGAAAAAAGGTATCTTAGGAACATTAACCAGTGACTCATCTCTGCTAGCTAAGTCATAAGACAGATAAAATATATGTAAAAGAATCGTATTGTATGTAATGGTGAGTTAAATTATGACGTACGTATTAGATCATATAATGCACATTGGTATTTAACTTTTTTTAAATATGAGGAAATGATTCATTATATAATTAGGAATCAATTAATTATTTATGAATTCTTGTCTGGGAGAGGAGCAAGGACCGCTACGTGAAAACATGTGATAGGTTATGCCAAATATGGTAGATTCTTAGTTTGAAGCAACCAACTAATCTGTATAAACACAATATTGTAGGAGTATAATTTAAGGAGTCTTGTGGTCATGATCCGATGGTTTATTTTGTACGCAGTCAACTTGTTTATTGAATTTATTCTATAACAAATAAACGCAATAAGGTGACAAAGCGATTTTCTTCCCTCAAATGACAATATTGTTATGATGCACCAGATTCAATGGGTCCAACTAATAAAAAAAAGAGTCTACAACCTAATTAAAAAATGATTATTGTAAAGAAAAATATTTTACAATTACATAATTTTGTTGGTAAGTAAAAAAATAAAATAATAGATTATAATAGAATATCTCGCTTAAATTAAGCTTATATAGAGTTTGCATTATATATATGCTACAAGATTAATTAGGTCTAGAGCTAAATTTAAGGATATTTTAATGTGCTTTTTCATCTTTGCATAATTAAATTTGCATTACTGAAAGCAAAAATATTGAAAAGAATGTCCCACCCAAGTCATTTCAAATACTTATGTTTACTTATAAAAAGAATACAATTTGTACTTTATACGAGGAAACAAATACCTCTCAAACGGTGTTCTAAAAGTAGCCTAGACTTTAGTTTTTCATAATTTAGATTCTATTGCCTGCAGGTCAGGTATGCATTTTTCCAATATGGGTTGTGTTGGGCTGGACCGGGCTCGAGCTGGACATAGCTTAGGTTGGACCAGACCTTATCAGGCTTGTGAGATAAACTTCAAGCTAACTCATTTTATGTGTGGGTTTAAAAATGGAATCGGATTATGCTAAAAGACAATGTTAAATAAGCCTATTTGAAACTAGTATATTTATATTAAAATTATTAATAGTGAAAGTGATTATACTTGTGAATTAGTTAGATACTTCAACTAAAATTTTGTTAATTACTTTGAGAGAAAAGTTCAACAAGTATAAATTTAAATAAAGATATAATATAATTCATCAGAAAGAATCAAATACAGGTAAAACATATAATACAAAAGCTAGATTGGACTGATTTGGGCTTTTTATACAAATTCCAACTCATAACCAATCATGCATGGTTTAGTCAAAGTCAAACCAAACATTAAATCTATATGTTGAGCTCTACCCGTGAAGAACGGGTTCGGGCAGGCCGAAAGGTCTACAAGTCTACTTTTTCTTAAATCTTATGATAGTCTACCTTCTCATTTGATTGCATGCTTGCTAAGTGAAGCATCATGTGTCAAAATTTACTTTAACTTATTGATCGACTTAAATCATAATCCACAACCAGACAACAAACATGGTAGAAGAATAACAAACTTCATTCAAGAAAAACAAACATCAATGAAGAACAACAAATAACTACATGGGAAACAAACGGACCCTTAAGTTAAATTTCAATTTCAACCATATAATTCTGATAACTAAATGGATGTTAAATGTGTCCCCATGTAGTAAATGTGAACAATAGATATAATAGTACTCTAAGTTAATACATAAGTGAATAAGCAGGAAAAAGAGGGCAATTTATGGAATGCTGAGTCAGATAAAAGGACATATGTCTGCTTACTAAATAATAGAAATCCACATCAGATTATTCAGAATCTCTTCCCCACCTCTCTTAAATATTTGTTCCCCTTACCATTACCCAAACACAGTACTACTAGAAGGAAAAAAAAAAAGAAAGAAAAATATCACTCTCTCTATCACTTGCTCTCTCTTCATATAACCATACTTGCTCAAGAACAAAAACAAGAAAATCATCTCTGAAATGGGTGAAGTAAGTAACTTTACAACTAATCGAGCTTTTGTGTTGTTTCTTTTACTTCGGGGTGTCAATCTGGTTGGGATGTTCCAGCTTCATTTTTCATCTATCTCAGCCTTTAGTTTATTTTTGTTAAAAGGAACTTTACAAGTATTTCTGAAATGGGTTCTGTTTTCTTTTTCTAATTAATGGAGGAAAAAAGAGGATGGATCCGATTTTTATTTTTTATTTTTTTGTTGATGAAATGTAGGAAGTAAAGAAAGAGGAAGAGAAGAAGGAAGAAGAAAAGAAAGAAGAAGAGCCTCCTGAAATAGTTCTCAAGGTTGATATGCATTGTGAAGCTTGTGCTAGGAAAGTTGCTAGAGCTTTAAAAGGATTTCAAGGTCTTTTTCTTTATTTTTTCCTTATTAATTTATTATTCTTGGCATTTTAATGGATATTCAAAGCCCTAGTTAAAAATTTATCCCTGCGTGCTCTTAATCTTGAATATTGAGAGAGTCATTAAACTCAAATTTTCAATCTTTTATGCCCTTATAAAAGAAATAATTACTTTTTTACATTCTGATAACAATAGTGGCCAGGACGGGACATGTATCGATTCGCATAGTTCGGTCTTTTTGTTTCTTTCATTGGTAATATTTTTCGCTTGTTTTAATAAATTTGGATTCGATTTGCGTTTGTTTGTCTAGAGTGCCAACTTAAATGGGATGTCCAGCCATCAACGCACATCTCTAGTTTTAAATGAAAAGATATTTAAAAACAGATATAATGACAAATTAGTATCATTATTTTTAGCACCTTTTTTTTCATTTGAGTTTGAAGTATGTACAAATACAATCTCATTCTAATTTTTTTTGAAATTCTATCAATAAATACAATTCATCAAGATTCGAACTTTCAACTGTTTGGTTTAAAATACTTTGATACTTCATCAATGAATCAACAAACTGAAAATAAAACTTCAACTAAAGTACTAGAACAAAATTAACCTTTTCTATCATTGTCAAATATTAATATGAAAGTGTTATATTGTAAATGTTTCAATTGATACATTGATGTGTTATTAGAGCCTATGATTTTGAGTTCGAATCCTGACAAGCTCATATTGTTTTTAAATAACAAAATTATATAATGTGATTAACTATGAATTTATATATGTTTAAGCAATTGATTAGTGCATTAATATTACTAGTTAGGAAGAATTATGAATTGAATGTGGTAAAATTACAGGAGTGGAAGAAGTAAGTACAGATAGCAAAGCAAGTAAGGTAGTAGTGAAAGGCAAAGAAGCAGACCCACAAAAGGTCTGTGAAAGACTCCAAAAGAAAAGTGGAAGAAAAGTTGAATTGATTTCACCTTTGCCTAAACCACCACCAGAAGAAAATAAGGAAGAAAACAAACAACCTGACCCTCCCAAGGAAGAAGAAAAAAAAGATGAGGTCATTCTTTCTTTCCTTAATTTCCTCTAATTATTTTATCACTTCTTTCCTTTTTTATTCTTCCCACCTCTTTAACCTTCTCAATTTAAGAAATAGTTTATTAGTCACTTTGAAATTATACTTGCACTTATAGCATCCTCAACCTGATAAGTATAATGTATTTCTCATTTTTTGTTCTGATGTAGCGTCAAGTGCATGTGTGTTACTTTTAATTAGTTGAAGGAACTAAGTGATAAAAAAGAGAGAGATTCATGTGATTAATAGAGTGTCTTAAGTTGAGAGAGTTAAGTGAATAAAAGTAAACAAACTTATTACGCACTTAAAGTTATGGAAAGTTGATTTGATTGCTAGTGAAACTAAATTTATAGATTGAGTTTCTTTTGAAACACTCTTCAATATGAATTAGTATTTGATTTTTGTTGGAGTGAATTCACTATATAAACCCTTTGATTCAAGGAATTAATATAAACCTATATTTTTAGATGGGTTGTAAAGTTTTACTTCAGTATATGACTATCTTTCCTCAAATATAAAGCTCTTTACGTTTGTTCTAACGGAAGATCTCTAAAATTAGGGTGTATATTGCCGAGAGATTTTACTATATGTTACCATACGATAACATATCAATTAACTATGTACTTTTAAAATTAAATATTTTTTTGCTAATTAATTAAGTTAATTTTAAATACTACAACTTATAGAGAATTATAATTCGAAATTATGAGAATTGGAATTTCATTATTTTTTTAATTTTAAGGTGTAGCTGCAATTCCATGCATTTTAAAATTACTGAGGAGGTGAAATGTGAGAGGGAGTGTTTGGAATCTGACATGAAAGTAACGAAACATGTCAGAAAGAAGGCACATTTTACGAGTAGGACCAAACAATACTTAATATTTATCTTCTTTTAGGGCAATGTAACGACCCCACTCTTTTTCAACTTGGTATATGCTTTTATTTATATTTGTTCACGGGCTGACAGGTTTATTTATTGCCCTATTTCCAATTTCTCATTCTATTCAATTTTCAATTTTCCATGACAAATCCAACTATATTTTCAAATTCTCATATTAATCAAATCCAACTTTACCAAACAAAGTTATCAGAGTTAACATGTCGGATAGCCTTTTTTACATCCAAGTCTATGAAAGAAAAAAGTTTCATAAGAATTTCCCTTCTTTTATTGTAGCGCATGCGTTCAGTTGACAAGCGGGAGATGAAAATTGCAGGGTTTTGACAAAAAGAAATTAGATTTCGAACTTGCTTTGTGCCTGAATTTGTTTAAAATAACATATTGACATCTTAAACTTACTTGCACGACATAGATACTTGTTCTCGTACTTGGATACATGATATAATTTATAGTTTGTCAAAATCAACTTATATTTTGTCATATGACCGAAAATGTTAATTATAACACATGAGCACATTCAGAGAGCTAACATAATGTTTTGTAAGTTATTCTATTTTTGAGAGCGAATGTCAAAAATCTTCTTATACTAAACTGCCTAATTTCAATAAAACAAATGTGTTATAACAAAAGTAGAAGATTATGGATTTGTCTCCATTAATTTAGTACTACGTAGAAAGTAGGTAGAAAATGACAAAAGTAGGATTATGGATTTGTTTAGTTAGTTAAGGACTGGAGCATGTCTCGAGAGGTGTGGGTGTCTCCTAGGGTTGCCAATTCCCCACATGAATCTTAATTTAATTAGCACCTATATTACACTCTTAATTAGATAACCTCAAGTTCAACTAAGATAATTTGTAATTAATCAATTAAGTTGGTTTATTATAATCTAATCAACTAAGTATTAGTATAAAATAAGGTCTGGGATCCTCTCTTTGAAACTCTCTGAAATTATCTTGAAAACGTTTATAAAGCTCAAAGTTCAAACACCATACAATCAATGGGCCATCTTAGCTTAGCCCATTTCTATTTTTTACTGATGCTCTGTCAAAAACTAACATACACAAAATTAAGGATAGATGTAGTAATATTTTGTATTTTTTTCTAATAAAAATAATAATTCTAATACAAGTTTTGAGTGTTTTTATAAACAAAAAAGGCTTTTGACCATGATGTTAATTTGTCAAATACTTAATTCCAAGTGTCATATTTGCTGAATCTAATGTTTCGAACCCCTTTGAATATTTTTCAGCCTCCTGCAGCAGTAACAGTTGTCTTGAACATTCGAATGCATTGTGATGCCTGTGCTCAAGTTCTACAAAAGCGAATTCGAAAAATAAAAGGTACATCATTAGAGTTTGATATAAAAAGATATCATTGTGCATAACTATTGGCTTTAAGATAGTTAAACTGATAGTTCATTTGGCTCATTGACATGGTGTAGTTAAGAGCTTATGCCATCAAGTGGACTATAAGTTAGAATCCTAGCAAATCATTTATTGGTGAAGGTGTGTTAGAGTTTAATGCAAATAGATATCGTTGGCTTAATTTTTAGTTTAAATTGGTATTTCAATTGGTTCAATGCAAAGTCGGTCTTGACATTTCGAATGCCCTGTGCAGAACCTACAAAACACGTCCAACTAATAAAATAAAAAATACAATATTTTAGGTTAAGAAAAATAATTTAAAAATATTTATTTTCAATTTTGAAGCAAAATTACTAATCTGTATCTTCAAGCAAAATAAGTTTAATTGCAAGAACATTTTCCTACGGATGCAACAGTGACGGAGAAAGTTAATAATATCCTTTAAATAATAAATATGTTTGAAAAATTAACGAAAATCATTTCACATAAGTCGATATCAATAGCACTTTTTTGCATACAATAATTTTTACAAAAAATTTAGCTTTTCGACAAATCTTAATTTTCAATGTCAAAAGAATGTGCCTTCGCTGTTTGAAGGCGCTGTGCGGTTGTGGGCCGGCCTTGGACAAATGTTTAGAAATTGATTGAACTATCAGCTTAAATTGATAGTTAAGCTCCAACGATATTTTTTATATTATCTGAACCATTGACACAACTCGCACTTAACAATATGTAATCACTTTGTTCCTAAATTTTCATACATCAAATGATCATTAAATTCAAACAAAACAATGTTTCCAGGTGTGGAATCAGTTGAGACAGATGTAGCAAACAGTCAAGTAATAGTAAAAGGAGTGTTGGATCCATTAAAGCTTGTTGAAGATGTATGTAAGAAGACCAAAAAGCACGCTTCCATTGTTAAAGATGAAGAAAAAAAGGAAGAAGAGAAGAAAGAGGAAGAAAAGAAAGAAGAAGGAGAAAAGAAAGAGGAAGAGATGAAGAAAGAGGAAGAAGATAATAAGCTGCAAAATAGTGAGATTAAAAGAAGTGAATATTGGCCAACTAAAACTTATTTGGAGTATGCTTATGCTCCTGAAATGTTTAGTGATGAGAACCCTAATGCTTGCTCTGTTATGTGAAACTTATTCATATTTTCGTTGCTTATTTTTGTAATTTTTGAACCTTATAAGATAATTATGCAATTTTCTATATGTACTACTTGTTCATTATGTATGTATGTATGTTAATTAATAATACAATTGGCAAAGGCCTAATGCTAAATGTATAAAATAAAATGATGTTTTGTTTATGGATTAATTGTGATGAAAGTGTAAATTAATAGTTTGGACTAAAAGTTTTAGCTAATGTTTAAGGGCCAACTGCATCTTTTATATTAATTTCGGATACATCCTTTCACGTAAAGCCCTCTTAGACTTCAAGCGTGCATAACACAGACTATCCTACCCTGTGTTTTTATTTCAAAAATAATTAAAGTTGTCAGGACTCGAACTCAAGATTTTTTGATTGCAAAAACTTTTATACCATGTCAATTAACCAATCAAACTAAAAGGTTGAGATAATAGTTAAAATCAACAATATTTTTTATATTAATATCTGACACGAAGAAGTAAGTAATTATAAGTTTTAATAAATTCCATTTTCAACCAAGTACGATATAATCATATTGTTTATTTACAATGAAGTTAAGCAAGTTGTTAATGAGGTGACAAGTCAACCCTAACTCAATCCATTTAGTTTACATGTTAACCATGTTAGGCCATGTTCTTTATAACTGAATTGAATTGAACTGAACTGAACTGAACTGAAGTGCATTTACTGAAGATAAATTATTGAACTGAAATGAACTACTAATATATATAAGGCATAATATAAACATGGCCTTGATTCATTTATGACTCTAATCCATTAAGCTCCGGTTTTAATTCGTTTAATTTGCGGATTACATGAATTTATTTATTAAAATGCATTCAGAAATGTTGGAAAATTTAAGAGTTGAAATGCTAAGATCACGCTATAGTTTATATGGAGCAAAAAGGTTTTAGTTTGCCACAGTACATCTTACACAAGTTTATGCAATTGAAAACTTCATTTCTTGAAAAAAAGAAATTTGACAAGTGTTGTGTTATAAGAGCAAAAACAAGTGGGTTAACATTGGAACTAAAACGAAAGGAAATAAAGTGTAGAAACAGCAGCAATTGGACCACAAACCCACAAAAATTAGAGGTCATTTTCTCTCTATTCTTAAGGTACCACAATTAATGAGCCTAGGGTGGGGTGGTACCATTCCCCCTCATTGAATATTCCTCCACATCAATAAGTACAATATTTTCTTTTTGTTTCATTCTTCATGAAAGTTGTTATATGATTAATTAAATAAAATGAAAGAATATTAAGTAGACAACAATTACGTAATTTGATTAATATGGTCGATAGTATGGATAAGAAAGAATATTTAAGTCTTATAATACAAGTATCACTGAACAATTGAAGGTTGTTAAGTGGTTTTCCGTCGAGATTAGAAAGTGACCTTACAATATGTGTTTTGTGAGGAGAATAAAGTAACTGAATGAATGACAATTTTTGCATAAACATTTTCCTAAGATCATTACTGTTATCCGTCTATATTTTGCAATGTCCCATGGATCAAATAAGGGTCGTCTATTTCGTCATGTCGGCTTACGTGACTCGATCAAGAGATCACACATATCATGTCATTCACATTGAAATAGTCAAATCTTCTAGGAGATTCTCTCTCCTACGTGGATTATACTCTGATCTACTTGGTAAACATATCTCAAATAGGAAACTTGATACTAAATCAGGATACCTTCAAGAAGTCTCTTAACCGATCCTCTTAGGAGAAGCAGCCCTAAACCAATTAGACTTTGATCCTAACTTTTCCTATATAAAGAGAAGTACATGCATACCTCAAGATACGTTCACTACACTCATCTCTTGAGTACATTCTTTCTTCTTTACTGACTTAAGCATCGGATAGGAGTCGCAGATCAACGGCTCCGCCTTAACTTACGTGCTCTATTTTGCAGATTTGATATCTTAGGTGAACGTCGTTATTATTTCAGCGGTAACAATTATGAATGTGACATGCCGCATGCATGCGTCCAAATGATCTTCTTGAATGAAATGAAATAACCTATGTCAATTACTTCCTTCATTCTTTCTTTTTATGTCGTTTAAGGTTTTTCCGTCACGATCAATGAACTACTTAATTAGAGTAGTACAATGTCTAATTTACTCTTAATAATTATTTGCTAAAACTTTATTTTCTATATAAAATTTCTGATTTAACGTTTAAGGCCTAATTTTCTAGAATCAGGGTCGACAAATCAATGTTGCTTGTGAAGCCTCATAAAAGTGTTTCCGGCCCAAAGTTCATAATTATAAATGGCTTCAAATTCTCCAGTCAATTGGGAACTGGCAAATCCTTCTCCTTTTGCCTCAACCGGATGAGTAATATTTATTTAATCAAATTATAAATTACTTTCTTTTTTGGATAAATTTTACTATTTATAGCATTAAAAATTAAATATCTCCCGTAAATAAATAAACAAATTAATTAAGGAGGGATAATATTGTATCAAGTGAACTAACAAAGAGTCAACCAGTGCAGGAGGAGAGGACTTGAGAATGGCCCATCCACTAGTGAAATGAAAATGATCGATTTTCAGGTCCCCAGCTGCTATATATTAGATGCTACTTTTTATAATTTTGATTTGATTCTCTATTCAATATCTGCAAATTTAAAATGTGAATCATCAATTCCATCCTTTATATATAACCAAATAAATCCTAATTAATATTGAATCATACAACATTTATACTAGTTTTTTTTAGCAAGTATATTTTTTTTTTCTATTTTAACATCATAAAACTAAACTTGCTATCCACGTAAGCTTGAAGTTTCCTGTAAATTAAAAAATGTAACCTAAATAAGACAATTTGACCTGCAATCTCACTTTTTATACCTAAATTAGAGAGAAGATCGTAAATGAATTTGGTTCTCAAATCTCAAACTTGCTAAACAAATTCAATTGCAAATAATAAGTTGTGAACCCTTTAATTCCTCCAATTGCAAAGTAATGGGTTCTCAAATCATGGATTTGCTTCTCACTCCAATTGCAAAGTGAAGGAGTTCTCCAATTATGAATTTGTTTATTGATTTCTCCAATTGCAAAGTAGATGGATTCTCAAATTACTATTGTGTATCAAAAATCAACTAAACTTCTTAGGATGTTTGGAAACTCAACAAAAAGCTTGGTTTGGTTCTTGAAAAATTGATGTAGTTATAAAATTTGAATGAAATGAGATGAGAAAATGGAAGATGAAGTTTGAATTGTGATCTTGAGTTGTCTTATTTGTCATACATGTACACTAAGGATACTTTAGGTTCTAAAATTTGATATGAATTATTTTAATTATAAAATTAATAGGAACAAAGGAAAATTCCCTTCAAATTGGGCATGGTTCAAACTCACTACCTCATTAATTATGGGAAGAGTCTGAGCTTTTATTTTGTCAAAATAGATACACATTATAAATGTGGTCTCTCAATATTTGCACTATCCTTTTTTTTTTTTGTCCGCAATCATTTATTTGCAAAAAGCGAAACCACAATCTTTTGTTTGCACTGTGCTCATTTTTTATATTTAGCCCTCAAAATTATATAAATATTATCTATGTTTATACATAAATGGACCGATATGTAATAAGATACTGTGAGAATAACAAATTCAATTCAGTTTATTAAATTTAACAAAATTCATTAATTGCTGAGTCAAGAATTTAATTCAATTAAAAAAAATTCAGAAAAAAGGAACAAATTTTATTGTGAATAGCTGAAAATGTTTTCAAATTTGAAATTTAAAAACGTCAAATTTTACAAATTAGAATGCAACACGAATTAGGTGCTATCAAAACATAATCACAATGATTAAATAAAAAAGCATATTTTATAGTATGGGTTTAATCCTACATTACTCGACCATACGAATTTAATCCATCAATATAGTAGACGGAGTAGTAACAGAGAAACACTCTAGGAATTTAGTCGGACAGTCATTAATTTTTAGGACTAATTGAGAATGAATTGAGAAACTACTTAAACATAAAAATTAATGACTAATTGAGAATGAATTGAGAAACTACTTAAACATAAATCAATTTTTGAGTGTTTAGATAAGTTTAAATCTTAAATCAGTCCGAATTAAATACTCGATTTTAAGCGTCTAGACGTAATATTGATGGCCTTGCCACTTAAGTTTTCAACAGTAATAACACTCAAAATATCAAATAACATATTTTTTATAGTATTGCTTTTATTGTAATTATATTTAATTTATGTTGTGAGGAATCGAAGTGGAAATCGATCAAATACCGGTATTAATTACTTATTTATTATATTCCAAAGATTCATGGTTCATATGACAACTCCAACTAACAACTCACACTTTAATCTTTTTCCTCTAAAGAAAGTAATAAATCTAAGAAGATTAATGAGTGAACAATTATTATTAGCGAAAATCATGCAATTTAGAAGGAAGGTTAAATGACACGTGTAAACCCATTATTCTTTGTCTCATCTTACGACAACACGAGCTGAACATGGGCTTTTGTCCTATGTGGCAATCTTCACGGGCAAAAGTGGGGACCACTTTCTACAATACGGACACTTTAGAGTGGGACCTACTGTAACACCACACGGAATGCCAGCGTGGCAGTTCCGAAGAACGAGACAAGAGTGTGTCAGTCATTGTGTTGCACGTGCTTTTCACACGCGTGGGAGAGCCAATAACCGCTGCCTTTGATGATATCTTACCATTCTAGTCTCGCGCTTTTCTCTAAATCTTAATTTACGAAATCACCCTTCCTCCAAAACTTTATTGATTTTGAATTACTTTTATCTTTTTATTTTGTGCTTACCAAAAAATATATTCTTATTTTCTAATTCAGGCCTAATTAATAATACTTTCTAAAAAAATAATACAGGTTAATTAATCATTATTTTGTAAATGAATAATTTTACAAAGTAAACATGAAGTTTTTCTATGGTTAATTTGCCCACTATCACCATTAGATGAAGGTAGTGGATTTTGATCCAATAGTGATGAAAGCAAAGTAATGGTTACTTCAAAATAACCATAGCTTACTTTTGTAAACATGATTTCGAATCAAAAAAAAGTAAACATGAATTATTTCTTCTTTCTACATTTTTTTAAATGTGAGTTAACTTATCAACAAATATAAGTAAGTAAGGTGTAGGCTATGGTGACTTTATTTTTGAGTTACTTTGTTTGTACTTTGCTTTATTCACCATTAGATCACTTTTCACCCCATGATCTAATAGTGGACAAAACAAAGTAATGGTTACTTTATCAAAAACAAAGTGACCATAGAATTTCCCAGTAAATATTATTATACTCTATTTTGTTTATTTTTTCAATTTTCTAGGTTTAAAACTTATCAAATGTCATCTTTTAATTAAAACTTCCGTTACTTGAGACTTTTAACCCAAATAGTTTTAATTAGTATTATTGAAATTCTAAAACACATACATAAATTTTTTTATCAAGTTGATTTAAGTATAATCTGTTTAATATTCCAGATAATAATTAAATTTCAACTACTTGAATCTTAATTAAATAATTGATAAGAGCTCAAAGTATAGATTTATGTAAACTTTTCATCACTGATGATATTTTTGACTTTGACAAAGGAATATTATTCACCTTAAAGAAAAAAAGTTACAGTAATACCCATCAAACAATGCATTGATGGTTATTACATTCCACTAAAGAATGTGTGGTAATGAATTCAAATTCCATAATTGCAGAAATTGAACTCTAAAAAGAAAAGTTACAGTAATCCTATGATTCACCTCATTATTATACTTCAATTTTTTATTTTTTTTGTAAAGATAGTACGTAATGTGCAGCCATTTTAGTATATCATAAGTACTCATACAGATATAAAATAATGAAAGATGGATTCTGAATCATTCTTTTCATATGTATGTTTTTATTGATTTTTTTTTTTTTTATCTGTTGTCAATCAACTTTTTGATTAATATAATCAATTATTTTCTTTTACTTTTTATACTTATTTTTTTATGTAAAATAATTTGTTGCATTTCATTAAGAATTTTATTTAAGGCATTTCTCTTTAATGTTAGTGTTATGATATATATGATAAAGGTTATTATTGAGCTTTAACCATAATTAAGCTTTGATTTAGACAATTGGTTGACATAGTATTATTGAACAAAGAGTTGAGAGTTCGATTAATCTGTTTGAATTTATCTTGACGTAGATGTCTCTATCTCAATTAAAATTACACATCAACTAAACTGAAATTTGAATTTAAAATCTTACACTTATATTTCGAAAATGTTATATTTATTCATAAAAGCTAGTTGTATCTCTATATTTCGAAAATGTTATATTTATTTATAAAAGTGATATATTAATCTCCTAAACTCTTTTACATGGATCTATTGATGTTTAAACTGCACACACTAATCTTTCATTATTTTGTTACTTAGAGTTTGAAATGACAATGTCATTTTGAACAAGTTGAGTGCGTAGATTAAATGATTTAGAAGTAGGTAAATTATTTCAGATTATTTTATACTTCCTCTGTTTCATATTAGATGTTCTTTAGGACATATACATGAATATATGTCTCATTAAATGCGATAGAAAAAAGGGTTTGTACCATTTTTTTTCGAGAAGTAGTTATTAATGATTCACTTATATACGAGTTTACGTGAAAAAAATTTAATTAGTATGCATACACTAAAACAAAAATTTATGTATGAAGAAAGAAAAAAATAACAATCGAGACAACTAATAAGAAACCGATGGAGTATTCAATAATTAACTGTATAAGTTACTAATGTATATTTAACTAGACTGTCTAGTCTAGACATAACAAAATACTACTCAATTAAGGATAATATTTATTAATTTTGTTTCTTATGATAAAAAATATCTAACTTGCAAATATTATGTGTTGTCGATATAATGTGTTTGTTTTTTTCTCCTTCCTTGGAGGATAACTTTCCAGCATTAAATTTAGCCTTCATTTGCAATATTTGAAAACTTACAAACAAAAGAAGATGCAATATGTCATTTCTTTCTCTAATTTGATTGAACTTATCTTAATTTCTTATGTCTAACCACCTCTAAGAAAATGACATTTTCACAGTTTAATTATGTAACATAAGTACTCATTGTTAGAAGATGACAGAGAGATAAAGTACCATTCTCAGATATAGATTATCATGAATAGTGATTGTGTCCATTGACCAATAATATTAAAATAAATTGCCATATCATGTTATCATCCAATCAATCTTCAGAACAAGATGAGCTAATACAATCCATATATATATAACATCTAAATCCGTTGGGATGCCATTAGCTCCTTACGAATGGGTTATGGACTTGAGGTTTTGGGCTCGGCCGACGAAAGCCAAGTCTGGAGGAGGGCCTTGGTGGGATATGATGTGTCACTGGGACTAGGGCGTATTATCCTCTTGAAAGTTACAATGTGTCTCAAGAAGTTAGAGCTGCATAATTTCGTTAAGAAGTCGCTAGGATGCACCACAAATACACCACTCTACTAAAGGATAAAGATGTCAGTGTGGTTGCTATCATATCATCATATCCTGATTCGAAAAGATATGCGAAATCGTATTTTCTTGTCCTCTAAATTAGGGACAAAAAGGAAAAGGAGATCCCATTCATGACAACATATCTAACATTCTTGAATCATTATAAATATCCAAATAGTGTCACTTCTAAGGTACATTATGAATATTTTACTATTCACTAAATGTGGTTGTCATGACTCAAACTCGTGATCTTTTGGTGGCAAATGTACCCAGTTTGAGCTCTTATTTTGCTTAGGCCTCTAATACCATGTTAAGTAAACTAATTGATCCAAAAACAATCTAGTAGATATTTAAAGTCCAATGACATTTATTATATTAATCTCTAATATACCCCAATACACTAAAAATACATTGATGATATTTGAAAATTTTACTCCAGGAAATAACTGTTTTACTCAAAAAGATGATTGTTACAATTATGTCTCACATATTGATGATATGGTTCATCAAACCCGTATGTCTTGTTCAATTATTATGTAATGTCTGGACACAATACTATGCAAATATTATATGCTTTTAGCCTTAATTCATCACTATTGGACCGTACTACTTTAAAAAGTATCATGTATACATGTAATTGATCCACATTTCACTTATAGTCTCTAGTCACGCTCTCTCTTTTTTCGATGTGAAATTCAATTTATTCATGCCCTCATCACCATCTCTTAGAGTCATTTCTTGTATATGTATTCTTACTATGACACCATCCACTTCATACTGGGTCGTTACATGTTCACCAACTTCCGCATAGTTCGCTTTCGAACCACACATCGTACATAGATAGCAGATCATGATAAAATTAGAACGATATAGAGTAGATTAACATGGCTTTGTGCAAGATAATACGCATAAATCAAGAAATTGTCTACCTATTTTCTATAAAGACCCGTTTCAGAGTGGGAGTGACATGTCTTACTACCCCTATCTTGTCCTAACTTAGTCCCTAGTCTCTTTGTTGAGCTTGATTCTATAGATATTCTATTCTAAAAAAGATGTTTCCAAAATATCTTTTCATATGCCATTTTTGTTATAAAATATCCTTTTGTGTTGCTTGACCAATTTTGCACTAAAAAGATGGCTAGTGAAAGAAGGAAACCATAAGAAGCAAAGGATGTGCATAGTAGTGTAGCCACCATGTTACAAATTGCAAGAAGGTATATAGAGAATCGCACGTGTATCTCACGCGAGGGTCCACTATGAGAAAATGAATGGTAAACATTCAATTTGGTTCAACAACTATTAAAGTTTCCTAAATTAAGTCAAGATTTCACATTTCAAGACTTTTTAGTTCTGCTATTGGATTTGAAATTGACATGACACAAAGCTTATCAATCTCATAATTTTATTTAAGAAAGAAATGACTTACATAGTAATTACAAACGACACAGATGTCTGGTTCTCCTTTTTTTTTTTTCTCATTTTCTTTTGTTTTTTTCTTTTGTTTTTTTATGTGCAAGAAACTTCCTCTTCACATGTAAAGAATCTTTGTTTAGAATGGGCATTTTTATTAGAATGTAGAATCTAGGGGTGCTAACCACCCAAACTGAGACTGAGACCGGACACTATCAAGTTTGGTTCGGCTCCAGAGTGGAAATGCTCATGCTTGGTTGTTTGCTCCAAGCTTGACGGGCTTTAAATTTTCAAATTTGACCTGAGCTACAAACAGATTTTGCTCGAGCTTGGATAGTTCGAGTGTCTGAAATTTTCAAGTTCAATTTGAGAATAACTGAAGCTCAACAAGAAAATGCTCGCAAGCTCAATTTGTACGTTTGAATTTAAAAATGTAATTGTTTTTACATTTTCTTTAATTGATTTTAACCCGTAATGAATTTAAAACAATTTACATATGAGAACAAAAATGAAATTATAACTCTACAAAATTAGAAAAATAATTTAAAAAATCTTATTAAATAGAATTTTTTTCATATGTACTACATAAATTTTTAATTTTAAAAAATTCAAGCCATTTAGTTATCGAGTTATCAAAAAACTGATATTGGTTCGTATACAACGACCTTGATTGTATTATAAAATATTTTATTATTACAAATTTACATATAATTAAATATTTCATATGTCACGCTCATAATAAAATATATTTTCTACTTTCACAAACGATGTGTAAAAAGGATATTTCATATAATCAAATAATTTATTTTTTATTTGTTATGATGATATGATCTTATATTTTTTTACTCAAATGTCACGTGTCATATGTGAAATTAATATTATAGCGCATGCGTAACACTGTGTAAATAATTATTTTCATTATACTCAAAACACGGATCAACATATACACTTTTAAATAATTGAAAAGACAAATAGGTTGTTTGTGGAGTTCGAGTGGGCATAATGAACAAGTTTAGCAGACTGGGTATGATTTAAACTTAAAAAATCATACTAATTTTTATTTTTCCTTTATTGTCTTTCACGTTTACATTAATAAAAAAATAGTTCCATTATCCATACTTTTACAAGCTAATAACAACAATAAATCGTAATTTATGGAAATTTATAAGAAAAAATATAACTTATCAGCCACTTATAATCAAACATGAAATCAAAAACAATGAATCAAAAGAAAAAACAACAACGATAAAAATAAAGATCAAACATCAACCCACGGCAGTCATACTATGCATGTCCCGTCTGTATTAATATATACAACAAAATAATTTAAATTATGTTTTGAAGAAAATATTAAGTTAGGACTAACATCAATTTAATTTAATTTTTTTTGATAAAGAACATCAATTGAATTTTAATTTCTTAATAAAATACAATAATTTTCAGTTAATTACAATTAATACTAAAATAGGGTGTAGGCTATGGTCACTTTGTTTTTCCATTATTTTGTCTATACTTTGTCTTTTTCACCATTGGATTAGTTTTTAATCCATGATCCAATGGTTGACAAAACAAAATAATAGTTACTTTGTAAAAAACAAAGTGACCATAGAATATCCCCTAAAATAGAGAATACTTAAAAAAATAATTCAGGAAAATAAACTAGTATATTTTGAGATAAACTAATTTCAATTAATAAGACATATATAGAAAAGGGTAGTATCGTCCTAACCCCTAAAAAGTAAGTGACCAATAATTAAGTCATCAAGTCAATGCATTGATTGACTTTAGACAGCAAATTAAAATAAATCTCCCATATTCATGAAAATTAAAACACAAAAACAAAATTAAGAAAAAAAAACCAAATAAAAAAAGGACATTATCGTCATAGAAAAAAACACCACTATAAAAACACAGATGAGTCCATCTTCTACTCTCACTCTCCACCCCAAAACCTCCATTAATACCCTGGCTTAAAACCTTAAGCCAGGTTCTGAAAATCTCATCAATGGCGACCAATACTAAAACTTCTCAACAAACCCAGGAAAGATTCAATCTTGAATCTTCAAATGGGAATATCAATCCGCCCGAAGAGCACGAAAGATGCCCAATTGAAGAAGTAGCACTCGTTGTACCTGAAACCGATGACCCGACAATCCCCGTTATGACATTTCGGGCATGGGTTTTGGGTTTAACAACATGTGTAATACTAATTTTCCTCAACACTTTCTTCACTTACCGTACACAGCCACTTATAATCTCAGCCATTCTTATGCAAATTGGAGTTCTTCCTGTCGGGAAATTTATGGCTAGAGTTTTACCGACGAAAAGTTATAAGGTTTTCGGTCGGGAATTTAGTCTGAATCCGGGGCCTTTTAACATCAAAGAGCATGTGATTATCACAATTTTTGCTAATTGTGGGGTGTCTTATGGTGGAGGTGATGCTTATTCCATTGGAGCTATTACTGTTATGAAGGCTTATTATAAGCAGGGGCTTAGTTTTGTTTGTGCTCTTCTTATTGTCTTGACTTCTCAGGTACGATAACTTCTACTATGGACCGGGTGTAATAACCCGACCAATGAAATGTGCTCTTTTTATTGTTTATTAGTTCATTCTGAAACACTTGAATTTTTACTTTTTTGCTTTTTGGTATGATTGATCGGGTGCAATGGACCCGATCAATGAAATGGGTTCATTTTATTGTTTATTAGTTCATTCTTGATGATGTGAAATTGGGTTTTTTCTTTTCTGCTTTTTGGAGATCTTAATTCTTTTTAGATTATAATTGAGTTTTTTTCTTGGATTTTTTGGATGATTATGCAGATTTTGGGGTATGGATGGGCTGGAATGTTAAGGAGATATCTTGTTGATCCTGTTGAGATGTGGTGGCCTGCTAATCTTGCTCAGGTTTCTCTGTTTAGGTCTGTTTTTCCTTCTTTGATTGTATAATTTTTTTTCTATTTTCTGTCTGGTTGGTGAGAAAATGTAGGAAAAAACAGTATGTTGATGCCATTTGGTTATGAATTAAAGGTTAAAATGGTCCATGAATTGATAGAAATTATTGTGTTTGCTTGCTGAAACGATTGTTTCCTATTTCAGTATTTACGGGAACAAGTCCGTTTCAGAAACGGACACAAAAGGTGGAAACGCTACCGCAAAGGAGTTTTCGTGCAATATAGCTATATTTCAAATCAAAGTTTAAGTATCAAACTGATTGATGAAGTTGGTAATATTTGACAAATTAGCCAAATTTGACAACTTTTTATGTGTAGAAAGTGTTTGTATTTGGGTCAATTTGTCAAATATTGCCAAATTTGAAAATAAACGGATAGCTAAACTTCTATTTGGGATAAAATGATTCTTTCTGAGGGCCATTTTGACCCTTATTTTCAATATTTACGGAAACACGGTGGGAAACATTTCGTATACTTGAGTTTCCTTTTCCGAAATGAATACAAAAGGTGGAAACGCTACCGAAATGGAGTATCATTGCAACATACCTTTAGTCTGAATCACAGATTAATAATCAAAAACATCCATATCATTTGACAAATTTGACAACTTTTTAGGTATTGAAAGTGTTTGTGATTGAGCAATTTGTCAAATATAACTAAGTTCGGGACTGAATTGATAGCGAAACTTCGATTTGGAGTAAAATGATTCTTTAAATCACTATTTTCACCCATAATTCATTTGTTTTAGGACCTTATAAGTTATTCTCAACTTGGAATGAATGAAAACAACTATTGTTTATAAGATTCTGAAATTTTTTTGATTTAATAATATGATGAGATAATAACATGCTTAATGTGGAAAGAATTTCTCTTATGGACCACTAATAATGTTCTCATAGCCGTATAATATCAATGGATGATGAAATTCTTTGTTGGCTAGTGTAAAGAATATGCTTCATGCTTAACTACTGCTTAATTACAATTAGAATCATTCTAATCACATATTGTTTTTCGTATCTACAGAGCCCTCCATGAAAAGGAAGTCAAACCTAAAGGCATGACCCGGATGCGATTTTTCCTTATCGCTATGACATTAAGCTTTCTTTACTACGCACTTCCCGGTTATTTGTTCCCTATTTTGACATTCTTCTCATGGGTTTGCTGGGCATGGCCTAAGAGCATCACTGCTCAACAAGTTGGTTCAGGTTACCACGGGCTAGGAGTTGGTGCTTTCACTCTTGATTGGGCCGGGATTTCAGCTTACCACGGAAGTCCCTTGGTCACACCTTGGACTTCTATTCTTAATGTTGGAGTTGGTTTTATCATGTTTATTTATATCATTGTTCCTCTTTGCTACTGGAAGTTTGACACCTTCGATGCTCGAAAGTTTCCGATATTTTCGAATCAGCTGTTCACTTCAGCCGGACATAAGTATGATACCACCAAGATATTGACTCCTGATTATGAACTTAACATTGCGGCTTATAATAGTTATAGTAAGCTTTATCTTAGCCCTCTGTTTGCTCTGTCTATTGGCTCGGGATTTGCGAGGTTCACCGCAACTCTTACTCATGTGGCACTGTTTCATGGAGGGTAGGATGCTGCTCTCTGATTTCTTAATCCATTTTTAGTGATATGTTGAACAACGATGCTGATTGATTTCGGTTTTATAGGGATATTTGGAAGCAAAGTAGGTCTGCGATGAAGACCGCGAAATTGGACATTCACGCAAAATTAATGAAAAACTACAAACAAGTTCCGGAATGGTGGTTCATGATTCTGTTATTAGGAAGCACAGTACTATCTCTAATGATGTCTTTTATATGGGAAAAAGATATACAGCTCAAATGGTGGGGAATGCTTTTCGCCTTCGGGTTGGCTTGGATAGTCACTCTTCCTATTGGAGTCATTCAAGCAACTACGAACCAGGTTACATTTCCTCTTCTCGGTCCTTCGTTAATAAGTTTGAGATTATATCTTTTAATTTGTCTAATGAAGTTTTTGTCTACTTGCAGCAACCCGGATATGATATAATTGCACAGTTCATAATTGGGTATATAATACCCGGACAACCTATTGCAAACTTGCTTTTCAAGATTTACGGCAGAATTAGCACGGTCCATGCTCTATCTTTCTTATCTGATCTTAAACTCGGACATTACATGAAAATACCGCCTCGCTGTATGTATGTTGCTCAGGTATTGCACAGTCTTCTTGTGAGGGGTTAAGCATTTGAAACACTAGTTTTGTAATTCGAAATATTGACAATTCAGCGATTTGTTTTGCTCAGCTGGTCGGAACTTTTGTTGCTGGAACGGTCAACCTTGCAGTTGCGTGGTGGATGTTGGAGAATGTAGAGAACATATGTGATGTCGAAGCACTTCATCCGGAAAGTCCATGGACATGTCCGAAATACCGAGTAACTTTTGATGCTTCGGTGATCTGGGGTCTAATAGGACCAGAACGATTGTTCGGACCGGGTGGAATGTACAGAAACCTCGTATGGCTATTCTTGATTGGGGCATTCTTGCCCGTCCCCATTTGGATACTGAGCAAAATGTTCCCCGAGAAGAAATGGATTCCATTGATAAACATACCGGTTATATCTTACGGTTTCGCTGGAATGCCACCAGCAACTCCTACCAACATAGCAAGCTGGCTCATCACAGGAATGATCTTCAACTTTTTCGTGTTCCGGTATCACAAACGATGGTGGCAGAAGTATAACTATGTTTTATCAGCAGCATTGGATGCGGGTACCGCTTTTATGGGGGTGCTATTGTTCTTTGCTTTCCAGAATAATGGGGTGACACTGAAATGGTGGGGTACCGCGATCGATCATTGTCCGTTGGCGACATGTCCGACTGCACCAGGCATTAATGTCACCGGATGTCCAATCTTTTAAGTAGTAAGTTGGAGAAGTGGATTAGTTTAATAGAGTGGAGGGAATAGAAATTTAAATAAAACTTTTTGTCTGTATAGTGTGGCTTAGTTTTTTTTATACATGTTTCAAGCTAAGTTATGGCTTAGTTTTAGCTATTTTTTTATGCTTTTCTTGGAGAAATGTTATATACAAGCAAGTGATTTTTTTTCCACATTTGGCTTGCAATTTAATGAAATTATGCTCTAATTAATTACAGTTTTAATCTTTGATTATTTTGCTCCCAAATGAATCTTTTGAATTATAGATTGCCAAGAAATCAGCTAGGATGGATCTCTAAATATGGAAAGATGTTGATTTGGTGAATACAAAAAAATCAATATTGATAGAGGGGCTTCTTTTACACCTCCATCTGAAAATATCCACGATGATCTTTAAGAGATTTAAGAAGCTAAGGCCATCAATCTTTAAAACCGAAGGTGAGTCCTACAGTTGAGGGGTTGCGGTCCCTCCGTTGCTCACCAATTCACTATTATTAACCAAATCATAGGGTGAAATGCAGTCATGGTCCTTGAACTATAGCATTATTACTCTTGCTCAATCTATAAAAAGAACCCTAAGAATGTTATTAATATTACAACAAAGATCTTTCAACTTTATGTTACATTACCCTAAAGTTCAAATCAAAGGTGTCCCCTAACATAATTAATGAAATAACTTCAACTAAACTAACAAAAAAATTAACCGTATCATCATTTGATGTTCAGTTCACCTCTGCTCTATAAATTATACAAAATAATAATAACAAAATAGTATTACACAAAAAATTAAAGTCAGTGAATTTTTTATATATATGAGTGAAAAGTCAAATGTTAAACAAGAATAATTTGATTATAATCTATTTAACAACATATTCATCGTTCTTTTAGGAGATGAATGTGTCTTTTTTTAGGGTTAACTTCATATAAGTGCGATGCGACTTCACGTTTTTGCAAATAAAGGATTTTAGTTTGTTTTTCAGCAAATAAAAGATTGTGTTGTGGTCCATTTGTAGAGAGGTAAAGTCATTAGCATCTTTAAGGTGTTGACGTGGCCAAGAGGAATTTTTCCATTTCAAAAGATTGCCTACATAAATTGGTGGGTTAATTTTATATAAGTGTCAATGTAGTTTCACATTTTTGTAAATAAATGATTGTGATTTGGTTTTGTGTTTCCTCAATTCCACAAACGGAACAAAGCACGGTCATTTATTTGCTCAAAAACAACCCACAATTTTTTATTTGTAAAAACGTGAAACCACAAATCACTTATATGAAATTAACAATTCAATTAGAGTAAGATTATCATGTAAGTTTTAGACCATCTGTCAATCGCTTAAGTTTCTATTCTCTCAATAAACACATCAAACACCGATGGCAACATAGGTGAAATAGATTTATGCTAAGTATCCCATATTAGCTATCCACATGTGTGATTGGACATTTATAAGTGGTGAAAGTTCTCCCTTAAATGTGTCTTTTCAGGGATGAGTTAGGCTGAATCTAAGAGGTATTGAAGCCTACTAATCCGATGTTGGGAAGCTCATTCTTGACGCCGCCCGCGGATGATTATTCCTACAAACTTCACGCTCCATATGTGTTCTTGAGCGTGAGTGATATGCGTTAAAGTCCTCTAAATTCAAGGTATTTTTGAAATGAGCCAGGCCAAACTTAAGAATTTAAAATCCAAAAGGCCAACCTATGTACAACTTTCCACAAAACACTTCATCTCACCTCATTCACATCCTTCAAATTAAATTCTCCAAATGATAGAAAAAGAACAAGTGTTATAGCGTGAAGCTGAAGCAAAATTAATGCACAATTTTGGGATTATCCTGACTGATCATGAAGAAAAATAAGTATTATTTCTATAGGATTGAATTCAATAATTCATGGTCGTCAAAGAGGATAAGTTCGAAAAAGATCGATGTAGAAACAAAAATAAAGAGATTTATTCTCTTCTTAGTATGAGGATAAGTTTGACAAAGATGTAGATATTATAGAAAAAATATTTTATTCTGTATTATTGGTGGCTCAAATTCTATATTTATCAATGTTTCATGTTGTTGATTTTCGATTGATTTAGTAGTTCTTGCATAAAAAAGAAGCCTAGTAAAATAAAAAGAAAGCCTAGTAAAATAGAGTGAATGTTTTCTGATTTATACTTGGAGCACTATTTTGTAAATTGCGATTATTTTCTATTGCCTCTATTTAAATAATAATAAAATGTATACTTTAGTCTCATTTTTTTTGCTAGCTTGCTTGTCTTTTCATCTCATTTTTTTTATAAATAAAATTAATATAATAATATTTGAAAAGTTTCACCGTATATTTGAATATAAAGTAAAAACAATAAAATTAAAGTTAAAGTAGGTAAAATGGAGTGATAGACGGTTGGAAATGATCCTTTGATATTTTAATTTATACACTTTGAAGATGTGTTGACATATTCCAATAAGTAATTGGTTATATTTTCATTCTATATATGTTGTGTCTAACATTAGTTCTATCTTACTATTTTCATTCACTAATTTACTGGTTTAATATATAGATTACACTTACAAATTTGTCACTTTTCATCGTTTGACACCCTAAACTTATATTTGGATCTAGCGAACACATAAAATAATCAATTTAGGACGTTTTACACTCTTATTTGTTGACATGACATGAAATGCTAATTAAAGTTCGACTATGAGATATCGTAAGATCTACCAAATTAGCAAATAAAGGTACCGGTGTTTTAAAATTGACAAGTTTAAATATGTGCGTTAATTGTAGCTACAAATTTTGGATACCAAACAATAATGAGTGACAAGCTTAGCTATGTAATTATATTTCATGGAGCTAGAACACTAGTTCATTCTTTCTTTATATAAAAACCCTTATAACTTGTGATAAGGAATATAGACAATTAGGCCTCTGGTCCAATTCAGGTTCCAGCCCACTACTGTAGCCTTCCCACCGATGAATTGTGACTCGTAACATTCTGTTTTCTCGATCGGACACACGAGCGGACAAGCATGGATGAGTATACCAACCCCCTTTCTACTAGCTACGACCCATCGGAGATCAACAATCTACAACTTACCTGGCGGTCCACTCTGTCTTCCTTACTGTTAAAGGGATACTCTGTCTTTTAACTCTACTATAACTCAGCGTACTCTTTCTCTCTAGAATAAAAGATTGACTTTAGTACCAAAGTGTCAACATGGATAAACAGATCCTGCTGGATTCTCTAGCTTACTCCGTCATCAAACATCACCGTCCTCCACCGGAAATCTCCACATACTCTGTTACTTTTATTGCAATACTACCATCCCATGAGGCAATAATCTGGTAACTTAAACAATGTGTTCAGTTGAAAACCTTGGGACCTATTACTATTTATCTTACTATAGTTTACAATCAGATACCTATAAAGTTATGCCAAAATATGGAACTAGTTTGAACTAGTTTACGGAATTCCAATTCACATATCAAAATATATAATGAAAACGGAAAATTTTGAGTCTAAAACTTGGTTTTTATTTCATTCCTATTATTTTTCTAGAGAGAAAAAAGAAAAGAAAAAAAGGGGACAAAAAAAAGTTTCGGTTTAATAGCTCGGACAAAACACAATATAAGCCTGAACTCATTGAACATGCTGATTTGCCTTTTAAAGAGAATAAACCATGATATAATCCGACCAAACCAACTAAATTAAATGCCTAACCAATGGTCACCAAAGCATTCCCATTATCACAGAATACATCCATCCGTTCATTCTTCTACCAATCCCTAACGATAACCTGACTCGCACTTACCTTTTCAACTCAATACCTTATGCTGACTCCACTCAGCTGTTAAATACAAACCCGTAACAAACGGGATATGATATTTACCTCTGAAGGGACCTATATAGCACCACTGTCACGTACTTGGACACGAATCTATGTGTCGAACCGAGTGCAACAACAGCGGGTGCACCTTTCCCTTTCTGTATGTAAAGATGGTTAAGCACCACATGTTGAGGTCTCGATAATGGCGGTGTGATCTCCATGTTTGATGATGGCAGATTGAGGAGAGTCATCTGCAAGTGTGGTGGAACAAATGGTGGCTCCTTAGCGAAATCGTCATTTCCGAGTTGTAAATTGCTGTAGCTTGCATCTGGTGATTGTGGGGGTTCGAAGCTGGATATACTCTCGAGGTCCTCAGGAACGTAATCCTGCAAAAACAATCATTGATTGCCATATAAATGATGAACAAATTACTCTGTGGAAACATTTTGCAAACTACGCCCGTACTAATCATTGATTGTCCTTTCCAGTGCACATTCATCAAGGAACACTAAAAGGAGAAAACTATGTCCATTTCAAAGCAAATATGCAACGACAAAGGATCTCAAGTATTTATCCAAAGTTGGAGAATATGCAAATGCTCACGATACTTATGTAACTGTTCATACACGCATCTTCAAAACATTTCACAAGCTACTAGCTGCTCCTAGAAATAGGCTTCTTAATATATTTCACAACAAAGCTGGCCATAAGTTACTGCGAGTCTACAACTAGGATCTCGACATGTGTGTGTTCACCGGTAAATTGTCATGATTCCCTTGCTTCTCTTGTTTTTTTAAGGAACTTGTTTTGAGTGTCAACAGTGATTTACAACAGATCACCTAACTCGCTTCATTCTTTCTTGACTGAAAATTCATAATCGACTTTATTGAAAACGATACCCTTATAGGTAAACTTGCAAAAGAAATTATATACTATTTGCAGGAAAACCATAAATTAGGAATTAAATCGTAAATAGCAGCGGCTTAGGAAAATTCAAATACGTCCATCCTCTAGGTTTGCAAGCCATATAATAGTTGCTCGTGAGATTATCATCACACAAAACCCCAGGATTCCTCGTTAATTTTGTTTTCCTAACATTTTAAAGCATCACGCCAATATATCAAAGCAACACAATATCACGTGAAACATAAAACTATCGCATTCTCTTCGCTAATTAAATTACCTAGTGCACTTACGACCTACACTGTCTATACACACCCTTAGTAAAATAACAGAAACTCTTCCGTTATATATATTTTACAAAACGACAATCATAGATTTGCATATAATAGGACCACTGTGATAGAAATTTTGATTTCTTCATGCAGTGAACTGATATCTGTATAAAATATATTACAACTATTCCAACAAAATGCCTATAATTCATAAACCTCCAATGTTATTTGAAGTTTCTATGCTTTAGCTATAATTTCATTGGTTTTCCCCTTTATAGTATGCTATGCGGTAATCCAAGCAAATACTAAAGAAAATTTTCCTTAGGATAATGACACAACCAGTTTACAATTAGACCAAAATTCATCAAACTTATTCCTATGATTTCAGAACCATGAGAAACGGCTATTGTAACTGGTCATTTTGACGATGTCAGAGGCAGACCTAAAAGCCAAAATAAAAGGTAACAAAATTGCGCATTTAAGTTATATTCCACGTAGCATGAAATCGGAAACCGGTACTGACATCAATAAATGATACTTGCGAAAACATTGTAAGCGGAAACTCAAGGGGAAATGTGCACATAATAAAATATTAGGATATATGAACAAGAAATTAAAATTACAAAGATGCATTTTTGAAACTTTTTACATATAAAATGAAAAATATTATGTTTTTCCTTTTGAAATATTGAAACTGCTTTTGGAAAAGCATTTATTTAAAGAAACGAGTTTCCCATTTTCTTAAATTACGAATATCATCAAAACGTGAAGTAAAAGTTTCCAAAAGTTTCACAAATGCAAACAGTTTTTAAAACATAAAAACTCTTCAAAATCACATTTCCGAGCAACACTCGTGCTAAAAGAAGACTACTTTGTCCTATAACGGCACCCCACGTTTTTCAGACAAGAATAGAGTTGCAAATAAGAAAAAGATTGAATCTGCTATTACCCTTCATGCAAGCTTAAAAAAATAGTAAAAGTAAAAGAAAAAAGAAAAAAGAAAGGAAACGACAGTGTCACCTGCAAATCCAAAATATTGTAGGTAGTGCCGTTATCATCTTGAGCACAAGGTAAATCAGGAATGTACCTCCACTGTCCATCAACAATAAACCTATACTGATAAACCCCGGAAGGCAGTACTTTCATAATTGTGTAATCTTTACCAGATTTCTGCAACGGAACTCTGACCAACAAAGTCGAATATGTATCAGATACTATGTACAAAATATCTTCTAGCAACAGTTAAACAGAAAAGGTAACAATGAACATTTATAACCTCGTTTTCCAGTTATCCCAGGATCCCTCGACAGCTACTTCCCTGCCACCATAGCTCCATGTAATCATTGTAGGAATTCCTTGTTCGTCGCACATTTCATCAAAACCTGCACTATTCGGCATCCATGAAGGATTCGGAATTTGGATCTCATCTGGTCTTTGTAAAGGAATTACAGGTACCTAGAAGGAACGCGTTGAATGAAATAGAATCACAAGTCAACAGCTTTTATTAAGTGTTCACAACTGATGATGCGCGTACAAGTTGACTTAAAATAAAGAGAACATGCATAGATACGCCTACATTGTTTTTCAAGAGAAAAAAATTAATCGCTATCGTTTGAAATGGTACAACGATACAAAATGAAAAATTATGGACAAAAAATTACCAACAATAATCTAATTGCACCACTTAGGAAAGGAGAAAGTGGGGTTATTACATGGAAACGGAAATTCATATTGAATCTGACACGGAAACTGAAAACAAAACCAGCACCGAGAAATGATAATTGTAAGAATCAATGGAAACGGAAACGTGGGAAAGACGTAAACCATAAAAATGCATGTGCATATCTATACATTTTTTAAATTATAAGATATACATTAAAAAGAATTACATACAAGTTACATAATAGAGGAAAAAAAGAGAGACTTAAATTTTGAAATCCTGTAGAAGATAATCTATAATATATTAAGGAAATACCGATTGCAAATAACATTGATTATCAGTGATCTACTTCTAAAAATACATTGCATCCTAGAAACCGAGAGTATCTAAATGCAAAGAAATGAGTTTCCAAAGATACAGAAACGTGGCCGATACGTTTCATACAAGTTCCGAGAGTTTCCGTTTCTGAAATGTGCCCACGTGGATCAAACTTTCCATGCAACATGGATTAGTGTGTCTATTATTAGGTAAAACTTACGCCATTTCCAACGGTAGCGGTTAAATAACTCCTCAAAGTAGACCTTATACCCCTAACGTAAATTAGTATTTGACCTTAATTAGATCAAGTAAATGAAAACAACAACACTATTACAACGAATCCTCAAGCATGTCACACTGATATAACTTAACACTAGCAGTTTCCTTTGAGTGCAACAACAAAAACAACACAGCCTAGTCCCGAAATGTGTTACTCAAGTCGCGTTGGCAATGTAAATTCTCTCCCGCCACTCCGTCATATCCACCACCATATTTTGCTCAATCCCTAACACACTCACATCACTCTCAATCACCCTCTTCCAAGTTCGCCTACGCCTTCCCCGACCCCTCACTGTTTCCTCCCCTAGCCACTTTTCAATCCTTCATCGACATTGATGGGAAGAGCTCTTACTGTTCTAAAATCAACAACCACAAACAATGCATCCAATACAATTCAAATGCAGTACATAATCAACACCAAAATTAGGTAAAATACAACCCAAAAATACCAAATCAAGAACAACAATCATAAATTCTCCAAAAAAATAAAGAAAAATCCCTAAAATAATAGAATTAAAAATTTGGAACTTTAATTGATTTGCATGGTAAAAAAGATACCTACCTGAGGAGCAAACATAAGAGGAGAGTGAGTGGCCCTAGGATTATGAGGCGGAGACTGACCCATTAACTCCGGCGGCGGCGGAAGATACCCAAGATTACTGTCATCCGGCGAAATCATGACACCTCCGCCGCCTCCTCCGCCGTCATCAACCTCAACTCCGACTCCTCCGGCGGCTCCACCTCCACCTGCAGACTCTGATGTGGTGTTTGACCCATCTTCTTCGCCTCTTCCATTCACATTCCCCATTATTTAAATAAAGGATATGAAATCAAATCAAAAAATAAATTTTAGTGATGATTATTCATTAACATTCTCATAATTAGCAGATACCCAATTCAATTAGCAATAAATTAAGAACAACCCATCAATCTATAGCCCAAAAAGATACCAAATTTGAGAATTGTAGGTAGAAAGAAAGAAACCGATTTGAAACGGAAATTTTCTGTGGGCATAAATATCAGGGTAAAAAACAAAAACAAATCATTTTTTTTATTTTTTTATTTTTTTTTAAAAAAAGAGGAAGAGTGGAGATGAAAAAGTAAAAAGAATTTTCCGATGAATTGGGAAAATTAAATTGGGATTTTGAGAAAAAAAGGTAAGGGTGGAGATGCGGTGTTGCTAGTGGTGGTAACTTTGTGGGCCAATTTGAAAATGAGTTTTATATCCAAATTTTTATTATTTTTTTTTATATTTGTTTGTAATAATATAATTAATGAAAAATCGAATTGCATTAGCACTTTGAAGTTAAATGTGGTTAGACAAGAAGGTTCAAGGTTGTAGAGAAACTTATTTACAATCTGAGATGTCTCACCTGTAGTTTTATTGGTGGAGGTTTTGATAATGACAGTAAAAATAGAATTAGTTGAAGAGTTTACAAGTGTGTCATTTTTTTACTGTTTAGCTCACCTTCAAATGCAAATTCAATTGATTACTAATTTGATTTTGGGAAATTATACGTACACTCATCAATAGGGTTTTACATCGATTAAATTTGAATCGATTCGGAAAAAATGAAAAATGAAATCAAATAACTAAGTGATTGATAATTATGAATACGAATCGAATATAATATAACCCGAACTGGATGGATTGACAGTTGTACAATTATGATACATTGACTAAAATTTGGATGGTAAGTCTAGCGTGAAATCCTACAAAAAAGTGATTAATACTCTTAAGCAGGGGCGGACCCAGGATTTGGAGATCGGGGGGGCTAATTTTGGCTTTAGCGTAAATTTTTTTTTATATATGCGTGTATACAAAAATGAAGTAGAGTTGATAAAATTAGGAGAAACAAATTAATGATCTAATAAAAAATTGTTGATAAAATTATTAAAAATAGAAAGGAAAAACAAAAAAAAGTAGAGTTTTCGATCAAAATAACATTAAAAAACTAAAAATAGATGAAAAACATTAATAATGTTAGGGGAAAATATTGATGCAATTAATGTTAGGAGAAAAAAATTAGAAATTGATGAAAAACATTAATAATGTTAGGGGAAAAGAAATTGATGAAAAGCATTAATAATGTTGGAAAGAAAAAAAATGTAGATGGTGGGATTTGAACCTTAGTCAACACATCTAAATACACCCCTTCTTACCAACTCTTCCACCCTTTCACTTCGTCTACCTTATCATCTTTATTTTTAATACACATTATTTTTGGGGGGGCTAGCCCGAACATATCGGTATATTCCTAAGGGTTGTGCCGGAACTGAGGGGGGCTCGAGCCCACCCGAGCCCCCCCCTGGGTCCGCCCCTGCTCTTAAGTTGTTTAAATAATTCTCGACTTTCGAATTCAAACTTTAATATATGTATACAACTTTAATTTGAAAAAATAAGCACTTAATAAGTGCCTCGAGTATTAGAAAATAATATAAAAGGTGTTGTTAACCTTAACTATCTCGAACTTTTGGTTCCATCTTAATCGGTTAACATAATATCGGAGTCTCTATGATCAAAAGGTTTTGAGCTCGGTTTCTGACAACCTCAATATTGGAACATTCGCTTGAGAGGTGTATCAAAAAATAATATAAAATATTTTGTTAACCTTAACTATATAAAAAGAGACAGGATTAAAAATCTACTATAAGTTGATAATATTTATCTTCTCTATGCCCTAATCTCTTTACTCATTTAGTATCATTTCGATCATATAGTATACAACATTTAATCATGGTCTAAACCATATGCAAGTCCTTAAAGATGTCTAAAGAGGTCATTTTAATCCCTCAACTTTGGGGACGACCTATTAGGTCCCTCAACTATCAAAATGTGACCTATTAACTCTCTCAACTATTAAAATGTGGACTTATTGAGTCATTATTCGATGACGTGGCACTGAGTTGACAAATGTGAAAAATATATATTTTAATGCCAACTCAGTAACACGTCATCGAATAAAGACTCAATAGGTTCACATTTTGATAGTTGAAGGACCCAATAGGTCGTCTCCAAAGTTGAGCAACTAAAATGATTTTTTTGTACAACTTTAAGTATCCACACATGATTTAAGCTCTAATCATCTGAAAAGTGAAATCTGAGTGAAATTCTAACCAAACACTAAATGAACTTCTTTTTTACAGAAAAAAACAAAAACTTAACTGCAGAACAGAGAAATAAACACCCATAATCATTTAATCCTTAGTTAATATGAAAATACATAAAGAAAATGGAGAAGGGATGGTCGTGACAAAGTCATTTTCCTAGATTTTCTTTTCCACTTATAATTTCCCTTGTACACATTTTATTTTTAAGGTTAAATATTGTGAAGAGTAAAATACAGCTTACTTTTAAAAAAATACGGGTCACTTTTGAGAAATTTGTCCTTTCAATATATCTAATTCTTTAATCCAAAATTTCATATTCTCTAAAAAAAATAAAAAATTTCATGATTTCGAACTAAAATGAAAATAATTTCAAACAAGTTAAAACTCTGAAAATGAAAAAAATAATCCGAAGGAGTTTCAAACACACAAAATGTCCGAGTTAATTTTTTTGAAAAACATCATTACAAAAAAATGATATGTGAGCCGTTAAATTTTTTGTTTTTATAAAGGAGCAGGGGGCTGTTTTTGGCCCAAAGCCCAAGCATATTGGGCCAAAAACAGCCCACTTCTCTCTTATTTAGCAAAAACAATCAATTTCACTTTTCTCAATTTTTTTTGTCATTGTTAAATTTTGGAGTTTGTGGCTTTTTCAACGTTAAATTTTCAAATTTTTGGTTCGACATGAAAATTCTACTATTTTGATTAAGAGAAAATGAATTTGTGGTTTAAAGGTATAACAATATTAGAAGGGAAAAATTAAAGTGAGTACTCATAATTAATTTATGCTTTTCTATTTTATTAAACTATAAGGTGATGTTTGATAAAATTGAAAATTAAATTTTCAAAAATTAAGTACTGAATTTAAGTATTAAATATTATAAAAGTTAGAAAATATTAACCTATAAAATTATTTAGTTTAAACTGAAAATTGAGTGCAAAACATAATTGACGTGTTTAATAATTCAAATACACAATTTCGAAGTTGTAAATAAGATGATACCCATATTCATACCATATTCATACCAAGTATTATCAATTTTGGTGAAGGTGGAAAAAATTCTTTACGATCTAGGCAGATGAGCTTCCTGATAGGGATAAATTTCGGGTTATTTACGATGTAATTAAATGCATTTAGTGTAGTTTTAAGTCTTTTTATTATACTTTGTGAACAAATTAATTCTCAATCACTTAGTTTGAATTTATCTTCGTAAAAACACTATTTTCATCGGAAATCGTCAAAGTAACTCATGTTTATTTTGTTTATAGGTTTACTTCAAAGATAAAAATTATCCATGGTGAAAGACAACTTTCAGACATGACTAGAGGTGTTTTTGTGCTAGTAAAGAGCTAAGAGACAAGGAGTTTTGCAAATAATTCAAGAAAAAGTCAATCTGCCCAGAAATTGCTCTTGACACGACCCGTGTCCAAGTTCCACACGGTCCGTGTCAGGACAAAGATGGTCCACACGGTTTGATTTCAGGGGCGTGTTAACTGGTGTTCACACTTATATTGAAGGACACGACCCCGTGTCACAAAGGAGACATTTAATTTGCGCGGCGTTTTAATTAGCAAAAATCCAACTTGTCGAGTAATTAATGCGACACGACCCCGTGTCAAGGGACACGCCTGAGCTGATTAAAGTCATTTTAATGCATTTTTGCCTTGACACGGCATTTCAAGTGTCCCACACGACCCGTGTCAAGCTTTATTCTGCACTTCGATGAGATTTTCAAGCATGTGTTTTGAGGATTCACACTTGTTCACAAAGCCAACTTTTCTGTATAAATATGGGGGTTATCTAGCCAGGAAAACAATCCCTCTTTAGTTATGTTTACTTCCATTTAGTTGTACTTCTCTCCATTTAGTTGTTTAAAAAGGCGATCCAAGTACGATCCATGTTCCAATTCACCTCTTTTGTAAACTTGTAATCCATTCCCATTCCACTAATACAAAGTTATTTATTATTTCCTTCATCTTCATCCATTCTATTCAAATCTTCAAGTTGGCAGAGAGTTCCTCTCCGAGGACATAAGCGACGATCGTGTGTCTGGTGTAGTGCGATAAAAGGGAGTAGCTAAACTTTTATCTCACTAACCTAGTTGTGACCCGTCTATGTGCTAGACTCAGCAGTATCATTTTGTTTCTTTACATAGTTTATACAATAGTTTTGTATAAATTAATATGTTTGATTTATCATCATCATATGCTTCTCTTAATGCTTATTTATGAATACTTGATATGAACTTGACATTTCTACCGGATTTATATAGGTGATTGCCTCCACCGGAAGTGACGAGCCGGAAACCGTAGATATTGACGATATCACGGAACTTAAAGGGCCCTAATTTCTAAATCCATTTGAGACACTTAACCTTGAAATTATAGGATTAATTAAGTGTGTACTTACGAGTTCATACGTGTTTATAAACATCATAAAAAGCTAGCTATGGTAGTTTGATTAATCTTAATACTATTTTATCTTTATTGTTGTATAAAACTTACCATCACCATTTCATGCTAAGGAATATGGAAAGTATTTGTATGTCGTAGTATAGGAGTAGTTTATTAATCACCCCAACACTCTAAAGTATAAATTTCGCTTAGATAACAACCCGAGGCCGAGTAGTTTGATACTTATTGGTATAAATCCCGTGGATTTGATACCCGGACTTAACCCCCGGATTATTACTTGATAACGATAGGATACACTTGTCCTCTAATTGTAGGCCTTTTTGTAGCACTAGCTCGAGGCCGCATCACTTCCAACAAGTTCATAATCTCAAATATATTCAAACGTCAATGAACTAGGTCTAATGATGTACTTCAGGGTAAAAGATACGCCAAAAGCTTCATACGTAGCCCACTATCTAACCAAAATAAATGCTCGATCACACTTTTGCAGGGATACTGGCCAATGGAGGGATTCACCCACGTGCGTAAGAAATCTCCCTAAAGATGGTGGGATAAGGATGACAACAACACATGTACCACGTCATCATATCTTCGCACGAATATAATCCTAAGAAAATGTCGTTACATTCTAAGACTTTGTTCTTTATGACTGAAAAAAAACCCGAACAAAACTAAAATTTACTAAATTAAACTGAATTGAAAAACATTTACTGGAGTGAAATTACTGAAAACTAGTGAACTAAACTAAACTAAACTAAACCGAATAAAATCCTGAGAAAAAATCACTACATTCTAAGACTATGTTCATTATGATTGAAAAAAATCGAATCTGAACTGAAAATTATTAAACTAAACTGAATTGAAATGCATTTACTAGAGTCAAATTACTGACCTAAACTAAACTAAACCGAACTGAACTGAAATTAAGTACTGATAGATTAGGAACATGGCCTAAGAGAAAAAAGGTAAAAGAAGAGATTATAAATATTACTAGGCTATTACTCAAAGTAAAATGACTAAGCATATTATCAATACTTAAACGTTATGGTCGAATACAATGAAGCCTCCACGGTGGTCCAAGTCATTCATACAGATTTATACAGTGGGGGCTCATTGATGCTTGTAAGTATATATATTAGGAGAGAAATAATGGAGAATGAACAACAATTTAGATAAGTATTGGTAGGGTAGACTTGAAAATATAGAAGGGAGAAAGGAAAACAAAATTGTTGTTGTTGTTATTTACGGAAGCTTATAAGATTTAATATTATGAGATGTAATATTAATTAGATTAATACTTTGAAGCTGGGTAAACGGTTTATTGTGTGCTAATAAAACTTGTAATATAATATTTGGATGACAAGGGTAGGCAACCAAACCTCCCTTAAACACTTAACTTCCCATTTCTAATTCCTGCCTTTGTTTCTTGATTTTTTCATGTACTTTGTTGAAAGTCATATCCTATGAATAATAACCCTCATTTTTCTTTTATATTTCATACTTGCCATCATTTAGTTTTAGATCATTAATATTTTTTTATTTATAATTTGTTCTGTTAATACATGAGTCGATCCTTCTACTTGGACAGATAATTAGATATTTAAATTTATAAATCCCATAAACTTAGGCTATGTTGATTATCTCTCAAATCTTGCAAGCCAAATCATAGAGGAGATGATAAAAAGATCAAGTTGATGAATAATTATAAAATAAATTATGAGAGTCTTTAAGCTAAGATAAATGCACACTGAAATATGAAGTTTAAAATTGAGTGAGTCAAAAATATGCTTCAGATCAAGCACTCGATACCATATATGGATACATCATAAGGATAATGAGAGGACTTTTCTAGCTAACTCTCTCAAGGTTCTCATTTTTTTATTAATTGATCTATTAATAATTTAATTTTGTATAAATAAAATGAATAGCCCTTATTTCGGGAGGGATATTTTGAAATAGAATTAATTAGAAATATTATACAAATGTTAATACAAGGACATTGATTCCTTAATACCAAATCTTCGGTTATGTTAAAATTTGATCAAATACCTATTATATGTATTTTATATTAGTTTTAAGTTATATTGGAGTTCAACCAAATCTATTAACTTGTGTATGGGTTGGGAGTCCAAATCCAACATATATATAAAAATATTATCTTCATCATTAAACCAAAAATTTAATTATAATCCCAAGTGATTCATGGATTATTAATTTACTAAAAAGTCCTTGTAAAGTGCAAACCGAGGAGGAATTGATGGCATAGTAGTAATAAGAGATAGATGATAGGGCATTTATAAACAATAAGTAAAACCGCTGAGAAAAATTGCATGTTCCTTCATATTCTCCTATAAATATATACAAGCTTCATTTAATAAGAAACAGAAACATTTTAGAATACGAAAACATAAAGAAGATGAGCTACTTTAGCCGTTTTTTGAAGCTCATTTCAATGATGATCATGATCATGAGCTTGTGTGGAAGATTAATGGCGGCCGAAGACGACGGAGAGAACAATAGTCATATATACCAGTTATCGAGCAGGGAAGAGATGGCGAAATTGGCTGGTTATGGTGAGGAAAAGCTTTCGAATGTGATCATTACCGGTTCTCTTCTTTGTCAATCTTGTTTCCGCGGTGAACGTCAAATTCAAACTTGGCCGCTTTCAGGTGATTAATTTTTTCATTTCATTGTGTGTTATATGTTATACGAAATCCGAACAAAAAGAGACTAAAGCCCGATATGATCATCACATGGTTAGTACTCTTAAGACGAACGAAGATAGAGCTATATACTTAAAAATAAATAACAAATGTAGATTTTGATAATAGGACTTCTCTTGAAATGTAAAGCTAGGATTACTATTCACAATTTCTAATACGACAGTATAATTTACATACATGATATGATCTGTTTGAACTGATTCTCATCTTATCATAATTTAAAACGTATAGTTATGAGAAATATATAAATCACCCTGTTTGACACCCTTTAAATCTTTTGTCTTCTTGAATAGTAGTTCTTTTATTAATTAAAGTTCAGGTGGATATTAATATCACATGATGGGTGCAACAAGTACTCAAATTAATGTATGTAGTGGGAATATTTTCGATGATTTTATTTCTTGAATGTTTGAAGTTTAAGGGGGCAAATGAGTAGTTTAATTTGGAGTATATGTACATGATATGCAATTTGAGCAACAAAGATATGAAGTTGTTTTCAGCCTAACTTTTGATGGAAGAATAATAAAATCGACAGAATTAGGGAACAAGTCATTATTTATATACTGCTGAAATGTCACTACAACATTTTCTAAGCAATTGCAACAAGTTAAATTTTACTGCACTATCTTCTAAATAATAAAATTTTATTATATACGTTAAGGCTCAAACTCAAAATCTAATTTTGAGTTAGTAAACATTTGTTTTTGAAAAATCGCCTTAACATTCTTAATCAGTCAAACCAAATATTTATAATAATTACGAATAATTTTGAATCATAAGTGTTTCAAATTTTAATTAAAGATCTAATTTTTAGACATAGTTGTCATAGTTGTTATTTTGTTGATAAACTCATAAGGAGCAAAAGATAGACTCAAAATTCTACTCTCATATACCGGCGAGCGTGCCAATTGGACTTTAGTCATAGTAATTAGTGTGGTTGATATTGTTTAGAAAAATAAGACAATAGAATAATTATTTAGCATGGTACAAAATTTAACATAAAGGTTATTGTGGTTGATTTGAATGGGAAATTCTAGGGTCACTTTGTTTTTCACAAAGTAATCATTACTTTGTTTTGTCCACCATTAGATCATGGGTTAAAATCTAATCTAATGGTGGATAGGACAAAGTACAAACAAAGTAGAGGAAAAACAAAGTGACCATAGCCTACACCTGATTGAATTTGATCTTTACGTACGAAAATGATCTAAACCTGATATTTACGAGCTGTAATTTCTAGCCTCGAGATAAAACAAAAATTCATATTCCTAGACATATTTACTTAGAGGTGTACTTTTTAGCCTCCAGTACTCAATAAAATTTGAAACTGTCTATCTTTTGTTTTTCTTTTTATGAAAACTGTCTATCTTTTGTTTTTTTTTGAAAACACTGTCTATCTTTTATTAACAAAGAGAATGCATCTTCTATAAATGAGACTTCAAATTGGACCTCTCATAAACATTAAACTTTAGTTTGCACTGTTATTTACGTTCTCTTATTATATCCAATTAGAATTTTAAATAATTTTACAAGTTCAATTTCTACCATATGGGACAACAAAACAGAGCAAAATATATATAGAGTAAGATTATTAAGGTGCCCTTATTGGTTTTTTTTTTTTTTTTGAGAGAAGGTGCCCTTATTGATTACTAGCTAGTTACTCTTCAAAAATAAAAAATAAAAAAATTGTTATCCCTACCTAGAAATATAAATTTCGAAGTCAAGGACCATCCAAAGTTGCTTTCACCCTCTCAAGAAGCTTGGCTGTTCATGTTTATTTTTCGGAGAGATTGCTAAAAATTGACCATATACTTAACAATCTCACATCAAAAACAACTACTCACCATTTCAAATATTTCCTATAACTTTCCCTTGAAAGTTTTGATTATTTTATAAAATTCAAGTATATAATAAACATATTTGTTGATTTTTATTTGATAAATTTTTGCAGGTGCTTTGGTGACCATCAACTGCAAAGGAAAGAGGACTAGAAAAAATTTAGTAAAAGCTGTCACCGATGAATTTGGTGATTTCCAAATTGATCTTCCTTCCCATCTCCATGGAATCCCCAACTTGCACAAAAAATGTTCTGTTCATGCTCACAGAATACCGAAATCCTCGGCTTGTCACCCGACATTTGCAACAAACCAAAAGATGTTGACTTTAATGTCGGCTAAGAATGGCAACCGAATTTACACGACAGGGCGGATCAAGTTTCTGCATTCGCATTCTTTACCGATACATATTTGTACTAACGGAGGAAGCAACTACAAAATCAAGAATGAGGCTCAGTTCTAAGCAAAATACGCGGGATTGGGACTAAAGCTCATTAATTCGGATGGCGCCTCAGTCAACAACAATGAGTTGAAAGGATTCGGTCCATTTTGTCAGTTACAATATATATAACCTATATATACAAGTATGCATGAGTGAGACTGTGAGAGCAGAAGTGAGAGATTCTACCGTCTGTGTAAGGAAATCGAGATCGAGATCAAAAGATCCTTCTTGTATATAACGATACCAATAATATACTATATAATTAAGAACATCTATAAAGAAAAATTTCCAGTTTTCTTATGAGAAATGCATCTGTGAGATTTCACTACTACGTATATTTTAATTAGAGTACACAGTATAATATAAAGATCAAGATTCAACAGAAATATAATTTTCTGCAATAGTTTTTGGAGTGTCTTAAATCCCCATATTTATATAGTTGAATTTCAATTACTCTTAAGTTTATCAAAATTTCAATTTCTTTTCTTGACATGATTGACTTATAGGACCTTATTTGCTAAATACCATTACTATAGACCCTTACTTGTTCCATGAAACACGGATTCATTATTTGCAAATAGTGCAAGTCACATGATTTTATTTTATTTTTGTATTTTGACGTTAAAAAATTTATATAATAATAATTTTGGTCCTCAAACTCCGAAATTGATTTGCAATTATTTTTTAGAAACGTGTCATTAGGCCATTTTCCAACCCCATATTTTGATTCCAACATGATTTCTCATTTTGATTGTTCGAGGAATCACAATTTATTTGAGAGAATGGGAAGAAAACGAAAATTAACAAAAATTGCATAATAATAAATTGGAGAGAGAAAAACTCACCTCAAAAATTGCATAATGATAATTTGGAGGGAGTCGAAGTACCAAAATTTAGTTTAGTTCACTCAATTCAACCACAAAGAACTGAACCTAAATATCCATACTAAATGTACATCGTTCAATTACTCTTCCAATGAATTATATATCTTTTTTATGCCATCTTATTCTTGAATTATATATCTTTTTATGCCATCTTATTCTTTTGTTTCTTCTCTCCTTCTTTCTCTTTTTTTTTTCTTCATTTTCTAACGGGTTCCTGGTTGGAACCCAAAATTTTTACCCGGCGAAATCTAGAAAATTCTAGATTTTGGCCACGACTGGATTTTGGCTGGTTCCAGCCCTGGCCAAAATATAGGTAGGCCGGTTGCCGAAATTCTAAAATCCGCATTCTGACCAGTGTTGGAATAGACCAGATTCCGGGCAGTCTAGATCTATTTTTTTAAAAGAAAGAAGAAGAAGGAAGGAGGGAACAGGAGGAGGAGGAGGAGGAGGAAGAAGAAAAAATAAAGATGGAGAGAAGAGTTATGGTGGAAGAGATGGAAAAAAAAAGAGAAAGGAGGAGAGGGGGCTAATATGGTAATTTTGCATAGAAATGTCAACGAAGTTAACAAAAAAGTGGTCAAATATGCGTTGACCGGTTATAGCATGTAGCTAAGTACCAGTTTGAGGTCATCGATAGTTTGGGTACTCTGGTGGATAAAAATTCTTTTTCAATACCAGTTTGGAAAATATGGTATAGTTTGGGTACCAATGGTGTAATTTAACCCTGTATTTTAAGTATATCCCAACCCCACACCACCACCACACATCCCATTTGAGCAAAGACCACAATATTATTAAGAAGCAAAATTCAGAACATTACAAACAAACTACGGGGAATCAAATTCTATCAAGCATAACTACACCAAACCACTTTTAGCGGCCACAAAACCACCATTCTTGTCCCTAACAATACACCCAAAACTAGCCATCCCTAACACACCTGAAAGTAGTCCTTCAACTTCAAACAGATTGATAACACAACAACTTTCTACATTACTTCGCCCCTCAGAAACTTTACCTTTATCACCGTGGCAAGCAAAGACACAAACAGATCATTAAACCCTTTGTATGGATCCGTAGAGGTATGAAGTTGTTGGCAGTTGAGAATACAAAAGTTACGAAATTACTACAACATGTACCGAGATATTCTGATAATACTTCCCGCCGCCGTCTGGAACATATGCGATGCGAAAGTTGACTGCTTTTTAGAGAGAGAAAAGAGGGCAAAAAGTTTTAGAGATCTAGAGGTTTTACCATAACCCATGCCATACTCTAGGTTTCCCTTGCGACTGATTAAGGTTGGTTGATTGGCGGCTTAAGGTGTTCATCAATAATCACACCTCTTTGATGCTTTAGTCTTTGAAGACACGCGACAAACGCATCTTGCATGACGAAAAATAGCACGTACTCGATTAAAACTCTCACCATGTTTCCTTATACAATAAATACACCCCTAACAAAACTCGGTCCGAAAAAAAAATAACATACCAATTAATTTCTTCACGGCTGTAACACGAAAACTACGAAATTAACATCACTGCTTGTACCGAGATATTTTGATGATAGTTCCCATCGATGTCGAAAACATATAATATCTCGGTACACGCGGTGATGTTAATGTCGTAATTTTCATATTACAACGATGAAGAAAATAATTGGTATGATATTTTTTCTCGGACCGAGTTGTTTTTAGGGGTGTATTTATTGTGTAAGGAGACATGGCAGGAGATTTAATCGAGTACATGCTATTTTTGTCATGCAAGAAGCAAGAGGTGTGATTATTGATGAAAACCTCCACCAGGAGAAAAAATCTGTTGTCCCCAAATTGGTGTCCCCTACCATGTCCCACTCACATAAAATTAGTTAAACATGTCCCACTCACATAAAATTAGTTAAAATTAGTTATGTGAGTGGGACATGATAGAGAACACCAATTTAGGGACAACAAATTTTTTCTTGCTCTAATCAGCCGCAAGGGAAACCTAGAGTTATCTCTTGGTGGATAACTTCAGCTTTAAGAGATTGATTTGATGGAGGGTAGTGAAGGGTAAATAAAGGAAAGGAATGAAAGGGGAAGGAAGTGCAAGGAAAGGTAAGGAATACATTAATCATATCCATGTTTGGTTGGGTGGGAAGGGTTCATAAAGGTTTCTACCTTTCCCTTGTTTGGAATGGAGGGGTTATGGAAGGGTAAATCATTATAAAATGACTAAAATTATCATGTAAAACTTCTAACCCTTCCAAACCCACCAAATTGGAGGGTTGAGAATTGATAGAAAATCTATACAAAAAAAATCCTTCCAAACCCTCCAAAAACCCATCCAAACCCTTACCTTCCAATAATTATTTCTCCCAAACAAGGGATTCTAAAAACCCTTCCTAACCCTTCCCTTACTAACCCTCCCAAACCCATCTACCAATCAATCTCTAAAAGTTTATCTATTTTTTATAAGTCTTCCGGTTCTAGGAATGAAAAATCTCTTAAAACTATATTTCCTTTTAACTTAACTTCCAAACTTTGGGTTGTTCAGGTTCGGCAATTGGTAGAACCTTATCGAGCTCGAGTTGAGCTTCGAGGACTAGGAGAAAGCTAAATGTGACTTAGCAACATCGACAACGAAACGAAATGAGAGGATGACATCAACGAGGAAGATGGAGAGTGTCAGGGAGAGATGGATCGGTGAGGATGAGAGCGACAGAAGTGATGAAGAGAATAGATATTAGGGTTGAAGGATTATAGGAGGCAGCAAACAATTGAAAAGGATTATAGGAATATATAAGTAGTCTAAAAACAAACCCTAAAAGTGTGTTTTTTTATAGTGAAAAATCAACTTAAAAATATTTCTTGAAATAAAGTAACATATTATATAAGTGAAATAGAGATCGATCCAATGATAAAAAAGATAAATAATCAAAATATCAAGTAACCATAGCTTTCGTTCATTCCAAATGGCTATTGAGTCTTTAATTTGAGTGAGTTGAAATATTTTAAAGTAGAATTAAAATAATTCTTATAACCAACGTTATCTTCTTCAATGAAATATATAAATTGAAAATGAAACATAATACATTGTATATAGGTCTGCTTAAAATCCAATTTCAAAAGATAATTTAGTCCTCTATTGTAATTAATTATAACACAACCATTACAAATTGAATAAGCATTAAGACATTCATATGCAAAAAAGATGATGCGGTAGCTGGATTGTTTATATATTGTGTCAAAGTGAGGGAGTCAATAACATTGGATTAATTTGTTGAGCATCGAATTCTAAACTTTTGATTAAAAGAGGAAGAACTTTTACCACTTCATCACAACTTCATATATATGGACTATTCATCCAAAAAAAATAAAAAACGTGAGATCGATGCCACCTCGGCATGCTTATGAGATTTGAAACCATTCAATATAACCCTAATTGCTCAACGGCTCCCAACTTAACGGATTGTTAAGTAGAGGAAAAGCTTTCGAATGTGAACATCCATGGTTCTCTTCTTTGTCAATCTTGTTTTCATGAACTACAACTGGGAATTTCATGGTTCTCTTCTTTGTCAATCTTGTTTTCATAAACTACAATTGGGAATTTCAAGTACATATTGATGGCTTTTTAATACAGTGGAAGTGCAAATGTCAATCAATGTACAATATCATCCCGTCCGACTCGAACCTTTTTTATATGCATTGCTAATATAGTCAATCACTTTCACTCGATTTCAAGGGCGAGACTCGGTTTATTTCTAACCCATCACTATCATTTAGGACTACTTCTTGCTCATTCCTTCCACTTTAACACCACCGGTTGTTACAAGTCTATTCTTAAACCAATTATAAAAGTTGATATAATACCGCAAATGTATTATCCAATTCAACACAAATTCCTATCATTGAGCTTACGACTTTAAAATGTCTACATGTATTAGAAATCCACCCTAGTGGTATAACTGAATCATTTCCTACTTCCATCGTCATCCTTTAGATTGAACTTGTCACAATCTATGAATTGAGCCCCACTAGGAGTTCACTGACATCAAATAAAAGGCCATGGATTGTGCCAAAAGAATGCATTTTGACTATTGGACATCAGAAAGATTGTGAAGTTTTCCTTTATGCACATTACAGAATGCATACTCACTAAGCTATACATTTAAAAGAACATATATATAAATGCATATAAAGCTAGGTTCAATATTTGGACCCTTCCATAAATATGGTGTGCGTTGTTCCCTGCATAATCCTACAAACTCCAACATACTAATTTTTGTGACCTATGTTCATTACTAATGGTTTCTAAAGCAGGGACTTCGAAAAATCCTACTAACGAAAAAATTCTTTTTCACATAAAAATGACTCATGTACTGCAGAGAATCATAATCCAAATGATATTCCATCTTTATGGAAGGGTCCAGAGTATTTTGAGGTACTACTCGCAGAAATACCGAAATTGTCGGCTTGCCATCTGAAATTTGCAACAAACCAAAAGATGCTAATTTAACATCAGCTAAAAATGGCAGCCGAGTTCATTCTACTGAGGGGATCAAGTTTCTGCATTCGAGTTCTCTACCGTTGCATCTTTGGACTAACAGAGGAAGCAAGTATAAGATCAGGCATGACGCAGTTCTAAAGCAAATACAGGATGTTGGGACTAAAAGTCATTAATTTGGACGGCGCCTCAGTCAACAAAATGAGTTGCAAGGGATCAGTCCATTTTGTCAGTTTTAATATGTCCACCTATATATACGAGCGAGAGATTCTAGAGTCAGTATAAAAAACTGCGAGAGATCGAGATCAAACAATCCTCCTTGTATATAATGATACCAATAAAATACAATATAAGAACAATCTACAATGAAAAAATTTCAGTTTTTCTATAAGCAAAGCATACCATCAAAACGAAAAGCGCCAACTTTAGTCTTGCAACAACCATAGGAACATAGTGAAAGGCTTCTTCTTAATGAATCCCAGTATCGGTATTTAACTCAAGAAGATTGGGAGACTTTCTGCTCATCTTGTGAAGCTATATATTTGGCAACACCAGCACAGCAAGTAAGCTTATCTGCTTTCTCATCAGAAATTTCGATTGAAAACTCTTGTTCAAAAGCCATTACCAATTCCACTCTATCTAAGCTATCCAGCCCCAGATCCTTTTGGAAATCAGCTGTTTTAGTTACCTGGATAAAGGTAAAATAAGATTAAGAAATATTAATTCCTCCAATCTTCATATCCAGCAAAAGAATGCTTTGTTTGTTAGCCATGACCTTTCTTTGAATGTATGAAGATTATGAAATGGGCTTAATCTATGTTGCATGGACACGGCCAAGGACAGACGCCGAGAAACGTTATTTACAGAACATAACCTTCATAACACAAAACATAGGGCTAATGTATCCCTAGCCACTTGTAGTTGTCCAAAAAACTCAAGTGCTTCCATATACTTTAAAAACGTCATATTAGACTCCTTAAAACTATACACAGTTCGACTTGTCCAAAATCTCACCATAAATAAGGGGACAATTGACTTTTCCGGACAAATACAGGGACTAGGCGATGTATTATGCTTTATAAAATGGCAAACTTAACTTCTCATCAATAAGCTTGCTACCCTTGTCCACTAATTCAAACCGTGATACACAAAGCAAAGAGATAGAATTCTAATTAAAAAAGTAAGTAAAATATGCATTAATTACCTTACTAGCATCCATTTTATCGAACTTCTTAACTAACCCTATCACTCGATCCATGATTTCATCCGGGTTGCTACCACTTGATGCACACATTTTGCGGTATAATTGCCCAAAAACGTTCCTTCTCTGACTGCATGGAAGCTGTTCAGAAGCAACTCTGAGCCTCAAATGGCTCAAGATAGAGTTTCTTATGTTTTGCATATTAACAGAACCTGCAGAATACACCTATGATCTATGTAAGCTTTAGAACAAAACGAAATATATATTCGACATAAAAACTGCATCAACTTAATATACATTGTCTAAGTGATAGCAAATTGAAAACTGAACTTTAATTTTAACCAAAAGAATTATTCTAAATATGAGTTTTATCGACATGTTCAGTGTTAGGAGGCAAGTTGACGTGTAGGCATCGTCGGGACTTCAAGGAAGTCCCAAGAGGCAGTCTCCAATGGAACACCGTTAATGTCTAGTCATAGAAGAACAAAGAAAGTGTTAAGACATACATGAGAGAAAGGTACATTAGGCGACAAGATTCCATATTCAGCATAGAATCTCCGCCGCCCATGTCAGCACTAACTTATACTAAGAGGGGTGAATGTATCCATAAGGTAGGAGCCTTATGAACGTTATGGGCGGACAGAGCCCACAATGTGGGCTTCTATTTATGTCAAGGGTCAATGATAGGGAACGTTTTACGGGACGAAATGCGGACAGAGTGATTGAGGGAATGAAATGAAAGTAATATAAATATATATGAATATGGCAAAAATGTGAAAGTTCGGAGAAGAATAAAAGGGAGCTTACAAGATGAGATGTTGGGTATGTTTAGTTTAGCGATGTCGACTACCTGTTTGTTTCTTTGACGCACTCAACAACAACAATAATAATAGTCCGCACAAAAACTCTTCAACATGGCGCCATCAATATAACATATTTGGGCTCCATAAATATTTTTGTTGCAAAGCCCATGGGCCGGATAAACGGGAATTACATCAAACATACCTACACAATTATTACTTTTCCTTCATTTTATAACTTATTTTTATGGAATTTATCTCCTTACTTTTTTATGTATTTTTTTAAGAATAAATATGGTTTTATTGAAGACAAAGGAATTGATGTTGTAAAAAAAAATGGAATTGATTCGAGAGAAGAAAAAATGAATTAGGAGGAGATAGTGAAATGATTTAACTAATTTATCCGTATAATTAATATAGCAAATTGAATGAAATGTGTTTGCTCATTGGATACTATTATGGTGAAAACAAAAGCCATTTGAACCGTCTAGGCTATATTAAGACATTCAAAATTGAAAACTCGGCTAAACCATTTAGATCCATTTAAACGCTCAAAATTTATCTTATTTCTAACTAATCCGTCAAAATTTTTGTTTGTCTGATTAGCGACCAACATTTTTTACTATATCACTCTTTGTAACGGAGGTTCAAATTCCAAAAGTTTTTTAAAAAAATTAGAATAATGAACACTATGAACAATGAGAAAAGTATATTTTTAAAAAATAGGTATAAATATACTAAATTGCTACAGTTTCACCTTTATCAAATCTAAAGTAATAATAAAAAAGAGTGATTAGTAATATATACATACAAGTCTGCCTGGCACATAAATTGTTGCCCTAAGAGTATAGAATATTTAAATGTGTACATTAATTGTTCTACAACACATCTCTAATTTGATGAAAGATTCCAAATCTTTGTCTATCTTCATCTCATTTCTCCTGCAAGATAAATATGAGAAACAAATTCTTATACATTTATCATAGAAAGCAGATTTTCAATGGTAATCAAGTTCAAATCACATTAAAATTAATCATACGAGTATAAATCGTGCTTGAAGGAGTAAGGTTTTTTTTTTAAAATTAAAAGTCTAAGAGTAAAAAAGAAAGCAAAAAATTGTCAGACATCCCATTCCCAACTAAATTTATTTTTTTTAATAAAAGTCGGAACAAATGAAAAAGAGAAGATCACCATGCATTTTAATTAAATTGCCATTTTTGGCGAGCTTTGCTAACCACTAAAACTTGCTATATAATAAATATTTTATGCATAATACATATGAAAATAGGACAAACCTTTGGCTTTAATTAGTTCCCGGATTTAAAAAATTTGGGTCCTCTTAATTGCCATAGTCGCGATAAATTAAAATGACTCTTCCACGTCTCATATTTTGGAAGCGATAAATGTAAATGCCGTTTGTGCTCTTCTTTTGGCTTCTGCAAAATAAACAAAAGTTCAAGTAAAATACCACATTGTTGTATTGAAATTTTAATAAAATTTCTCAAATATCAGATAAACATTCTTGGAATCTAAGACCGAATATATCCATTCATTATATATGTAGAAGTAGCTTTCCAACTTAAATGCAACGTTTAGAAAGCAACATTTAATAAATATAAAGTTATTTTCTTTAGAAGTTATAAAACTTGAAAATGTTGAGAGCAAATTGGTAAATGTAATGTTGTTGTCCTTGTACGTTGAGAAAGTTGTATAAACTGTTTTTTTAGAAGCTACAATGTTGTTGTCCGTAATAAAAAAGTTCAGGTAAAGATAGATCTATCAACTTTTAATATGAGGACAACCATAAACTTGGATAAGGATTTACAATGGAATTTAGAGCTATATTTATGTTCCAATTTTGTCATTACTAATATAACGGTGTCTAAATAAAGGAGCACATTTACATACAATTCACGTGGTCAACCAAGTAACTGTACTAGTCAGCGGTCATTGGACTCCCATGTTACACTTTTATCTTCGGTTTAAAGTTCAAACATCATCATCTTACTAGATACTAATTGGTTGGTTAACTAGTTGGAAAATCAGTAAGATTTTTAACGCCTAAGCAATCAACAATCAGTTGGTCGAAATCGGATTTTCGATTTTGTACCCATAGGGAGGCCAAACGACCATTTAAAAGACCGAAATACATAAACAAATATATAAAATGTGGATTAGTTAGGACATACCATTTCTTCTTCTTGTTGCAACTTAGTAAGTTCAGCTTGAAGAGCATGTTGTGCAGATTCTGCTGTCTGAGCTGACTTCAATGCAATCTCAATAGCTTGTCCAATTTCATCCAATGACTGTAATTGTTCACTTAATTTTTCTTCAATCTCACTTCTACTAGAATTAATGGCTTCCACTGCTGTCCTTGCTTCCTCCTCTTTTCTTTGAGCTAACTCCTCATTTTCCTCCAATATTTGCTTCAGTTCTTCATATTCTTTAGCTGAAATCTTTATACTTTTACTATTTACATTTGGTGAATCACTTTGCTTTTCAGTCAATTCATTATACACTTTACTTTTAGCACTTTTAGCCTCTTCTGCATTTTTTAAAGCTTCTTCAAGCTTTGATTTTATACCTTCCACCATTACTTTTGCATTTTCAGCTTCATTTTTTAACTTATCAACTGTCTTTTTTATGTCCTGTATTTCTTGCCTTTTTCTCTCTGTTCTTTCTGATAATTGCTTGTGCATTATTCTATGTTCTTTACATAGTAATACCACCTCTTCTTGTTCTTCTTTCGTCTCGTGGTCATCTTGTTTCGTTTCGAGTTCATGTCTTTCCTTCTTGACATTCTCTAGTTCTAATCTGAGGGAGGACACTTCCCGTCGGAGCGAATCCTCTTCTACAACTAGTCCTTTCAGTGTTCTTGTTGCTTCATTTATTTCACCTGTTAAGTCTGTAAGAGTGTCCATTTCAAGGGCGTAATTTTTCCGCATCTTTTCTTGTAAAGATTCAATTTCCATGTTCGTTTCTTCGAGTTTCACCTCAAGATCATGTATGTTCATCTCGGAACATTCTTGCCTCAAAGAATCTATCTTTTTCTCAAGTTCTTCCTTGGTTCTTTTACAAGATTCCGCATTCTCATCTTTCTCTCTTAGAATCTCCGAAATTTCGTCTTGGATTCGAGCTAAGGAATTTCCGAGTTCTTGACTTGAATCACTCATTTCTTGAATCTCCCTTGACATCTCATCAATCTTTTCTTGGTTCATACTAAGTAAAGATTCGGCTTCTTCTGCCTCTTGGATCGAATCTTCTTTTGATTCTTGTGCAGCTTCGAAATCTTGTCGAATCCGAGTCAATTCTTGCTTGGAGACATCAAGTAAATTGAAAACAAGTGTGTACTGTTCTTTTTCTTGATCCAATTCTTGCTCTCTATGAGCATTTAAGTCTAATAAGTGATGTTCAGGTTTCGAAAATTCGAGTTCTTTGGCTTGTTTTTCGACGAAATGTGCTGCTTCTATGGCCATTAACTTGGAATCTTTTGCAGCTTTGAGATTGGAAAGCAATTCGTTGAGTGTTTTCTTTGCTTTGGTGAGTTCAGATTGTGCTCGAGCTAATGCTTTCTCATCAGTTTGAGATAGTTGTTTGTAGCTTTCAACTGCTTTTTGAAATAACACTAGTTTTGCCTCTTTGTTGATCACATTCTGATAAACATAACCAAAATGCATAAAGTTAAGTGTTGAAAGAACATCAAGGCTACTGCCAACCGATAGTTTTGCTGATAATTAAAACTTAATGACATAATTAATATACTATTATGTGTTGGTGCAGGGATGATTCAACGGATGGCTTGTGAGTGCTTGATTACCCACTAATTGTCATACAAGGTTGAAACATTTGTAGAAACTTTGTACGAGACTTCAAATAATGATGAAAAATACTCAAAGAATATAAATTTAGCATTCATAAACATCAGTGAATCTAGGATTCATCATTGTGTTTGGTGTAGTCTAAATTTATATTCTTAGTATAGTGTTGAGTTGTGTACAATTTTGCATTCTCTTACGATTCTCTTACTCAATTTATAAAACATGACATATTTTTTGACATATTTAATTTTTTTTAATAAAATGTATTATGATTAAAGTATGATAATTATGTTAACGTTAAATGTAATAATTGAACATACATGATCCGCTTACCTTTGAACCTTGGCGGATGAGCCCGAGAAGACCATACCCAAAAATTAAGAGTTGAAATCTCCTGTCCCCATTTTCATGTCCCCTTGCCTATCTCTCTCACATAAAACGACATTTTTTGTGTATGGAATTAAAGGGACCCACATAATATATTATTTTTAATAAATACAATTTCATTTTATGTGAGAGGGATAAGCAAGGGGACAGAAGATTCCAACTCAAAAATTAAGGCGTATGGGATAAAGGACCGGGAGTATCGTCTATCCCATGCGCCTTATTGGGCTCATTTCTTGGGTTGTTAGGTATGATTCTCATATCGGGGTTCTCCGCCAAAGCTCCCTATAAGTTTGTCTTAACCAGAAGTAATGACATCAAAAGCAGATTATGTAGACAGATAAAAGTGATTCGACAAACATACCCGTAACGTTGAGAACATATAAAAAAGGAAATAGAAATAACCTCGATGTCAAGTTTGGACTTCTTAGTAGGAATGGAAGAAGTATCGTTGTCTTTGTCCTTGGAAACAGCTTCAACATACAAAGTAACAGCAGCTTTAACAGATTTAATGGGAGCTCTTGTGTCTATCTCTCCCACTTCTCCCTTTCCATTATTTACCTTTGCTCTTGCTTTTTCTACTGCTCCTCTTATATTCACCATTTTTTTCTTCTTCTTTTTTCACCTAAACAATATCCAAATTCATTCTCACACATCAAAACCATTATAATAATTTTCCAAAAAAGGAAAGAAATATTCCTTAATGATTAAATTACAACATACTATTGTCAAGACATTTTTGTCCAAATGGAATTTTAGATATCAACCCATCTCTCAGCTCCACAAATTTTGACAAAATAACCTAATTTGACTACTTTGTCAGAATTTATCAACATCATATCTAAGTTGATATCTAAAATTTAAGTTTGATTAAATTGGTCTTTAATACCAACTTCAGGGGCCATTTTACAATTAATTGTAAGGATCGTACACTTAGGAATAAAAAAAATTGTTATCAAGAATTGAGGATGTGGTATTGCTTTGCAGTTAAATAATCACAAACAATAATTACATATGAATTCATATATTTTTTCAGCGTTATAATAAGGAGCTGAATAATGAAAAAGGAACAATCAAACCTGGGAAAAAAATTTGAAACTACAAGGAAAAATATATGTAAAATTTACAAATTAAAAAAAACAAAAGTTAATTAGCTAGTAATACCTGTAAAGAAATCTCAGCTTTTAATTAAAAAAGAAGTCTCCAACAAATGTGCCCAATGAACGAATAATATTTGAATACTTAAATGAATATTCAGGTGATCATTTTAATTAATTTTGAAGGTGGTACAGAAGAAATTACTTGGGGGTAGAAAAGTTGTTTAAGGTTGTCTTCTTCTTTCATTTAATCTGAATTTTCAGATTTCTTACATCCCAACAACTTCTCAATAAAATTGGATAACAAAAATTCCCAACTGATTAGAAGATTGCTATTTTAGAGGTTAAAATTGCGAGTTTTATGTGATTATTGATGGTTAATTTTTCATCCTAAAAAAAGAGATTCTTCTTAAATTTTGGATAAGGGCAAACCTATTCCTAAACTGACTTCCAATAACTAGCTATTACTCCCATGTTTGAACATTTGTTTTATGATTTATCTCGAAGAAAACTTTATTAGTTTCAAAAAAAAGTTGAAAATTTAAATAGTCAATTGATTTTTTATTGAAAATCTGCAGTATTGAGTTGTGTATATCCAAATTTCCTTTTGATCTATGTATTAACTAGTTGATAACATGTGAAAGTTATTTAGTGAGCTCGTATAAAGAGCGTGGGCAGTTATGTTAGAGATGGTGATCTAAGCACGTGCTAGAGAATGGAAGAATAAAGAGACGGTGCATGATAGTAGTTTTCTGTTAAGACATTGGTTTCTAAATAGGAGGTGAAATCCACTGTGATGCGTCAAAAACAATAAAGTTGAAGAGTCTTAAGGTAAGTTACGTGATAGAGATGTAAAATTCATAATATTAATTTTATACATTTTTCATCTTATATTAAAGTAGGTTAAGTGATAGGCCATATTTCTCTCTACTTTTTCGATAGGTATTATAATATTATAATGTAATCTAATATAATCAAATTCATTACGGAGCTTGAGTATAATAAACTAGTGCTTACATTATTTTACATTATTATATGGGTTTTTTACAAGACTAGTCCACTTTCAATAGGCCTATTACATTAGTAACCACTTTTATGTTTCACATACTAAACTAACCACTCTCACCTTTTCTGGACAAAAATACTCCCAACTAACCACTCTCCCTCATTTATGCTTTCTTCTTTCCCAACTAACAACTCTCCCTCATTTATGCTTTCTTCGTTTTTCAATTTATTTGCTCTCAAATCCATAACAAGAGTACCGTCGTTGTCAATTTCTTCGCTCTTTTCCAGTTTCCGGCGTCGACAACAAGTAGCGGTGACCAAAAACTTGGCAGCTATCTCTCGATTCTTTCCTCCATCGTTTTTGCTTTCTTCTTTCCCGTTCTTCCCATTGGCAGCTATCTCTCGATTCTTCCCTCCATCGTTTTTGCTTTCTTCTTTCCCGTTCTTCCCATTGGCAGCTATCTCTCGATTCTTCCCTCCATCGTTTTTGCTTTCTTCTTTCCCGTTCTTCCCATTGGCAACTATCTCTCGATTCCGTCGTTTTCCATTCATTTATTTGCTCTTTTCCATTTTCTGGAATCCACAGCAAGAAAACGGCAAGAGTGTCGTGTTGTCATGCTGTTGTTTTTTCACGTACATAGTGCATATTTCTCACTGTCGTGCAACGTGCATATTTCTCATTGTTGTGCAACACGACAGCAATATGCACTATGTACGTGAAAAAACAACAGCACGACATCAACTAGCACGACAACACGACAACACTACGTGAGTGCATATTTCTCACTGTCGTGCTAGTTTATGTCGTGCTAGTTTATGTCGTGCATTTTCTCATTAAACTATAGATATAATAGCACGACATAAGGACAACAAACAACGAAACGACTTAAACCTACAAATATCATTTGATCAGCAAACAACCTACATACCTAATTTCATAAAGAAAATAACATGCAATCAAATTTTACAAACAAAATACATAATACAATGCATGCATATGAAACCGAGGTTGAAAGATGAATGGAAAACGTCGGAATCGAAGTTGTTGCTTAGTGAGGTCACCGCTACTTGCTGAGGATTCCAGAAAATGGAAAGGAGCAAAGAAATGAATTGAATCGAGATAGCTGCTAACGGGAAAGAAGAAAGAAAAAACGAGGGAGAAGTTAATGGCGCAGGCATGGAACGGTTTCGCTTGCTGTCAACGTTAGTTGCCGTTTTCTCGCCCTGGAATTCAGAAAATGGAAAAAGAGCGAACAAATGATTGGAAACCAAAGGAATCAAGCGATAGCCGCTAATAGGGAAAGAAGAAAGCAAAACGAGGGAGGGGATAGAAGGAAAGAAGAAATCAACGGTTATATCTTAAAAGGGAAAGTAAAACAAAGGAGGGGTATTTTTGTGAAGAAAAATTGAGAGTAGTTAGTTTAGTATGTGAAACATAAAAGTGGTTACTAATGTAATGGACCTATTGAAAGTGGGCTAGTCTTGTAAAAAACCCTTATTATATTCGGTTATGTAGAATGTTCAGTTGGTAAAAATAATACAATGTAACTACTACATAATATCTGTTATAAAAGCGGAAAAACCGTAGGAAAACAAACAGAACACATCAGAGGGAAAAACATAGAGAAGAGAAAAAAGGCAAAAAGCATTCTAATGCCCCTGATCTTTCCCTTTTCGGTGCATTAAGTCCTTGATCTTTTATTTGGATACATTAGGCCCTTGATCTTTTATAATTGGTTCTATCAAGTCCTCATCTAACAAAATTGGATGATTTGTTAACTTTCACAAATTAATAAGACCAATTGAAATATTGCGACACCTAATTAATTACAATTGATTGAATATTCGATAAGTTATTCAACAATATTTTTAAAAAAATGAAAAAAAAAATCAGTAGTTATTGTCGTTGTTTTGCTCATTTTCTAATCATTTCGAAAGTGAAATCGAGGAGAATGAAAACATAGATGAAATCTAATCAGTGATGTTTGACCATGTTCTTTATGCCTTATTAATACTTATCGGTTGTTCATTTCAGTTCAATAATTTCTTTTCAGTAAATGTGCTTCAATAATTTTCAGTCATAAAAAATTTGGCCTTAATTTGTAGGGCCGGAATTGAAGAAAAGAACTAAGATGAAAAAGAAAAGAAGAGCAAAGATGATGAAGAAGAAGAAACGATTACAAAAATGAACTTGAGAGACAAAGAATACTAATTTGGAGTGAGACAAAGAGAAACGTTTGAGAAATAAGGTGCGACGTTACTACATTCCAATAGCGCGGGAAAAATAATTGTCAAATTTAAAAAGACAATATTGTCTAGAAATGGAAGTAGAAATCAAAGTGAATCACATATATTAATGAATCCTCCTAAATGGGTTATATTTGTAATTGTGCCACAATATTTTAATATTATTAATTTGTGAAAATTAACAAATCATCCAATTTTGTTAGATGAGGACTTGATAGAACCAAATATAAAAGATCAAGGGCCTAATAATGTATCCAAATAAAAGATCAAGGACTTAATGCACCGAAAATGGAAAGATCAGGGGCCTCAAGATGCTTTTTGCCGACAAAAAACGTTAGTATTTTCCTTCTTAAATAATAATAATAAAAAAGTTAAAAATGAGAGCGCATAATCTCCATTATGAATTAATTAAGTGGATGACCATTATACCCCCGGAATATTCTAGATGTCCTATTCCCATACAAACTCTAACTCTTGTATCCTATATAAAGGACATCTCTATATGGAATAAGACACACATCAATATTCACTCTCTATATCTCTAGTTTATTCACAACACGTTATCAGCACGAAGCCCTAGCCGCTTGAGCAAAACAAAAGAGCACGAAACCCTAGTCGCTTGAGCAAAACGAAAAGAAAATTTCATTGATCACAAAACTCTGCCACCTGAACAAAACGAAAAGAAAACGTCATTGAAGTAAGTATCTCGACATTCACTTATATCTTGCGTTTCTTCCTATGTTTAATTTGGTTTTTCTGTGTTTACGAATACAATTTGACATTGGAAAGGTATATTCAAGATAAGAAAATAAGAACAAAAGAAATTTTTGTTTAAAGAATGGTTGATGAACTGTTCAAGTTTGGATAAAAGAAATCATCATCGATGAACTGATATCAGGATTTATGATTTCCACCATAAAATATTTGTTTTGTTGCTTTTTCAAGTTTGCGAAATTGAAATTATTATTTACTTCCTGTATATATAGTTTTCTTTCATTAGCCATATAATAAATATTTATTATACTGTGATTTCTTTCGTGAAAAAGAAAGAGGGGATTAAACTTCAATAATTTTAAAATACATACATGATACTTCACTCGGATTCGGATTATTTTATGAATTAGACCACCCAGGTGTTTTATTATTATTATTATTATTATTATTATTATTATTGCAGTCCTGTGTTGAATTATTTGGAATATGAAATTGTGTTACCAATTTGTTAAAATCTTTATGCAAGTATTTATCAATCTTAAAGGTTTTAAGTATGTGTTCTTGTGTATATGTTCTCTGGATTAAAAATATTGTCGAATCGAAACATGATTTCAATTGTACGATAGTCATGTATGAATATATATGCGATATGATGGTTTTAAATTTTCAGAGGCAGTATGATCTGGAAAAGTTATTATCTTTGAAAAACTAATTTGTTGCTTGTGTTTACTCTTATTTTAATTGTTTGCGTTTTTATGGACGTTAAAACACGATTGGTTTTAATTGCTTGCATTGTTGTTTTAATTTTTGACTGCTTGTGTTTCTATAATAACCAATATTATATGATAGGATTATGTAATTCGAATAGCTTATGATCATAGATATGGTTATATATAGCCTATGGATATGAGAACTAAATTGATCTTCTATGTAGTTGAATCACAATATAAATATTTAAGCTCTTTATTTGTACAAAGTTATTCCCAAGTGGGCACACAAGTATTATTTATCATAATTAAGACATGTGATATATTCTAGTTATGAGTTTTGAAGAATTGATTTTAAATTTATTTGAAGTTATTATTATTTAATAGATATTCGAGAAATTGGATCCGTGACAGAGATTTAATAAGTCTTCAATGATACTATTAGCATTATTATTTGAGGTTAATTTGATGAGAACTTGACCAAATTTATGTGATTCTTGTATTTGATGGTCGAATTTGTGATTATTGTTTGGATAGTTGATGTGTTAAAATCGAGAATATGGAGAGTTCAATGATGTGTGTGCCTTTTGTTATCCATGGTCAAATGTACGAGATTAAAACTATGTGATTATTATGACTTGCTTGAGGAATAAGACCATTGACATCTGTAACTTTGTAATATTTATTCAATGAGATATTGATTGTTATGAAATACAAATATGATTCTGTTATAGGGATAATACATGATCTTATTTTCAGATTAAGTTTTACAAGTATTTATTTGTTCAACTTTTGACGAGAGCTTGTTTATAATGTTTGACATCCTATAGTTTGAGTGAATTTATAATATTTGAAATTTGATGTGATCAAAACTTCAGCTTGTCCATATTGAATATGAAGTTATTTCTAATAGTTTGTTTTGATAAAAGTCATGATTGTTTTAAAAGTTCATGTGCTGCTCAAGTTTTGTTTTACTAAATGATTAACAAACCGCTATTTTGAGGTTGACATTGTTATTTTGTGAAATTATTTATTCGAATTATTGTTCTTCATGTGTTTATGAATCCTTAGATCATGCTTTGAGTTTGATATGAATCCTTAGATTTGCATATATGTGTTTGTCATGTGTACTTTACAACTTGAGTAGTATGAATGTTAGAAAAAGTGTACAAAATTATTGAAAGCTCCGGAAGAGCATTGAACAGTGAAGATTTATGCCTATAGCAGGTAGTACAACTACTCATAACATATTGAATAGTAGCATATATTTGTCTCATTTAAGAATGAAAGGGAGTAGTGTGAGAATTATATCATGTAGTACAAAGATTATTGAAAGCTCCATAAGAGCAAACATATGGAAAGCTCCAGAAGAGCAAACTTATTGTTGTCTATATATGGGAATGAAATATGAAATCATTGATGATAATCTCCCAAGTCTCAAGGTAATTTATTGAGTTTTAAAAATATTATAATGTTGAGACGATTAGTAAAGGAAATATAGAATACCTTCAAAATATGAGTATTCCCGAGGCACTATACATATTTTGAAGAGGTTAACACTCATTTGTACTCACTAAAATCAGCAGAATTGAATTATATGTTATAGTAAACCAGAAGTTTACTCATTATTCATATGTTATTGTAAACCAGAAGTTTATATGCTATAGTAAACCAGAAGTTTCCTTATAATTTTATTGTTTGGCATGACCGGGTAGGCCATCCTGGATCTATAATGATGCGAAAAAATAATTGAAAATTTGTGTGGACATTCATTAAAGAACTAGAAGATTCTTCCTAATGATTTTTCATTTTGTTGGTTGCTCATGAAAAAAGTTAATTGCTAGACGATTGCTTATAAAGTCTAAACTCCCAATATTTGTTTACGGACATGTTATATTACATGTAGCAACATTAATTCGCATCAGGCCAACAAGTAATTAACAATTCTCCCCATCACAATTGGTTCTTGGTCAGAAACCAAATATTTCCCATTTGAAAGTTTTTGAATGTGCGGTATATGTTCTAATTGCTCCACCACAACGCACTAAGATGGGTCCTCAAAGGATGAAGGGAATATATGTTGGATTTGAATCCCCATCAATCATTAAGTATCTAGTGTCAAATGTTGAAACTCTATTTAAGGCTCGATTTGCTGACTGTCACATTAATGAGTCAGTTTTTCCAACATTAGGGGGAGAAAAGAAACAGCTGGAAAAAGAAATTAGTTGGAATGGATTATCCTGTCTCATTTTGATCCTCTTATTAAAAAATATGAACCAGAAGTTCAAAAGATAATCCATTTAGAAAACTTAGCGAATTAATTGCCAGACGCATTTTCTGACCCAAAGAGAGTGACTAAGTCACATGTTCCAGCTGTAAATGCTCCAAATATAATTGAAGTCCCTGCGGGACAACTTCAAACTGCTAATGAGTCTCACACAACGCATGAAGCGTGGTAGACCTATCGATTCCAAAGATAAGAATCCTCGGAAATGGAAAGGAGCATAAATTGACAATGGCTTTTCCGATGAACAAAACACAATGAAGGATCTCCTGAAGAGACCATAAACATGACAAAGAAAGAAATTCAGGTACCTGAGAATAATGAAGAGATCTCTATTAATTATGTCATGTCTGAAATAAAATGGAATCGAAATAAAATCGACGTCGATGAAATTTATGCATGCAATATAGCAGTTGATGTTATGGATAAAGAATGAGGATCATGAACTAAAAATCCATTGAAATGTGTACACAAAGTAATCATTGGCCAAAATTGAAAGAAGCAATTGAGACAGAATTGGATCTCTTACGAAGAGATGAGTATTTGGACCAGTAGTCCGTACACCTAAAGGTGTAAAACCAGTGAGACATAAATGAGTCTTTGTGAGAAAGAATGAAAATGGTGATATTGTAAGATATAAAGCACGTTCAGTTGCACAAGAATTCTCACTAAGACCTAGAATTGATTATGAAGAAACATACTCTCATGTGGTGGATGCAACTACTTTTAAGTTTCTCATAAGTCTGGCAATAAGAGAATGATCACTGGTTAATGACATTTATGTGGAAGTCCCGGAAGGACTTGAACTGCCAGAAGCAGCTAGTTCTCGAGAACATTAATGCATAAAGTTAAATAGATTTATTTATGGATTGAAACGATCATGGCATAAAGTGAATATTTGCTAAGAGAAAGCTATAAGAACAACCCTATCAGTCCATTCATTTTTATTAAGAAATTTGGGTCTGAATTTGTCATAATTGTTGTATATGTTGATGATTTAAATATCATCGGGACTCCTGAAGAGATTTCACATATAATGAAATATTTGAAGAAAGAATTTGAGATGAAAGATCTTGGAAAGATAAAATTTTGCTTGGGATTGCAAATTGAACATCTTAAAGATGGAATACTTGTGCATCAAACAACATATAAAGAGAAGGTGTTGAAAAGATTTTATTTTGATCAAGCACAACTATTAAGTAGCCCAATGATTGTAAGATCCCTTGATGTGGATAAGGATCTCTTCCGTCCTCGGAAAAGCAATGAAGAAATTCTTGGTCCAGAAGTACCATACTTGATTGCAATTGGGGCATTGATGTACATTGCTAGTCATACAAGACCCGACATATTATTTTTGTGAATTTGCAGCAAGGTTTAGCTCATGTCCAACCCGAGGCATTGGAAAATTAAACATGGTACTCTGTTACCTCTAAGGTACAAAATATATGGACTTATTCTTTTCTAACCAGTCCCAAGAGGATTGGTTTTGCTGATGCAGTATATTTGTCTGATCCCTATACCGGTCGATCACAAACGGGATATGCGTTTACATGTGGTGGTGTTGCTATTTCTTGGCGTTGTATGAAACAAACCATCGCAACTACTTCTTTTAATCATGCAGAAATTTTAGCGATTCACAAAGCTAGTCGAGAATGTGTATGGTTACGATCTGTGACTCAACATATTCAAGAACATTGTGGTTTATCCACCGGAAAAGAGGCTCCAACAGTTTTATATGAAATAATATTGTATTGCACAATTGGAGGAAGGATACATTAAAGGAGATAGAACGAAGCACATCTCACCAAAATTCTTCTTCACCCATGATCTCCAAAAGAATGGTGATGTACAAGTTCAGCAGATTCGTTCAAGTGACAATTTGGCGGATTTATTTACCAAGGTGCTTCCAGCTGCTACTTTCAAGAAGTTAGTTTATCGTATTGGATTGCCTTGTTGTAAATATTTTTACTTATGGATTTATGAGGGGGAGTAAATGCGTGTTGCACTCTTTTCCTTGACCATGGTTTTTTCCCATTGGGTTTTTCTGGTAAGGTTTTTAACGAGGCAGCATCCCCAAGCGCATTTACTGAGTGTTATGAATTAATTAAGTGGATGACCATTATACCCCCGGAATATTCTAGATGTCCTATTCCCATACAAACTCTAACTCTTGTATCCTATATAAAGGACATCTCTATATGGAATATGACACACATCAATATTCACTCTCTATATCTCTAGTTTATTCACAATATCTCTAGTTTATTCACAACAAGCAAGTCCATGCTCCATTTTCATTATTTTAAAATTTTCTTCTTTATTTTTATTTTTATTTTTATATATATTTTTCCTTTTTGTCATAATATATAAATTTAGTTGCAAAAATCTTATAAATCAATAATATCACATTTTGTACCAAATAGTTTTAAATTAGCGATAGGAAAATATTTTCTTATAAACATAAACAAATACATTAAAGTATTTCCAACTGATACATGTTTTCTTAGAGCAAAAATTATCATTTGTAGGTTTATGAAATATCATTTGGTTCAAATTTCTGAATCGTAATCAGAATTATTTACTATAATATGATTGCAGATACATAATATACAATTATCAATTATTCTTACACATTTATATAGTTCTACAACAAATACTCGCTTCTGGGAAATCTATCATTGCAAATAGTCAGCAATGAGATCTCTTCTTACGTGTACTGAATTATGGATCTTCGTTTATTCACGTAACACACTGAATAGAATGGCTATATTGCACATGCTGGATTGTTAATCTGTTCATAACGATGAACGTCCAACCGGCGTGGACCTGTAAAATCAAAATCGCCTTATTCTCAGGAACTACTTGACAATTTGTCAGCACAAAGTAAGCAGAGTAAATCCTATGTTGCTAACTAAATGATATTCGTCATGCCCCGCGGAAAATTAGGCAAATTCCAAGTAGTACTACCCTTTCTTTTTCGAAAACAAGAGACATAAATGAGATTCAAGCTCATATTGACATATGATTTGCCGATAGGTTGAATGGATATATACTTGACGGTGAAATGAAATTGCATATGAAGCCTTAGTAAGGTTATAAACTTACATGAGCTCCAAAACAAGTGCAGATGCCCCTCCTCCTCCATTGCAGATGCCAGCAACTCCATACTTGCCTTTTTTATGTCTAAGTATCTGCAAAACAATCAATTGATCCTTCGTTAAATTTGTGCTTCCGAAAGAACGAGTATCAGACGGATAATGCGCCCCTTTTCCAAATTGTAGGAGAAGGGAAAAGAGAAGTCTAATAATAATTTACCCCTAATAATGTAACCAATATACGAGCTCCGCTACATCCTATTGGATGTCCCAAAGATACACCTCCACCATGGGCATTTAATCTTTCCTGCAGTTTAAGCAACCAATGAATTAGCAAACATTAGGTCGGCAGATAAAAAAATTGAAGTCTCAATTTATCACATGACTTACGGGATTTATATTGAGAAGCTTTTGGTTCGCAAGGGCCACAACCTACATAGATTGGATAAGTTAGCATATGGCATACGATATTATTAACCATAACCACTCGAGTAAGAATGGGATACGGATTTAAAAACATAATATCTTACAGCAAATGCTTCATTTATTTCATAGTAGTCAATCTTGGAAGCGTCCAAACCGGCATTTGAAATAGCTATTGGAATCGCAAGAGCTGGTGCAGTAGTAAATAACTCAGGAGCCTGCGCAAAGTAGCAAGCACTTAATATTGTATTTCATGTTCTTTACTTCCAAGCCCAAGAAAGAATAAGAATTCATTAACACACTACCTGAGCCGCATCACCGTATCCTCGTATTCTGGCAATGACATGTAATCCAAGTTTAATTGCCTTTTCCCCACTAACCAGCACCAGAGCTGCCGCACCATCACTGTGAAAAAAAACAATACCAACTCATTAAATACAAAGCCCAAGCAAACTTTTAATACATGTTTAGATAAAATTAACTTCGAATATTTTGGTTCAAAGAACTATACAACTTACAATTTCAAACATATGTAAGGTTCAACTCTAAATTTCAGAGGGAAAATCATGTAGCAAGTGTTATTTCATCATTTTCGCTGATGAACCATGGACATTCAGTATCATGACATACATTTTAAGATATGTTGACCATTTTGGTGACTATAATGAGCTTATATATGCTCGCAGACATCCTTCAAGAATTAGGCAAACCAAACCAGGAAAAGAGGTGGCAATTATGCATCAAGAACATGCTTTATGAATCACATAACATTTCTGAGTTTTCAAGAATAAATGCCCACCAATCTGTTCATAAGCACAAAATATCGCGTGTGCACATAGTTTCCATGTTTGTACATAAAAAAAGAATCTCAAGTTTAAATTCCATTGGGCAGGGTTTGTACATTTTCACATGAGAAAGATCCGCTTCTATTGTATACCTCATCCAATAAGCCAGAGAGAGAGAGAGGAAAAGAAAGGAACCTTATGCTAGATGCATTTCCAGCAGTGACAGAACCCCCATTCTTCTTGAAACTCGGTCTAAGTTTCCTTAGTTTTGCCGCATCAAACTAGAAAAGGAGATATGAAAGAAAGAAAGAAGATAATTACTTTGTCAGCTGGAAAAGCGCTTCAAAGTAATAAACAAGTTCTGTTTGCCTGATCAAGTCTAAGCAGGATTATAATCAGACAAAATAAAATAAAAAAAATAGTAAATAACATGAAGAAACTAATAGCATACAAGTACCGCCTGGTAAATCTTGCAATGGTATTATTAGAAACCCTATTGGTCAAAACTCAAAAGGAACCATAGCCTTCAAAAAAATAATTATACAAGCCATTGCTCTTCAATAATATATTTATGCATCACTGATGGGACCAGATTATCAAATGACGAAAGCAAATTGCTTCAATTTTGAATTCCAGTTATTCTATCTTTTTAGAAAAACTTTAAACATCCAACCTTCAGGTTATTAGATATTTGATTTATCACAATACAATTTTAAAACCACAAAACACAACTCCTATGAAAGAGAAAATGACACAACAATTGTCTACCCATTTTGTTTACCTTTCCCAAACCTTCATCCTTATCAACAATAGTGGATGATTTTCCTCGTCCACCAGATATTTCAACCTGGATAAAAAAAAAAAATTCACCTGCTCAGATATTTATCCAAAAACACAATGTCAACGCAATCAGTTGAAGTTGAGAGACATACTGGAGCAATTTCCCAGGAAAAGAAACCTGCATTTTGTGCAGAAATTCCACGTTCAAAGCTCTGGATAGCATAAGCATCCTGTATCATAGAGATATCAGCAGCAACATACATCAAAATACAAAATCTTTTACAAGGTTGAAATACTGTATAATAACATGTAAGCAGCATCTGATGAATCATTGCACAGCATAGCACCACGAAATTATTAGTTAACAAACCGGGCAAGAAACGTACATCTTTTTGTGCAATATATATAACACAATGATTTGCATAGAAATTAATGATTGAAAATTGGAAATTCAAATCGTGCATATCCAAGTTAACAATCCTACCTGGTCTTCTCTTGTTATGTTGTGCTTATCAGCACATATTTCTCCACACACTCCCATTCCAAAGTCATTATATACATCCCAGAGGCCATCTTTCATCATGCCATCAATGACGGTATCATGTCCTAGCCTTGAACCAGTTCTGTTGGAAAACAGGTAATGATAGTATCATGGAGAGAGTTACCACAATAATGTAAATATCAAAAAGCACAAATTTGGAAATCCGAAAGAGCTAGAAATAGATTAAAAAAGATAGATAACAACTATAACCACAAATGGATAGCATAGCGGAGTATAAGGTGGGAAAGAAAAAGCGAAGTATGACAAAAAAAAAAGGGAAAATCACAGCGAAAGAATGAGGACAGGGGGAAGGCAGGTCTTGAATTAGCAAAAGATGGAATTAACACAGAAGTGAACATGAGAAAAAAATATCAACTTTAAGAACTAAAATTTAGTAACAAGCTGTGAGCATGATCCTACATACGTATGATCACCCTTGACCCAAACCAAATCCATAATGCGCATGTAAATTAGAGATTGTTCTTACCGATGTCAAGGTAATATCTTTCCAATAGGAAACGAAAGAATCCACATAGAAGAAACAACCATATAATTTGTCTAGGATGAAAGCCATCCTAGGCGAAACCTTCAACATAAATTCCTTAACTTTCTTTAACTTCCCTCAACTCCAGAGTCCTACTAACAAATTCTAACAATTTTCATGAGACGATCTTTCAATAACATTTCTAGATGCAAATAATTTGGACAATGTAGTTCTTCCTGTATTACAATCTCTATTAATCTTCTTTTCTCTGTCCCCAATAAGTTTGACCTCTTAACAAGAACTATCAAGTTTGCTTAAACAGGTTTTCAGTCAAGATTGTTTCTTAGTTTTGCAATTGGTCTCCCCCTGTCTTCAGGCACCACAAGTGAACTAAGCATTTGTACCTTAAAAATTGGAAGTACCAGCATACTTCCATCCAACAGAGATGCTCATAATACAGGCAACTCATCTTCTTAAGCAAGATTTTAAATAATGAAAATGAAGTCCCCATCACATTATAGCTGACTCGGTTGAACAAGATACTAAAACAACATTTAACCACAAAATTCCTTTTTCTCTAGTTGCAAACCGTATATTGATCAATCAAGTAATTCTTCAACAGTAAAATAAAAAATTAACAAAAATTTAATATCCCGAAACAAAGTAAAACCGAACCTTGCTTGTGCGAGATACTTAGGTGCATTAGACATACTTTCCATCCCACCAGCAACAACAACATCATTCACACCCAATTGAATCGTCTGAGCAGCAAGCATTGTAGCTGAAAACCCGAAAAACCAACAAAAAAACACACTTACCACCAATCCACAAACACAACAAAAAACCATCCCTACAATTAACAAAACAAGTACCTTTCATCCCGGATGCACAAACTTTATTAATAGTGGTACAGATGACCGAATTGGGTATACCAGCACCTAAAGCAGCCTGCCTAGCGGGCGCCTGTCCTAAATTAGCACTAAGAACATTCCCAAAAAACACCTCTTGAACAAGAGATGGATCAACGTTTGCCCTTTTAAGAGCAGCTGGAAGAAAAACAGAAATTAAAGTGTCCATCTTTCAAATTTTTGATTATAATAAGAGGAAGAAACATATGATTAGTTACATTGAATAGCTAAAGATCCAAGCTTTGTGGCGGAGAGGGAAGAAAGGGAGCCAAGAAAATAACCAAGAGGCGTACGAGCAACACCCACGATGCAAACATCTGTTAAAATGAGAAAGATGGATGTTTAAGGACTTAATAATTTGAGTTTGGGAATTGGGTTGCAGAGATTTTACCTCGAGGTTTGATAGGATCAGCCATTGAAGAAGGATGATGAAGAGCAAAAGAAGAAGAAAAGATTGTTAGAAATATATATACACATATATATATATATATATATATATATATATATATATATATATATATATATATATATATATAATAACGTCATGGAGTTATCAGATCAACCGTTCTTCTTTGGGATGCGTAAATATGTCTTCGTCAGCACTGTCATGTCATGTATATCCATTTTTATTCACATTTTCTACTTTTTCTTTAACCATAAACTTTAAACTTTCCTCATATCAACTTTCCTTTCAAACAAAATAATCATTATATAATTAAAATAGTAATTTCTATTAACTATAATTAAAAAAATAATTAAATTACGCTCGTGATGACTCAAGACAAAAGAGCCTGCGAAATTCGTCATCCAAACAGCTGCACGATTCCCTTCTCGATAAATATGCAGAAAACTAACTTCCCAATCTTGGTCCCGAAGCTCCTGACACTTCCTCACCTACAATCCATGTTGATGTCGTTCACCCACTCGACTCTGCATCAAAATAATAACCGACCTCGAGTCCAATTCAAAAACAACTTTCCGAAATCCTTTAGACCAAGCACCCAAGAGACCGAAATAAATCCCCCATGACTCTGCTAAAAAAGCAGTGCATACACCAAGATTGACTACAAAACCACCCAACCAAACTCCATTTTGATCACGCAAAACACCACCCGCTGAGGCTAATCCCGGATTGCCCTTTCTAGCCCCATCAGTATTGATCTTGATCCAATTGACCTCTGGCGGTAACCAGGAAATTCGACGCTTTTCTCTTCCCCGAACCTGAGCTTTCGACAAAGAGCTCATTGCCATCAAACATTCCCGAGCCTTAAGCAGGTTAGTCTCTGCAGTGATAACCGAAGCTTCTCCACCATCAAAATTTTTGTTATTACGGGTTTTCCAAATCCACCAAATACCGAAGCCAAAAACAATCTCCCAATTAAATTTAACATTGAATAAACTTAAACCATTAAAATACTAATACTTAAGAAGTGGGGAAGACTAAATAATTTCCTACTTGTAGGAAAGGAAGTAAGAAACTCGCACTAGTGACGTGACGAATAAATAAGGGATAGTTGGGGTTCTAAATTCCCTACTTCCAACTTATCAAGAAGGAAAGTGGAGATGGTTGCTGATGATCTAAGTGTTTAATAAAATCACTTAAAAGCGACGGGTTGATACGGGACTATCTAAGGGTATAATAAAAACCAAAATACACTATTTATAATTAAAGTAAAATAGGTGATTTCAATATGGTTTAATCTAAATTCTTAGATTCTAATCTAATATTGTTATTGAATAGGAAGCCATACCTAAAGTGATAAAAGATGGAAAGTGATTTAGAATAGTGTTATTTGATGATGTAGATGGCTAAATTGGTTAAAAGAAATTTAATACCAGTAGAGATGCTCTAACACAGAGAAATCTACTAAGATAGTTTCGTCATATTAAAAGAATGACAAACTATACCTTAATTAGGAAGTTTGAAAAATGGTGAGAGAGAAAATGGTGAACAATAACAAGGGAAGTCTAAATATATTTAGAAGAGTGTGATGAAGAGTGATATGAACTTATTATGGATGCGACTTGAGCTTTCAAATTTTTTTGTGATAATTCATATTAGCCGACCCAAAATATTTCGGGATTAAGATTTTATTGTTGTTATTGATGTTTAGTCCATCGTCTATCTCAAATTACATATCGTTATTAAGTGTCCTAAAATAATCCAATAAAATGACACATAATTGTATTGGCTAATTTTTTTGTCGAGTTTCTACAATTGTAAATCGAGAATTATATCATTAATTTTTGTAGGCAGAGTGGAGATTTTCAAATGGATTAGGCTCTTGAACTTTATTTGTTTTACGGATTAGGCCCTCGATCGGTTATTTTTCCATATTGAACCTTCATCTTTAAATGTGTTATGAATCAAGCCCTTATTTAACACTTCCGTTAAAAATATGATAAATGCATCATTAACCGGTGAGTCATAACATGGTGTGGACATTTTTGTGTCCACATGGATATCAAAATTGATGGGATGAAAAACAAAACATTAAGCAAAAATAAGTTGAAAGTTACCATTCACCTAACGTTTTTTCTCCACCCGTTTCACCAACATCTCTTTATCTCTTTCTCCCTGGGTAAATGATACCACAGGTTCCTAAACTATGCCCATTTTTTCAAATCGGTACTTAAAAAACTATTTTGCACATATAAGTACCCAAACTATTGATAACCTCCCAAATTGGTACCTAATGACCTCCTATAGCAGGTTTAGCCCAAGTCAATGTTAAGTCAACGAAAGTCAATGCAATTTTGTTGACTTTTTGACTCCCTAAGATAAAATCACTAAATTACCCCACCTTCATCTTCCTCCTCCCTTCTCTCTCTTACCCTTCTTCTTTATTCATTTTTTTTCTTCCTCTTTTCCTCTCATTTCTTTTTCAAACTACCCCATCTTCATCTTTTTTTTCTTTAATTTCTTTTTAATAAACAAAAAAATAAATCCAAAAAAAAGTCAGTTCTGGAATCTGTAGTTTCCAGATTTCAACGGCGACCGGAATCTGGAATTCCAGATTCTAGCGGCAACTAGAATATGGAATTCCATATTCTTCTCTAATCTCGAACTTAGGCTCTGGTACGGGATACAACATTTTTGTTCTTCAGGTTCGTGTCCATGTTCACTTTCTCCATTTTTGAACCGAGATCCTGAAGAGAAATAAGAAGGGGAAATCAGTTCTGAGAATGGAGGTAGAAGATAGAATTTTTGGGGGGAATTTTTTGTATTTTTATTATTTTTCACCATTTATTCTGGGTACAGATAAAATATTGACATCAAGGCTTACGTCGGCATGGCGGCGGCTTGCATGGACGGGTTGTTGCGGACATGAAGGGAAATGCGCTGGAGATGGAGCCAGAGGTCGTGGATACACTCACTCGGTGATCCCTGACTTCAGATCTCCTCCTCCCCGGTGAGTACTGGCATGTATCTTTGCCATATTCTAAAAACTTGAAACAGTAACCAACAAAAAACCTAGTTGACTATGAGTTTTGCATTTGAATTTGAAGCATTTTTAACTATGTTGTGCACGAATCTAAAATGTATTAATTTTAACAAAATATCTAAGAGAAATGATTCGATATTTGACTAATGTATTGAGTTGTTTTAACCAAATTTGGTCAAATTAGGTCAAAAACACTTATTTTTTTCTTCCAATATAACATCTAAAATATCAGTTCACAACCCTATTTTCAACCACATACAAATCTTTGATCATGAATGCCTTTTCTTTTGTTTTAATTAGGTGTAAGTCATATGAATCAAAATGTCAAATAATCCAAAAAATTGGTTTGGTCGAGGAACAATTTATATATCATATAATTTCGGTATTGGAAAAGTTACTGTAATAAACTAAATATCAATAACCATAAATTTGAAAATAATAATAATGAAAAAAAAACTAGGACTAAAACATTTACCCATTTCATTTAAAAATAATTGTCACATTTAACCAATCAATAGACTAGAATTTAAAATGACAAAAAGTAAATTACTTGAGAAACCAAATGTGACAATTTTAGATTTTATTTTTTTTACCAAATCTAACCATTATTTTGAAATGCAAAAGATTGATTTGACATTATAGAATTGAGCTCCAATCACGTGTGAAAAAAAACTCAATTTTACTGAAATATGGTGATTCATTCAGACACGTTGTAAAGCTTGGGAATAATACTGATATGTGAAGTTGTTGATGAATGGAATAGCTTACGTGATCACTGATGTAGAATGATCTCTTGAGTTTGGGCCAATTGCAAGCGAGGGACTTGCTAGTTCTAATACCATCAAGGATGTGTCGAGTTTATCATTCTCACAAAGGTTTGATTATTCTATCGAGTCGCCTAGAACTAATTGTGGTTCGATTGATTTTTAGGCCCTCTTACATTTTATGGGCCATATCTTAGTGTGATCTATTGGACTTGTAAACCCAGCGGGCTAACTATATCCTAGTTGAGTTTCTAGCTATTTTCAAGTCACAGTTACATAAGGTTTCTATTGCATGTGTTTATCACCACATCACCCTTGTTGTTACAGTTTATCAAATGTGGACTCCCGGGAACAAGTTTTGCTTTCAGTGTATTGTTTTCGGTGTAAATATTGTGATTCATTCTATTTGTTTTTTGGTGAAACTCAAATTGAATTGACTCAAGCCTCCTAATAGTTTTGACTGGAAAGTGTGGGACTAATTGTAAATTCTGTGTATAGTTGTTGTTAGGTCCCCTGTTTTTTCTTTTGTTCTAGCCTTCTCAGTGGCTCAAGTTTTGTAATGTTTCGAAGCTGTTTACTTTTAATAAAATTGTCTTTACTGATAAAAAAAATATACTCATTCATTAAACTAGTTTTGCTAACAAAAGGGAATCATGTCTTTACGAAGACACATTTCTAAAATGGTATTTGGAAACTTGAAAATCCAACATCATGCCCCTAAAGATCAGTGGTCACTGCATACCAGTTTTACTCCATAAGTAAACTACAAGTCCACGAATGTAATGTCCGATTTTGAAATTCAGAGGAAGAAGACGGAAGTAAATGCAAAGTTTAGGGATCAACGGGTGTAGTTTACCCAGCATTTTCATGTATTTGTATACATGGGATGTTTACTTCACTAGTGGTGACGGCAGCTGCCTGGAAATTTTTCAATTCATAGGACAAATCATGAGCAACTTAAGATTAAAAGATGAGAACAAAAATTAAATTATATGTTCTGCTAGTATAGGAGAAATCATGAGCAGTGCTATATATACATGCTATATTCCCCTCAGTCACGACAAAAATGTATGATTAGTAGCAACTATCTAACTGACATTAGCTGGTTTACCATAACCAAAAACATGCCTAAATATCAGATTCCCATCTCTGTTTTCTTCCCATACCCATCATAAAATGTGCCTAAAAGTAAGGTTAATGCGAGTTGCCTCTGCTTTAGCACGCTTAGGAACAGAGTGAAGCCAATCTCTTTGGGTATATCCTTTCATTACCAACAGAGATCCATGCTTTAATGTGAAGGAATGTTGATCATTGTTGTTGCTCTTCTTCTGTCGCTTACTTGCAGGTTCATCTCCCGATCTTTCTGCCAATCCCAACCGATAATAGTTAAAAACAAATCCGCTATAACAGCAGCGTAAAGTCAGGCTAGTTTGTACTCGACATAGATCATTTTCGTAGGAACTAAATCGTCTAGTATGCTATATATAGCCAATTGCTGCAACTAACTTGCCTAATAGACACCAAGAAAATAAGGAACACACAAAGCAACTTATGCATCACTACAAAATCAAAGTGAAAACCAAACTGAGAATTCAAACTAAAGAAAGTAATAAAGGTGAATTTGGTTATCATTGTAATCCACATCTTGGAGAATCGTATTGATATTGAAAAAGTAGATTTGGGAACAAATTTACCTCACACAACCAAATTAACTCTTTACCGGAAAGGGATAGAAATAAGATTATTACCTTGAGTTGATCTATTGTGTCTCTTCTTTAACAAGAAATCACGTTCACATCCGAAGGAAATAGATGCTATTTCTGGAGTTGGTCCGTAAAGTTTCTCATCATCAGCATGCCAACCAACATTGTCATTCCCTCCTTTGTACCGATTTAAAAGCAGGCTATTAAATGTACTTCCAGGAAGAGCTCTATGAACCTTCAGGATAAAAGCAAAAACACTATAAATGAACAAAATTCAAGCACATAATCACAAAGGATTTAGTGAGAATAATGTAGACAGGGTAAAATAAGCATTCTTACAGCATCGAGTATCTCCTTAAGTGGAGGGTAATCATCCCAGGTATAGACACGAGGCTTGTATCCACTGTAAATCAGTTCTGGTAATCCGGGACTTGCAAAGTAACAAGAATCTCTAGGCTGCATTGAGAAGCAAGCACACATTATAAACTTCACACTGAAAAAAAAACAAATATGAAACTGTAATCGCAGCAGGTAACAAGCATTATTCTTTTAGGTTCAAATTTAGCCCTATTGTAGGGAAGAACGGATTTAGTTTCCAGGTACAAACCAATGCAATTTAAACTTAATACTCGTCGAATAGTGCAATGTCAAGCTTCGCTAACAAAAAATGGCACATCATCAAATTGCTACTAATGCGCTATAGGTTGACGCCACGTCAATCTTCCCATCATCCATGTGTGTCATGCACATGAGGACGAAGGGAAGACTCATGTGGGATTTACCCATTACTAAGAAGTGATGATGTTTCATCTTACATTTGTACTAGTGAAGCTTGATATTGCAGTGTCTCATAAACATTTCTCTTAAAAAATTGTACTATTTTGTACATTGAGTGTAAATTCATGAGTCAAAACAAATAACAAGACAGCAATCAGCTGCCTTTATGTCAAATTTTCCAGGCCATTTCTAAAGATTCCCTCATAGAAATCTCCAGCACTCATACATTTTGCACATCAAATTGAGGAATTTTAGTCAGCTACTATGTCACACGGACACTTGTACTTAATTTAATAGAAGTACATGTGTCCGTCCGAGTGTGTTTCTTATTTTAAGGCTATTTTATGAAAGTTATATTTTAAAAATAGCATTTTTCCATGTCGTGTCGGTGTTGAATGGAGGGAAAATTAAAAAACCTGAAGACATTGGCGACCAAAGACGCGAAGGGTGGGTCGGGTCCAGGGGATATGAGAGTTGAGATATTCGAAGAAAATCCAGGAATCATCAAATGATAAAAAGCTAGGCATGTATAAAACATGGCTTCCATTACCAAGATCTAAGCTTTTTATCTTCTTCTCCTTTTCATCTCCGTCGCTAATAATCGCCGCCTTCAATTTCAAACTCATTGCGTTGCTAAAAACAATAAGAGATGTCGTTCCTGATGCTAAATGGGAATGGCAACAGGCCCCGCGTTTTTTATTTTTGGAGGTAAAACTTACTACTACTTATTAATATTATTCATTTAGTGGAGGTGTTCACAATTTTATTTAATCAAAAACCACTTACAAAATTACAATCCACGGTAATAAATTTATATAGAAAATATTTTATATAAAAATAATTTCTTAATTGTTGTACAAATTGTCCGATTCCAAATGTTGGTGGAGAATTTTTATTAAACTAATTTCTATATAAAATAATCTCTCAATTCTTATATAAATAGTTCGGTCCTAAGTGTATTACTATGTTGAGGTTTTACTGTATATGTTAACGTTAAAATAAATCATTTATTCGTTAAAAAATGTTAGTTTAACATTAAGTATTTAAACTTTTGGGCTCCAAAAATGTTCGGATCTTGTGCAAGTAGATATTTTGCACCTCCTTGTCTACGACACTGAATGAAAACAGAGACTAGGTTAATCAATTTTTGCACCTTTAGTTATGAGATTTTTTGCATTAAATGGTAACGATTCAATTTTTGCAACTTTATTTATGATATGAGCGATGTGATGCATATATACCTTCAAACTCAAAAGGAATAAAATTAAAAGGGTCAGCATAAGCACATAGCATACCATTGAGAATTGGCAGGTTAACAATTGGGATACTATTTCTTGTTATTACTCAACAATGTTAAGTAAAAGTTACATTGAAGCGGGGAAAATTATTAGGAAGTCTTTAACCTTAAATAAAGTTTAAGAACCTCCACAAGTGTACAACATGTTCTCTTTTTTATGCCTTATTAATAATTTAGATTCAGTTTAGTCATTTCAGTAATTTTTCTCTAACAAATGCACTTCATGTTAGTAATTTTCATTTTAGTTAAATTCAGTAATTGTTTGTTTAGTAAATTTTAGTAATCAGTACATAAGACACGGTGATTTATAAAAAAAATGCATGCAATTTAGAATGATATCAATTGGATGAAATATTTTGATTTTTCTTTTATCCAATTTAGTATAATTTTTAGTTTTAGCACACACATCATATATGTGTATTGCCTAAAGTATGAGCGATAAAATGTCAAACGTATATAATGAATTGGTAGATTATGACTGAGAAGACAAAAACACAATCTAATCAAAGAAAATGACTGGGAAGACATTTTGATAAACTGTTTTTCAAATTAATCAAACTTGATATAAATTACATCATTTTAGAAGTAGGTCAAAGTTTTCATCAAAAAAAAAAAAGTAGGTCAAAGTTAGTTAGGGACTCCTTATCCCAAATATCATGAATTCATGAAAAGAGTGCTATAAAAAATCATGAATTCACCTGTCTCAATGATACCAAAAAAAAAAAAAAAAAAAAAATTCAATAAGAGGTTTTCATTATGATTTCAAGTCAATCTCATTCAATAATTGAGATGAACTGTACCAAAAAAAACAAATAATCCAACTAATAGCAATACAATAGTAGTAAATTAGATTTTTGTTGCAAAAGAAAGTCAGGTCAAATAGTTCTAGAGTCTAGTCCTAATAAATTAAATTCTAGTGCTTTTTTTCAAAAAGAATTATTGTACCTAACCACCCAATTCAGCCAAAAAAAGAAGCAAAAAGACCATTGACTCGTGCATAATAAGTGTATTGGCTTGTGTATCTTTGCCTATCCAAAGACAATCTGACTGACAGAAAAGTTTTTGATACAGTGGTTGAAACTCCTTTTATGATTCGGGAGGTTATGGGCACGAACCACATTCTAGTGTTGCTTTAGAGTGTAAAGAAAGAAAAAAATAAATCACTAATTGAACAAATCAAGTGAACACAAGACCAAATATTGTTTCTTTTGCCAAAGAATATATTTTATACATTGCTACAAACTCATCAATAATAAAAAAAAATTCCAGAAATCAAATGATGAGATAAAAATAGTAAGTCTTAAATCACACACATGCTGAGAAATATCTTGGTCCTGCTAAACATCTATACTAAGTTACTTATAATTGATGCTCATGTTAATTGGACGCATCAAAATGAGAATGTAGCTTAAATCATGCATCCCGATCTTGCCTTCATCCACCGCTGCAATAAGTCTATTCCTACAGTTTTCTAAGTTTTGAGGAAGCAACGGAAGGATCAATTCAGAACTAACTTAATTTTTAGTTCTATCTCTCCAGACTCAACGTCAGAAAGGCGCAACCAAACACTCTGCACCACCTCACCATCTATACAACTAATCGAGCTTTCCCTAGCTAGACAGTTGTCTGTATCCGGAACTACCTTCCTCAAAATGGTCTGGCCTGAAGAAACCTGCAGAATCTGCTTCAATCTAGCTGCTGATGTAATCGGTTGAAGGCCGAGTTGAGCATGCCCCATTTTGTCATCGGCCTTGAACCGGTCTTTATCAAATACTTCCTGTTGATATATAGCTCTGGTTATTTGCATAAATATCCACAACTCAAGACAACACTAAATCATAGTTTTCTTTTCATTTTTCTGAAAAAGGTACGAGGGTGGACTAAAGTCCAAACAATACTAAATCATAGTTATGGCAAGGCTACTACTTAGTTTACTAAGTACCAATGGGATTAGTGAATCACGATTGGTTCGAATATAAAGTGTTTTAGTTATTTACGCTAAGTCTCGAGTTTGACTCTTAGTATACATGGTAGTCTTTGACCGCCTACAGGGTAGGGCCTTGACATGAATCATAAAGATATTAAATTGACCGAGTATACTAGTAAAATTTGAATTTGGTCAAATGTTAGATATGTTTTTTTGAATATATGGTTGAATCTATAATCTACAGATCCATGTCCAGCCCTACTACCTACTACTACTAGGTGCATGACCAAAGTCAAATCATTCATTAGATTCACCTACACAAGATTGCCCAATGGCACCATCTGGCGATTTGGCTCAATAAGTAGTCGCGTCACCGACTACAGTTGGTCTTACACGAGGATAAGCTTTCAGAAATTTGATAGAAAATACGAACACATTTAACCAATATGACAGAAATCTACATCCATCTAAGCTGGACACTAGGGATAGCAACGTATCAACGGATGAAACTACTGTGCACAGTAACGTACCTTGACGATGAACGCCCAAAAAACTAAATAAATCCAATTTGGTATTGAACCATTTTATAATGACACAGTTCAATAGTGCGACTATGGTTACCATTCAAAAGTATTAGTAGCATAAAAACCTAAAAAATGCACGAAAACCGAACTTACCAAGCTTAGAATTGCATGTGGTTCTCTAATGGAAAAAGTTAGCTCTTCATTCCAGACAGGATTGAGGCAACTGTTGATAACTTTGGTCTTCAATGACTGGTACAAGAGATACAACATAAATAACTCACTGAAGCCGATCATTTAAAAAGCTTTAGATATATATAAATTATCCCGAGCATGAACTCGGATCCACACTAAACATTGCATTTGAAAGATGTACATAAACAACTAAAATAAATTTTAATTCAATGGAGCCAAAATTGGTTAAAAAGAACATATGAAGACATTCTCAAATGAGAAATCCCCAATGGAAATCATCACCTGGGTGCCGAGCTTGAGCACAACATAAGGATCACTGCTCTTGAAATCGCGAATGACCAATTTTTTGCCTTGCACAACAATCACCTTTAGCAATCCTAAATGCTCTCCCATAGATCACTACTCTAGTAAAACACAAAATGAATTAACTTGAGAAAAGAAGATAGACAATCACAATAAAGATGAAGAGATTTCAAACATTAGAGTAAGAATTAATGAAAAGATATAAAATTTAAACATCATATAGATTGTATACAAGTAATCGAGAAATGGGTGAAAGAAAAATGGATTGAAAACAAGAAAGAAGAAGATATACAAACTGAAATTGGACAAAATAAAAAAGATGAGTAAGAGCAGCAGAAGTAAGATAATAGATCAAACAGAAGAAATAAAGATAGGTGGAGGGAGAGAGAGAGAGAGAGTACCTCGTGAAGAAGGAGAAGAGACAAGAGAAGGGTGTGGTGTGGATCAAGTGTTGTTTTCAGCACCCAAAGTGAAATAAAAAGATGAAGAAGAACAACACAAGTATTTCCCAAAAGAAAGTGGAACAGAAAGCAAAAAAGATGATGGTCTTGAGGATGAAGAATGAAGGATAGTTTAAAAAGCAGTCAAAGATGAGAATATGACCATCTCTGTCTCTCTGTCTTGTCAGTTCTGGTCTGGTCAGCTCAGGTTAGGGTGTTGCTCTTCCCATCTGGGTAGGTGGGGTTCATCTCTTTTCCATCCTGTTGTCTCCTCTTTTCTATTCTTATCCTTTCCATTATCATATCATCCTAACCATTTGTTTTCTAATAGCCTCAACTATACTTTCATATTGGTTTCTAGCTAAAAATCGCGTTTACTAAATGTGAAACTTCAAATTCAAAAAAGATGAAAATTACTCTCACTAGAAACTGTAATTACAACTCTTTAAAATGGCACTTGTTAGAACCTCTGTAGAATGCTCTTTTAGTACTTTTGAAATGTATTTGCCAAAAGCTTTTGCATAATTTGTCCTGACAACACGAAACCCCACAACAATTTTTCTAACAACTTCTTCCCACAAAAAAATCAAACTGGCCCTTAGCACTCCAAAAAAAATAGATTTGACATGTTCTTATAAGCTTTCTAAATTTGCTTGAAGTACATAATTAATTCATTAAATTCACGTAAAAAAATAAATATTATATTTTGAAAATTTTAAAGTACTACACTTTGTACAAATTTAATGAAAAATATATTAAAAAAAGATAAGAAGTTAAACAGTCATTTTAGAGTAATTCAAGTGGTAAATAATCATTTTAAGCAAATTCAAAAAATAATGAAACATTGTGAAAATCTATAGCCCCAATTTACCTTTTAAACCAAATTCAAAAACTTCTCAATAAGGGGAATTTATAATAATTTTGTGTCAATAAAATTACCTGAACAAAAAAAAAAAACAAAAGCCCAATGATCTAGTGGTAGATTGTGGTTTGTTTCTTACAAAAAAGAAAAGATTTAAAGTTATCCACTTTCAGTAAAATTGACTAAACTTTTCCATTGATGTTGTCAAAATCTTGATTCTTGAACAAATATTCAAAATCCTGAAAAAAAAAACCATGTTTATAAGAGAGTCAATAGAATGGAGAAGGCTTATAAAACATTCAGCATAAAAACCTCGACTATAAACAGATATTGAAGAATTTATACCAAGGACCTGGTCCTCCAAAGACCCCTACTGAAAAAATGACCTGTCAACCACATCAGGTATAACCACTGACGTGAGAAATTATAAAATAAACCGATAGTCATAGACCCGACTAATAAAAACATGATAATTTTACATCTTCATGTTTAAAAATGCCACTGACAAAATGACAAGTCACTGGCATCATGTTTTACAACTGGTGCCAATTTTTGGATGGAGGTCCTGTATAAATCCCGTTACAAGGGGACGTTGAGAAGAAAACAATAAATTGGCATGAAAAGAACTAGGAAACAATGTTCATCCCTTTGAATAACAAGCATCAATCAGCTAACAAATACACAATATTCCCGAGGTGTAACTGTACTGTACATGTGACCTATCAATTCATGAAAGCACATGGTTAGAAACATGGACTGGACTAGACTAGACTACATCCAATTAACTATTACATCATTCTCTTCTTCTCCAAAACAATTACAGGTAACTTCTAACACTTTAACTTTTCCTAAGTACACATATCATGGAACAAGTGAAGTGCCTACTGCTACTTTACATTCATCATATTTGAAGTACAGCCGGCTACTTCCAAAATTTATTAGTGATTTTACAACATCAATGGTTTACATCCTGTACCACCTACAACATCATCTAACCAGAAAGCATCAGTTTGTCTTCTTCCTCCAGACTACCCGGTAGGCTTTTTTCAAGCTCTTAAGTGATCATCGTGCTCGTCTTGATGCGGACTTCCGTACTTTCTGCTGCCAGTTACACTGCATTTCATAAGAATAAACAAAAATATGAGATATACCAAGATTGGATCATAACGAATAAAGTAAATGAAGCGTGTAGAGGCAAGTACGAGAGGCTCATCATCTGATAGTTCAGCATCTCCTTCATCGGAACTTGAATCCTTGTGATTGTCAGTAGTGCCAATAGCATCGGCATCGGCATCTTCATCTTCAGAATTTGATCCGTCTTTATTAACTTCCTCTTGCGAAGATTCTCCCGATTCATCATCATGTTTATCAGAATGAGATGCCTCTTCTGCATCGTCTTTTCTAGCATCATCTGAATGGGATGCCTCTTCTGGATCGTCTTTCTCAGAATTATCTGAATGGGATGCCTCTTCCACATCTTTTTCAGCGTCTTCTGGTTCACTTTCGGTGTCCACATGCTCTTTTGCTTCTACATTAGACTTCACTTCACCATCAGATTCCTCTACAGGATCTTCGTTCTCCGGTGCATCTTCTGAGTGTTTTTCTTCAGAAATTGAAGCCACTTCTTTATCAGATTCATCCATGTTTGTGACGTCATCTTCCGCCCTTTCAGCATCTGAATCAACTGTGGAAGAATGATATCATTACGGAATTGAGCATCTAGAACTTATAGAGAATAATTTTGTACATATAAAGAAACAAAAATGGACATCCACCTGGTTCTGCCTCATCTTCTGATTCCTTGGTGGATCCAGGATTTGATACATCAGAATCCTCTTTGTCCTTGGTTACTTTTGGTGCTTTCTTTACGCGCTTGGAGTTTTTCTTCGGGATTCTTTTCCTTTTAGCACTGAAGAAGTTCAAGCAGTATGTTAGTGCCATCAGAGAAAATGTAGACCGGTGAATGATGAAAAATAAATAAATTCCTCACATCTTTTCTGGCTTCTTCACTGGACTTTTATGAACAATACTTCTACTTTTCTGTGCAGGTGACCTGTTAGACCATATAAACCAGCTCTGGTTAGAAGGGAAAAAAAACGTGTAAGAAAAATTCTTCACAAGTGATAATTACCTTTTAGTTGACAGAGGACTCTTCGATTTCTGAAATGATGCAAAAGAAAAAGAAAAAGGAAAGAATCACTGCTGGATGCTTTATTTGAAATAAGATAATTCGTTTTGGGGAAACTAATGTAAAGAGAAGGAGAAAGATCAAAACCTTCATCCTTTTGCGACTCTTATCAACAAGCTCCCAACGCTCTTTTTCTAATTTGAGCACTTCAATATCTCCATCCTCATATAATATCTACAATGAGTTACAAAAGTTGAGCAAAAACAATAATCAAAAAATGCAGAGAGAGAGAAAGAGAGAGAAACCAGAAGGAAATAAAGAGCAGCATACCACGTGTTTCCTTTTAATAGGATCGTAAGATTTAACTGTGCCCTCATAAAACCTGTTGATTTAAGCATACAAATGATTATGATGTCACCAAAAGATATGAACTTCAAAATTTGTTCGCAAAATAGGAAAGCATCTGTATACACATATACTCGACTCCAGACCTAGATATCTACCACTTCCACAACCCCATATTGCCCTCCAAACAATCAAGAATCATGTGTAGTTGAGATGGTCAATAGTAACTATATATCAACCAACAAATCAGCAGTAGCAGCAACACATATAGATTGGCATCAGGAGCAATAAATCTTTTGAAATGGTCAGATAAGCAAGTGGAAATTAAAAATAAAAAGAAAGAAGGCAGCATAAGCATCCCCTCCTCAAATTTAAGCCCTAGAAACAAATAAAAGGGTCAAGAAAATACTCACTTCTTATCCATGGGCCACCAAATTTTTATCCTGAAACCAATTAATTCTTCAATATCAATTCCGCTTTTCTTTGTCTTTGTCGTACACTGAAACAGGAAATGAAGGTATAATCAAACAATGCTAGCAAGAAGACTACACGGTAGAAAATAAACCCTGATAAATAATAAGGAAAACAACTTAGATGCAATTCTAAAACGTTTCATCTAGCATTTGCAAATTCCTCAAAATCATATTATAAGCACTCTAATGCCAAAAAAATAATGACAACCAAAGTTAGGCCGACACTTTGACATATTAATATAAACTGGAACTAGTTTGAAAATATGACAAGAAGTTGTGAGTAAATCAATATCATCGGAAACAAAGTTGAGGCAAATAGACACAAACAAATGCCATGAATGTGAAGATGTTAACCTTCACCAATCCTGGAACACTTCTCTTGCGCTTCTTCATGCTTCCAGTAAAAGACTTGGAATGATTACTTGTGTGAATCATATCAGCATCCCCGACTACAATGGACTGCTAGAGAAAGAGACAATATAAGCAAACTCAATATCATTTAAGTAGTTATGCCGTAAGCAAAAGGGCCCACAGAAATTGCTTACCTCGTGATTTTTGTCCTCTTCAATTTCATTTTCCTTTCGATTATGAGAAACATCAGACCTTTTACGAATATAAGAAACGTCTGATCTTTTTCCTTTATGTTTTGATGTGAAGCTTGGATTCTTTCGGATGCATGATACCAGCAAATCAGAATCTGTGCTTCCACCTCTTTGCTTTTTGGCAGCACCTTTTTCTTTTGAATCAGGGGTGGAATCGTTCCCTGAAGCACTAAAAGGAGTATTTAAACTGCTTGAAGATAGTTTAAAAGCACTATTAGAAGACGATCTTCGACGTTTAGGCACTGGAAAAGATCCTATATCAGTAGGCTTTCTCTTTTTAACATTCTCATGCTCTGGTTCAGAACTAGTTTTCTCAATTGGATCATGTTTGTGACCGTTGCTTGACTCAAACTTGCCAGATAATCCCAGATTGTCCAAATTTATTTCCCTAACCATCGTCAAGATATCAACACCAGTTTCAGCATTTTTGGATTTAGCTGACGATGACTTCTTCTTCTTCTTCTTTCCCTTCTTGCTGCCCTGGGCTCTTATCTGCTTCATTATTTCTCCAAGAGGCACATCATTTCCTTCATTTTCACCGTCTTTTAGAATCTCATCATCAACAATGTCTGATTTAATCTGATGTAATAACAAAAATTGAACAATAAATTAATGAAAATGCAAGTTGCACAAAATAGATAACAATACTACTGCATAGCTAGAAGCATTCTAAAGGGTTAGGCATACCTTTCCATCAGTCTCCAACTTTAGAATTTCTAATTGAGTTAATACTTTCTCATCAGCCAGCCATGTTTTTCCCTCTGTTGCCTATCAAAAACACACCAATAGCATGAATACGCAGTATTCAACTCAATGTATATGCATATATATAAAAACTTACATTCAAATACAACATATAAGCAACAAGTGAATGAGGCTAAAACTAGAAAAGTAAGAAATGAACAAAAACTAAAAGGAGGATCATTAAGGCACTGAAACAAAATCCATCCAAATCTGTATTAGATAATTAATAACTTCGCAAAATTTATATAGTAAAGCTGATAGATCTAAGAATTTCTCAAGTAAAAATAACATACCAGAGAATCATCTCCGTCTTTCTTCTCATATGGTTTATACAGCATTGGAGGCAGGGAAACTGATGAACCCAAGCTTTGTAAATCATCTTCCCTTTGAGTTAAGCGCTTGATTATTAACAACCCAAGGTCAGAGATAGCATGCGACCTCTGAAAATACAAAGCATGACAAATATAAACCTTGGTTCCATTTCATTGAACATGCAAAATGTAAACTTGGTTTCATTTCGTTTAACATGTTATAATTTTTTTTTGTCAATGCTTTTCGTAGTTATTGTTTTCTTTAACCAATATAAACTTGACATATAGTCCAAACCTTTGACTTTGCTGAATTAACTGTATCATCAGAACATTTAATACTTTGAAAGATTGAAGCTACTGCTGATATGCTCTCCTTCTCCTTGTTTATATTAGATTCTGTCTTGACGTCTTCATCTTTCGGCACCAGAACAGAAACAACCAGAAGCAATTGCCTAAAAATACAGAACAGAGCAAGTGTTATCCCCTCCAGTAGATTTGACTTTATGGCGAGTGCAGTTTAATTATCTTTTTTTAACAAAGTACATCATATAATATAAGATCTAGATAACTATCTAAACAGAGTAAAAGCTGCAATTATATACCGATATATTAGCTCAAATGCTTTAACATCCTGGCATTCATCTACATCAGGACATGAATGATGAGCAAGGGCATGGACGAAATATGGAAGTATGTCTTCTGGATATCCTGCAGAAGGATTTGCATCACTATGTACAGAAAGCTGTCGAGCCTTTGATTGGTAATGCATTTGAATAATATCAGTAAGAATCTGCTTCTCCTGCCATCCGAAAAAAAAAAGTTCATTTTGCTGTGAAAATTTAAAGAAAATGTACCCTCAAAGTAAGCATGATCTGCAGTTGAATTGGCCGCTAACAGTGACAAGTCTAATAAGTTTGAACAAATCAAGTCTAACACAAATACCTCTTCAAAATCAAGGGGCTCAACTCCAGTTAGGTTAAATAAGAAGGCACAAGCATACTTCACATCCAGATGCCGGTCCTTAACATATTGATGAACTTTGCTCAGGAACAGTTTCCGAACTTGGGGAAAAGCAGTCTACAAGAGACCAAGAAGAAACAACAGAGGAAACACAACACTTAATAATAATTGACCTGAGGAAAGAATATAAATGATATTGGACAGAATTTCCAGTGTTACAGTTTAACTTAGAAAGTCACCTCCGATGTCTTTAAGGTCAGGTAGAAGACATCTACAGGTATCTTATGCTCCCACTGCTTTGACAAGCGAAGAACTGCCTTTGCAGAAGCAAGTCTCAAATGAGCCTTATCGACTGAACTGTAAGGCAAATTGTACATGAAACCGCAAAGCTCATGGAAAATAATAACTTAAAACATCAAAATAATAGCTGTCTAAGAATGATAAGGAAAAACAATGCATACTGAATGAATACTGCTATCAGACCTTGATTGTATATCTTCTGATATTTCTCCAAACAAAAGCAAATTCCTCAATATCTCCAGAACGCCATCAATCCCAGTACGAAGCTGTACATCCTTAACAGGCAAGTAGCTCTTGACCAGTGCCTTGATCCCATATATCTGCAGGCAAGTAGCAGGTGTAACCGAATATTGGGTTATCAAATTATTACTTCAATAACAATATCAACAGAGCTTATCTTAAGGAAGTATGTGAGTGCAAGTAATGGTGAGATATAGATGAGTAGAAGGAAATAAATGGTTTACCCTCCTTTCATAAAAATTGATATTAATTTCATGTTTATTATTTCGAAATTACTAAGAGAGAAGACACTTCCCCTAAGGAACCAACCAACCTTCAATGAACAAATTTCACTTCTACCATCCCAGTTTGTACTTGTACAGTCTTCTGCTTTCTGCAACAGTGAAGCAAATATGATTAAACTACTTGTCATCAAATCAAAAGGGGATCCAGCTTCACAAGAGGAACTTTAAAGGCATACATTGCTACATCTAAGGATCTTGCTCTTTATGAATTCGTCAATTTCAGTCTCTCTGGTTTCAAAAACCGCTATGGCCGTCTCTGCTATGCATCCCAGGGATTGTAGTACAGCAGGTAAATGACTCTTTTCCTCCAGCATGCCCACAAGCCTCTGTAAATCAAGGAAGCGATATTAAATTCTAAGTACTCTTAATATCCTGAACATAGGCATTGCCACAAATGCAATTTAACCAATTATGATAATAAGCCTAGAACAGCCAGACAAAAGAAAACCTTGTATAAGACAGAAAGAGACTTGAGACCATCATCTTTTGTTATTGCTGCTAACGCATGTACAGCATACTTGGCCTGTCTTCGACTACCTTCTAAGCAGAGCTTCTCCAGTATAAGATCAATTGAGCTGCAAGCAGGAATAAGAGAAGCATCAGTATGTACATAAGGTAGTGCAAACAACTCGACAATAATGTAAAGAAATGCACCTTGAGGCCACAACAAGCTGTTCTCGGATTGTTCCACCAGCCTTTGCCAAAATGTGCAATGCACCTACTTTGATTATATCATTATCATCTTTGAGAAAATTCACTAGTTCTTCTTCAGCCCCACCAAAAAGCATTGGACTAAAGCGTGCAAGAAGCTGAGATTTACATGCATCGAGTTAAAATTGGTTAAAGAAAAGAAGAAACATGATCCTTACCATCCAAGGATACAGTGGAGAGAACATCTCAAGGAATATCATGTACAAAGTCAAAAACAGTAAAAGCTCCAAATTTGAAGTGAAAAAATTACAGCATACCCTCACACGGACCACAAAAGTACCAGGGAACATAAACATCCAAGGTGATAGAGAACAAATTTTGTATGTATAATTTACCATAGATGATGAGTAGGGAGAGGGATACATCCTTACCACCAAAATATCCATGCAAGATTGAGTAAATTGTGTATTTCCAGCAGATTTTTGTGCTGCAGCATCCAACAGGATTTCTTTTGCATGTTCTTTGTTGAAAAGTAAATATGAACACTTCACAGAGAGATTGCTCAGAAAATCATAAAGCCTATGCTTCTCACCCAGTATTTTAAGTAACTCCTCCTGCAATTATAAAATAAATTACATCGAGAAACATTTCCATTAACGAAGATGCAATATGCAGTATTATCAGACGATAGTCAAGCAAGAAAAAGCTGCTAATCATTCATCAGTTATATCCCCTAGTTCAATTGAATTGTACTGTTATTTGCTGACTTATTTCAACTGATCATTAAAAGGTAAAAAGAAAATCAGCCTAGTATCAAAAAAAACAGTTTCAGATGAGACAGATCTTCAGTCTAATTTATATTTTCCTTTGGGAGCTGCTAGCACTAAGTGAAGATGATGCCACTGAAGCATCTAAACTGTTCATTGTTGTGGGTCACAACATCAGAAATGCATGAAATGGTCCAAATGCCTAATGCTAGCATTTCCCTCTTCCTTCTAGTGTTCATTTTGGATATACCTTTCTCATCAAAATGAGTAAATTCAAATTTAAAGAAAAAAAAAGTTCCACCAACGGAGAAAGTATGCTGAAAATTACAACATGCTGCATTGCTATCAGTATAATCCTCACTGATGCAACCCATCAAAATTGGTGACCTCCCATAAGAAAGATCCTACTCTGATGCAACAAGATCAATCCCTTTCATACACCCAAAAACAATATTTGAACCGTCTCAAGCACCCAATTCCTAGTAATCAAAACCTATTTATACATAGCAATGTTATTATTAGTTACCCGATTAGCACAGGCTTGGTGGAAACCAGTGTTCGGATCAAGGAGATTGGACAAAATTTTCCAGATATTGGTGTCTTTCAGTTGATCAAGTATCAGAAAGTCCTCCTCAGCCTTAGCAGGCTCAGCAAATGACCGAACCATAATCCGGAAACACAACACAACTTTTTTTTGGATCTCAGGAGCATCTCCATCCTGCACCCAGTGAAGGAAAAAACTATTTTAAGATCCATATTTTTAACTCGATCTTGTTGCCTTCATCGAGTAATCAATCTCCGAAATTTCCGAACCTGATGCATCTGCCTGAGGGATAGGTACTTCTGCATCTCTTGTTGTAACCTGCAATCCAAGAGGAAATCCCCTGAAAATGAGTACACAATCCATCAAATGCATAAAATTGAAAGGAGGGGAGGGATATCCAATGTCAGCTGCAGTTGCCTAATGTCAACCAAGCATTTATGAACACACCTTTGCTTCTGCTCCAGTATTTTTTCAAGAGCTTTCACCTCGACTTTGTCAAATACAGAGAATATTCTGACCCAATGTTTAACTCTATCTTTGACTGAGAACTCAGTTGGGAAGATAGATCCAAAAAGAACAGCCTCAATTGTATCTGATCTGCAGAACCAATTAGCGAGTAAGAAATATGATGGCCAAAACTAAGGGCAGACCGTCAAATATTTCAATCGTTGTTCAAACATATCTAGCAATCTTCTTATGCAATGAAATGGGAACCAAGATGTCTTACCTAAAATCTTTGTCATAAAAGCATCTCAAAATCTTCCCAGGAATCCAATCATATTCACCAATACTGATTGAGCCATCAAGTGACTTTAAACAATAGACTCTGAATATTTCGGCCAGTCTCTCCATGGTATATCTTTTAACAAGTAGCTGTAGAACAGAAGACAATAGATATTTGATAACTAAAACCTTAGATGCAACAAATTAATACACAATTCGTGGTGACATCTTGCAAGGAAAAAGAATGTATACAGATTTGTCTCGCAGACGCTCCACAACTAGTTTTATAGTCTCAATAGGGATGGAATTCAGAGCATGACAAGCCACATCACAGATCACGCCAACAACTTGTTTCCGAACATTCTCATCAAAGTCCAATAGTCGGTCACAGAGAGCAGCTGGAAAAAAGTGAACAAGATCAAAATAAATACAGACAACATACATGGTTTCAGTAAAGCCATTCAGCATACTTACAGATAATTTCAGAAGCCTCAGATCTGGCAGGATCTGACAAAAGACAGCTTTTTACACGTTCCAGGACAGACATTCGAACTTCTACTCCTCTATCAGACAACCTTTTCAGAAACTCTGAAAATATAGGTTGAAAGGATTCAGCGACAACAGAGCCCGGCAAAGCAAACAGATCTCCAACCAATCCCACAGCTTTTAAACGAATGTTGAGCTCATCAGTCTGCAAAAAATTGAATCTTAAGTCCTGAGAAAGTATTTACTAGCAATTATGTAAACCTATACGATAGGAATCATAGGATAATATTACGCTCCAGAAGTTATACCAGAAAAACGATATTAAACTCTGGAAGAGTCTAAATCAGATATGCAAATTATAGTATTAGTCTTAACTCTTCAGCAAAAGAAAAATTCTGAGAGAACTTCTAAAGAATATTACTCCAAATATTATCATAAATGTACATGATGATAAACATATTTAGGCATTTAGATTTAAGAGTCGGAGAATTTAAGGATCAAAACATTACAAAACACACAAACCCAAATACATAAATGTACGGCACAGAATCAGTGATTACCAATAGTTCTCCTGTGAGGTATGGAACAACTCCTGATAAGATCTGAGGTGCACAGCGGTAAACATCATAAATGACTTCATGATAGTCAATCTCACTATTTGCCGACCTGTTATCTCCAGACATTGATGATACAAGGAACTGTCTTATTCCAGCTTCAAGTTTTCCAGCACATTCTTCTATCACATTCATAGCAAGTTTCCTTGCAGCTGAAGAAATGTCCTGGAATTGAAGGTTTCAAGAAATGATGAACTTCGCAAGGAAAAAATAACAAAATAAATGATAAGAAATGTATTTAGAAACCGCTGAGTTCAATAAACGTATGGAGAAAGAGATAGAGCGCTTACACTTCTATTTCTACCTAATACAGATAGTATGATAAGTAAAAGATCCTCCTGAACATCCTCGCTTTCTTCTATGAGAACGGCCATTATTGTTTGCATTGATGATAATACACTTTCTTGGTGATCATCACTGTACAAGTTAAAATTGTTCACATGTTAACATTTGAAACGGATAAAAAGATTCTTGAGAAGGGAAAAAAGGCATAAATATTGTGGACACTCTAACCCCACTTGGAGCGGTATGACGCCAAAAATGTCAAATGGAAATAGCGGGAAACTATTATTACAGGTCAATGCATCTTCCATGAACTAATTATCAGATAAACACATCAACAGCAATATTCTACATCAAACAACATTTATCACAAGATCATATGTGTCTCTCCCAGTATGTGTTCCTGAAGAGAGTTAGAAAGCTGAATCTGAGTAATATTGGCATTTTAAGTCTAGAGCTGTCCAGTACTCCCTTAAGTCCCAACCAGTCTAAGAACAGCTTCAGTCTTTGGACAATCATTTAACATGTGAAACAAAGTGTTGCATATTCATTTTGGCTTGGCTTAACCAACAAAACATCCAAGCCCAAGACTCAATCAGAACGTTTGCATGAAACAAAGACTACAAATGCCAATCCTGACCTTAGATGCAGCCTGTAAGGTTCAGGGCTTCGATATTTTAGCAAGAGAATCAATGATCTTTGGCATGTCAATACTTTGGAGTTGTAAAAACAAGAAAGCAAAGTAATAAATATACCATCAATTAATGAAAGAGAACACACCTTGCAACAGTAAAAAATGTACTGAACATTTTATTGACAAGATCATCACACTCTAGGTCCAACATCACAACACATGACCTATACTTGGCAAGAGTCTCCAATATAACAACTCTCCTTCCAAATGATGGACCACCAGTATCACTTAACCCGCTAAAAGTGCCTACAATCAAATGAAAAATTTCCTGCAAACAAATAAAGACCAATCAAGAAAAGAAGTATTGGAATATATCAATTAATTTGATTAGTTTTCAGGGCCTAGTGAAAGATATGCACCTTTAAAACATCATCGCTATAAGGGGCTTCTGGCGCAGTAATGCGGGTTATCTCACAAATACATGTCGCAACCAGAAGTTTAACATCCCTATCTTGATGCTTCAGATATTCTGGCATCACAATTGCATCTTGAAAAGGCTTCATTGACTCTAAAATTGTAGCAGATGGCGACTGATCTATGTCACTGAGACATGTAGCAGCTTGCTGCAGGCAATGAAAATATTCTTATATTACTTATTCATTCATCAACCAAAAACCCCAACTTTGCAAATCTATACTTGAATACAAAGACAAGGATCAAAGGTAACAAATATTGCAACTTTTAGTATTGCTATTTCTTTGACAGCTCAGGAGCAGAAAAACAGCCTTGACATGAAGGACTCAACACAACTACAAATTCCTTGTAGAAATCATTACTCAACATATATTTATCTACAGGAGAAGCTGAGAGAATCAGATGGAAAAAAAAATTCCCATAGTTTTAGTGTCAAAAGCTGAAGGCTGGTAAGACAACTGTACAAAAATCAGAACGACATACAGAAAAGTCCCAACAGTTCAAGGTTTAAAGAAGAAAAAACTATGGACTTTATCTTGGTAAGCTTATAGGATTTGTCATTAGTTTAAAGATTAAAAAAAAATGATATTACAACCATCTAAACCTCAATAATATTCTGTGAGTCACCCAGTTGGAAGATACAAAAGGAATAAGGTAGGGGCACTCAGTGACGGCAGACTTAGTTTGAACAGATGTACCAGTAAAGTTGCACAAAAGCACAACAATAAAGGACTAAAGAAAATGTATGTGTATAACATGATGTTCAAAAGTAAAAGAATCAACAAATGGACATAAAAAAAAAGTGCAGAAACAGAGACCAGCTAACTTCAAATGCAGTGATAACGAGTCTCATATCATGATCAAGGTGTGTCCTTCAATTTAAAATTCAAATCCAGTTTAACAACAGACTACAGTTTTCTGCAAGTAACAATAAAGTTACTGGAGATTCATTCCAGTCAGAAGCTTGCCAGAAATCTAATGAGGCAACCGGTTAAAGGTTTTACTTTAAGGCAAGCAGCAAAAAATGCCCTATATTGGTTGAATTTATAAAATTCAATAACTATTCTAACATTTAACTTCAAACAGATTAGACACTCATAACGCAAGCCCATACCAGGACCTATCAGAAAAATGCCCTGAATTTCCACCTATCGACCTAAAAACTGAACAAATAGCAGCAACTTATGCGATAAATGATGGCTTAGGCTCAACAGTGTATCGGCTACCTCCCCTACCATCCCACCAAAGAGTAAACAGAGAAGTTGATAAAGAAAGTCCAAAACTTGGAATCTTTCACTTGATGTCTGGAACGCATATTGCGTATTAGGTAAATCTGCTCTGACAAACAACACCATTTATTTCCTCCAAGAATAAATGTCCATTAACAAAATCCAAAATCAAACAAAAAAATTCAAAATGAAAGAGCAGCACAACAGTTCTCATAAGTAGTAACATGTAACCACAGAATCGCCCCTCCTGTTGCAATAAACCAAAGTGCACAACTTGGGTCAACTACTTCTTAGTCATACTGTCCAAAGCCAACACCAAACCTTGCCAAGTACTAACTTGGAAGGGAATTCAGGAGCAAAACTCAGCTATCATACTTCCAAATCAGAAGCACCATGACATCACTTTCTCATACTATAGAAGATATATTTTTTTTCCCCTAAATTGCTCCAAGGCACAATAGAAATATTAAGGTGCCATAGCAGCCATTCCAGCTGCCGTTCTCCTCCTAAGGGCACGTTCTTATACAACACTCTCAATTTCAAGCAGAAATGCTTAACATAACAACTCAAGGCTCAGTTCTTCACCCCATAAAATTTAACAATACCTAACCAAAACTTTGACATGTCCACATCCAATTGGCTCACTCTTTCACCTCTAATTCACCCACAAAATTAAGTAGTAGTTAAAAAAAACCCTAATTCTATAAATTCCCGTGAATAACAATTATGCACCCTCTAAAACAGACAGATTTCAGTAAAACCCTCTTCTTCCAAAAAAGAAATCAACTTTAACTACCGGAATCCAATTCCCCCGAAACCCCAAAAGAGAAAAACGGAACAGAACGAAAGAAAAAAAATATCATTCTTCAAAACGAACCCTAATCAACTAGTTCAGCAACACTAGACAACACAATTACTCTACAACAAACAAAAACAACAACAATTTCCTGTCTCATCTACTTCATTCTTCAATTCAAACAGAAACCTAAAGTGAGACAAAATTGAGGAAAGTATTACATAATTGGGGAAATGCGAACCTTAAGAAGCTTAAGAAGAACATCTTTAGTAGGCGGAGGTGTCTCGAGCTTGGATCCAACTTCCTTAAGCTGCTCTTCAACCTTGACCGCCATTAAAACTACTTCACTCCGAAGATTTCAGCAAGCACATCGACTTTTCCCCTTCCTTGCTGCTCGATAGGGTTGTTGAAGAAGAAGAAGAAGATGGAAGTTGGGTTTGTTATTTTTTTTATTTATGGTTATGGATTTGGAAAAATCAGGGTGGGTCGATTGGGTTTCATTCGAGTTTTCGAACAGCTGAAGATAAATGTACTTGAAATGCAACTCAAATCAAGCTAAATTAACTCTCTCTCACTTGTGTAAATCTAATCTCACGTGTGGGATAAGGGAGCGTCACTCCAGATTTGTGTTTCGTTTTTGCTGTCATGCCCTTGTGTTTTTGGTTATTTGTTCCTTTGGCTTTCTACTTTTTCGGTTTTTATCTTGTTTTGCCGCTCTATCTCATCCTCTTCATTCCAATTTCCGTACAATTACGTTTTGGACCTTTGTACTTTTTAAATTTCAAGCATTAAAGTTTAATCGTTTTGTAATATTTAGTCATCCTTCTTTTATTGTTATATCTTTTTTCCGACTTGACAGTGAAGTATCATTGCATGCAAGTTTGATCACAAAAATGATTGTTTTTATTTTTATCATAAGAGATAAGAGATATGTCGTTCCTTACCATGTTTACAGTTTACTTCACTGATTCAAACTTAAATTATGTTAAACTGGAAGATTTTTGTAATCTGCAATTCAATTAGACAGATAAAAGACTTAAAAAGTGGAAATAGAAAACAACAAAACAGCTCTGTGACAAATTAAGTAATCAATAAAGCATATCTTTGTCAGAAAAGAAATCAAGATCAAGTGGCGGCAAAAGTATTGTTCCATTAATTCTTTTCAGTTGCACCGAAAGAAAACAGTTTTAAGTTAACTACAATTGATACTTTTAGAATTAACTAAAGCTTACCATATATGTTAACGAAAATAAGTTAACAAAGCAAATGTATTAAAAGTAATTGAGATAAAAAGTTCCACGTGTCCTAACGTAAATGGAGGACATGAAAGGGATAGGAGTCGGAGATATCATAGTTTCTACATATAGAGTGGAATATGAGAAAATTACAGAAATGGACAATTTTGGAAGCTCATTTATATTTCTAAACATTTTTCAATATATGCTACTAAACTACACAAAAATAAAATAAATGCTCTGTAGTACCTTTCATTTTAAATGCCTCACCATTTGGAAGAGAGGAGGAAAAAAAGGCGCAACGTGAAAGGAGGTTAAAACCTAGCTCTAGGAAACTTCAAGTAAAAGAGTGGGCAGAGTTTTGATGATTCGTTTTTTATTTTGAATATTTTCTAAGGTTCGATTTATGCTTTCGTTGTGAACTTATAGTGAGTGTATACTTTAGGAGTAGACGAAGTGTGCATGTGCAACCTCGAATAAACATCATTGATTTAGTAGACGTTTGCATTGATTTAGTCAGATAACTCAATGAGTTAATCACTACTCAAGACAAGCAACTCAGTACTATTGAAGGACATCAAGCTCAAGTTGACCAGTGCCATCGTGACCTCGTCAAGTTTATCATGGCTTCACTTCAAAAGTTTCCCAACTCTGCTATTAATTCTCAAATACGGAACACCAAAGCTCTCCACCTCTTGCTTGAAGAATATGGTAAGTAAGGTTTCTTAGGTTTTGATGTAGAGCCGATTTTTGCTCATTTGTCTAAAGAATTGACCAAGTCTGGTCAAGATTTGTGGAAGTTGAACCAACAATTCAAAGCTCACTCTGGTGGCTTCAAGTCATTTCGTCCATTTTGATAATTCCAAAATGGGGGAGAAGACCTCGGAAAAAAGTAAAGAAAAAGTTGTTAGAGAAGACTGCTACTGATCAAGGCTCTGAAATTGGTTTTCAGCTTGTTGCTCATAGTGTCGATCAAGGAATATCCATTGATGTTGATGTCAATAAAACCCTTGGTCCTAAGCATGTTCAACCCATATCTCGCAACCTAAAGACCTGCCTTAGATAATTCTCTTGCATATCATTTTTTTTTATGTCTTTTTATGGTGATGTTTGATATTTTTTTAATTAAGTTAAATGAATTAATTCATCGTGATGTTATGACTTGTTAGTTTACTTAATATATCTAGTAGTACTGACTTCATAACCGAGCGTAACTTATGAGGGAATATGTACCAACTTTTTCCATTTCCCCAATTTAACTTTTGCCATTATCAAAATGGGGAAGATGGTTGAAAACTCAATCATTTTGTTTTGAGTAATGTTTCAACTATGAAAAATGGTAACTCCTAATCCTGAATTATTTATTATAATCTGATGAGATATTGGATTAAAGTGAGCCCCGTTACTGTAATATAAACGACTTTAAGTGAATAAATAATAGGAAGAAGAGAGAGAGAGAGAGAGAGAGAAATGTCATCCACTTGCCTAGAGGTAATTAGTTACTATTTATACTGTTTGTTGGACAGATAGTCGAGGTGTGCAACGGCTTCGTCAGGTAATCGAGATTCTATCTGCTTCCTAACGTCGTTGGTTTGTTCGAGGTAACCTGTGCCTGTCGAATCTGCTCTCTTATTCTGTAGTTCGACTTTGCCTAGTTGGGCTGAAATTATAGGTGTGCTGGGCCTATGGGCCTAAACTCAATATCCTCATCATAATCTTTCATGAAGTTACTGAACGTTTATTGTGTCTTAAGCCAGTAGTCAGTACAATTTCACATTTTGATATAGAATTCATTCATCGCTCAGTATCATGCATGATACTGACTCAAAGTTCGAAGCTCAACAATTAATGTTGACCATCTTTGAAGAAGCAACTTAGTAGTCGGAAGCTCAAGAGGTTGATGAACCAAGTCAAGACATTGGCACTTTCGAAGATCTGAACCAATTAGATCATTCAAATTTGTGGAAAGAAGTCTATATTGAGATATTTTTCAAAATGGTTAAGTCTTAAAGCACTCAACACTGCAATCTCGAAATAATTTTCATACTTTACACGAAAATGACAATTTTCGTTCTGCTACAAGTTTCTCTCTTCTGCAATCATAAAAATAGACGGTTCAACGTTCCAATCGCTTTCAAAGATGAAGTTTATTGTTATGCATATAGAAGCAACAACAACTTGCTAAGTCTAACGGGAAGATTGAAGATTCAAATTAAAGTTTCAAGTCCAAACGGCTAGTTTTAAGCACCTTTATCTAAATAAGCTAGGTCTGAAGAATGAAGACACACCACAGTTTCACAAAAACAACACATACGTTCAAGCTCTCATTCTTAGATAGTTCAAAAGGTCATAAACAAAATTGTACATGTTCATTGTATTCATTAGTGTACTGAGTCAAAAAGAGAGAATAACATTTTAAATTTATATTAAAATCTTTGCCGAGTAGAAGGAGATATATTTAGTGTAAGTAGTTGTGGAAAGATAGCGAGAGTAAATTGAGGAGAGTACTCCATTGTTGTACTAAGTTATTGTAAAATACCAATTTCTCTGCATTAAAAGAGATATTTAGTAGATTCACAAATCTCAAGGGAAGGTACATTGATGATAGGAGTAGGCACAATAATAGTGACTTGAAAGATATGTGTTAAAATAAGAGCAATTCTTATCTAAGAAAGCTCCAAAAGCTGCGGATTCAACAACTCCTTGAAATATCAAGCAAAAGTCATGTCCAAGCCGAAAGACCCCTCTAAAGTAGGGCCAGGCCCAGAAAAGCAGCCCAATCGTTTGGCTCTTTCACTTGCTTAGGCTTCCTCTTGGCTCCCTGGATAAATCGTTGAGTAATTTTATCTTTTAACACTTTACATATCTTGCTTATTCCTTACCGAGTTTACATAGGTGTGCATGTTGAGTACTAATTACTAAACTGCTTACTTCTTTATACTTTGATATATGCTCCATGTCAAGTAAAGTTCAGTCTTAGTTTTCAGTAAAGACATTATTGCTAACTCACTGACACTAAATATCAAAAGCATACTTACCGATGTTATTTACTATGTCAATAAGTAGGACAATAAGATAGTTAGAAATAATTTTTAATTCGCCATGATACTATATTCACGCTCGCTTTAAAGTATTTCACAATTTATTTGAAATTATAAAAACAATCAGACAAAAATAAGAGATCATTTGTATTGTTTAAAAGAGCAAAATTGTAGTTAAAGTTTCTCAACAAATTTAGTGGTTACAACTTACAAGTATATTAAGCTTTTTAGTACAAATCTAACTGAAAAGAACAAATCATATATTCGAGCAAACTGAATGACCCTCCTCTCTCCATATCTATCTAGTCAAATTCACGAACATTTGAACAGCTCTTTTGATTTAATTTTGCTTCCCAAATTAACCTTCCGTACAATCTTCCTAACCCTAAAACCCTACTCAACGACACCGAAAACAATGGCCGGCGACGCTACTACAAAAACTGATCAGAACAACCCCGTCGATCCTTCAATCCCACCGCCGGCGGAGGCGGAACCACTCCTCTCCAAAAACGCCCAAAAAAAGCTCTTAAAACAGCAGAAATACGAGGCAAAAAAGGCAGAGAAGAAGGCGCTGATCAAAGAGCAGAAGAAGAAAGAAGGCGAAAGAAAGCGGAAAGAATGGGAGGAAACCCTAGCCGGACTCCCCGAAGAGGAGAGATTGAAAGTTATTCAGGCGAGGAAAGAAATGCGGAAGGAAAGAATGGATGAACGGTCTGAGCAACGTGAGAATAAGATCCAAAGGTTAACGGAAGCTAAATCTAACGGCCAGAACATCATCATCGATCTCGAGTTTTCTCATCTCATGACTTCTTCTGAGATTCACAGCCTCGTTCAACAGGTAGATAGGACGGAGTGACCAGAGAGAATTTCTGTTGATAACCGACGAGTTTTACGGTTAATTATAACTGAATTGAACTGAATTCAGTTTATAACTGAATTATAACTGAATTGAACTGAAGTGCATTTACTGAAGTGAAATGAACTACTGATAAAACATAAAAAAACGGGGCCTAGGCCTTTGTTATTGTTGTTGTTGTTGTTCATGTCTTTAGTTTCTATCTAATGATTGTTTAATGATATTGAATTATATCGGGACCAAGTCTTTGTTGTTGTTTGATTGTTTAATGGTATTGTAGGTGATGTATTGTTACGCGGTGAATGGGAGATGTGCGTCCCCTGGGCATCTGTGGTTGACAGGATGCAAGGGAGAAATGGAGAACCAATTGCAGAGACTTCCGGGTTTTGATAAATGGATAATCGAGAGAGAGAGTTTATCGTATATTGAAGCATTGGAAGATGAGAAAGAGAATCTGGTTTATCTTACAGCGGATTCTGAGACTGTGCTGGATGAACTTGATTTGAAGAAATTTTATATTGTTGGGGGTTTAGTGGATCGGAATCGGTGGAAAGGGTTGACAATGAAAAAAGCACAAGAGCAGGGTATCCAAACTGCTAAACTGCCTATAAGCGAGTACCTGAAGATGTCAAGTTCTCAGGTCCCGATCTTTTTATCTCTGCATTTCAATTGCTAGTGTTCTGGTATTCAATTCAAGTTCACCGTTATTCAAATTTGCTTGCTTTGTTTGAATTGAAAATATTTGTTTACATTTATGTTATTTTATTCGTTTTGTTGTGGAATGTGAAATGGAATCCATGTTTACAGCATACATATCGATATTTGAAGAGAGAATATAGAATGTAAATGTAGAAATCTTAAGGACAAACTGTAAAGTAAATAGGTCAGTAAGCAATGAAATGTACATACCAATGTGAAGGCCATCTATACTTAATTGATTCTGTGCTTGAGTTGTTTCTGCTGTCTCGTACATGCTTGATATAGGTTCTTTCAGCAACCAGAAATTTTTAGCTGCCCTGTGTGCATTTGACTGTTCATAGAAGTGGCATTCAGAAGATTGTTTTGGCAACTTTTACTTGTACATTTCACTTTTTACATGGAATTTTGGTCTTAAGAGCATGTGATTGGAAATCTGATGCCCTTGTAGCAGCAAAATTCCAAAAGATCGGGCATGAAATTAGACTAGTCTGTCGGCTTTCTTTTTATGTGGATTCTAGATGCCCGTAATACAATTGCTAGATAACATACTTTCAGGATAAAGTACATCGGTAGCTCTCTATAACTATAGCACTACTGGCATTATGGTCTTTAAACTTCATTCAGTCTAGTTAGAGCTAATAGGGGAAAAATAGATGGGGAACCTTTGCACCCCTTTCCCGTTCATAGAGGAATCCAATTGTCAAAACATGACATAAAAGTCCTCGAACCTTACATTTTACTAACATTATGTCCAAATCAAAGAGAATCTTTCAAAGTGAACAAAATGATGATCTAGAATTCAGAATGCGACTATAATTGATGGTGACACTGACGTGGATAATAGTGAGATTGAACTTGTCCGGGTCATCATTTTTGTTTATTTTTTGAACGGATTCTTAGATTTGGAGTTTAATGTTAGTATAGTGTAAAGTTGAAGGACTTTCACTTCAAGAAATGAAGTTGATGGATCATAATACTAGTAGCACTGTAGTTTAGGGGGCCGTGGATATATTTTACCCCATACTTTTGTACTGTCCAACTCTTCATTCCAATATGGGGCTTTATTTGTCTCGTGGCATGTGATTTCTTCTGAAAATGTTTAAATCTTCAAATGGTTTTGGTTTTCTCATCTTTCTTACTTGTTCTGGTGGAACAGGTACTTACAGTAAATCAAGTGATAGAGATACTTCTAAAGTTCGTGGAAACAAGAGATTGGAAAACCTCATTCTTTCAAGTAATTCCTCAAAGGAAAAGATGTGGCGACTCTGAACACGAAGAAGCCAAGACAGACGAACACGAGCAGAAAGATGAGCCCTCTAGGAAAAGATGCAGCGACTCCGAACATGAAGAAGCCAAGACGGCCGAACACGAGCAGAAAGACGAGCCCTCCGACAAGAAAAAGAAGATCGACGAGGTTCCTTCCAGCTAATAGCATTAACAATTTTGTTTAATTTCTGTGAAATTTTGTAGCTCTTTAGGCATTTAGATTGGATTATTATTTATTGTTTGTATACTAAAATTGAATTGAAACCTAACACAGTTCATGGGAGCTTCTGTTTTAGTCCATCTCAACTTTTTACTTAATGAAGTCATCTTCATGCTACAAACTGGAACTGTAAATCCAACGAACTGTTAAATCGTCATATTCTGATTCCAGTGAGAGTGAAGAGCCTTCTCATGCTGTATAGAGAAGTACAAGTCACCAACACACGCTATCCACAAGATAACGAGGAGTGGAAGGACAAGATGAATTATCATAATTCTCCAAGAACAAATACTACATATCCTTTTGGATCTACATCAGCAACAGTCAATAAATGCTTAATTCTTGTGAGCGCGTTACTCACAGGCAACTTGGAGCCTCTTAAGTTGCCTCTCGATGGAACGCAAATCAAACTGAAGTTTCATTCTTGATGATCTTGAACCTGCCAAAATCTCTTCTGACTATCACTGATGGTCTAAAGCTGATAATCTAGTTTTCTCATGATAAACTCAACGTCAAATGAAATTAAAAAGCCCAATTCTCACACACAAATATACATGCTTATTTTCATATCCTATCACATTATTGAGATCCATAAAGCCCAGACAAATCAGCCCAAACTTGAAATTTTAAGTATGAGAACTAAGCTGCCATCAATGTCTGTTCACAAACAATTAGTGTCGACATGATTGGTTAATCAATCAATTTTATTAAACTCAATTGCTTTATTATTTTGGTTTTTTAAAAAAAAGGCTAACTATATACTAATCTTTTTTATGAAACCATAGGCAAAAAATCACTACATGGACTAATTACTTTCCTTACAGTTAATTAGTTTTTGTTTTTGTTTTCTTTAACCATCAATCAATAGATAGGAGTAACTAACAAGTTGAAACACGGTTTATATATATCTCATTATGTGCGTTAGATATAATACAAAAGATGTTGTTAAAGCCTTGACTATTAGCTTAAGTTTTTAGTTCAACTAGTTTATTTGATATAGTATCACAACTTTTTCACTGAAATGCTCATGTGAGTTCGAATCCTATCATATTATAAGTGCAAGAGACATTTACATGAAGATATGTGTATATTTTTAATAATCCAAATGTAAAGTAGAAAATTATGGGATCTTAAACTGGTCAGTTTATAGAAGCTAGGATACTGTAAAGAATAATTACATGAAACATGATAAAACTTAAACCGGCAAATAAAACAAACATCAAAAAACAGATTTTATTAATTTGAAACAAACTATTTATATTTAACATTTTATTTTCGGCACAAATTTGAAAAAAATGAGGAGGAATCCTCGTTGACATCGCCCCCATCCACGTGGTTCCAAATGTTAAGATTATAAGTAGGTATCAGATTAACCATTTTTTTGATTGATCAGATATATATTTATTTCCCATCTTCTCCTGAAAAACCAAACTCACATCACATCACATCATCATTCATGGAACAACAACGTGGAGGCTTCCATGGCTACCGCCCCAAGCTCCCTTCTTCCACATCAGGTTCTCTCTTCTCTTTCTTTATTTAATTAAAATGCATTTATTCACCTTTGCTTATCATTTTTTTTCTTGCATGCAAATAAACCCATTTTCCCTACTTGAATAAACTCTCATCCATCTTTGTTGAGCATTTTTGAATAGTAAGGAAAAAGAAAAACTTTGAGTGATCTCCATTATCATTGATGTATAAGAAAGAAGAAAATGCATGTGTTGTATACCAAAATAACATATAATTTCTTAAAAAAAATACTACTGTTGAACTGAATCCCACCACACTGGAATGGATGGTACAAAGTCCTCCAGCTTTAATATATTTATCAAATGTTATATTAAAATTATTATTGAATTTTGACTATATCAGCCGCGGCTTAATAATCTCTTGGTAAAATATCAGAATCTACTCTCTTTGAACAAGTTACATTAACTAACCAAGTAAGCTTAAGGTTTTGATTAAACTAGTTACAATTTGTTCAAATTGCTGATTGATAAATCTGCATTATCTGTTAAACAGAAAAAATTAAGGATTTTGAATTAATTTAATTTTGAGTGGAGTGAATTAAGGTGAAACAGAATATACCTGAAAAAAGAGAGTAAGCTTTTGAACAAGTGGCATACGTTCTTGCATGCAACATCTGACCCCTCTCTTACACGTGGCCTCCATGCATTTCTGTTCTCGAGAAAAATAAACTCCCTTTCTTTTCTCCCTAATTTCCTCTCATATTATTTATTTTTTCTTCGGAAAAGCTATAGGTTAGTTAACATTAAATACCTTAAGTTGTCAATATTTGTTTTGAAACTTCAAATTACATTAAATACATTTGAAAACAAAAAAGTTATTTTCTAAATAGAAAGTAAATATAAATATAATATTTTTATTTTATTATTAGCTAAACTTTTTGTTACCGGAAAAATAAGGGAGTTGAGTTTAACTAGGGTTTAAATTTTGATATTCAGAGTTTTTGACTTTATAGTTCAAGTTTGGGTTCGGGTTTAGAGTTTTGGTTAGGGATTTAAAATTTATAGTTTAAGGTTTGGTACTAATAGAAGCTTAAGATGTTGATAATTATAATTTACGGGTTTAGAGTCCGGATTCGAATTTAGAAATTTAGGGTTAGAGTTTGGTTAAGGATTTAGAATCTAGATTTTATAAATTTAAGATTTTAAAAAAATACTATTAATTATATTGTATTAATTGCACCTGATAAATTTAAATTGCATTTAAGTACATAAAACAACTAAACCTCTTTCAACTTTCTAAGCAAAATTAATATCTCAAAATTAATGGTTATCTTATGCCAAAAGGTATTGGTTAGCCATCCCTTTTTTATTTATGTTGAGACATGACGAGACTTCTCTTTGAATACATTTTTCAGTTTTCCCATTTAGGAAATGACCAATGTGTTAAAGACCGTACTGTAGATGGACCGGATTGATAATTGGGTTAAGTGTCAAAAGGTTTAATCAGTTGATTGGAATTGGTTGAACCAAATAATATATAGTAATATGATTTGAAAGAAAATAAGTAGAAATTGAGAAGTAATTATATAAACAAAAGGCTTAATGCACATTAATTTACCTAACATGTTGCCTGTTGAATTCAAATTAAATGTAAAACCGACCGCCTTTTTAACTATTACTACCATTTTGTTCTCATTTCATATATAGTCTATCTATCTATTATTCATAATGTTTAATTAGTTGACCTTTTAAAACATCAAACTAAATTCAGCTTGGAATCTTCTTAAGTAACTAAGTTCTCTTTGAGAGACTACTAAAGAGAGAGAGAGAGATTATGTTGTAATTTTAAATAAATTTATTTATGATTTGACCAATTAAATTACCTTAATTATATTATAGTTTGTAGATTAAGAATCTTTTTAACAGCGGTGTTTAATTCAGTGGACCACTATTTTTATTTTTTTTATCCGGTTTTTGAACCGTATTGAGTCGACGTACTAATCCGGAATCGGGACGAGTCTAAGAATTATAGTATTTAAACTCATTCCAATCGCGGTTTTGGAAGATCGTTCCGCAGACCTCCCTACCAAGCGCAACTCCATACTGTCACTATTTTTCTTTTTTTGAGCTTCTCCATACTACCACTATTAACAAGTCATATGTCCAACTTTTTCTTCAAAAAATATAGTGCTTTAATAATTTTTTAAACTAGTCTCTTTTTTAGAAAATTGCGAGAAATACTATTTTTTGACAGTATTGCGAAAAATACTTTTCAGTTTGACTATAATATATATTTTCATTTTCACAGATCATATTTCAGTTAACTATAATTTTTTATGTGCACAAATCATATATACCACAATGAAGTGGCACACATCTAATGTTTTGGAGAGATTTTATTATGCAACCCCGTGTACAGATGTTGCGTTAGATCGGATAAATAAATTAATGCCACAATCTAAACTAATCAAATATTTTATTTTTGTTTTTTACAGCAACCAATCAAATATTAACATCATATAATTTATTGATTACATTTATTTTAATTGAATATTTATAGAAATTATTGATTTTAAAATAAAAATTCTAGGGATATTCTATGGTCACTTTGTTTTTCACAGAGTAACCATTACTTTGTTTTGTCAACCATTGAATCATGGGTTAAAAACTAATCCAATGGTGAAAAAGACAAAGTATAAACAAAGTAAGGGAAAAACAAAGTGACCATAGCCTACACCAAAATTCTAAATACCAAAAAATAAACTTTGGATACTATTTTATAAACCTCAAACGCTAAAATATATTATGTGTCGCCTAACCAAAAGCTCGAGCTAATAGTCAAGACTAACAACATTTTTTACATTATTCTATAACATATATCGCCAGTCTATCTAGCACATATTTGCACAAGATGTATACACCTTATTTATCATATAATTTCTGAATATATATCCTACAACAACTATATAATAGAACTGATGAAATTAAGTAATTTTTTGTTCAAACAATAAGAAATAGTAATTAAGATGTTACTCTGAATTTATTGCAGCGCTGAAACTATCAGAGATCAACATGAGACTAGATGAGATAACTCATGGCAACAACAATAACAACAACAATCAATCCGCAGTGGACGACAATGAATGCATTGTACGAGAGCAAGACCGATTCATGCCAATTGCGAATGTTATTCGGATCATGCGAAGAATGCTTCCACCGCACGCCAAAATATCCGATGATGCAAAAGAAACAATCCAAGAATGTGTTTCGGAGTTCATCAGCTTCATCACGAGCGAAGCCAATGAACGCTGTCAACGCGAGCAGCGCAAGACCATCACTGCTGAGGACGTGCTTTACGCGATGAGCAAGCTAGGGTTCGACGACTACATTGAACCCTTGACTATGTATCTTCACCGTTACCGTGACATGGAGGGGGAAAGGAGCTCGATCAGAGGCGAGCCATTAGTGAAGAGGGGAGTCGAGTACGGGACATTGGCCGCGTTTGCTCCGGGGTTTCATATGGGTCACCACCATGGGTTTTTCGGAGCGGGTGGTATGGGAGGGTATTTGAGGGATTCGTCGAATGCCAGTTCATCTCAGACCGCAATGGCGAGCCCCGAAGCGTTTCCGCAGCACAAATGAGGGAGGCTTGAAAGAGGATTTAATCTGCTAACCTAGTTGGTCATTTGAATTATGGGAGACTTTATTAGAAGTTAATTTGGTTGTTTATGACATCATTATCTTTGTGTGTTATTTATTAACTGGCTTTGTTGGGTAGACAAGAAATTTTATGAACTCGTTTCTTTTTCTTGTCCTATTTTTCATTTTCTATTTTCCAAATGCAGAATTTAGAATTTGCTTTTTCAGTTTTTCATATGCTTTTAAAGGAATTAATCTATATTTTTCGAATATTAAGTAAATATCATGATTTGTGTCCTGATTAGTTGAAACTAATTAAGCTCATGATCACCGACTACATGGCAATCAATCTCATGAACACCAAGTGTGTTTTTCGGTTAGTAAGTGATAATGTTAATCACATTTTTGAAGGCCTTAGTGTAAAAGGGATGATATCCAATCAAGTCTTGATTATTACTTAAAAAGTTAATTCAAAAAATAATCATATTTGTTCCTTTTATTTTTCAGAAACATTGTTGACATATTGTACCCTCTTTTTTTTTAAGTACATTAAGAAATTAGGCTGTTTTTAAATTTTAATTAAGACAAGATTAATACACAAAGGGAAGGCAAATGAAGAAAAAAAATAAAAGAGAATAATAAAATGTCCAAATATATTTAACAATTTTAAAAATTCAAATTAACAAACCGTTGTAATTTTTTACCAACAGTCACCATGAATCAAAAATCTCTGTTCCTCCATAATATATAACCTACTGTTGATTAAGAACTAGACAAAAAGTTCTTAAAGCCAATTAATTATCAATTATAATTAATTACATACGTATAGTGATAATTTAAGATAGAAAAATGGAAGAAGAATATGAAAGTTGGGGTAGTGGTTCAACAATGGCGATTATTTTTGTTGGTCTAATTCTCCTTGTGGTCCCTCTATTTATGGGTAATTTGCAAAAACCCTCTGCTCTTCTTCTTATCCTCTTTATTCTCACTTTATTTGCCCTTATTTTTTTCCTCCATCTATCATCTTCTTCTGTTGATTAACTTTTTGTATTATTTTTCAATTGTATTCGAATTACTTCCATACAATAATAATACTTACTATTTCTACTTTATGGTTTTTTATTGTGTGCAATTCATACTATTAATTCATTTATGTGTTCAATTAATATTTTTTTACTTTCATTTTTGGATTGATTATTACTATAACCTTATTCAGTTTACTATAGCTTAAATTTTGCCTAAAATCTAATTATAATCTATATGGATATTCGATAATTGAAGTGTGTGTAATGAGTACAAAAATATATGCGTGTCACAATATACAGAGGAAAATTCTGATCATGGTGGTGAAAGTTATTTATATATATGTATTTTTTGGGGTAAATTACACATGTAGTGTACCACCTTTAAGTTAACTCATAATATGGTGTACCACCTTTTATCTGTCACTTTAATATGTACCACATTTCTATAATATTACAATAAAGTATACAAGCATTAAAAAACACCGGTTAAAATTGCTCAAGGTGTTGGATCATCTATTTTCTCTATTTCCATTTAAAAATGCGGTTACTACGACACTCTTTCTCTCTTTTTCCCTTAAGAAATGAGGTCAAGTAATTGACGAATTTAGTACTTGTATACTTTATTGTGAGATTATAGAAAGGTAGTATATTATTAAAGTGACAAATGAAAGGTGGTACACCATAATATAAATTAATCCAAAGGTAGTATACCACATATGTAATTTACCCGTATTTTTTTTACAAAGATTTACATTACTAAAAAAGAAAAAGCAGAGGATTGTAGAGATTCTATGGCTGACAAATGAATAGAAAGAATGTTATATATTCATATACATGGAAATATCAAAATGGGCTAGCGTATAATAATTCTCTTATATTTTATATACCCAATACTATTAATTCATTTAAATGCGATAAAATTAATAAACTTGTAAGAATGTCATGTCAAGCAAATTGTGTGTTTGTGAAGACAAAGCTGTTTCAAGCATGGACAGAGGGAAAGTAATCCTTCCTTTTTAATTTTTCTGTTTATGACAAGTACTTTTTTTAATTGAGTAATATTTTATGGGGCAACCTTTCGGAATTATGTGATAAATGTTTTTCAAAAATGTGCTTAATGGCACACTTTAACTTTTATTATTGTACACAATAACATTTAATGACGTTATTCGGATATTTATTATCTTTCTTTAATTAATGAGACTCTCTTTCATTTCTAAACATTTTTACCTTAATTAGAAAAATAATAAATACTAAGATAATAACATTGAATGTTATATAGTATGCAATAATGAAGTTTAAGATGTGCCCATTTAACACATTTTAGAAAAACCCATGTAATAATATGTTGAAAGGAACACGTTTGAATTATGTTGATTCAGAAGATTTAAATCGACCAACATCATTTTAACGCAAGATCAGAACTCGACTAGCTGGAAAATTTAACTTTCAGGAATTAAAGTCGGAATGTAGACTAATCTGATGTAAATAATTTCAATTAATTAAATTAGTTATTTATGTATACTTTGACTTTTAAGTAATTACACCACATTGACCTTCTTAATGAAGTAGCATGTAAGGCTCTGTTCTTTTTGATTGAATTGAATTGAATTGAATTGAACTGAATGATATTGAATTGAACTGAATTGAAATAAATTGAATTGAACTGAATTTATTGAACTGAATTTACTGGACTAAATTTACTGGACTGAGTTAAAAATTTATAATTTAATATTGTATTATATATGAGACTGAATAATTTTTGTGCTGGCAGAGTCAAAATATTGTAACACCTAATAAAGTTTTAACTAATCCTAAGCTAAGAGTTAATTAAATAATATGAACACCTAATAAAGTTTTAACTGATCCTAAACTAAGAGTTAATTAAATAATATTAACAACCACCGTATTAACTCCCAACTCCCTCTATCATTAATTCCACATATCTCAATTCTCCTCTCATGTGAGTATCTTATAATTTGTGTTAATTTCATTTTCATCTTCCATTTCATTTTATCTTATGTAAATTAATTTATTTTAGTGTCATATTTTTATTATTGCTGCATTTTTATGTTTTTTTTTGTATTTTTTAATGTCTCACAAAGATAATGGGTAAGAAAAACTGGGAAGATGCTAAATCGCCATGGAAACAAAAGTTGGAATGTGTTGGCATGCTGCTCATTTGATAGAGTTTTCACATTTATTAATGTGGGATGGGAAGGGAGTGCTCATGATATCACAGTGTGGAAATATTCTTTAACTAATTCAAAATATGCTTTTCCCCATCCACCTGAAGGTAAAATTGTATTTATTATTTTTTACTTCCATAACAAAGTAATCTTGATTCTAATTTTATGTTTCTCATAATTTTTAGGAAAATATTATTTAGTAGATTCGGGATATCCAAATACTCTTGGATATTTGTCTCCAATTAGAGATGCAGGAACTAGATATCATATGCCAGAATTTAGGTGTGGAAGACCTAGAAGAATGGAAGAACATTACAATTATTTACATTCGTCATTGAGAATGAAAGTAGAAATGTCATTTGGACAATTGAAGAAAAGGTGGAAGGTGCTCTACAATATGCCTCAAATGTCAACAATGTATCAAATGTCGATCATTGTTTCTACATTTACACTTCATAATTTGATAAGAATGTGCACACTTAGAATACCAATTACACAATATGGTCCAAATGTCAATGGAAGAGTAGATTCAGATATATTTAGTACAAATCGAAAAAATGCAATGTTAGTAGTACGGAATGGTATAGTGCAACAAATTTGGCAATCACGACGGCTAGCGAAAAATGAAGAGCAATCAGATGATGAAGATATTGAAAAGGATGGTTAAAAAATTATAAAATTTACTAATATAGGTAAGCCACTTAAATTGTAAAATATTTTAATGAATTTCATATAATGATAAATTTACTAAATTAAACTGAATTTATTGAATGTATTTATGGAATTTACTGAATATATTTATGGAATTTACTGAACTGAATTGAATTATTGAAAACTGTTGAATTAAATTGAATTGAATTGAACTGAACTGAATTGAATTGAACTGAATTGAATTGAATTGAACGATATCGAATTGAACTGAATTGAATTGAATTGGAACATGTTGAAATTAAATCAAAAAAAACAGAGCCTAATAATGCTATAGAAGGAAATCACCGAGAATTTTGTCAAAAAGAAACAAAGAGCTCATTAAGAAGGTCAATGTGGTCGTAATTACTTAAAAGTCAAAGTAGTATGTAATACTATAGAAGGAAATCACCGAGAATTTTGTCAAATAGAAACAAAGAGTTTCCGGACAGAAGGGAACTTAACAAGATTAACGTCCTTCTTTATAATTTGTAAAGAGCATGATTTAATTTTTGACTTTCCAATTCACATGTGGGTGTGTTTACCATTGAGTTACAATCAATTGGTCGATTAATATCCCCATTAAAAAGAGAGATTCTAGAACGCTTCTAATAAAATATTTCCTTAATAATTAATGGAGAATCGTGTTTCTGTTATACCTTTAAATAACCCGTATTAATCCGTCGTTCTGTATATATTTTTGGAGTAGTGCATTTAAGGAGCGCTCGATTTTTTCCTCTGAACAATGCCAAAAAGCAACCTCTTATCTTTTAAACAATTCTAGCCCTATTTACGGAAATTTTTGGTTCAAAATGTTTGTTTCACTTAAAATAATTCAACAAAAGATAATTTTAGAGATCAATAATTTTTCTAAAAAGAAATTACGGAAAGTATTTATCTTTAATAAATTCTATGCCTACTTTGTTTTCACCATTAGATTATGGAATCAAAACCAATTTAATGGTGAACAAAACAAAGTAGAAACAAACTAGACATAAAAGAAAGTAACTATAGCCTCCACCTTTCTTTACCTTTTTAGGAAATGTAAAACATCTCTCAACCACCATTTGCCGCCACTTACCACCGCTGGTCACCGGTGACAAATCGGCAACCACCATCAACAATGGGTGTTTTTTGGTGATCAATGACCGAAGCCTTCGTCGCCGGTGGCTGCCAATCATTGATAGTTGAGATTCGCCATTTGTTTAGTTGTCAAAATTCATTTGATTGCTGAATTTACTAAAAATATTGTATATTGAACAAATTAACACCGGAAAATATTTTTCTATATTTAATTTTCCCCAAAAACCAAAACACAAACTGGGTTCTAGTTTTTTCTTTTCAAATATTTTTTTCTTGACAGCGATTGAGGTTCCAAATAGGTGAGATAAATGTATAAATTGATTGTAGCATAATTACTATATTCACCAATATATGAGTGGAGAGTCTCATACTCCTTATAATTATTTAAAAGAAAAAGGTGGAAGAAACAAAAAGAAACTTACTGCTCATACGTGCTTTTTATGGTTACTTTGAAGTAACATTTACTTTGTTTTTATCACCATTAGATTAAATTTTATCCACTGATCTAATAGTGATAATGGACAAAGTAATGGTTACTTTGTTTACAAAGTAACCGTAGAAAAACCCCAGCTCATAAATAGCTAATTAACATTGGGACATAAAAGTCTCAACCTATATATGCATGCATGTAAATAATTGTCAACTTTTTTTCTATTTTTTGACAACCAAGTAATTCTCAACTTTGATAGAAAGACTTGGAGGAATGAAGTCAAAATTCATGCAAGTATCAAATCAGAAAATAAATATAGTAATTTAATTGTGTTGCGAAAATGACCTTAAAAACAAACATATACGCGTATAGTAAGTTGGTGGATTGGAAATGATTTTCGGCGTAATTGTTTGTGATCGGGAAAAATATAACGGTCTTCTTTCCCGCGTAACAATCATGAAAGTGCAATTTTTACCCCCTGGAAATTGCCATTGAAAGCCTTGGTATGTTCTTTCATACTTGCTTGAAATACCAAAGAAAATTCACTCCAATTTCAAACCCCTCAATCCATCTTAATAATTCCCTATAAATTCACTCCAATTTCAAAGTCCTCAAACCATCTTAATAATTTCATCATTCATCATCCGCTCTCTTGCCATATTCTTTCTATTACTTCTGCACTGCAAACTCATCTTCCTTACAAGGGGTAATTTCTATTTCTGCTTCTCATTCTATTTTTAAAAATTGCACTGCATATTCCTAAATATTAAAATGTCCAAACCATAGATGAGTCATGTAGGTGCAAACTTGTGAAGAGGTTTTACTATATGCCAGACGTGGTATACAAAACCAATAATTTAACAGTTTAATGCTTTGTCATTTTATTAATAATTAATTTTAGTTAATTAATACATAAAATTCTAGACCCTAAAGCATGAAACCGAAAACTAACATATATAACATGTCACCAAATTATAGATTTGGTATACGGATGATGTGTTATGCCTGATATATACTCGAATTTTCCAAACTTATGATGCAGGAAGTCATATACTTATGAGCGACTTTGAAACTAGGAGTTTTTAATTAGGGAGAAATAAGATAAGAATAAGGAGTTATTTTGTAAGCTTGGGATAGGAATAAAGAGTCTTTTGTACCACTTGAATAAGCATAGGGGTATTCTTTAACTTTTAGATAAAAATAGGGGCTGGGATAGTTGAAGTTTTGGTACAATGTGAATGTGTATTAAGCCTGAAAACAATTATTGATTTGTGGAATTATGATAAACACTTTAGTCTACTGTTATGCTCCCTGTTGGTTGTTTAATCATATGGCAAAGAATAAAATGATTATGTAGGTGAGAATGATCCCCTAGTTTCTTGCTGGTAAATTCTGGTGATTTTTATCTTTGTTTCTCATATATACTAATGGAAATGGCAGTTATTGAAACTGTTTCAGTTATGGTTGGTGATATAGAAATGGAACACTGCTCTTCTTTTTACGAACTCTCTCTGATAAGAACCTTTTGTTTCCTGGTACTAGCATATCAATCTCAATTTCACTAACTCGTCGCCTACCATGGGGTCTAATGGAGTTGAAAATGGTGTCCAGAAGATTAAGATACTCACTGCAGTCAATGATGAACATGAAGGGGTTATTGTTGAGTTGAGAGACCCTATGAATTCGGATGTCTTTGCGTCAAGGCTCAAAGCTTCAATTGTCCATTGGAGGAAACAGGTTAGACTTCACTCATAATCTAGTCTATATTTTGTTTAAATTAGATGGTTTTTTTTATCTGCTTTTGCTATCTGTATGTAAAGAATGGTAAGCAATCATTTGTTGCAGGGTAAACGGGGCATATGGATCAAAGTTCCCATTGAACTAGTCAATCTTCTTGAAGTTGCTGTTAAGGTAATTCTTCAATGAATTTTATAGGTTACTATAGTTCTCTTATTTTTTGTGTTAATGTTCAAATAATCTTACAGGAAGGGTTCTGGTACCATCACGCGGAGCCAAAACATTTGATGCTTGCATATTGGATCCCAGAATGCTCTCACACTCTTCCTGCAAATGCGAGTCACCGAGTGAGTATCGGAGCATTTGTCATGAATGAGAAAAGAGAGGTAAGCTATGTATGCTCGTGATACTATCTTTTGATCACGAAGTTAAGGAATTCTAGTGGAAGTTCTTGTCAAATATGTTTGCCCCTTCGCAGATCCCACATCGGTTGTAGATGAGATCTCGGTCTACTTGTAACCTATTTAGCTATATAATCTTGAGACCTGAACTTCAGGTTCTTAATCTGTGGATGTTTATGAGGTTCCTGGTCTCCTTAACCTTGGGCTGGGAATCGTGATTGTAGATCTTCATGAATACATTATAAATATTAAGTGCTTGCATTTGGAGTCTGATAACAAAACATTCTCTGAATATCGTTTTATTTTCTCCTTATGTGGAGTCTGACTTCGATCTTTAACCAAAATTATGCATTTGGCTATGTCCGTTTCAAGGTCCTAGTTGTCCAAGAAAAAAGTGGCATACTCCGAGGGTCAGGCATATGGAAGTTCCCTACTGGAGTAGTTGACGAGGTTTGCTCATCATCAATTTCTCTGTATCATAATAACTTATATATTCTTGTTTCTTGGAAGATCAGTAACACGTGGAACTACATGTTCGACAGGGAGAAGATATATGTGCTGCTGCTGTACGAGAAGTCAAAGAAGAGACTAATGTAAGCGACTGTAATAGCTAACAAGTCCATTCAAGATCAAAATTATGGTCATAATATAATTCTGAATGTTCCCTTTTTTCTGCAACAGATTGATGCAAAATTTGTACAAGTGCTAGCATTCAGGTACACTGTTTATAAGATTTTTATACCTTCATGTATATTCTTTTGAAAATTTCGTTTTCCAATTTATCTTATCTCCGGAAACTTCAGAATCATCGAAAGTTCAGAGTGTTCGCAAGTGGTCTTCGTTTTGGAAACGACGTTTAACACAAGTACCGTATTTATAATTTTCAGGGAAAGCCACAAAGCATTCTTCGAGAAGTCAGATTTATTCTTTTTATGCCTACTCCAACCAATGTCCTTTGACGTTCAGAAGCAGGAATCAGAAATTGAGGATGCACAGGTAAGTTTGTGGTCCATTTCAAATGTTTATGGCTCACAAATAACCAGTAAAATTTGATGTAACACGTCGTGAACATCATTGTAATCGCTTCTTTGGCAATTACTGATACTTTTAGTTTGTGATTGTCTGCAGTGGATGGCATTAGAAGAATATGTGGCACAACCATCTGTCCAGAAAAATGAGCTTTTGAAGCAAATGATTGACATATGCTTGACAAAAATAAATAACAAGTATTCCGGGTTCTCTGTTGTGCCGATCTCTTCGAATCCTTGGGAAGAAAACGACTGCTTGTACTTCAACAGAGAATACCAGAAAAAGCAGTGAGGTCTGGTTATGTTCTATACGTATATAAAATTATACTCTGGAACAAGTCTATTTATGCAAATTCAATCATCAGAAACTCTACAACTATTATTTTGATTCTTTATTTAGGAAAAGAAATTATTTCCTTATTGTATTTGTTCATTGTTTGATTCATTATGTGTACAACCATCAATAAAGCTCAGTTGATCAATAAAATTTTCCTTCAATTTTTCTTTGTTAAGCAATTTTTTTGCATTATAGCAACCACGATATGGTCATATGAAATTTTCTGTGACTATTTTATTTTTCAATCAATTACAATTGGACTTGTTAATTAGTTGGGTGTCCCCATTAGGCCCATTAAAGCCCGTATCAATGGGCTTGGATTTAAAAGGAGATACCACTAGGGATGACCCAATGTAATTTTTGTAAAAATTTAATATACTGTATTTATTTATTAGAAGGATGCATTAGAGCATCTCCAAAGCTTATCTCTAACACAATCTCTAAAATATTATTAAAAAAATAGATTCTAAAATTTAACTTTTTCGAAATTCGTATGTGTTCCAACCATACTTCATATCACACGCTCTATTTCATTATTTTATTAGTAAAAATTATAAAATTTCATTTTGAACGGAAAAAAGATAAGTAGGAAGGAAGAGAGAGAAAAAAGAAATAATATTATAAAATTAAATAAGGAGCTTTACATCGTCTTTAAATTTGAGGAGCAAAATTAAGAAGCCACTCCACATGGTTGGAGAAGAATTTTCTCTACTCTCGTTCTTAATTTAACTAAATATTATTTTAAGGAACTCGATTAGAGATGCCCTTAATTCCAGAAGAAAGGAAAATACAAACCAACAATATAACAAACAATATAACAAACAAGCCAAGCTAAAATAGAATTTAGATTAGAACCGACACAATTTTCAAATTAAATATTCTGAATGTATGTAAAAGGAATATGTGATCTTTTAAGGATAATTTATCATTAGGTCAACAATATAATTATATTCTTAATACGAGTATGCAAATTGAATCTCCCAATATCTATTGTGAAGCTCTAAACCTCATTGTAGTATAAAGATCATTAAATTATATATTTTTTTATATCTAAGTTTTCTCAAAAGAATAACTAGGGTAAGCCATTTGAATAAAATTGTAGCTTAACTCACTAAAGAGAAATTAATAAAAATACATACTTACTTAGTCATAGATAATGTTTACATACATGCTCATATTAACTTGTTTACAACAGTTCAAAAACCTAATAGGTATTACCGCTAGTTAATTTCAACTTCTAAATATTAATGAGAGTTGGTTTAAATGATAATTCACCTCCTCGTCTTTTATTTAGGTTTGCGGTTCGAATTCTCTCCTAAATGCCCATTACTTTGAGTTCCGGCCTCTCTCTACTAAAATATTTGGCGGGTTGAGAGCTTGAATCTCTTCTCAGCGCCATTACATATCTCTGTCTTTCTTCTGAAAAGGTAAAACAAAAACAACAACTACTCAATTCCATTTTTCTTGCTCTTTATTTTCAGTAGCTTCTTCGTTAATTATCCAATTTCAATATTGCACTACTTATTCAATGTCTTAATTCTACCACTCATTATTCTTCTGTTTAATATCTAACTTTGTTAATGAACCCATTTAACCACCAGCTTAACCCGATAGTTAACGTCAATTCTACCTTACGTTTTTAATTCACTAATAAATAGAGTTTCCAGGACTAGCTTAGTAAAATATGACAAAATATGAGTACTCTGTAGGCTGAAATGTTTGTGTGATTCGTTTGTTTTCCTTTGTAGGCTGTAAAATATCATTTGATAAGTCTGGTTTAATCCAATGCTGAAACTCCTAAGAAAACCGCATACCGTACTCAGTCTTGCACTATTTCATTTCAGGCCAATCTCCACATCATCGTCTCATCGATATCCTATTAAGCTCTTAAAACTATCCGCTGACAGTAAAAACCTCAAACATGGTAAGATGATCCATGCTTATTTCATCACTACAAATCAGGAACACAACACTATCGAAATCAACTCCCTTGTCAATTTTTATGCCAAATGTGATCAACTTTTAGTAGCCCGTAAGCTATTTGATAATATGCATACCAGAAATGTAGTTTCTTGGGGTGCTCTCATGGCTGGATATTTACATGATGGGTTTTTACTGCAAGTAATTACATTATTCAAAGATATGGTTTCAGAGACCAACATAAGACCGAACGAGTATATATTTGCTACTGTGTTGTCTTCCTGTTCTCGCAGTGGAAGAGTTAAGGAGGGTTTACAGTGCCATGGTTTTGTATTCAAGTGTGGGCTTATGTTTCATCAGTACGTAAGGAATGCGCTTATGCATATATATTCAAAGTACTTGTGTGTTCGAGAGGCGATGTGGATATTCGATTCAGTGCCGAGAAATGATATCTTTTCCTACAACTCAGTTATGTCAGGACTTGTACAAAATGGGTATTTTAGGGAAGGGGTTGAGGTTTTAAGAAAGATAGTATCTGAGTGTATGAATTGGGATAATGTTACTTATGTTAATCTTTTTGGACTTTGTGCTTCTACTAGAGATAAGAGATTAGGTTTGCAAGTTCATGGTAAGTTGATAACTAGTGATGTTAAAGTTGATGAGTACATCAGTAGTGCTATAATTAATTTTTATGGGAGATGCGGAGAAACTTTGAAGGCTAGAACTTTTTTCGATGATTTGCAAAGTGAAAATGTGGTGTTGTGGACAGCAACTATAAGTGCTTATTTCCAAAGTGGTTGCTTTGAGGAAGCCTTACACTTATTTGGAAAAGTGAAACTTGCCGGTGTGGCACCGAATGAGTTTACTTTTGCTGTCTTATTGAATGCTTGTGCTGGACTGTCTGCCTTGAGATATGGATATCTACTCCATGCGTGCATTGAGAAGTCAGCTTTTAAGGATCATCTTATTGTCGGAAACGCCCTAATCAATATGTATGCGAAGGGTGGTAATATTGAAGCTGCATATAAAGTATTTTCGGGGATGATATATCGAGACACTATCACTTGGAATGCAATGATATGTGGGTACTCGCATCATGGGCTAGGTAACCATGCCCTTCAGGTCTTTGAAGAAATGTTAACGGCTGAAGAGCATCCTAACTATGTAACTTTTGTGGGGGTTCTATCTTCATGTAGCCATCTTGGGTTTGTGAAAGAAGGTTTCTACTACTTAACGAACCTAATGAAACATTTCAGAATTGAACCTGGACTAGAGCACTATACGTGTATCGTTGGCCTTTTAAGTAAGGCTGGAAGGCTTGATGATGCCATCAATTTTATGCGGTCTACACCTGTAAAATGGGATGTTGTTGCCTGGCGAACTTTACTGAATGCTTGTCATGTTCTTCAGAACTATGATATGGGAAAGTGGATTGCAGAATTACTACTGAGGATGGACCCTGATAATGTGGGAACATATATATTATTGTCTAATATGTATGCCAAGGCAAAGATGTGGGATGGAGTTGCGAAGATGCGGAAATTGATGAGAAATAAAAACATCAAGAAAGAACCAGGAGTGAGTTGGATAGAGATTAAAAATGCTACCCATGTTTTTGTTTCCGAAGACATCAAGCATCCAGATTATGTTCAGATTTATAAAAAAGTAAATGAACTCTTGGACATGATTAGACCTCTTGGTTATGTTCCCGATACAAGTGCAGTGTTGCATGATATAGAGGATGAGCAGAGGGATGACCATCTCAGTTATCACAGTGAGAAGTTGGCCATAGCATATGGTTTCTTAAGAATTCATTCAGGAGCACCCATCATTGTCATCAAGAATCTTAGAATGTGTGCTGACTGTCATCTGGCCGTGAAACTTATATCTAAGGTTACAGATCGGCTAATTATCGTTAGAGATACCAACCGGTTCCATCATTTTAAAAATGGATCTTGTTCTTGTGCTGATTACTGGTGATAATTGCACTTAGAGGTTGCTTATTAAGTTATTCCATATTAGCCTCCAGTGTAACTTCGTTGACGTATACTTTAATCAAAGTCGGCATGACTGTAAGTTCTGATATCTGACTTATCTCTATGTATTTACATGTTTTCATTTCAAGTACTTGTTTCCTCTGCATTAGATATTGATTATGAAGGTGTTGCTTCCTTTAGGGCACAGAAATCAAGCTTTGTGCTTAATGATATAAGCTCGGATACAATTGATTGGACTGTCTAGCCTACCACAAAACTGAATTCTATAGGAGCATTGCAATTCTCACCCGTGGTGTAGCTTAAGGGAGAAAACTGATTCTGCTTAAGGCATTGACTTGTGCACATGGTTTGGTTTCTATATTAGAAATAAGAAAAAGGATTATGTTCCTTCCTCCAAGGTAACTTCCAGAATCTCTTATACGCATTTTCTTATTCATAATTGAACCGTGATCTTTGTGGAACTTAGCCAATATTGATGGTCCAGTTGATTATCTAGAAGATAGCATCTGATTAATCAACTAGACCATCAAACGTAGACTGGCGAGTTATCAAATGCAGGAGATGCAAATGTGATATATAAACTGTTTCTGTCCATTGAGGCAGACTTGATTCGTGATTCCAGGCCAATAACTTTAATTCGTGTTTTTTCTTTTATGATCAGTATGATTTCCCATGCCCTATAATATTACCTACTTGAAGTGGACGGTTATCATCTAATTGAAGAAAAAGGAACAACTCCATCTTATTGAAGTATGGAAAAGCTTCTCTGAGTTATCAAATGCAAATATTACGACTTCCTCTTGATTCGAGCACTTTGAACTGCTTGTGTCCATTAAGGCGGACATGGTTCATGGTTCCAGGTCATTAACTTTTACCCATGATTTCTCTCTTTCTTTCTTTCTCTCTTATTGGTATGATTTCCCATGGCCTTTAGTTTAATACCTTCGGTTAATTGACAGACGCATCAGTTCACTGTTGGTCCTCCTTTTGTTGTATATAGTTTTTCATTGCATGATCATTTGTCCGCCTTGGCTTTATGTTCGAAGTGAGTCTAAAACACCTTCGGAAACAAACTTAACTAAAGGAGTATGTATCCGGGGGTATTGTGAAATTCTCAGTTTTGCAAAACAAACTACATGTATACTACATGTGGTTGCATGATTATTAAAATTCATAAAAAAACCTATAGAATCCTAAATGAATACACACTCCTTAATATGTATAGATCTTTAAACAGTGATATTTCGCACTATTAAGTTTTGATTTCCAACTGCTTTCATAATGCCTTTAGTTGTATAAGTTGCTCATGAGTCAAGTTCAAATGAGACAAGGGTTTAGGATGAGACTAGTTTTTATGATGAGACAAGGGGTATTTTTGTAATTCAATAGGGGAAGGTGGCAAACTTGTAATTAAATAAACACCACTCATGCGTGAATTGAAGGGAAGGAAGAGGAGGTGATGTCAGCACTGATGTCACCTCTGGAAAGAGAAATAGTTTTAATTATTTTATTTAAAATACATTTTCCCGCTCTTTTCGAACTCATTTTTCAAAAAAAATTATACCAGTGAACTCGTATTAATTGGGTGGTCATTTTGAGATCCATTTTTGTTATTTATAGACGATTTTTATTTATTTTTATTTTTTTATAATTGTTCCACCAGACTACTCTAATTGTTCCACCAGACTACTCTAAATGTTCCAACAGAATACTACATTTTTTTACACTCCCAGAGTGCATTTTAAAAAAAATAATGAAAATATTTTGCTGGAACAATTGGAGTTGTCTGGTGGAACAAATGTAGTATTCTATTGGAACAACCAAGTATCCGACTTGGATCAAAAATAAAAAAAAATAAAAATCGTCTATAAATAACAACAATGGATCTCAAAATGACCGCCTAATTAATACGAGTTCAGTGGTATAATTTTTTTTGAAAAATGAGTTCGGAAAGAGCGGGAAAATGCATTTTAAATAAAATAATAAAAACTTTTTCTCTCTCCAGATGTGACATCAGCGATGACATCACCTCAATAATGTCCCTCCATGTTTTTAAAATTTCAAAATTGCCACCACTTTCTAATTGTCTCACACTAAAAAAAGTCTCTCCATAATGGGTTTGTCTCACATGAACCTATCTCAATTGCTAATATGGTCATATTATTAAATGTGACAGCTATGAATTGGTCCAAATTAAAAATATTATAGGTGAGAAGCTAGCTAGAATTCAATGAGTTATGGGTGAAGAAAAGCATGGCAAGGCCTTGATTTGTTCAAATTTTACACATAGAGCTCCTGATTTTTCAATATAATACATTAAAGTCTCAGCCGATATAAGTGTGCACATTGAGCCACGGTTAAAAATGTATAGCTCATTTTATATGCATTTACATGGCACCAATTTTGTAAGATACGGTAACTAAATTGTTTTAAGGTTTATGAGAAGAACCAATTTTGCCCACATGTAAATTAAAACATCTAGAATTTAAGGTGTTCATCCAAACTTTCTTTCAAAGAAGAAAAAGAAAAAAAGATGCACATGTATATATTAATACTAAATGAAATCATCTTGTAAAAGATACTAAATGAATGATATTATAATGTTTCATAACTAATTAATTAACTACAATTCATATTCCATTCACCAAGTGAAACTCTAAAAAAAAACTACAGTCCATGTTCGCAAAAAAGAAAAAGAGTTTTGATCTACACAAAAAAGCTTTGCTTGAGAAAAAAATACATCTAACAACATATATATACTCAAAAACAAAGAAACTGGATTGTCCAGTATTCAATATTGCTTGATATCTAAAATGTCTGCATCTTTTAATTAGGTTCAGTTCTAGCTTAATGTATGTGGGTGGATTGTGATTGTATCCATGATTATATTTTTGGAGTGGTACAATTTTCTTTCATGAACATTATATGTTCTCAGATAAAATTAGAAAATATATATTCAAATTTATTTTAGAAAATTAGTTAATATTTTCAAACAGTCAATGAGTACACAATGAATACCAACAAATGAATCAAACAAACTCTTAATAATTATTTAAATAATTGTGAAATTTAAATTTAACAAAAACAAGTTAGATTTTAGAAAAGATTATGATAAGTTATCTTCAATTAAACAATTGAAATCACTCCTATCCAAATTCACTTTTTTATATATCTATAAAACAAATTCAATAATCAAGAAAAAAAAACTCCAAAAGAAAACACAAAACTTCAAATTAAAAACTCCCTTAAAACACACTAAAAAAAGCTACCTTGCTTTGCTTTGGCCTACCATAAGAAGATAGATGCTCCACTACCAGATCCATACCTATCCATGATGATGATGATGATCATGACGTGGATTATACCCCATCATCATCATATTCCCCATCATCCCCCCTCCACCACCACCACCACCTCCACCTCCGCCGTCCCCGGCGGCCGGAGCACTACTAGTTTTTTCCCCTTCCATCTCTCTAAACTTATGAAGATAAATCTTCAAAGGCTCAACATAATCTTCAAACCCAAGAGTAGTCATGGCCCACAAAAGATCATCGCCGTTGACCGTCTTCCTCTTCTCCCGTTGACACTTATCGGAGGCTTCTCCGGTGATGAAACTTATGAACTCCGACACACATTCTTGAATGGTTTCTTTAGCATCTTTCGATATCTTAGCGTTAGCCGGTAATGCTTTCTTCATTATCCGGCTAACGTTTGCAATCGGTAGTAATCTATCTTGTTCTTTCATGGATGACTCCGAGTTGCTTCCGTTGTTTCCCCATCCCGACTCGTTGTCTGAGTCCCCCATCAAAAACCCAGCTTCAAAAATAGGATAACATACTAGAAATTGATCATATGAAACATAAATGAAAATAATTGATTAAATTCTCGAGTTTTACCTTAGTTTTAACTATCAGCTCAAGCTTTTTACAATATTTTTTATTTTCTTTAAATAGGGTTTGAGAGGATTTGAGATATATTTGGAAGTGAAGCGGTGAGATAGAAATGGAATGAAAATGGTGGATAAGATTGGGGAAGAAGAAATGGAGAGTTAATTATATAAAGGGGTTAAGTAAATGATTATAATTTGAGGTTAGGTGTTTGATTTTGGGCCCTTCAATTTATAATGTAAATGATAAGTTTGTTCGATATGGATGAGAGATTTGTCGTTTTATTACTACTTTAATTGAGAAAGTTGAATTTGTTGTTTGCATGTGACATTTTGAGTTGAGTTGAGGCAGTTAAAACTTTAGTTTAGTTTTTTAATCTAAAGAAAATAAATATCAAATGCATGAATCTTGGTTCTCTATTGTGTATCTACTCTATCATTTTCTGTCGTTCTTTGTACCAAAACAATGCTCTACCTTTACTAAATTTTATGCAATTTTGAAAAGTTGGTTTTTTCACAATATTCGTTGGCCCCCTTTAATTTCTTTACCTTATGCTCATTTTCTTGTAAATTTGACACTGCAAATAGATTCACGAGATCGATTAAAATATGAATATGTTGAAATTAATTTGCATTCTCTGAGAATGAAGCATTTTGTGATAGAATTCGACAAGAACTTTGTCGTAAAATTGGACAAGTAGCAATTTGTCGGATTTGTATAAATATTCGATAAGCACTTTGTCGCATTTTGGGGCAGAATGTGACGAAATCCAAAACTGCAAAAATAAAAAAAGAGAGACTAACAATGCCACACTAGAATGCAACAAAATAAAAGAAACACAACAACTTTCTTTTCGCAGATTTTCTCATACTATTTTTATGCATTTATTTTTTCATTTTGTTGGAGAATCTTTTCTCACAGGTTTTAGTTGATTGTTAGAGTAGTTAATCAATTTTTTTAAAATTGAGAACTGAAAGAGAACTTAAAATTTCTGATTGAAAAGAAAGAAGAAAGAACATAGTGAAAATAAGGGTGCTTGTCCAAAATGTAAGAGAAGTGAGTCTAATATGTTTATGATCTCTCAAAAAATGGCTAAATTTGTAATTAGCCCGATTTAAAATGAGATTGTTTTATAAGTAAAAACTAAATTAACTCTACGCCAAGAACCATTATATCTTATATCCTTATAAAATAATTAAACCTCACTCGTGAGAGTATAGTAAAAATCTTTACAAGGATTTGAAAACTGATTCGATTATTGTGAAACTTTCATATAAGCTTTAATCTTTTTATTTTCATAGCTTTTAAAAGTAGAATATTTCGTTTTTAAACTTTTCTCTTAAAACTATAATTAAACAACCCGTATAGAAGTGGAGCATAATCTAGTTGTTATCCGTTACTCATAAAATATATAACAGGTACGAGGTTCTGTAGGGAGAAAATCTTATACTCATCATAGTATCACGATTATTATTTTAATCTTATATCCACGGTATATCTTCAGAAATCGGGTTCGACATAGTTCCACTAAAATCGGATAGTAGGCGACATCCGCAGTGCAGTAACTATTTCCATCTCCATCTCCAGCAAAGAATATTTAAGGTGATATTGACTTGCCATGTTTATAATTGGTTTGGGCCCTATTTGGGTTTACTTATTTATTTATTGCAATGGCTGACACAGTTTTAGATAAGGCATATCAATGGCCAACATGTGGCAGCCCATCTCAACGTGCCCTGTCATTTTTATAACAAAAAATTACTTTCTCCCTGACTCTTTTTTTTTCATATATTAATCATTAATTGATGTAATAATAATAATAATAATAATAATAATAATAATAATAATAATAATCAGTGACAATTTTACAGGAGAGAGTGGAATTAGACTGGGCGTATAAAACACGGTTTCCTTTTCTTAGTTAGTAACTGATCAATCAGTCGCCCATTTAAGGGTTAGAAATGTTCAGATAAATGGAGCTCACTTTTATTAAATGGGTTCTAAGCAATTTCAACCCTTGGTTGAATGATTAATCAAGTATAACTTAATCGGTCAGTGATCAGGGGAAGAAAACTAGTATAAAACAATGTAATTCTATTACATTTATTGTATACATGCATGTGTCTGGTTTAAAACGCTTGCACTTAAAAATAGTTTGGTCCTTTTCAAAACATCAATTAGAATCAAGTACTCCCTCAGTTTTCAAATACATGTCGTTTAAGTTAAAAAATTGAAAATTAAAAATCTTCTATAAAATATTTTCCATATACTCTTTAAATTTTAGTTTGCTCTAATTTAATCAATTACAACTACGTAAAGAAAATGAAGATCTTGTAGTGAATTTTTTAAAATACGATGATCAAACAGTGAGTTTTAAAAACTGAACTCTAAATAAATGATGTGTCATTTACGTGAGGCATATTCTAATATGACACCTCCATGTTGAATCTGAGTGTATTCTAAAAATTTTCAATTACTAGAATAGCTCTAAAACACTAAAGCAACTAACAATAAGAAGATTATTATTATACAAAATGTCAGTTTATAATCCACGTTAAGGCCATCATCACCAATTAATATTGTTTGGCTTGTTTGTCGAGTAACTCAAGGCTGGGCACATATAGATGCAAAGAAATATTTGTAGAGTCAATAATCTCACGAAACTCCTCCTTAACATCTTTGAGTTGACAACCTAAATTAATCTTCTCCAATTCATCCATACTTAATACTTGCCATGATTTCTCAACACCATATTCTCTCATCACCCATGAGGTAGGCTCACCATTTGTGGCAGCCCCCTTAACCCATTCTTCATGAATAAGCACAATTGATGATTCCCCGAACTCGGTAACCATTATGCATTCCACTTGACAGTCTACCAAAGATTTGGGCATCGAAAGTTGACGAAAAGTCTCCTCCTCTTTAAGATCAAACGTTAAGATTAAATTAGTATTCTGATTGGCATCGTGGACAACCCAATGCAAGCGTCCGTTCACAAAAGAGCCTAGATTGTTTTGGCCAACAAGAAAAATAAAATTAGGGATAGGTGCAAAGATATGCCTCCAGCTATTTGAATTAAGAGAGTAGAGCTCAACAACCCAATGATTGCTCGATGTGGCGATTCTTATGATTTTATAATCGCGGGTTATATCATCAAATCCAAAACCCATAAAGCCGTGGGTGGTAATTTTCGGAGAAAGGGGCACAAATTGGGGCATAGGGACCAATAGAGAATGTCTAATTGAAGGGTTTACGAGGATGAGATTAGAGCCATATTGTTGATCAACTAGACAGAGTACGCCGTTGTAAGAGCCAATGACTGCAAAGGTGAAAAGGGGATCTGTAGAGAGATTGAGTACCATGTAATCCAATTTATCTGGCTTGAGAAATATTAATGAGATTTGACTATGAGTAAGACTACTACGATCACCTTCATGATCAGCCAATTGATAGAAAATGGGTTGGATATTTTTGGTTTTACGAAAGTGGGTTGAAATAAAGTTACGAGTTCGGATAAGAGAATACCATAATTTGCAAACACAGCCGCATCTGATGATCAACTTCATTGGCAGCTGCCATATTATCTCTTCAATTAATTCATCTGGTAACATCTTCATCTTCACTGCTTTCTCTTTTTTCATAATACTAATTAACATATACTATTTCTCTTTAAATAAAGGCATTCCTTCTAACGGCCTCTTGGTTTCCTAATAAAAATCGGAATTCCATGTTCCATAGGAAATAAAAAAATATAATATTGTGATTTTACGTAAGCCCAATAGTGTAAGATTCAAGCTCAATAACAATTTGTAAAATACATTAGTTATCCAGAATTTGGATTGTGAAAGCAACAATAAAATCCGACATATCTTTCCCATTCATTTTGTTACTGACCCAAAGATAAAATTCATTTTTATAAATTAACATTAAGTAATTGTTTTTAGTACTAATTAGAGTTTTGTACTTAGCCTTGAGTTTGATGTGCTATTATTCTGCAGCACGAGGCGTATTTTAATGTGGCATCTGCATGGTGGAATCAAGCATATTCTAAAGTTTCTCAATTTTTCAAATATCTCTAAGATTTGCTTGGATCATGGTTATTAGAGGTTCATTAAAGGGGGTTCATTTTATTTTATAACCATGCTTGGATAGGAATTTATAAGTTAAATGAGGGTTAAATGGTGGTTATAAAACCATGATTTACACCCAAATTCAGTCCCACCCCCTCAATCCAAGCAAACCCTAAAACACATGTAGGTTTCAAATTAAAGCCTTCGATCATTGGACAATTCTTCCAAGTTTAAAAGGAAAGGTATCATGTTGAAGAAAGTAAACAATAAGAAAATCATTATTATACAACAGGTTGCTCTTCTATAACTAACGTACATTTCTCTGCTACATTTTTTACTGTCATCTTCTCCCGCCACATTGTCAAATTTCATACGTAATGATAGCGTTTTCCCGGTAAGGGTGAGAGATTACACACATTTATATATTTTGTCACTATATAATAAAATAATTAAGGAAAGAAAAAACATTCACCTCTTGGTTCTGGGGAATGATTTCCACTAGGAATTATCAGTCATCACTGATTTTAAGACCAGATACTGATCTCGGAATCGCATTAGCTCTTCCAAACTTGTTTAGCTCGGACTCTATGGTTTTTGCTATTTCTGTTCCTTCTTCACCTGGCTCAGGCAGGTCCACGTGGAACGACCCTTGTTTAAGTGGTCTTGAAGGTCGTTCGCTCATCGATTGTTGCTTGGTGTAGTTGTAGAGTTGCTGATGAAACGGATGATCCAACGAAAAGCAACTAACTCCAATATCAGAATGACCAGATGATCCAGATCCTTCCCTTTTGCAGAAATGTGGAAGAGATGTCAAATCCATTATCTAACATTCAAAAAATTTGAGCAGTATTAATCAGTCCCCGGAAAATCATACACGAACCAATAGCTACAGATACTGAAATTCAGCAAGTGGAAATAGCCATTGTACCTTCAAGAGCTCCTCTCGGCCATTACCCGATAAGACCTGAACTTTTTTTCTTGTTCTCTCTTGCAGCAAGGGCTTGACAACCTACAAAATTATCGAGTGTTAATTGGGCTTTGAAGCAAATCCTGGGAATAGCAAACAAACATTGGTAGATTTTCTTGCAGCAAGGAGAAGGATTACCTTCCAACATGCTGAAAATATGTAAGGGGCATTTACAATGTAATATGTTTTGGTTTTCTCTGGATAGTTCAAGTCATCAACAGTTGAAATCATCGTCAGCAACTGCAGTAACACGTAGCAGATAATACGGTTAATCTGATGTACGATACAAGTCTTTAAAAAACAACTAGCGACTGTAGCATCATATTCACTGTTATAATTGCAAATGATCCTTAAATTGACGGAAGTTAACACATTTCTCGAGTATGTGGAGCCTGATGGTTTCCTTTATTTTTGACGTTCATTTTCTTGTCCGTGTTACAGCTCAAATTCACCTTACACCCATTTATTCCCCGACAACTATGAAGTGAAAGAAATGAAGGATATTAGATTACCTTTATTTGGCTCAGAGCAGATAGCTTTAGACCAGTCATATCCAAAACTTTCACACACATGGTTATTGGTCGCCCATATTTTTTCGAAGCCGCAGGCTACAAGTTGTATGTAAATCAGTAATAGCCAACACTTAAAAAGTCAAAACAGCATGCTTACTAAAAGTTTAATACGCACCAGAACTATACGATCCCGATATTCATTTATTTGAATGTGTGATTGGACATAGTAGTGGACCTGCGATTATCAAATAGAAGATGCAAAATAGCGCTGTTATTTTAGTCATATTTCTTCAGAGAGATGTTAGAATGAAACATAAATAACAGATCTTATCAAGATAATTACAGATGCTTTATCAAATGTGCTCAGCCCAACACCAAGTGCAAAGACCGGAAGTCCCTGAAGAAGCAAAAATTTACAAAAAATAAGCGGGTGCATGTTTTATCAGTGTTCTAAGCATTAATGAATGAACTACAGGAGCATCTGCAAAGATAGAAGGAGGACCTCTTTTGAATAACCCGGCATTCCTATGAGCTGCGAATCACGTATTGCTCTGTATAAATCACTTGGTATTATAGGTTTCTGTGCAGAGAAACAGCAATTAAAACAGACTTTTATGACTATCTTGCCCTTGTAATAATTAAAAAAGATAAATATACCGGCTAGCCAAAACTTGTCAGGTTGATAACAGACCAACTCTTTTTTTTATTTATGTATTACCATGTATGTATAACAGAGATGCGTGTTTATCATGTCCACTGGATAAATGGATAAAGATTAGAGAACAACAAAGGTTGGTACATGGATAGTGAGTGAGTAATGTATGTGTATTTATTTATATTCACTCGATACATGAATAGAGAATATAGAGATATCCCGATGAAATAGAGCTTGTGTGGTGACTGGAAATACATTTATTAGGTAACTATACTGTCTGTTTTTGACCGAATTCAGTTAAACAAAGACAACTGTTTAGTTAAATTCTGAACCATTTTACTAAAATATTTTCATAAAATAAACAAATTTAGTATCCGTCCATAGCCTTGATGTCACCTTAAAAAAAAAAATATCTTCTACAATCCAAATTGTTAATACATTCTCATAAATCGTAAAGAGAAAATGGAGCATTTTACTAGTAACAGAAACTTACTGCTAGGATACTGTCAATCTCGTTCTGAATCCTCCAATGCAAACAATCAACTAACTGGAGGGTCAAAAAGTTAACGCATTACAGAAACACAATATTATAAATATTGCTACAAGAACCAAAAGGAGAAAAAAAATATTCTACCATTTTATGGGCTTTACTAACATTCCATTCCCTAGCTTTTAAGAAACGCGCCAAAGTTTCTGTTTGATATCCTTGATGGACATTCTGCAGTTAACAAGAAGAGAAGAAAATGACTTGGCCAACATAGACTTGAAATAGAATGTTTCGTCCTCTATAATTCAACACCTGGGAACTATATCCCTCGAGGATTTGGTTATGTGAAACATGGATATGTAACCATGCTGGTTCAGGATTATTCGTATGTTTGCAACAATTCTCTTTGTCAATGAAACATCCACGAACTGAATATGAAAAGTATTACAGTATCGAACACAGAGCCCAAATGCAATCATTCAAAATTCAAAACAGCAATTCACCATTCAACAATAAAGAAATATCAGAAAAGCTTTTCCGAATTGATGGTTAAAAGTTGCATGTTAGGAGTAGTCATCATCTGGTAACATGCAGTAATGTGAATTCTTTGATCCGACAAGTACACTAATTAACTATTATTTAAATAACATCACCACGAGTGGTTTATCGATGTTGCAGAGAGATGGACACGGAGACGAATACACAAGCTACTAAAAGAATGTCCGTGCAATATAGATTGTTATAGATGCAAATACAGCTGTATAGTAAAAATTATAGCTTGACATAGAGATAGCATCATACATGAGATATTTTACATAGTATATTTCTTAGCTTTCCTATTTTACTGGTATAAATACCCTATCTACCTTATGGAAAATATAGTAAGACATGAGGTATTTTCCTCTAGCATATGTATCTAGAAGAAAAAGACGAGACAATGCTAAAACGGTACTTGAATCACAAAACAACTTTCAACATAAATCAAGGATCCCCTCTATACCAATCAGAATTGAGTTAAGGAAACATTATAATATAAAATTGAGTTAATGAAATCTCTAGATTCCTTATACGGATTCAGTTTTCAACTCTCTAATACCGAATGCTACAAAACCAACATTGTTATACCAAATGTGAACTTCACTATGAACATCAAACCAATGAAGATTTCACCACCATACAGATCAGAAGTTGATTTGTTGATGATCCATCAAAATCAAACTTAAAAAAGAAACCACAGATCAGAGCACTATTGTAAACCAAAGCCTCCTGGCCACTTAGGCGCTCAAAATCAAGAATCCGATTTGGACTGATTAGTTCGCTTAGATCCTATAAGCACTCAAAATCCGAGTTATACCCAATTAGTTCCCCGAATGATCCCCGATTAGTCCTCAAAATTCCCCGACCGCCCGAGAATAAATGCCAGATAAAGCTAAGAGAGTCAATCTAAAATTGATACACATTTAAGTAAAAAATCAAACTGCAGTACTCAAAAGATTGGATCAGCAATTGAACATCACTAAAAATAACTAAAAAATCACTTAAATTACGCATCTGAAGTTGAAAATCAGTGGAAATACTCAGCATTGACTGCAAAATCAACAAGATGCAAACATACATACCTGATATGTTCTCTTCAATGGCTCTTCAACTGTCAAAAAAAAAAAACAGCTCAATTCAAGATTTGAACTTCAATTCAAAAAAACAAAAATGAAGTAGAGATCAACGGTCAAAATGAACCTTGATCCATGAGTGCTTTGAACTGATTAACTGCCTCATCTGGAACAATACCCATTTTACCCTCCTCCCTGTATCTTGCTCTGAGTAAGCAAAAATATTGTGTTGAATGAATATTATTTAGAATCTAAACAAATGGGTTAAAAAGATAATAAAAATCCCAAAAAAGAAAGGTAATAAATATGAATATGATTAGATTTAGATTTAGATTTAGATTAGATTAGATATGGAAATGAGAGATTTTGATTTATGGGGTTAAGAAAGAGAGGTCAAGATTCAACAAAGGTGGGTCTACCAGTAGTACCAGAAGCAAAAGTTCATAGCCCACCTACTATGAAATTATAAAGAAAGAAACTTTAAGAAAATAAAGAAATAAAAAGTGTTTCTTTTTCAATATTTTTTGGTGATTGTTATGGGATTGAAGGTATGAATGGAGGGCACACGTATCCTTCCATCACATATACATACTACTTAGTTTTTTTTGTTGTTTTCTCACTGATTTGCTTCTTGCCTGCCTTACCATGTGTTCTGTTCATTTTGTTTTTTTTAAAGATATCACCTTTTTTCATTATTGACTTTTCTTTCTCTACTTTCTTGGTGGTGGCTAAGAATCAATTTTTGGGAAAAGAAAATTCAGGGTTAAGACATATATGAGCACATGTGTGTTAGGCGATATGGTTGATATGGCTTCCTTTGGTGTAGGATCTCGGCCGCCGTTGAGTCAGAGGTTAACACTAACTTATGTTAATTCACCTTAATCCATTGAGGATTAGAAAGTGGATTCAGCTTATAGCTAAGAAAGACGGATTCTTTATTAGGTATGAGCTTTATGGACATAAAGGGTGAATAGATCTTTTTGCAAACTCTTAAATGGTGTGAGGGTCTATCTTAAGAGATTTAGGAACCGAGCCATGACAAAGTGAGAAGAGTTGATAGGATGTGTATAAGCTATGTACCCCCTTGGGATTGTTGGCGTGAATTTAATGGAGTCTCAAACTCCACACAAGATTTTGCCGCAGTCTTGATATATTTTCTTAACGTTCCAATAGATCCGCATATATGACAAAATGTGTGCATTTTTTCTTTACACTAATTAATTTGTAAAAAAATTTAATCTATCTTCTATTGAAATTTATGTTTTTGATGCATTTTCATTAGTTGTATATGCACCCAATTCCTAATAAAATTGATAATAGATAGAGTTTTTTTTCTTATAAAAATCTCATCAATCTCCTAAGCTTTTAAAACTCAATATAATTTTTTGTTTATACGTTTTAATATCATAAGTTTTAAATTTAGAAATTACTGAAAGAAATAAAATAAAAATAATAATAATTTTGAACTTCAGATGCAAATATAAAGTCCATTTTTAAACATTAGAAAAAAAAAATAGATATCACTTGTAGTTTTTAAGAATTCTGTGGAAGAATTGAGATTTTAGAAAACATTGAGAAATATATAGTCTTTTGTTTCATTGACTTTTTTTGCTTTAGTTTCTTCATGTGTCTATAACTGTAATTTTTCTATTATTACTATCTCTCATTAGCAAAAAGATATAAAGTCAGGTTCAATTTAATTTTGATTTTTTAGAGATGTCAATCTAGTTAGGCCATTGTCTAAAACTTTTACACCCTAATTATACTTAAAGACATAACAAAGTTATCTATTAAAAAAAAACAGTAGCTGATATTTTTCAGCTAGGAATTGGAATCCATAACGGAGAATCTTGAATCATGATTTATGAAAATAAATGGATCAAAGTAGCAAATTCAAGTTTAGTTTAACTCTTCTAGTCAATTAACTTTGAGGGGTTAATGACATATTTTGTTAAATTTCTTGTTTTTATGGAAATTCATTTTCAATACCTTTAGTAGTCCTTTTTTTCATGTTGTACTAGTTTTAGCCTATATTTGTGTATGATTTTATTTTCCTATAAATATTTTTTTTCTGTAATGGCATGATAAATGCTTATAAAAAAATATCATGTAAAATGTTGATGTAACTATATTGCACACCATGTCAAACCACCAACCCAAATGAAGAATTCCCCAAATGTTTAGTACACTAAAAAATAATTTAACAGCAATTATGCGCGCGCGCGCATATTTATGTATATTTGAGTAAAACTCCTCTATGATTATAAATTATCAAGTGGAATAATAGTGTTAGGTTAGGTGCTCGTTTATTTCACTTAATATTGGTTTTCAATTTTCTAACATGTTACATGGCCGGATGAGATATCCACTAGAATATGCCAATTTCTATATTAATTAAGTGATATTTTTTAAATAATGAATAAGAAAATAATTCAACTCTTGTTGTGAAAGTGAAACTATAGATTTAAAATATGAGTTTCTCTATTAAGAAATTTGAAATATTATTATCTAATCTCTCAAGTTTTATTTAAATTTATATTCTTGTGGTATGTGGATGGTTGAATCATTGTTCGCTAAATTCTTATCTGATACTTTTTATTTTTATTTTTTGAAAGGGTTATTTGGAATATCAATTAATAAGAGAAAATGGAGTATTACAAGTATACTATATTTATTAATAATATAAAAGGTTTAATAATGTATAGTAACAAAGGGGAGAGATCAAGTATTGACAAGGTCATTTAGAGTGACAGATTTTTATGGTGTGACAAAAGGCCTAACTAAAAAGCCTCACTAAAAGCCCTCCCCAACTAAAACCACCGCCTCCCATGGTTCTTCCTCCACAGCCTCCACAACACCTCCTCCAACCAAAACTTTCCATAGTCTCCGGCCACAAGCTCCCCTCCCGCCGCCCTCCGCCTCCATTTTCGTCGCCGATTAAGCAATGGTCGTCGTCGCCGTCGAATCGAGGAGAAAGGCAGCAGAAGGAACCAGTGCGATGACGATTTTGTTGTTGTGTGCGAACGAGGAAGGCAAGAAGCAGGAGGTGGATGTAGGTTGAGGTCGAGAAAGAAGGGGCGCTTGCTGAGTATGGCCGGAACGGCCTTGATTGCAGCTCCGATGGAATCATGCTTAGATGGATAAAAATGAGAAAATAGTTGGGGAAGAAGATCTGGGTGGGAATTTTGGAAGATGGATGTTCAAACACATATTAATCCTCAAATCTGTGTTTTTCTTATCAACATCTAAATAATAATATTAATTAGATAGAGGATCCCTCTACTTTCAATACTACAAAAACAAAAGAAAACTACAATAACATGGGGAATCTTGTTTATGTGATTAATGAGGAGTATCATGTGTAACTGTTTGAACTGAACTGTTTCTTTAGATGGTCTTATTGCACCAAAAAATGTAAATTTGTTTTGGAATATCGTTTGATAAGTTTTGGAATATCGTTTGTATATTTTTGGAATATCGTTGATAAGTTTTGGAATATCGTTGGTCAGTTTTGGAATATCGTTGATAAGTTTTGGAATATCGTTGAACAGGTTTGGAATATCTTTGAACAGTTTTGGAATATCGTTGATAAGTTTTTCGGTGTAAAGTCATTACCAAATATTCCAAAAGTCATTACCAGATATTCCAAAATGAAAAAAATCGTTTTTATTTTACCACAATGGATCTCAAAATGACCGGCTAATTAATACGAGTCTAACGGTATAAAATTTTTCGAAAATCGAGTTCGGAATCATCGGGAAAATGTATTTTAAAGAAAAGAAATAAAAGACTTTTCTCTCTCCTGTGATGACATCAACACTGACATCATCAGCCCCCTTCCCTCACCATACACATGTATGCCCCTCATATTATGTCATCTTTTTCCATTTAATTACACAATTGCCACCTATTGTCACACCATTAAAACCTTGTCACACCACCTCAAAAGTGTCACACCTGAAACCCCTCTCTAGTAACAAATGCAAACCATTTTTACAACTAAGGAATACATACTCTCAGTGAATCTCTCAAATTAGTAATTATGTTCGCACACCATAAAATACCACTTATAAATTATTTTTCTTCCTTCCCTTTCCTGGATCCACCAAATGCTTTTCCCATATAAATTGACATATAACGTATTAAGTACGTGTTATATCATTTTTTTTTTATATCAAACACTTTTAGGTGAAGTAGCATGATACTATATTTATATTGTTCAACTCCATATCCGGTTCAAGGTAAAAATTATCATATCTCTTATATTAAAGGGTTAATTTCAAATAAGTGTTATGTGGTTTAGCGTGTTTGCAAATTAAGGATTGTGGCGTGTATTGTTTGTAGAATTAAGGAAATAGTAAATTTGGCTTACGTAAACGAAGACTGTTTTTGTCCAAAAAAGTTTTTTGACCTTCGTCCTTAACTCTTATATAACCGGCCAAAGGTTTGAAAAAATATATGTGCAAAAAATGATCTTATTTGCGTCAACAAAGTTAAAAATTTCCTTAATTTTGTAAAACTGCAAACCACAATTATCACAATTTTTTATTTGATCAGTCTTTTGTCTATAAAACAGTGTTATTTGAAATTAACTCAATATCAAACATAGAGCGAACATGAAGTGAGCTAGTTCACCATCTTATCAATGTTACTTCTCATTCTTTCTAATAAAGCTTTGTTTTTCTAGGAAAAAGACTATATGTTGAAATTAACAAAATAAAAATCTTTACTGTTTTTTCTAGTTAAGAAATAAAACAAACACATACGAATTTAAAGTGTCGCTGACATTTGAAATATCCAAGCTGCCCCACATTCGATTCAAAATAATACAAAAAAGAGTAGACCACGCAATCAAATTAAGCCAATGTTACAAAGATGAGAGCACATCCACTGAATCACTACCCCCGTGCGTGTTTCTTGCAATTCATATAGCAAGCAGCATGAGATTTTTGTTGTGTTGATATAAAATTTTGATTCGTTTTTCCTCTGCTCATCTTCGTGTTCTTCCCCCCGAAAATGATGTCGATTTCGAATTTGAACGGGACCGCACCACACACGGTAGCCAAGGAGAAGGATATCAGCAGAGGCAGTTACATATTCTCCCTCGATCAACTCGAAAATACTAATTTCAGATGTAGCAATGTGAGTGAGAGTGTTTATCAGGAAGAAATAAATTACGGCGAGGAGGAAGAGGAGGAGGATGGAGGAAGACGAATGGTGATTATGGATACAATATTTGAAGAAGATATATTTGAAGGAAGTTTGTTTTCGTTAGACATCGGAGGCAGATGCCAAGGAGGAGGAGATTGCGTTTACGTTGCAGTAGGGAAGAGCGATATGGAGTCGAGTATGGATGCGCTTTTATGGACATTGAAGAACCTCGTTAATGGTGAATCGTCGACTATGGTTTATCTCATCCATGTTTATCCTGAAACACATTACATACCTTCTCCATGTATGTATGTTCTTCATTCCTTTTTTATATTTTTCGAATTTTATTTTATTTTCCTTTATTTTGTTCAAAAATCAGAATTCTATTATATTGATTAGTTTATTAAGTCAATGAGGACAAATTAATGGATTCACATATTGATTATGTCCAAACCTTTTACTATTTCAAATTTGTAAGAGTGTCCCTGGTCTATTGAACGATTGATTTGGAGAGAAATTAACGATATAACGTTCTTGATATAGTGGTTGAGATTCTACTTATTACGAGTATTTTATATTACATGTAGTGGGTAGGCTTCCAAAAAGTCAAGTGAACCCTCATCAGATTGCGGTTTACATGGAACAACAAAGAGGCAACCGAAGACAACTCCTTCAAGAATTCATCAATGTCTGTTCTGCATCCAAGGTATTATTGATCATATATTAGTATATTAGCTAAAAAGATTTATCTTTGATGCATAAAAACTGAAGAAAATTTACAACAAAACAGATAAAGGTAGAGACAGTTTTTGCTGAGAGTGATGTGGTGGCAAAAGCTATATTGGATCTCATTCCCATTCTCAATATTAGGAAGCTTGTTCTTGGAACCTCCAAGTCCACCCTCAGGTGAAATATCTCTCTTTTTATTTCAGAATGCATTATTTGATACCTTTTCTATATATTCATGACCATTCAACTTTTGTTTTACATTCGTTTTAGAATCGGCTGTTAGAGCTTCTCATGAGTAAACGACCTCAAAATGAAAAATGATAAGAATTAAAATTGTTTAGAATCCTATGTTTTATCGGATTATGTCTTTTATTTTCTAAGTCAATACTTTTTGAAGCATACAGTCACTCACAATCATAAGCAAACAAACCACTAAATAATCTTAAAATAAATAGTTGTTAAAGTTGCTTTAAAGTATTATTTCCAACACTTAATATGGAGGGTTGCTATTTGTAGAGTTACCAAAGGGATTAATCGTTAAAGGGACGTAAAGTTCAACGATGTTTATATTTGAAACTCATGACAATGTGACAAATAATTTAAAACTAAAGTTGAAGAGTAATGTTTGTACCTAGTGACAGACACCCGACACCACTCGATTCTAACAGATAATATTAAAGGGATGTCAGGTTGCGGATACTAGACATTACTTGACCGTAATAGATAATAGTATTAATTATAAACGGTTAAGTCAAGAGCATTTACATGCATCTGTATTCTAAAAGGGTTAGGATATATGGAACACGTGTGAATAGTATCAAACTTAAATGAGTATGGATATGCTCGCTGTCCTGATACCCAACCTGTTACCATCGTTATGTGTAATTTATGGAGAAAAAAACTATGGAGATGGTTAAATAAACTCTGTCTATATGCTGCAATAAGTATGTATGTCAAATTTATGAACAACTCCTCTAGAATTCTGACATTCACTTGAATGATATAGGAAAATGAATGGCAGGAAAGGAAGTGCAATACGTGAGATAGTTGAGAATGCATCAGAATGTTGTGAAGTCAAGGTCATATGTGAAGGAAAAGAGGTAACTCAACAGATAATTCCATCATTTATAACACTTTCACCAGAAAGTGATGGTAAAATTACCAAATCTATAGAATTCATGGAACATCAACCCACGACTCATTTTTCTGGATCTGTTTCAAATTCCCTAGCCTTAGTAATTAAATATATTAAAATATGGAAAGATAAAGTAAATCAAGTGAAGTCTAGTAAGGGACTATGAAATACTTTGTTGTGTTTGTAAACAATGTAATAAGATAAATGATTTAGTAATGTTAGTGTAGGATATGGTAATTTCCTGGATTAGCGAGAATTTTGTAATTATGGTAAAGCTTGTTATTAATATTATAGTTGTAACCATGGTAATTTAGACCAGTGATTAGGGATATAATTTGTAGCTCTCATTATTGTATATAAATTCGTATCTGATTTATTTGTTTGTTGATGTGTATTAGTTTTTGGATTGTTTTTATTTAATGAAAGTTTCTATTAGAAATATAATAGTGCTATATTATTTTTCAAATAATCTAAGTTTATAACTAAAAGAATATGTATTTCGATAACGCATTAAAATTTCTCTTAAATGTCCATCTTTTTATCTATGGTTTTTTTTTTTATCTTCTCCCTCATTTTTTATAATAATGGTGGACAATTTCAAATTAAAAAAACCATGACAAGATTAAATATATTTTACTCTTAGATGTAATTGATAATCTGTGTTTTAAAAACTCCTTCCTCGTCGGTCGGACCTGCACATGTCATTGAGGTTGGAAACTTCGATGACCCTCTAACGACAAGTTAAAATGAGTTTTTGGCAAGGAAGGTTTTGGAAGCAAACAACAAAGGAATATAAGAATAATATAATGAATGTGTGTAATGACAATAGAGATGATTATATAGGCATCATTATGGATAATGTCTTAATAGAGAATATTCTTTTTGTCCTCAACGTGCTCCCCAATAAATCAGAAAACGTGACTGTAATTTGTTCTTTCCTCGTAGAAATGCAACGTGACAACCTCTAGGCTTTCCAAAGGAAGGGACCATTTGAGTGAATTCCTTCTTCGAGTATAGGCTTAGTTGTGCATCATTTGGCCCCCTTAAACCGCACAAACTCAAATATAATTCTCGTATTATCAGTAATAAGCATATGAATTCAATTTATGTATTTGTTTAATTATGTTAAATTCTAACTCTTTACGCAAATAGAATAACAAAGCTCTACTACTTTGATTCCTTCAAAGTTCAAACAATATTCCAAAATAAAACTTCAAATTCAAACAAAAAGAATGCTCGTGCTTTTATTTAAGAGAAAAGTCAAAATAAAGAAAGAAAAAACATACTATAAATAAATAAATTAAATTAAAAATAACAAATCCATGGTGTGAAATGTTTGACATTTCAGAGGTCCCTCCAGGCCCATGATTGAAAATAATATAAAGAGTAGACGATTAACGTAATCCAGCAGCTCATCCTATTCTTACAAAGATGAACGCGACCGCAGAAAATCATTACTCGGTATCTTTTAATTCCTGTTTCATAGCAACATGAGCTTATCGTGGACTTAAAATTTTGTTTTGTCTGGTCATCTTCTTCGTCTTCTTCACCAAACAAAGAATGTCGGAGAGTACAAGCAACAACATATTCTCTTCCGATCAAATTAGGATGTGGAGAAGCAGCAGCAGCAGCAGTATGAATCATGAGGAGATCGAGGAGGATGAAGTTCAAGCGATGGATACAATCGAAGAAGATATGTTCGAAGGAAGTGTGTTTTCCTTTGACATCGGCGACGGAGGCGGAGGAGATAGTGTTTATGTTGGGGTAGGGAAGAGCGATTCGAGTATGGATGCGCTTTCGTGGACTTTGAAAAACCTCATCAATGGCGATTCGACTATGGTTTATCTCATTCATGTCTTTCCTGAACTACATTTTATTCCTTCTCCATGTGAGTTTTCATTTCTTCCTTCTTAACTTCTGTTTTGCTTGATTTCATTTTTGTTTTCATTTTCTTTTCTGTCTTCAAATTCACTTGTTATTGAGAAGCCTGAATCAGGACAGTACTTGAGGTTAGAGGTGCTTAATGATATTCAACATCTCAGTTTTGACGACTTCAAACTCGTCTACGCATTTTTGGTCACCAAAGTTCGATTTTTGTCATAAAATGATCAATCAACTTCAATTTGTTACAATAAACTCACTCATTTTGTATTTTAGCTCACTGAGTTCACTCTCACAACTTAAAAAAGATATGGAGTAATGAAGAAGTGATTCAACTTTGACCTTCATGTGTAGCCACCATATAAATTGGACAAAAATGGTTGAAATGTGCCATTAGTGACGGATCTAGATCCATTAGCTACCGATGTTGTTGATGCTAAATTCATATTTTTTGATGTTTTGAATTTAATTCATAAGTTTTTCAACATTTTTTAGTGATCGGTGAGTGCTCAAGCACCCACAAGTTTTTCCCTATATTCTTCTTCGTGTGCTATTGAGGTGGTTCTTACATAATGGTCAAAGTTAATTTTTGTTGATGTGGTAGTAGTCACACCATTTTTCCGATGTTCAAATTAATCGTATTAATATGATTATATTAGTTAAGTAAGAGCATCTCCAACCATCCTCTCTATTTGACTCTCTATAATAATATTAAAAAAATACATTTCTTAAATTAATTATCTTGAATTTTGTGCACTCTCCAACCCTATTCCCAATCTTACTCCCTATTTCATTAGTTTATTAATAAAAATTATAATATTAAATAAAAATAGGAAGAGAGAGAACCAAAAAAAGACTGAGGAGAGAGAAAGTGAGAAGAAAAATATATTAAAAAATATATAGGGAGCCTATTCTCTCTCCTCAAATTTGAGGAGTCAAAATTGTTTTCCTAAAAATATAAGGAGCCACCTCTTCTCCTTGGAGTGTCATCCTCCTTATTTCACTCCCTATATTTAACAAAAAGGTATTTTAGGGAGACCCTTAGAGATGCTCTAACTTTATTATAATAAATTAAAATTAAGAAAATTCCATCAAAATTTAGCCGACCAATTATACATTTAATCCGTCCTTTGATTGAATGATTAGTTTAGGAGATTAATAAATGAAATAACTAGGTTGTTAATTAAAATATCTAGTTTGAGCGTGTAGTTGAGTTTCATACGGCGAAAAGGTTTGACAAAGTGGTATTGATGACTCAATTATTGGTGCTTATAGTTTTGATATTAATTGTTGAAGTCTTACAAGCACAGCAAGTTGTTTTCGTGTTGATAAGTTGAGCATTGACCTAGACTGAATATTACGTTTTTCAATTTAAATAAGGTGATTCATTGGGAAGTTCATCAGCAAACAATAATTTGCTTCTTTAATGAGGCTATAATATTATCAACCCATTATACTTCTACCCATTGCATAATATTTGTCATTTAAAATTTATTCATTAATTAGCATAAAAAAGATCTTATTTAACCATACTACCCTCTATAATTAATATTCAAAAGTGATTCTATAAACTTTTAACCAATTATCATAAGGGCAGAGTTGAAAAAAGTTCATTTAATGTTTCTTGAGAAGTGTAAAACGTCAACTATTTTTTTAAAAAAATTTCTTCCAAAACGTCAAGTATTATGAAGCGGAGGGAGTAATTTAAGAGTGGTGCTCACCTATTCGATAACTGACCAAATAAAATTTGGTCATAGAATTTAAGAGTGGAGATTAAAACCTAATAAAATCACCTATTTTACTTTAATAATAAATAGTGATTTTTGTTTTTTTACTATACTCTAGATAGGACTGTATCAACCCGTCATTTTTATGTAATTTTATTATGTTTTAATCTCCACCATTAGATTAATCTAATGGTGATTGACCTAATTGTATTTGGTCAGTTATTAACTAGGTGAGCACAACTGATAATTTAATTGATACACTCATCAATATGAGTAGTGAATTTAGAATTCAAATACAGATTCTTACAAATTTATGAAAAATATGAAGTCATAATATTGATAAAAATAAGTTATATGTCGTGAAACGTTTATTTGTTTGCTTTTATATTTATCGTTTTCTAGAGTAATAAAGTATAATACAGAACTATATTAGAGTATATAATTAGAAGTCTGGCTTATTCTAAAAATTCTCATATAACTAGATGGTATATCATATACTTGAATTATAAGGGTGTCAATTCGCTTATGGAATTTCAAATTAAAATTTAGCATACGCAAATTTTAGTTGAAATAAGTCACTTAAAAGATGTTTGTGCAAGTTGTAAATAATAGTAAATCGTGGATGAATCAATTATATAATTATTTTCAATCCATGTCTCGAGAAGTGTAAAATAAACTATTCCATTAAGTCTTTCAAAATCATACATAATATAAATGTAATCTAAATTATTGTTTTATACAACAATGTGATTTCTCTAAATTGGGCAAATATCAACTCTTTTAAAATAATTGAGCTTGTTAATTGAAGTGTTATTTTGAATTGTCTTACTTGTGAGAAGTTTTCTTATGGATTAAAACCCATTTTGATCAAACAGTTTTGGGCCTTAAAGTTATGGTTCTTGCTTTAGTGGCTTTTATGGTTTAGTCTGTCCTGAATTTGTCTCTATCATCAAACTTCTCATATAAAAATTAGTAATTCTAAACAATTGTAGATGTGGAAATAATCATATACTTAAGTCATGAAAATTAAGAAGAAATTGATTTTTGATGTGAAAGTAGAATTTATATTTTGCTTGGAAGGAGTGTAAGAAGGATTATTAAAATGTAGTGGGCAGGCTTCCAAAAAATCAAGTGAGCCCTCAACAGGTTGCAGGTTACATGGCACAAGAAAGAAGCAAACGAAGACAACTCCTCCAAAAGTTCCTCAATATGTGTTCTGCATCCAAGGTATTGTATCTTAATTATAGACAATGTATTACAATTAGTTAAATTAGTATAAGTATTAAATATTAATTTTGATACTTTAAAACTGAAGAAAATTAGAAATGAAACAGATAAAGGTGGACACAATTCTTGTTGAGAGTGATATGGTGGAAAAAGCTATTTTGGATCTCATTCCCATTCTCAATGTTAACAAGCTTGTGCTTGGTACCTCCAAGTCCAGCCTCAGGTGAAATTTCTCTCCAGCTTTAGGCTTTTCTAAACTTAAAAAACGGATATAAAAATCTCTGAATTTTATTCTTTGCTAACAAAAAAGTTCCTCATGAAAGTAAACAACCCCAAAATGCATACGGCCTCAAAAGTACAAATCAAAGTTGTTTAGAATCGCACATCTTACTGAACCGTGTTACCAATTTTCTAAATCACCATTTTCGTAGCTTTCTTAATTACTTTGAATAGGTCATTTCTATTTCCCAACTAAGCAACAGTTAAATGTTCTCAAAACCAAAAAATTCAAAGAGCTATCGTAATTTATCGAAAAAACATGAAGAAAGTTATCTAAACTCACCCAGTATGGTGCCCATTTTGGAAGTGTATCTTATATGTCATATTTATGATTAACTCATCTATAATTGTGACATATACTTGAATTATATTCTTTGCAATGTATAGGAAAATGAAGGGCAAAAAAGGGAATGGAATAGGAGAGATAGTTGAGAATGCTTCAGAATTTTGTGAAGTTAAGATCATATGTGAAGGAAAGGAGGTAACTGAGGAGCTTACTGCACCAATATTAACACCTTCCCTTTCACCCAGAGGTGATATCATTGGTAATAATATTACCAAATCTTTAGGATCAATGGAACATCATCAACCCACTGCTAACGACAATGACTCTTTTTCATGTATGTGTTTCAAATCCCCTCGGGTTATGTAAATATATTATACCTCGACTTATCACAATAAACTACATATACGGTTTAATTCAGCTGTTCATTCATACTTACTATTTCTTATTATAAGAATTTATTTATCATTAATATACTTCTATTGCATACAACAAAGGCAAAACTTGCTCCTTTTGGAATAATTTTTTTGGAATTAGAACTTCAATTGAGGCACATTTAATCCGTGTGGTTTGAACGAGTTGGCAATTTCTTCCCCAAACTTCAGTTATGAGACGGAAGTTAGCAATTTAATATGTCAATTCTATCATAAATCATTAACGCGCCCTAGCAGCGGATACATGGCACAAGTGTGCAATTACCTTGCAGGAAACAAACGACTCAAAGGGATCGAATAAGTAATGATACTTTGAATCATACAATTGCAATGAAATGAATATAACCAACATTTATCAAATTTGAAATAGCTTCTAAAAGACGATTGAATCTTCTTACTTAATGTTCTCAAACCGAAGCGAAAGATCCATGAATTGGAATTCTAATGCATATATAGATACAAATGGTCTCCAGGAAGCTGCACAAAATACATTCCTTCAAAATAATTTCACCAAAAAAACAAGTAGATCCATACTCAGTACCCACCCGTCTTGCTTCCCAGGGAATTGAAAAATGATGCACATTCCTGCAAAAATTAACAAATTATACTAATTTTACTGAATTTCTCCTACGCATGTCAGCTCCCGGTCCAGTTTTCTGTTCATCTGATACTGGAACATTATCACTAAGCTCCAGGAAAGCCAGCCCAGTACGAGCTGGGAATACAACGCCTAAGCTGAAGCACAATCTGAAGAAATTCTTATGAACTATGAATTGGCAAAAGTTTAATACGAAAGCATACATTTCCTTATCATCTGTCAATATATCCGAAACGAAAGAAACAAAAAGAAAAACCGGATCCTCATCACCAACCCTGAGAGGTTCAGACAATTTTTCCCCATAAATAGAAATAATTTTGCAAATAGCAAAGCAGTCTAAAAGAAGTCAAACTCTAGATAATTATCAGAACCTTTCTGCTCAGGAGCAGCCGGAATTCGAGCAGGTTTTTCACTTGTTGATGCCGGGACAGCCATCCTTTCAATCTCAACTGGCTTTGGAATCTCAGGTGGCGTTGCACATCTTATCAATGCCCAATTAACCCCTTCGAAAAATGGGTGTTGCTTTACTTCCGTGGCACCTCGCTTATATGCCAATCTATGCTGCGGCTCTTTTACAAGCAAACCTCTTATAAGATCTCTAGCTGCAAAACTTACAACTGGTGATTCCGGGAATCTGAGAGGCTGCCCAACAACATTGAACAAAGTAGCCCGATTCCCAGATCCTTTAAAAGGGGTTTTACCAAATAAGAGCTCATATAGAAAGATCCCGAATGTCCACCAATCCACCGCACTTCCGTGACCTTCACCTTTGATGATCTCGGGTGCCAAATACTCGTGGGTCCCAACAAATGACATGGATCTAGCTTCGGTTGGTTCTGCCATCAGCTCAGGGAGTGGGCGAACTTGGTTCCCGATATCATTTTTCGGTTTTCTATCCTTCTTAGATTTGCTAGAAAAAAGGCGAGGTGAGAAGCATGTCGTGGGAGCAACACAGGATGGCTGGATGCAGGACGGCTCAATACAAGCAGGTTGAACACAATAAGCTGAGTTCTTTCTCAATGGCTCTGACTCGAGAGATGAAGTTTTGACGAGAGTTGGGCTCACAGCACATCGTAGGGAAAGGTCAAAATCCGAGAGCATTATATGTCCGTCGTCCCTTACAAGGACATTTTCTGGCTTGAGGTCGCGATAAATAATTCCAAGCATATGGAGATACTCCAGAGCTAGCAAAACTTCTGCAACATAAAACCTGCATGAAGAGAAATTGTTTTTGAAGATCATTATCGTTATTATTTATGCGAATAGATAACGAATAGCAGGTGAATGCATCATAAACAATACTTAGGAAGAGCACAAACAATAGCATCAACAAATTTGCTCAACCTGAATAACTCAAATTAATTAGAGAATTTAGTGGAGCTAAAAACAAGTTGCAGCATGATGGTGATATTATATCTTTACCTTTCGGGTAACTTCTCCTTGTAGCTTCCTCACTCGGAAGTGCTATTCACAACTAACCTAGAAAATTGTTAAACTTCTAAGACACTTTAAAAACACATACAAGTTTTTGTAAGACTTCTGCTAACAAGTTTGATGGGCACTGTGACCGACTCAAAAACTCAATGTAATTAGATGGTCCTCCCTTGTAGCTTTTTAAGGTTAAGGATTAGCTTCCACAACGATCATATGAGTAGAGAAAGGATTAAATAGAGATGCGACTTGAAAAAACTATTGAACAGCAAAAACACAAGAGTTAACCCCCAGTAAGATTCAATAACAACCGTTTGCATAAATAGAATAGTTAAGTGGTTTACATATGCTACATCCTACAAGACTTGCAAGTTTAAAACATAAACTTCTTCGGGATATTTATCAGCAACGGTAGCTTGGTACAACAGCTCCACAAATTCATACTACTCAATTCAACTCCATTGTCCACTTCTAGACTAATTTTTAAATTTTATTTTCTTGATAACTTCTATCAGAAAATGGTTCCTGTAAAACTACCTACACCAAGACGATAACATGCCTCTATCACACAGAAGAAGATAAGCAACTCCTGTCATCTCCAAAATTCTCATAAAAAGGAAAAGCATCATAGATGGTGAAGCAATGAACCACAACACCACTTCATAGGTCTGATTCACTGAACTGAATTAGAACTCAAATAACATAAAAAGAAATTATTTCTCGCCTGATTTAAAAATGATTTTTAAGCATAACTTATGGCCATTATAACTAATTATAGCTTATAGAGTGGCATCTTCGCTATTCTTTATAACACAACACTTTAAGCTTTAGGAAAATATCAGTTATTCCACCGACATGACTAGTGCAGCGACAAAAGATGGAAACCACAGCTCGAGGCATGTTTACAAGGATAAAAACACAATGCAATCCATATAAAGCACATCATTTACCATATAAAACACAGCATGTACAACACATTTTAAAGGGAGAACATTATTATTATTATACACATGCAAGTTGAGAGACATTTAAAATCCTCAATAAAGACATTAAATGTATAAAAATGTGGTAAGACAGATAGGCTTTACCGATTTCAGATCAAATGAAAGTGTTTAAAGCTTAAGCTAACTCTACGGGGGTTCTCTGATGATGCCATTTAAAAATATTAACCATTTTATGCACATATCTTTCATCATCCAGACAACGCTATTTCTTTCTGGCCAATCAGTACATCCATGGCCCCTGAACTACAATATACTAACATTATTGGCCCCTATTTCATGGCATAAAGTCCTTGAACTTTACATATACAAACATTAAAGTCCGAACCAAAGAAAATCCTTTAAAATTAATGAAATTATGACATGGAAATAAAGGTATTGACCATAAATTATGGTGGAATGAATGAACAATGAGTCAATGATGTAGTCAAACTTGTCCATCATTTTCATTAATTTTTTAAATGAGTTTTTTTTATTTGAACCCTACTGTAAGTATGATATAAAGTTAAAGGACCTTTATGTTATGAAACTAAAGTTTACGAGTCATAATGTTAGTAACACCGTAGTTCAAGGGATGCATTTTACCCTACTAAAACAGAAAAGGTAGCTTTACTTTATCTCGTGAGACACATCTACCGTTGTCCAATCAGATTTTAGAACCTACTGTTCCCCATTTACCAAAATGCCAGTCAGCATGATTTCATAGTTTATGCGAAATGCGATTTATCTTTTTGTCATATTTTACAGTTCCAGTAATGCAAGTACAATAGTGATCCTCTAAGGAAGAGGATCAGGGAGACTCCCCTACACATTTTGGAGGATCACCTTTCAAATGTCATGCAATCTACATTCACCTAGTCTCACTTAAACATACTTAGAAGGTACAAATATGGCAACTAGTAGCAATTGATGAATATGTCAGCAATTAAAACATACTGCGAAGGCATGAATATGAGAACGAGTAGTAAAATGTAAAGAATACTATAGAGGAAAATTCAAGTTTGGATTTCATACTTTACTGCCTGCTCGGGAAAATGCTTGCCCGGCTGCCTCTGTCTAAGAGTATGCAAATCTCCTCCCGGGCAGAACTCCATCACCAAACATGAGAACTTATCTGTCTCAAAGTGGGTATAGAGAGTTGGAAGGAAGGGATGATCTAAAGATTGCAATATTTCTCTTTCTGTCTGAGCCCGAAGTAGCTTCTTACGACTAGCAAGAGAGCCTTTATCCATAACTTTCATTGCAAAATAACATTTTGTTCCACTCAACTCTGACAGATACACACTCCCAATATCCCCACAACCCAACCTCTTCAGCAGTCTAAAATGACTTAAACCTAAAGATCCATCTTTTGTTCTAACAGCTTGGATCGCTTCCCACCTCATATCATTCGCTTTATGTGGTTTACTGATACTGCTACTGAAGCTGCTACATGTGCTCTCATCACTTATGTCACTACTTGTGCTTCCTCTACACATGCTACTCTTTCCACTCTCCACATAATCTAGTCGATCACTATTTTTAGCACTGCCACTATTCTTGGCAAGAGAACTAGTCCCATCACTAACTTTGGCAGATACGGAACTGCTTTTAACACTGCCATACACTGAAGTTTTCTTTTCTTGGTCAAGAGAAACATCCCCTGAGCCCCTTGTCTCATTGACAGAAGAATTTGCATCAGCAGATGCTTGTTCAAACGAAGATAACGAAGAACCCAATTGCAACTTATCACGCAAAGAATCAGCAAGCCCTTTTTTGTCGGAATTTGGTAGCATTTTATTTTGAGAAGCTTCTACTGTTCTTGGCAATTGCTCATGATTATTCAGCTCAGACTTGAGTGTTTTCGGAACCTGTGAAGTCACAGGCTTAAGGTTGTTTGGTTCCGCTCTTTCAACACTAACTAATTTTGGTTGCTGTTTTGTGAAAGCTTTGTTAATTTTCGAGGCCATTATGAGACGTAATTTGAAGATTACATCAGCTCAAACCAAACAATTGCTGATAGGACCCACCATGCAAAGACCTTATCTGCAGTGGGATTCCAGTTCTACTTCTTATGAAACCTGCCAAAAGCAACAGCTAATTAGTTAAATAATTGATGACAACATACACAAATATTATATACACTGATATCAACTGAAATAACAAAATATAACTAAAATATAAAAATCTTATTTGCACAGGTGAAATCTTCAACCCAATTTATAATATACAATCAGCATCTAAGTCACAGCAGCAGAACTTACAGAAACATATCTTTCGCAAACAATATATTGAGGTCAAATTAGAAAACAAAACCTAATTTTTAGGAATTCCGCAAGTAAAACACATCCCAAACATAAAAGGAATATATCTACAAGGACTCCAAATAAGGTAAAAATATAGAAAAACATAAACTTATAAGCTAAAGCAGTATAACTACATAAAACTCTACTACAAATCACATTAAATACAACAACAAGAACAAAGCCTTAGTCCCAAAATGATTCGGGGTCGGCTAAACCAAAAGCTGCATGCACAATTCATCACAGTCAGCAAAACAAAATGAGAACAAGATCTATTGGCATATCCAACTGATTAAAAATTTGATCTTTATCAGGGGAAAAAATCAGAACAAAACCAGGACCAAACTTTCCAAGTATGTAAAAAGTAACAGATTCAAAACAAGCAAAAGGGTACAAGGACCACTCAGAAAAAACACCCAACCAATTAACAAAAAATGCAATTTCTAATCAGAGCTTCACTATCTGAAGCATCAAAACTTAATTAATGGGGTTAAAAACAAGATCTTGATCACAAAATCAGTGATTATAACCAAACCCCACCATAGATCCAAAAACCCAGATGCAAAAAAGCTCTAATAGAAGGAGAGAGAGCAGATCAACCAAAAAAAATAAAAAAAAATTGAGTGGCATACCTTGAGGAATCAGGAGCTTAAGAGGGGGCCATGGATATAGAGAAGAGGGGAAGATCGTGAAGAAAAAATAAAAATGGGAGAGAAGAGTAAAGGAGAAAGCGGATTGAGAGGAACAAAAGTTAAAAAAAAAAAAAAAAAACTGAGCTCCTGTGTGTGTTGCTTGTGGACTATTAGGCGGAGAAAGAGAGAGAGAGAGAAGATAGTCAAAGAGAAACTATAAAGTTAAAGTTTTTATTTATTTTCTTTTATAAAAACAATAACTTTTATTTACTAATTAAAGTTTGTTCGAGTGGTTAAAAGCAACAAGTCGGTATTAAGTCTGAGTTTAGAAGTATGGCTAGAAAGGATATGGGAGCTACGGCCCTTGAGGTCTTTCGAGCCACTCCTATCAAAGATGGTTTTAGTCTCCTCATCTATTATAACTGTTTTTATAATGACTAATTTTCATTTCAGTTTGAGAGTTTGTTTGTAAAAATTGATATCTGATAATTAATTCGTCAAAATTATGAGATATTGTTGAAAATATGTTAAATTTTGTAAGAAATCTAAAATCTTAAAGTAAATTTACAAATTTCGTTAAAAAATAAAAGAACATATTTCCACTCTTTTTAAGAAAATGCACTGAGTCATAATTAACAGAATTTGCATATTTTCTTCTTGCAGTATATTTTTCATATATATAGGTGTATAATCGTTTCGGACATTCTAATTTATCTTGTTGAATTTTAGTCCTTTTAAAAATTTTAATTGAGTGAGAATCTACTTAAAGGATGTTTCACGACAATTTATGAAAAAAGGAGTAGGAGAAATTTATAAAAAGAAAAAAATATTTTTTATATGAAAATTGGAGGTATTTCTGTGATTGGTTAGCTTCACTTATCAAGTCCAAATCACCCAATTGGTTTCAGGGGGTTTCCCTTTCATTCACCTGCCTTTTCTGAAAAAGAAAATAATAATGATAATCGATTAAATTAAATTTTATTCCTTTTCTTAATTACAAGTTGAGTATATTTTGATATTGCTCTAAAAACTATCTATTTTGAGAAGATTTTTTAATAAAAAAGTAGATTATTCCATGATATGAAAGATAGAGCAAGAAAAAACACACTTATGATCTATTAATGATTTTCCTCTAAAAAAAAGTGATTTTATTTTAATTTTTGTTGGTTAGGAATTTAATATTAGAAAATTGAGTTAAATTTTGAAAGCATCGTGAGATACTAATGGAATCTCTAGATTTTGGTGGATTTTGTTGGTTTATTTTTATTTGTTAATTATATTCTTATGTTTATATAGTGTTAAGGAAACGATTAAGACAGATGAAATTAAAAGGAGGTTACATGATATAATTAATAATATTTTAATTTCTCATATTTTTATAAAACCGACTAACATTTTAAAACGGAGGGAGTATCATTAACATGTTAAGTTTTAAATTTTTTTAACCCTTAAATATAACTGACACGCTCACCTACACCTTTATTTGGTCATTAAACATTAAATTTCATCCTACGACCGTATACTTAAGAAAAAAAAAATCTAGAATATCATCAAATTATGGTACTTCTTGAAAATATAAAGGATGACATGTTCATACGGAAACTATTTAGGATATAATAGACAACATAAATTTCTTTTGAATGCTTACTGACCAAATATAATTTGCTCATTAAAGTGTAAATGAGCCGACTAAGATATAGTTACATGGAAAATATGATAAGTTGACATAGCTCGTCGTATTTAGCTCAAAAAGTAGATTGACACATTAAGTTTATAAAATATCTCGTTAGATCCATGAAATTGCTTAAAATAATAGGTTGACTACCTAAATTCGTTTAAAACGTTATACTCGTCTTTCAAAGTTGTTTATATCTTCACTCTTTGAACTTGCATTACATGGTTTAATTTACAATTTGTCAAAATTCACTATTGTGCAACGTGAACATAATTATATCACTTCAAATAAGTTTAGAGAGCTATTATTAAAACACTTTGCAAATTTAAAGAGTCAATGTATTTTTTAGGTCAAGTTCAAGGATTTACTGGCATGTTAAGCTCAAAATTTAATAATTTATATAAATAGATATTTATAAAAAAAATAAAAAAATTTAGGGATGAAAACAATTAGTTTTACTATCCTTTTATCTCCTTTCACTTTTTAGTATTATACATGTATTATAGTTAATATAATATTAGTTCATTTTATTCTAGAAAAAAAGGGAGCATAATTGTAGAATATACTAGTGTTTTTGGGTGCTCAAAATAATTGGTGCATGAAAACATATTGAAAGATAGAAATAGAAAGAAGAGGAGTTTTAGGTAATGTGATAAAATAATATAGCCCATAGGGAATGGACCAAAGTATGGTCATCATCTACATCTCATCACTATCAACCCAATGTGGTGGCCCATTTCACAGTTTGCAATTCTTATTTTATTAACTTTTCTTTAAATTTTTCTGTACTTTGGGTTTTACTGCCAATTTTTTATTGTTTATGTTTTTTCTGGGTGAAATCATCCAATGCTATCAAACCAAACCCAATGCTATCAAGCCAAACCAACTAAAATTTATGCAAGTGGTCAAAAATTTCAAAGTCACTTTAAGTTATATCTTAAGTACGAGTTTTATTGTGGACTTTAATTTGAAAATGATACATATGATACTGGTGGAAATGTATTCTAATTTTTAAGTGATTAAGATGAAATTTTGGTTTTGTACACAAAGGAAACAAATGTGATCTAGGAAGGATAGTTGACCGACGATCCTCTTTGATGATTAAGTCAGAAAATAAAAAGTGAAAAAATGGGAAGATGGTTATAACAATAAAGAAGGTATTGACAATGGAGATACCTTATGTGGTCACTATATCACTCATTTTATGGTTTTATTATATGTTACCCTAGACATGTGATATTCAGTCATTGGTCCGATCACATATGGTTGTTAGAGAAATCACCTAAGAGCTTTTTAGGATTTAGCATGGCTCATGTGGCTCGAATATCTGCCCACGTACATGGGCGACTCTAGGGAGAGTTCGCCCAAGCGACGACCTAGGGCCTCGTCTTTTTTATGCTTTAAAATTCTTAGTTTACAAAAACATGAACAATAATAATCTCTTAGCTTTAAGTTAGTAATATTTGATTTTATTTGGTAAGTTGATGTATAATTATGAATTCTTCCTAATAATATAAAGTTTATTATTATTGTTAAATTTAAATGTATAAAAAATTTAAATTTATCTTCAACTAAAATAATTTTGCATAGGGTCTCTAAAATATTGAAGACGATGTTGCCTTCATATCTGAGCGGATATTGCTTTTTCCTAGAAAGCTAATTAAACGATGTCACACATCAAACCGTTTCGATACGAATGCATAACCTGAATAGATATATTACTATCTTTTTCGAATTTGTAAAAAGTGGAATTTAAACTCCAAACTATCTAACTACGTATTGGTGAGTGAATGTAGTTTATTACAATTTATACTCTGAATTTTGTAGGATAGGAATTTATAGGAACAGACCTTTCAAACTCATAAAATGGATGGATTTTAACCCCAAATTGAGGAATTTGTGGCTCCATTTTAGGTCTATGTAAAAGAGGGTTTAAGACAGCTGTAATGTTAGTATAAATGGTCCCAAATTGATATTAAGTATTAATTATGAAAAATTAAAGTTGGTGTAAGAATTCATCACAATTACACTGAAACTTAAGTTTTTATATACAGATATTTGATCTTAGAGCTTCTAAACATCTAAACATCTCCTTCTATTCCTTTCCAAATAATTCAGTTTTACATATTCATTATTATAGTAGACATTTTTGTTCTTTATTTTTTTTTTTTAATGAAAGCATGAAGCTAACAATGTGAATTGAGCTCAGACGTTCGAAAGTCCGCACCTTCGAAACAAAGTGACAAAGTTAGGCCCAAGTTATTAAGAAAATGACTTACTTTAAAGCATAAAAAAGAAAGTAACAATGTACGCCACAAAAGAAAAAAAAAAAGAAGCAATGTACGTACGGATATTGATTATCATGAGAGAAAGTAATAATTTGTATAAAATGATTTCCTGTGTTGATTATTGGGAAGAATAATAATTGTGTTGAATAATTTATATCTTAAAATATACTAAAGCTGAGAAATTAAGTAGCTAAGAATTTGCCAAATCAACTTTAAGGATGATGTGTCAATATGTGCATTTCTCAAAATTCCAAAAACAAAATCTTACTATTTGGATCCATCCTTAATAACTCTTCCATTTAAGTTGCATCCGATTTAATTTCACCCATTACTTTCAAGCCATTGAAGATGAAAAATCACATGTTACTTCTAAAAATTTACACCCACAATTAAGGGAATTAAAGTCATTTAATCCTATATCAACTAACTCTATTATATGACAAATGGAATCTTCATCTTTTAATGCTCAACTTACATGAACTCTATCATATCTTTAAATTTTTGCATTTTTGAGTTTGGATTGTATATTAAGGTATATTATTTTCAATTTGACATCTATAATGGCTCATATTATCAATCAGCAACCTATAAAGGAAGAAAATCAAGAGCACCCCTGAACTTTTGTAATCATATCTTTAAATTTTTGCATTTTTCATATATTTCCGTCATACGAGTAATAATATGATTTATTGACCTTTGGCATAATCTTAATTGAATTGAAATATTTTGTGAATCCGAAATGCATAATAAAAACATGTGGTGAAGGTAAGTAGCTAAAAGATCGAAGCTTAAATAAAGTAGTTCATCTTATTAGGACTGTTAACAATCATGTAAAAGGATTCCACACTTGAGTTTTTATTTCCAAAGAGCATACTTGATTTTCTTTAGCGAACATTATTATTAAACATATATATCTTTTTGAAGCATATGGTGTAATTACTCTTAGAAAATTTTTTTACCAATATATTGAAATATCAAAAATTGATTATTTTTATACTTATGACATATATTAGAAATGACTATTTGACTTGGAGAAATTTTAAAATACATCCGGTATATTAAATTATCCGTACGTCATAATAATAATTTAATAATATGTCATATATATAAGCATATGCTTTATAATTTATGGTTTAGAATCTATTTTTCAGGAGCTAGAGGTTTTATTTTAATACCTAATATTTTATATAGTTAATTAACTAAAAAATATATTTTTAATTGATTATACGATGTTAAAAAGACAACTATCTATATGATTGACGTAATACGTCATCCTTATGATAGGCATACAGTAAAATTTCTCAATTTGACTTGAGATTGTATAAAAATATTTATGTTTCAGAAGGAAAAAAGAGTATATAATGTAGTATTATACGGCCACGCAACGCGCGGATATTCGACTAGTTCCTTGATTAATGACCAGGGAAAAAAAATACCCTAAAATGGAAGGTTGGACATGAATTCTCCATTTCCAAAGAGGATACCTTCACAATGGCAGAGAATCCTCATTAGTTTTCTCTACGGAACAGATGGAAAAAATAAATTCTCCAAAGGCAGAGATGGACACGGACATGAATCTCTCTCCCATCCCATGGAGATCCGGATCCTCATCTACACCAATGTAGATTTTATATAGAAATTATAAAAATATATTTTATAGATTATTTATATATATGTATATTGCAATATAATAATTTTGTGTAGTTTATAATTATTTATCTTCTATATAAAAATGAATAGCCTTAATTTTTAAGCAATGCATATGGAGAAAGAAAAAAAAAATACATTCATTGTTGTAGTACTATATTTTTCTAATGATATATTCGGTAGAATTCAGAATTGTGTTAAGAAAAATGAATAACGAGGAATGAGATATTTAGGAGAATCTGAATGCCCATTGAGACAAGAATTATGATAAGTTTTTATCACCATATTTTCAACACTGGTGGGGACGAGAGTAGTCCCGTCCCCATCCTGCCAATTTACAATCCTATCCAACTTCTTAATATATCAATGACAATAAGAGATAATTTGTTGTTCCTAAATTTATATTTGTTTCCATGTTTTTTTCCAAAAAAAAATCATTATTTTTATTTAAAATAATATATTTGATGGGCATGTATCCACATATGAAATGCTAATCATTTTTGTGAAAATGGATGTTGAAGGATATACAAATTTGAGAACAACATATTATTATTTTTGATATATATAACTTGTTCATCTTTCTAGAATCAAGTTATTTTCAATGAACAGAATGGAAAATAATAAGCATCAATTTGGAGAAGTTTTATGAAGAAAATTCAAACACTAAAACGGTATAAAGAGTGAAAGAGGCATTCAAGCACCGTCGTTTGCTAGATGTGACAATGACTTTTCAACTAATGCACTTTGAAATTCTTGATTTCATAGATAAGCAGAGAGAAGAAATATAAAAAAACTAGAGTGTATATTAATTAGAGGTCGGAGGATCTCGACTAGCACCCAAGCTCATACAGTGAGCTGGCTGTATGAATCATATCCAAACCTAAAAACCCCAACTCCATCATCCTAAAACCCCAACCCGCAACCGGAGAGAGCCATGAAGAAGGTCGTTTTCTCCCATCTCCGCCGCCAAAAAACCCTAACTCCGATCTCATCATGGCGGCGATGTTACTCCTCCGATTCATATCAACCTCCTCCTCCTATCGTAATCCAACCAGTTTCTTACCCAGCTAAACCTAAAGACGATCAAACTCAAAAAGAATTCATTCCTCCGCCTCCCCAATTCCATACAACCCCCGACGATTTCCCCAACCAGGACCCCCGTGACCGGTGGACTCGGGAGGATATCCGGTATGTTAAAGACGCCCCCTTTATAGCCCCGGTATCGTACCCCAAACGTGTGGCGCCTCTCCCAGAGGATAGGGTTGTGCCGGATGAAAATGAGATGCGGATGCAGGAGATGGAGAGTAGGAGGATTCAGCTTGAGCTTATGGCTACTAGAAGGGCTGTCGAGGCTGTTGAAGAGGAAGTTAAAATTCCGTTTCCTAAATTGATTAAGAAGTCTGAGAAGAAGGAGAAGAAGGCTGTTTTTGATTTGATGGAGGCTATTCGTCAAGTCAAGGTCGGTTCTTTCGGGTTTTCGTGTTTCTAATTATGCAGCATTGTTTGTTCAGGTTGAATTGAGTTTGTTTTGATGTTTTTCTGTTTCTAGTGATTTTTCAGGCCAATGCCAGGACGACGTTTGATGAGACTATTGAGGCGCATGTACGATTGGGCATTCCTAGTTCCCGTTCTGACCTGGTACTTTCCTGTAATTTGATTTGTTTCATGCTCCATTTTCACCATTGAAATGTTTGGAAATCAATTACTCATTTGGAATTCAAATTTTTGTTTTTAGTTCGTTTTGCCATAGCATGGATAAGGTAATTCAGTAGCCATTTTCTACTTTTGTTCAAATCTTAAGTTTATACTCTACATAGGTGTTGTACAATCTCAACTACAGTTCAAATTTTGAGTCTGAAATTGTTACTACGCGCAATAGCTATGCTAGAAATCTTTGGATTACTAACTGCACATAAAGTAAAATATAGCTTATTTGCTATAAAATAGCTGATCTTGTCTATAATCTACATAGGGATTGTACATTACTACAGTTTGAATTTTAATTTGAAATTGTTACTACTCACCATAGCTATGCTTGAAATCTTTTAATTACTAACTGCGTTTGAAGTAAAATATAGCTAGTTTGTTGTTATCTGCTATAAAATAGCTGATCGTTGCTACTGTTTCTGAAAATGAAGTGAAGACTAAACTTTTATAAAAGAATATTGTAAGTTTTGCAAATGTTATGTCATAAGTTGGTTATGATATTTTTATTTTATTTTAGAGCATATAAATTATAAATTTTAGGAAAAAGAAATCTAAGTGCTTACTTCTTGTTAGGTTGATTGCCGAAAGGTTTAGATTTTCATTTTTCTCCCTCTTAAGGTTTTATGTATCAGTTAGTTTTGGGTTCTCTAGTTTATTCGTATGTTCTTGGTTCATTTTAGTCTTGTGTGCAAGCACATTTTGTTGGTGGTCTAATATCTGGTTAAATTATCAATAGAGTACTCTATTCCAATTGAGAAGCAACTTGTACTCTGTGTCATTCTTATGGTTTTGATGCCTGAGTTAAATAATGACTTAGTTGTTCCTTTGGATACAAAGAGTTTTTACCAGCTAAGCTAACTTGAATCTTCTATACTTATTGACTGTTCTTTTTTTCTTAAGAAAGCTGTTTGCTAAACACTTGCATGAACTTTCTCAACACGCAGATTGTCCGTGGTTCCTTGACCCTACCTCATGGCGGTAAAAAGGTAAGTTTTTAAAAATTAGAATAGTTTTGAATTTTGGAACTTCAGTTGAATCAAAATGGTGAACTGCTGTTACTTATTGTTAGGTTCTCAGGATAGCTGTCTTTGCTGAAGGAGCTGATGCAGATGAAGCAAGAGCCGCGGGAGCTGATGTTGTTGGTGGTTCGGAACTTATTGATGAAATTCTACGTAAGCTGCTGTAATCATTATTATATAGCAAACTCATACAGGAATATGAATATTAATAATATCAGAAACCTAGTGTAATGTAACAATTTTTTTTTTCTTTCTGGATTCCCATCCATATCGTATTCTGGACTAAATACTTTGGCTCACGAAATCCGTTTTGTTGTCCTGAACTCACTTTAATTACTTGTCTTCTGTTTTTATTCTATTTTTTTGTTTGGTTTAGATGTTACTCTATTTTTTTAAGACCTTGGTTGACAATCCTTGTAACTTTGCAGAGGATGGGAAAGTTGATTTTGACAAGTGTTACACAACTACTCAATTCTTTCCTCGAGTAGTCAAGGTAATGAATTTAGCAAGGATGTCTTAATCAAAACTATAATTGTAAATCTAAACAATTTTCTTTTTTGAATTGTTTTAGCTAGCAAGGATTCTAAACAATCTTGGACTGATGCCAGATGCGAAAGTAAGTTAATAATTCCATTCGTTTGCTATAATGCTGGATGACTTGTATGTTTTTTTATTCACTGGTACATAAATTTTGTAGCAAGGAACTGTGGTCAGTAATGTTTCTGTCGCTGTAAAAGAAGCAAAAAAGGAACAAATCAAGTTCAGAATGGATAAATCATCAATTGTCCATGTAGGACTTGGAAAGGTAGACGATCTTTAACCTATATATTTCTCATGTCATTTTAAGAGAATTGTTGTCAGTTTTTACTGAGTCGAACTTATTAATTTTTTTGTGGTTATAATGTTTTCACAGGCAAGCTTTACGGAGGAGGTTTTACGTGAGAACGTCGGTGCACTAATGAATGCACTTTTGCAAGCCAAGCCAGCAGGGCTAAAAAAGAGTAGGTTCCAAATCTAATAAAAATGTTTTCTCAAGACAAACTTGAATCTGTCATTTATTTTTAAATAATATTATTTTTGCTTCAAAGTATGTTAGTATCCCCAAGACAGAAATTTCTCAACCTTTGGAGAGTTTGAGTTCTTTGTCGAATAATGCTTGTTTATATATATGAAGCATGTATTTGCTACATGATGTAAATAGAAATTGTGATTCATAATTTTCCACTCCCAATTTTGAGTTGCATGACTTGCTTTTCTTCAGGCTTTGACAAATATTTCCCCTGTTTCTTTGCAGCATCCAAGTATGTTGGGTATGTGAGCACCTTCCATATATGCAGCACGGTAAGCTTGTGTTTTTCAATGAAAATGAAAGTTAAACTTCTAGTGTTCTTTAATGTTGACAGGGTTGATTTGAATGCATGAAAAATTTGTGGGTTCATTTCTATATGTGTATTTATCAGTGTATTCTGTGTTCCTGCAATATGATTACTAGTGATGTGATTGTTTTAATAATAGAATTAAAAGAATGAAGTTTCCGATAGTCATAGAAGTAGATGAATTTAGTTAGATAGGCTGAGTTATTCTGCTTTATAGGAATATTTTCTTGTAATAGGCTTATGTTCGGCAAATAATTTTATAGGAATATTTCTTGTATACTTCAATATGCTTGCACTATAACAACTGTTCATTTTAACTAATTTGCTCAACCTATATTCAATATGCTTGCACTCCTGTTCTTATGCATGATTGAATTATCGTAAAATGAAAATTAATAGCAGTTGCCAGCCTAGGTTTTCTGGTCTTCCTCTCGTCTATGATTGAAATCTTACCAGGAATCGTTGGAGAGAATCCCTTGATCTAACAACTTGCTCTCTTGATGTTTACTTGATTCATAGGTTCTTAATACATGCATGCCTGTATATCTTTATTTTCCTGTTTTTAAGATGATATAATGTATCAATTAACGTTGTCTCAAGTGGACGAGGCCCTCCAGTCTCTTGAGGTAGAGATCTTCAAGTCCTAGCCTATTGTGTGTTATAAACTTTAGTTGGATGAGTATCTAGCAGTCAAACCTGCATGGTATGCTTGATTATTATTCAATCTCATAGAAGCCTTCAAAATTCCCCTGTTTACGCATGGCTTTCATACTCATTTTAGGTTTCCAACTGAAAAACACAAGCCGTCTGCAAAACATCTGCTAATTGGCTTTTTGAGATAATATAATAAGAGAGGATTGTGAAACTTGGCAGGATTTTTTTTTTTGGTCCGCGTGTTAATTTAGGGAGAATTTATAGTTCAAAAACTGAAATTAAAGCTTTCTGCAGATATAAATTGACAGAAATAGTTTTTGTCAACCCTATGAATTCCATTGAGAGTTTCTTTGTGCATATGGTACCTAAGTTAACTAAGACTTCCTTGTGCATGATAAGAAATCATTTACTAAATATGTTAATTTAAAATAAATGGAGCTGAACAAATGGTTTGATTTGTACGTCTTTTTTCTGTTTTTACATTCCATTTCATATAATGCTTGCAGATGGGAAAAGGCTTTCCTGTTTCAATACAATCATTGTCCAAAGCTGAGGATCACTACAACAAAGTGTACCTCAAACCCCGCGCATGACCTTTTCTTTATCTCTTACGAGTTGTTATAGCCATTACGGGTATGCTTTCAGTTTTGCAAATCATATGTATGCTTTGCCAATTTTAGAGCTTTTTGTATCCGAGTTCTTCAAAGAAACTAGAAGCCCATATTTTCTTTAAGATCAATGCCATGCCATTTCTAATGTTAGATTATACACACTAAATATTGGAAGGCTCTCTTAGTCCCAGTGTTCCTCAAATGGATCTCTCTTTTTCTTTTTAAATTTTTTTTTTTTTGTTCCCTTCTGTCATTCCCCATAAGATTTGATCCTGTAGAATTTGACCCATTTTCTCATTGAGCGAAGGGTACGAAATAAATTAGACTAATCATGACTGTTTAGATTTTAACGTGGACCGTTTTATTTTAGTTGTAAAGTGTCTCTCATCTTCTTTGTGACATTGGGAACATGTTCCAGGAGCTAGCAATTCGTGATGAGGCAGAATGAGACAACTTTGCAAGTTATTGCTATAATTTTGTAGAGCATCTGGCGAGCTCAACGTGGTGCTAGTTTCTGAATAAATTCCAGAGTTTAAATTGGAGTTTTCCAGACAGGAAATGGTAAACTGGTTTGCCCATGAAAGATAGAAATTCAAGGTATTAGATACAATTGACAGAGATTAGGAAATCAGGGAAGCTTTATTTGAGGAATTTAATTATGGGCCTGTTTTAGTAAATCAAGGCCATATGTATACAAGTATCCTATGCAAGGCCACTGTCCGATTAGGGTTTATTTTTGAAACTTGATTTATTTTTCATCTTTTTGGTTTTTAATATTTCTCCTTTGTTAGATAATGATTTTACCTTTAGGTCTTAATTATTTATCACTTCCATCCATATTTGTTGATTAAATTTCAACATATGATAGGATGATGTGTTGTATACACTTAAGTTCAGGAGAAATTCATGTGAGAGGACATGCTAGAGATCATAATAAAAGCTAATTTTGGGTGTTCATTATAAGCTTATTAACACTCCTGTCAAAAAAACAAAACAAAAAACACACTCCTTTTTATGTTTTTTCAAGTATGCAGCTTAGTTAGTAGATTTTCTAATCAAGTGGTTGTGATGTGTTCATCATGATTGGATTAATTTCATACTAGCCAATCATGTTGTCTAACTTGAAAAATTCCATCTTATGCAACATATCTAACGTTAACTGTTGAAGCCTGAATAGGTCTTTAAGGGAAGAAATGGTCAATTTGACACATTAGATAGTTACTTATCATGATTATCAGTTTGGACATTTATCGCGAACTTTTCTTTCTAGTTCATATACAATTTTGCTATGCATTTTGCCCCACTTTGACTTAATTTCACATACCAGACAGAATAATACATGTTCACAAATCACAAGTTGTACGTTAACATTTTTATCAAATATAATCTGAATGTGACAAAAAGAGTGAGAAATTTGTATTTTTGTAAATGCTAAGAATGTGGAGTATTAATTCTGCCGTCCATGGCATGGAGTCGATGGCTTTATGAAGATGATGTGCACAATAAAGTTCGAATTATTTTAGCATTTCCTTTTCCACTGTTTTTTTCTTTATATATTGATAATTTGTTTTACACCTATAGTCCTTTAATTTTAATTTTACTTTTCTGAGGTCCAAGCATTTTTAAATCGGATATAAAAGTTCATGAACTTTTTTCCCTTTTAGTTTTTACTAATATAAGCTTCCCTTAATTTTTAACCAATTTATTTCTTGACTTTTATGGTCCAATATTCTTGAATGTAGTTTGATGATTAGGAGAACAAAGTGGATGTTTAGAGAGATGAATAATAATGATTTTGATAATAAAAATATGATTCCATGGTAAATGATATGCTAAAAACAACTTTAATTTTTTAGTTGCTCAATATATTTCAAAGTTATGAACGGTTAGTGACTCAAAAAATATAATTCGTTAATTTGTATTGAAATATTACATAGAGAGATTAGAATTATGATTCTAAACTTAAATGTAACAAGTCTAAAATTAAAAACGATGGATTAAATCATATGAAGAAGACGAGTTAATAGTATACAATGAAAAATATATGAATTAACTTAAGATGAGCTTTTCCGACCGTAAAGTCGTTGAAGCAAGGTGTGCGGAAGAGGCTCTAACTTGGCTTCGTGATCGTTATTATACTAATGTCATCGTCAAACTGGATTGCCAACTTGTTGCCGCTGCTCTTTTCTAATCTCGCAATATTCTTCAGAATTTGGTAGTATTGTACATAAGGCGGCAAATACTTGCGAGTTTGATCACTGGTCAAGTTTTACTTTTGCTTGTAGGTGAGCAAACCATGTGGCTTGTTGTCTAAGAAGGGTGGCTTGTTTACATGCTGTCCTTTTTGGTCCTAGGGACTGTCTTTTGAATCATGTAATTACTTCTAGTTGTTATTGCAGTTTGCTTTGGTATAAAAACTTGGGTTTATCTCCTACCACAACAAACCATTATGGTGGCCAAGAGTGGTAAATTGTAGTGTTTCTTTATTCTATAACATGTTCTTGTACACCTAAAACAAGAAACTTCCAAAAACTCCTCTTTTCTTTTCGAAAAAAGCAATTCTTGATTCAGCTTTTCACAATAATTGCCCTTGCGACAAAAAAACTCTATCAGAAACTTCTTTTTCTTATCTTCACATCTTCCAATTTTGATTATCTCATCTAAAAGCTAAGTGCAATTTGATCCAAATCTATAATCTAATATCATCATATAATAATAACTTTGCAAAGTTCAATTGAAATTTTCAGCACAAACAAATGGAAACTATGAACAAAAATCAAATCACATCATCATTTATTAATTTGTGAAATAAAGAGGCCATATTTCAAAGACAAAAAGCTTTTGCAAGAAAGATGCATTATTTTATTAATTAAGTATATTCTTCACTAGTGAACTTCGTATTTTTCTAATTATTCCTCCTACAAACTTCATTTGCTAAGAGATATGTAGCAAATATGTAAACTAAATGATATTTTTTCATCTTTGATCTATCGCATTACTTTTTTATATGGCCAATATTAAAAATTGTTTTAGGGTAAATTAGTAACTTTTTAACTGAGGTGTTAATACTTACTGTACTTGAAAAAGAAAAATTAAAATTAAAAGCCTTAGGCAGTTGCTTATGTCGGTTCCCCTGAAGTTGACCCTTGTCACATACATGTAAAAGCTAGGAGTGCCAATGACATAACGTAGAATCGCAAATTTTTTGAGCTCAATTAGATAAAAAAAATGATTTGAGTGGGCGATACTCTAGCTTGACATCAACTTAAGATATTAATTGCTCAAGCTTGGGTTTTCCTATGTTCGGTTTGGTCAATGCTTGATCAAAAGTCGACTAGAGAGGGCTCAAATCAAGACTTTAACGAGCTAGTGCCATCATACCTAGGTTTCATATAAGTTGCTCTTGGTAACTCCAACTACAACCATAGAAAATCAATGGGCGGTGTGAAATATGGGCATTTGAGCCGACAACCCACCACAACTCTAGACTCATCTCCATACCATATCATCCCTTCTCACACTAACCAACCCCAAATGAATCATAATTCCTGATGAGACCGACCAGACCTATTGGATCACTACATAAAGTAGTCCTATCTCTCAATTACAAAGCATATCAGACCGTTGAAATTTAAGGAAACAAGTCCCATCTTAAGGCTCATCAAACCCTATAAAAGGAACTCTCCACACGTAACAAATATCTTTCACTCTCTTAATTTTACTTGACTTTGATATCAGAGTAACAATATGGTCTTGCTGAAACCTTTAGCTTGTTCCGTGGACTAATAAAAGTATCCACTTTCACATTGATGGTGGTAATGGCCAAGATTTAAGATAGAGATGGAGGGGATAAGACCTGCCCCTATTCCTAATAGGTACAACAATGGTCCAATCCAACCACAGTACAGTATAGCCTTAGCCTGCTTTTTCCATTCCACATATAAGCCAAAAGATGTGGACGAATTCTTCAACCTATTACCAAACAAAACACATTACATATTTAAGGAATTAATATATTTTCCTATACTTATAAAACTCTACATCACAACCCATTTTTCTATATTAAATTCCAATTAATTACAGCTCATCTTTTTACTCTGTTTATGGAGTTTCACATCACCATTGTTGTTTGATGTTCCCGCCAAACACGCCCATTTGAGGTTCCAAAGAATCATTTTTGAACTCATTCTTCTTGGATTTGACTATCCAAACAAGCATTTGCCAAATAAATACCATTTCAAACCACATACATGATCACCATTACTATAGCTTGCATAATATTCTCCGGTAGATTCTTCAAACATCAGTTTAACCTCCTGGCCTGAATAATATCAGGAAGATGGTGGATGGAGAACCTGAAACTACTGTTGATGAGATTTATCCATCCAAAGATTCCAAGAAGCTTGGACAAGGTATGCAACACTAGCTAAGGCTCTCTTCATCAATATTTACTTCATTAAATTTCAAGAATCTCATCCATTTATAAGATTACTTGCTCCTTTTTTTTTCTTAGAGTTGTTTGAGATCATTTGATGAGGTAGACCCAAATAATACCAATTACACAAGTGAAAAGTTAGTTTAAAATTACCTACTATTCTATGTTGATAAGCATCACAAACTAAATATCTCAAGAAATAATCAAGTTGGTTGGCTTGAGTGGTTAACTCTCGTTTCTTAAAATATGTATAGACTTCAATTCGTGCAATTTGGCCCGCACTTATATTATGGGGTAAATTATACCATTGGTACCCAAACTATATCCTCTTTCCCAAATTGGTCCCTAAACAAATTTTTGATGCAATTACGAATTAGTAAAACATTATATCAAACATACTGCGTGTGTGGTCAAACAAAAAAATATTTGGTAAAATTATAGAATGCTCTCTATTTTTTTTTATAAAGCACTTTACCATAGAACATCTTTACCCTAAAATTATCTTGTTTGTAATATTTATTACCAAAGCTACACTATTTAGTCTATTTTATGAGTGTTAAGTTAATATTCCCGTTCTAAGGATTGTTTGTAATATTTATTCCTGTTCTAAGGATAAATTTAGTTCTTATGTTAGTATTTTTTTTTCCAAATAATTCTTTTACCAAGGAGTAAGGGAGTCGGCGATATAACTGTCAAAACTCATGCAACTGATTAAATAATATGTTAAATTTAGTGTGATATAACATGTATAAGATACGCTAATTTTTCAAGTTATGTTTGTGTTAACCTCAGGAACATGAAAATGTCTATATTTTTGTGCCATTAACAAATTGTGATCGGGTTTGAAATTTTTCACGAAGAGTTCATGTCTTGTTTAATTTTCAACACCAATTTAAAATTATACACGAACATGAAAATTGAGGTGGCCACGGATCTTCCTTAACCCTTTATCTGAGTAATTGTTTAGCATTAAGGAAATGATTAAGCAAAGAAAGTAAATTGCAGAAGAAGAAGAGATAAACGATTCGCCGATAGAGCAAGTCCGGCTAACAGTTCCGATCACCGACGACCCTGACTTACCCTGCTTGACTTTCCGAACATGGTTCCTCGGAATTATCTCCTGCGCTCTCCTCGCTTTCGCGAATCAGTTCTTCACATTCCGTCAGAATCCTCTCTACATTTCGTCAGTCGCTGCTCAGATCGCCGTGCTTCCGATCGGACGATTCATGGCTGCAACTTTGCCGGAGAAGGAAATTCGAGTACCGGGGACCAAATGGTCTTTTTCGTTGAACCCAGGGCCTTTCAATTTGAAAGAGCATGTGCTAATCACCATTTTTGCTAATTCGGGATCTAATCCTGTTTATGCTGTTAATATTATTGCTATTATTATTGCGTTTTATCATCGCAAGATTAATCCTATTGCTGCTTTGCTCTTGACTCAAACTACTCAGGTACTACTATGCTTTTTTGGATTCTTTTAATGTCGGTATGACTTATCTTGAAACTTCAACTGTCCCGTGAACGTTTAAACTTTACAAATATGACTTTATGTACTAGTCAATTTGTAATAAATAACTCCTTACTTTCAAACTTCATTTATAAAAATGTGCAAAGTTGTAGATGGTGCATATCATAGATGCGAACTTAAAATACGGGAATATGGATAGTCGGAAATTCTGCAAATGATATTATCCACAGTTTCCACATTTTGATCGCTCCATTTCTTAAGTATGAGATTATTGAAATCAATTGGACAAAATTAAGAGGTAATTTGTAACGGTGGACTATAAGAGGTTATTTCTAATAGTTGAACGAGAATAGAGATTATTTGTTACGTTCTGATAAGTATAAGATGTCATTTGTAACGTTCAAAAGTTCAGAGAGGGGTTAAACTTTTTGGACAAGTTCAGAAGTCTTTGTATATATTAAGCCCATGGTATTTTATATTGACACACTAGTTAAAATGGGTGCAGATGCTTGGATATGGATGGGCAGGAGTATTCAGAAAGTTTCTAGTAGATTCACCATACATGTGGTGGCCTGCTAATCTGGTTCAAGTTTCGCTCTTTCGGTATCAATTTTTTCCTTCACTATTATTCATTTTGCCTCAAAGTAAACTTGAAACTTGCAATTACGCCGAGTGTATTCTAAAATTTAGCCACATTTTAGCATTTTTTATTATATTAGTTCAAAAGACAAGTCTGTAACTATACATAGGATGTGTTTAAAGTAATGTGATCAAAGATACTAAATTGATGAATTTCATTGTATACGAAATTCATTGTAGAAGAAAGGAGACAAAATTGATCTATAAACTTAGACCAGTGAGATCAGTTTGCTTCAAGATGAAACTGTTAAGTACTAGTATTATGTTAGTCTACAACTTACAGTTTTTTAAAGTTAGTTTAAAAGTGGCATGTACAATTACAGAGTTTTTTTTAGATCAACTATTATGGAGTTTATAATAAGTATTGTTGTTATTGTTCTTGATTGGCAATGCCAAACTGTAGGACTAAAAATTGATGTTGCAAGTGATAACGGAAAGTCCATATTGGCCATTTTACCGACAGACAAACGAGTTTACGAATTTCTACAGTGGTTCAGGATTAAATTAGTTCGGAAACGTTCGAGCTATGAGACGTCAGCAGCACTAGTTGCTGACATTGTCATCTCCTCAATGGTTCATGACCAAACTGGTTTTGGACCTCTTAAGTGATGACACGTCAACGCTATAGTTGATATGTTCCATTCTGAATGGTTCAGGATCTAAATCAACAACTAGGTGCTGATTTTGGAACATTCAAGTTGTGATACGTTAGTAAAATTGCTGATATGTCACCTCTTGAGTGCGCCTACATCGAACTAGTCTTGGATGATTCAGATGGTAACATGTCAATACCGCAGTTAACATATCATCTCCTGATTGATCCAGGACCAATTGTCTCATATACCGCAATAGAATTTTCTAACAGATTGACTCTCATCGCGACCTTTATTACTAAATCTTATGTTTTTTTCAACCTGCAGAGCTTTGCATGACGGTGAGAAAAGGCCAAAGGGAGGCCTAACAAGGCTACAATTTTTCCTAGTAGTCCTCACATCAAGTTTTGCATACTACATAATCCCAAACTACCTCTTCCAATCAATCACAGCCCTCTCTTTCGTTTGTTGGATATGGAAAGACTCAATCACAGCCCAACAAATCGGTTCGGGTCTGTCCGGACTCGGAATCGGATCAATTGCCCTTGATTGGTCAACCATATCCAGCTTCCTCCCATCTCCATTAGCCACTCCAGGTTTTGCTGTAGTCAACTTGTTGGTTGGTTACATAATTATCCTTTACATTATGCTCCCTATCACTTACTGGACTAATGCATATGGAGCCAAACGATTCCCTATTATCTCCCCGGATGTGTTTGACGTTGCTGGAACGCCTTATAATGTGACACATATTCTGAATTCTACAACATTCTCTTTCGATGAAGAAGCTTATAATGGATATAGTAAAGTCCATTTGAGTGTCTTTTTTGTTTATGCTTATGGACTTAGCTTTGCTCTTCTGGCTGCTACCTTGTCACATGTTATATTCTTCCATGGAAGGTATGTACATAAACCTTTCTACTCTACTAAGACTCATTTTAGTTTCTTGGTATTGACATGCAAATGTGGAAAATTGGGCAAAATACAATTTTTTTTTTTGGGTTTGTTTCGCAAAAACTTCATTTTCTTTCTATAAATCACTTAATTTTGCATTTGATTTCTGTAACACACCATGTGAATACGCTGGAAACACGCTTGATGCCTATAGACTAAAAGAATATGAATGCATTGAATTGAATGAAAAAGAGGCATTTGATAAGGTACAATTTGTAATAGCACAAATTTCTCGATAACCCATGCTATGTCATTCTATCGCACACAACACATACTCTAAGAATTTCAGCTAAGTCATTCCAGTCAATTTGAATACACAACTCATGGAAATATACAGAAGCCAATTGACTATACGCCCACTAAAAGCTTCGCCAGATGTCTGACTTTTATGGCTAATGTGGTTGATACATTGCACCACTTGTATGTGCCATGTGGCATATCCTAAGCAACAATTTTCTTTAAAAACTAACATATTCGTCTGACGTGGCACTTAATTTGCACGTAGTCAGGTGTCTTTTATCACTTCTTGTAGTTAATTTTAGTTCTAATACATAAATTGACTGGAATGACTTAAATCAAATGTAATGTTCATTGCTAATTCATTAAAAGAAATGAAGTTCAGTGACATTTGTGAAACAAACATTGAACTTTAGTGATCGTTGCTGCATTTGGAGAATCATGCTGGGATCTCTGTCATCAAATGAATACTCGTTGTTTTTGAACTATGATGATTCAATTGCTCCCTCGAAAATTTTAGTTTTTAGCGTTGGTGATGATAACTGTGATGAATTGAAAATGCAGATCAATATGGGCACAGGCGAAAGCAACATTGACAGATAAGTTTGGTGACGTGCATACAAGAATAATGAAGAAGAATTATGCATCAGTGCCTCAATGGTGGTTCTACACAATTTTGATAATAGTAATTGGATTTGCAATGCTTGCTTGTGAAGGCTTTAATAGGCAATTGCAGCTTCCTTACTGGGGTGTTCTTCTAGCTATTAGCTTAGCTTTCTTTTTTACCCTTCCAATTGGTGTTATCCAAGCTACTACAAATCAGGTACCTACTCTCTCCTATTGTTGCACTGACACGGGAAAGGATATGGACACCGAAGAGTAGTGTCTGTGCAATATAGATTTTTTCTATTCATACCTTATGTGCCTGAATATATTTTTAATGGTGGTTGTATTGTGCAGCAACCGGGATTGAACGTTATCACAGAGCTCATAATCGGTTACATGTATCCGGGGAGACCCCTAGCAAATGTGACATTTAAGACGTATGGTTACATTAGCATGTCACAGGCTATTATGTTCCTTTCTGACTTCAAGTTGGGTCATTATATGAAAATTCCACCGAAGTCCATGTTCATTGTTCAGGTCAGTTATTCCCATATTTCGAGTTACGCCTAAAATTCATTTCCATGCAAATTGAAGTAAATTTTAGAGCAAATTGACGACATTAATCCCAATTACTTGGACATAAAACAGTTAGTAGGCACAGTAATAGCATCAACAACCTACTTCGGAACAGCATGGTGGCTCCTACATTCCATCGATGGCATCTGCGACCGTAAAAAATTACCTCACGGAAGCCCCTGGACCTGTCCCGGAGACCGAGTTTTCTACAACGCATCGGTAATCTGGGGAGTCGTAGGACCACTAAGAATGTTCGGCAGCCTCGGCCTATACTCTAAAATGAACTACTTTTTCCTATTTGGGTTCCTAGCACCAGCTGTAGTCTGGGTATTCTCCCGCATTTTTCCTGAAAAGAAGTGGATTAAGCTCATCAACGTGCCAGTGATACTAAGTGGGACGGGGGCAATGCCGCCCGCAAGATCAGTGAATTACATAAGTTGGTTTGCTGTGGCACTTTTCTTCAACTTTGTGGTGTATCATAGGTATAGGAAGTGGTGGGTGAGGCATAATTATATTTTATCGGCAGGGTTGGATGCCGGGGTTGCATTTATGGCAATTCTGTGCTATTTTGCGCTGCAGTATCAGAATATTTTGGGGCCAGAATGGTGGGGTTTGGAGTTGGATGATCATTGTCCTCTTGCTTCTTGTCCTACTGCTCCTGGTGTTGTTGCTGATGGATGCCCTCTTTTGCAGTGATTTTCATCTTTTTGTGGATTATTTTTATTCTATGTTATCTTGTATTTACATGATTTATATGAAGTTGTTGGCCCTAACAAGGTCAGAATCACCTAGAGAGGGGTGAATAGGTGTTTCAAGTGAAAACTGATATTTTCACTCTTTTAATGAAAATTCAATTTCCAGAGTCAATAATCCTCAGAGTCAGAGGCAAGCTTATTGAAGTAGCCTCTGAGGGATAATTTGCTTTAAGACAGGTTCTGTCCTTTTAGCAACAGAAGTTCTGAGTTAAGTGCTTCTGGACAGTCTTCTGAACACAGACTTGTGCTTTTAAAAGAGAAAATCTGTTTCAGCACTAAATATGATACAAGTACACAGAAGCAATTAACAAGTATAAGGAAGGGAGAAAGAGATTCAGGAGGTCCTGATGAACAGTTCAATTTATCCAAGTTCGCCACAGAATTCCTGTGACTACGTCTTGTCCTCTGAGGTCGCAGCCTCCAGAGATTTTATAAATCCACTATTCAGAACTTTTATGGCAAGTTCAGAAGCTCCTTTACATCAACAGAACTTAAGCTAATTTCTCACTTAGTTCTGACTAGCCTAAAATGAGTTAAAGGATTTTCACCAGAACAACAATACTCTGTTTTCTGGATTTCTCACCCAACTCAAATCTCAACTAGATTTCTCTCTTTTAAATCTAACTGAAGATCACAACCGATCTCAGTTTACAAGATTTCTATTATGAACTTGTTTTTCTTCACTCTCTCACAATTACAATAGCTAAGCTAAGAAAAGATTGAGAATGGAAAGTGTGCTCTGTTTTCTTGAATATAACAGTGCGTTGAGATTTTTGCTCTATGATCACACACGTAGTTGATGCAGTGGAGCTTTGCTACTATTTATAGTGTTGAGTAGATAACCGTTGAGGATATTTGAATCTTCAAGGATGACAAGGATGAAAGTAGCCGTTAATCTTGTCAACTTCTTCGAACGGTCTCAAAACACTTAACTCTGTCAACTTTGTACTTTAAATCAAATCCGGTATGGGATTAAAATAAAAGTGATGGAGTTGACTGAATTTGAAGATTGATTTAGAGGGAAACGATAAGGAGGCAGGTTTTGGTTTGTAGTGAACAGACGCGTCCTTCAAGCAGCTTTTTGAACTTTTGGCGCATTGCATTAAATGCAACTGACAAAGCATTAAATGCTTAACTAAACCCGTGATAACGAACTTCTGATGTTCGCATTCCTTTTTAGCGCTTCTGAACTAAAACAACCTTAGTCTTCTGTTTGCAAAAGAGAACTTCTGATAAAAGCTTTAGGCAGACAACCAGAGCTTCAGAGCGGTTGATCCAGCTTCTGAAAAAGGACTTCTGTCTTTAGCTTCTTTAATCTTCTGAGTTCAATAGGCAAGCAGGAATTCTTCATTCAGCATCTGCTGAGAAAACTTATACAATACTTAACAAAAAATTGTTAGTCAACATAGAAAAGTGCATAAGTTAATTTACATTTTCATCTTCTGAAACGTTTGGACATAATCAAAACACTTAGGGTTCATCATTCTCCCCCATTTTGGTTATGGACAAACCGTGGTCAGAAGGTAAGAGAAAAGCATGAGAATTAGAGAGTGACTTCCTGATGCAAATGTTTCATTACTTCTGAGTAAGTTAACTCCCCCATTTTAGTGTAAATGGTGAACTTCAGCAATCTGTATAAACTTAATAAGACTTAAGATCAAGTTGTTAGATATAATGAAGTGTAATTTACTGAGTTTAAGAAGAAACATAAGCAAAAAGTAAGAAGTTCAGATATGCAAGACAGTATAGAAAAGATTCAGTGTATATAAGATCATTCAGAAGATAACATAAGAAACAAGATAATCAGAAGAGCAGAAAAAGTCCTAAGACATAAACTACCCAACCCAGAACCTAGCGAAGAAGCTTAAGTCCTAAAAGATTACAAGTTCCTAGGTTTCTTCTGAGGAGGAGGAACAACACTGGAACCTCCAGCAGCACTTGATCTCTTCTGACCAGACTTCTCCCCCGTTTGACCAGAACCAACAGCAACACCAAGAGCTCCCTGAGACTTCAATTTTTGTTGAACATTCAGAGCAGTCTGATATTGCACAGGAGTTGGTCTCACAGTATTGATCATATCCATTCGTCTTCTGAAGTCATCATCAATGGTCTTCATATGATCAAAGGTCTGACCAGACATAGGTCTCTATTTCTGAAAATCATCCAGAAGAAGCTTGATCAACCTGTTGTTAGCATACACAACAGCCGTGAGATGCTCATTCTGAATATAAGTCTGTCCTCGAACAAACCTATAGCAATTGTGAAGAGTCTTTTCTTGTTCACGAGCGTGAGTGTGCATAACTTTCAGGAGTTCAGTGAGCTCAGCAATCTGTGCATTTTGAGCAGATACAACAGACTCAATGTTGGAGAGTCGGTTGTTGAGATCAGGAGTGATGTCATATACAATCTTGGCAGCTCCTGAAGATGAAGAACCTTGAGCAGAAGATTTCACTTCTCTCAGAATGTGATTTGCAGTACTTTGCAGGTCTTCAATCTTACTAGGGAGCATCTTCTCATGAGCCTCATAATGCTCGTTTGCCTCCTTGACTTCTTCTGTCAGTATTTCCAAATTTTCATTGACCTTCCGAGAAGAAGCAAGAGCAATGTTATCCAGAGAGGGAAGAGTCAGAGCTAATTCCCTCAATTTATACAGCTCATCATAAGTAGCTAGATGAAGTGTAGAAAGGTTGCGTATATACACAGAGGGATCCTGCATTTGGAGCATGGTCATGAGCTGCAGGTTCTGAGCTTTCAGAGAGTGTAATTCTTGCAGCACAATGCCCTGAGCATACATGTCAGCAGCAGAACTCCTTTGTCCTATACCAGCAAACCTATTCAGTAGTTCATCTGAGCCACTCTGACCCATTCTTCTCAACTCTTCAACACTTGGGGCACCTCCAGCTTCGGAAATACCAGAAGCTCTGCCCATGAAGCCAAAACTTCCAAATCTGTTATCCAGATCTTCCCGATTCAAGTGTTTGCGTAGGAAGTCATAGTTGGATGACAATCCAGCAAAACCTGAAGGAGTGGAGGAGGTAGTTAAGGGATCACACACAGGAGGTGTATGTCCAGAAGTTGAAAGAGGAGGGACAGAAGTTTGAGGAGAAGGAATAGTTTGTGGAGAGGAGGAGGAAAAAGAATTTGTACAAGACGGTAAAGTTGAAGGAATTGAAAAAGGTATTGACAAAGGTATGGAAAGGGAAGGAGCAGTAATTCCAATTGATGGAAAAACGGCAGAAGATGATAAAGAAGAAGTAGTGGAAGTAGAAATGGAATCAGTGAAAATTGGTCCAGAGGACAGATTCACTTCTGAATAGGATCCAGAAGGAAAAGTAGATGGAGGAGGGACAACTTCAGATGTTGAAGTTGTCAGTGGAATGGAATTCTGAGATTCACTTACTTCTGTGACAGAAGGAAGTGAAGGAGATGGATGAGGAGTAAAAACAGGAGATGAGATAACCTGTTCAGAGGCATTAGGATCAAAAGTTGAAATCGGCTCAGCATATAAATGAGCCATCCTGAACAGCGTTTCAGAGGCATCCCTTTCACCAGGGTTTCTTCCTTGATTCAGAAGAACGTTGTCAATGAAGTGTTCATCATCAACGTTCTCAACAAATTCCTTAGCACCCTGAAGAACCTCTTCATCTTCTGGTACACTCTCTTCGGATAGCTCTTCAATCAGAGGAGCTTCAACATCCTCTTCATCAGAAATCTCTGACAGCTCTTTATCAGCAGTTTCTGGTTCCTGAGCAACAGGATCCTCCAGTTCAGCACTTGGAGCAATAACGAAGTCCTTCTTTCTCAGAACCCTTCGTCTTGCCACAGCCTTCTTCCCAATTCTGGTAGTGAGAGAGACATTCTCAATAATTCGAGAGGACAAAGCAACATTATCCTCTTCCTCTGAAGTCTCATCTACCTTTGAGAATACAGCATCCTCAAGATTAGCAGCACTTTCTAAAAGTTTGGCATCGGCCTTAGCCTTTGCAGCGATTTCACGCTCAGCAGCTAACTTGTCTTCAGCTTCTTTCTTCTTCCTTTTCTCTTCAGCAAGAGCCAGAACTCTTGCAACCTTTTCAGCTTCAGCAGCCTTCTCTTTCTCAGCAAGGCGTGCTTCCTCAGCATCATGAGCTTCTTTCTCAGGGACATCCTTTGGCTTCTCAGCAACAATCTTGCCAGAAGGTTCAACATTGATCTTTGTTTGAACCAACATGGGAAGAGGTTCTGAGACAGCAACCTTCTCAACATTCAGGACCAACTTGCTTGATCCTTTCTTTCCCTTGCCCTTCTTGGCAGCATTCTTTCCTTTCTGAACAGAAGCATCTATGATTTCCTTCTGAGCAATACTCACAGAGGAGCCCTTCTCATTCTTCTTCGGAGTAACATCAAAACTGAGGTTTCTGAAGGTATGCATCTTCAGAACCGTACTCCTACTGGTAACACCTTCTCCTGACATAACAACAGAGGCTGCCTCAAACAACCTTGTCAGGAGTGAGCCATAAGCTAATGCACTCACAGTTGTTACATTCTTCATCTGCCTTATCAGCATGGCAGGCAAATTTATCTTCTTCTGGTTGACCAGATGCCACATAAATACTCTTTCTCTGTTGGAAACACAGTTGACTCCTCCAGCCTTTGGAAGAAAGACATTCGTAGTCAAATAATGTGCCCACCTCTGGTGCTGAGTCAACCAGGTGGCATATGTTTCCTTGGCACTCAGATCTGGCCTAGCCCAGTTGGCTTCTGAAAAACCTTCTGCTGAACCATCATCTCCAATGATGATTCCTTCATCATCAATTCCTATCACTTGAGAAATGGAAGCCCTGCTGACTTCGATTTCAACTTCCCCGACCACAGAATGAAGGACATCCTCCTCATTAGAAAAGAAATGGAGGTTCTTATAAAATTCTGTAACTAAGTTAGGGTAGATGAATTCTTCGAGAGAAACGAAAGAATTCCAGTTTTGAGCGCTAAGCCAAAGAGAGATAGGTTCAGTCGATTTGACTTCGTCATCTAGAAACCTAGAGGTAAAAACCCTAGATTGACTAACTTTCTTTCGTGAATCATCGGAAAAGATGTGCGTGACAGTGATTTCTTGAGCCATTTGAGGAAATGAGAAATTAGGTTAAGATTTCTGAGAAAGATGAGAACACAGAAAAAGCTATGGAAATTCTAATGGCAAAGAGGATGAGAGTAAAAACTTCTAAGTATGGAAAACCCCTATTTATACCCAAACACAGAAACCGTTCCAATTCAAAAAGTAACTTCACACCGTTTAAAAGGGAACAGATAACCGTTAACCACAGAACAGCGCCGTAATAAGCAGTAAATAACGCATGCTTTCAAGTCAAATCATGATTAGAATTTGTTATAACTCAATTATCTTAAACGATCAAACACTTAAGATACTCAGAGACAATAATTCTAAGTTATTGAAGAGGATAAGTCATACCAATGCCTTCTCGTAAGTTGCTGAAAGCCATACCAGCCAGAGGCTTAGTAAACATGTCAGCAAGGTTTTCTTCAGAGGGAACATGAGTAATGATAATATCCTTCTTCAGAACATGATCTCTCAGAAAGTGATGTCTAATATGAACATGCTTCATCCTGCTGTGCTGAATAGGATTCTTTGAAAGATCAATAGCACTCTTGTTATCACAGTAGATTGTAATTGTTCCAGGGATGACTCCATAGTCAGCAATTTGTTGCTTTATCCAGAGCATCTGAGAAACACAGCTTCCAGCAGCAACATACTCAGCTTCAGCAGTTGAGAGAGCCACAGAGGTTTGTTTCTTGCTATGCCAGGAGACTAGGCACTCCCCCAGAAAATGACAACCACCAGAAGTGCTGACCCTTTTCAATTTATCTCTACCATAGTCAGAGTCTGTGTATCCTATAGGAGTGAAATCAGAACTACAGGGATACCACAAACCAGCTTCTGGTGTGCCTTTAAGATATCTGAGAATTCTCTTGACAGCAACATCATGAATCTCTCTTGGTTTAGACTGATATCTAGCACAAAAACACACAGCAAAATGTATATCTGGCCTGCTGGCTGTTAGGTATAAAAGAGAACCAATCATACCTCTGTAGGTTTTTATATCTACAGGTTTACCAGTTTTCTCTTCATCATCAATGTCTTTGCTGATATCCATTGGAATATCAACAACATTAGAGTCCATCATGCCAAATTTCTTCAGCACTTCTCTAGTGTACTTGGCTTGATTGATAAACACACCATCATTGCTTTGCTTGATCTGAAGTCCTAAGAAGAAGGTTAATTCTCCCATCATAGACATTTCAAACTCAGCCTTCATGTGGTCACTGAACTCTCTGCACAAAGATTCATTAGTAGCACCAAATATAATATCATCAACATATACCTGAGCTATAAGGATATCCTTGTTCTTCTTCAGAGTGAACAGAGTTGTATCAACACAGCCTCTGACAAATCCCTTAGACAGAAGGAACTTTGTCAGTCTCTCATACCAAGCTCTGGGAGCTTGTTTCAGTCCATACAAGGCTTTCTTTAGCTTGTACACATGATCAGGAAACTTAGGATCTTCAAAACCAGGAGGTTGAGACACATAGACTTCCTCATCAATGTAACCATTCAGGAATGCACTTTTCACATCCATTTGAAAGAGCTTGAAACCTTTGTATGATGCAAAAGCACATAAGATTCTAATGGCTTCTAATCTTGCAACAGGAGCAAAAGTTTCACCATAATCTATGCCTTCTTGCTGACTGTAACCTTGAGCAACAAGTCTAGCCTTGTTCCTCACAACATTTCCAAATTCATCAAGCTTGTTTTTCAGAACCCATCTTGTACCAACAACCTTCTTGTTGTTAGGTCTGGGAACTAAAATCCAAACTTCTGACCTTTTGAACTGGTCAAGTTCTTCTTGCATTGCCATTAACCAGGAGTCATCATCAGCTGCTTCATAGAAGTCCTTGGGTTCCAGAAGTGACACAAAAGCCACATTCCCCATATATCTTCTGAGCTGAGCTCTGGTCATGACAGGATTATGAACAGAGTCAATTATGTTCTCTAAGGAATGATTCCTATGAGCTCTAACTTCTCTTGGTAAATCCAATGAGTCTTCTGAAACCTGTTCATCATTTGTTGAATCATATATAGGAGCATCTTCTGGAAGAAAGTTAACTTCTGTAGTTGGATGTTCTTCTGGAACATGTTCAGCAGGAGAATCAACTTCAGCAGCTTTAGGAATAACATCTTCAACAGGAGGAGATGATATTTCAGGAGCTTGAACTTCATCTTCTTCAGAGGCTTTACTATCTGCAGGGTTAGTCTCATCAAACTTTACATGAATGGATTCATCTAAAGTTTGAGTCCTCTTATTAAAGACCCTATATGCTTTACTATGTGTTGAGTAGCCAAGAAAAATAGCTTCATCTGCCTTAGAATCAAATTTTGAAAGATATTCTTTTGTGTTTAAAACATAACACCTACAACCAAAGGTTCTGAAATAGCCTATCTTAGGCTTTCTTCCTTTCCAGAGTTCATAGGGAGTTTTGTTCAAGATACTTCTGATTAGAACTCTATTTAGAACATAACAAGCTGTGTTAACAGCTTCTCCCCAAAAGTACTTTGGAAGCCTTCTTTCATTGATCATAGTTCTGGCTATCTCAACCAGAGTTCTATTCTTCCTTTCAACTACCCCATTTTGTTGAGGAGTTCTGGGAGCAGAAAAGTTATGATCAATTCCCTTGGTTTCACAGAATTCTTCAAACATAAAGTTTTTGAATTCTCCACCATTATCACTTCTGATATGGACAACCTTTTCATTCCTTTCATTCTCAAGTTTCTTTATCAGAACTGAGAAACATCCAAGTGACTCATCTTTGCTAGACAGCAAGATGACCCAAGTGAATCTTGAATAGTCATCTACAATGACAAAGGCATACTTCTTTCCACCCATGCTCATTGGTTGAACAGGACCAAAAAGATCCATATGAAGTAATTCCAAAGGTCTTTTAGTTGAAATGACTTTCTTAGTTTTAAAAGAGCTTCTGGATTGTTTACCAGATTGGCAAGCATTACATAAATGATTCTTTTTAAAACTAATTTCAGGCAGACCCTCAACCAATTGATATCTAGCTACTTTGGCCAGAAGATCCATGCTAACATGAGCAAGTCTTCTATGCCAGAGCCAGGAGGTATCCTCTTTGGACATCAAGCATATATTTTTGCAAAGATTCTCAAGGTTCAGAATGAAAACATTTTCAACTCTAGGAGCAGTTAGAATAACTTCCCTTGACTTACTGTCCAAGATTTTACATCCAGAGGAGCTGAAGACAACATCTCTACCTTTATCACACAGTTGTGCAACACTCAGGAGATTGAACTTCAGACCTCTGACTAGGGAGACATCTTCGATCGGAGGATTGGTTCCAATGGATCCAGAACCAAGAATTCTTCCTTTCTGAGCATCTCCAAAGCTGACTTTACCACCTCTTTTAGGTACAAATGTGATGAATGCCTTTTCATCACCTGTCATATGCCTTGAGCACCCACTGTCAATGTACCACAGCTTTGACATTGATGGAGCACTCAGAGCAACCTGCAACACAATCAATTAGTGACAGGTACCCAATCCTTATTGGGTCCTTCAGAGTTAGATTTAGCTTCTACAGGTTTTTCTGATATTTCAGATTGCAAGAGGTTTTTAATGTGGTACTTGCAATCTTTCAACCAATGTCCATCTTTCTTACACAGCTTGCAAGAAGGAGGATTCTTGGATCTTTCCCTTTGCTTCTTAGGAGCATTCTTCTTCTTCTGGCAAGGTACTACTTCTTCAGAGGCAGAAGCACTCTTAGAGGTTCCCACTTCAGGAGGAGAAGAGATCTCTTTCAGAAGAGAGGGAGTGACAAGTTTCTTCTTCTGAGGTTTATCATTCCTCAGAGACAATTTTTCTTTACCTTTGACATTTAAGTCATCGGAGGAAGAACTGAATTGTTTACTTAGTTTATCTTCCAATATTTTCATATCAGCATAAACTTGAGTAAACCTAAGAAATTTGTCAGCCTCGCTTTTGTCCAACTTCCTTTTTAGGTACTTGAACATGCTATACAATTCTTCAAGAGAATCAAAGATATTTTGTTCAGAGGATATGTTTACCTCGGAGTCATAGTTTGCTTCAGGAGGTGCGGAAGTTTCTCCTGTGATGTCTTCAGAGGATGGCTCATCAATGGCCATGAAACATATCTGCGCTTGCTCTTCCTTCTCTTCAGGATCACTGCTGGTCTCAGAGTCTGACCAAGCAGCCAGCATAGCTTTCTTGAACTTTTTCTTATCTTTCTTCAGCTCTGGGCAGTTAGGCTTAATGTGCCCAGGTTGCTGACATCCATAGCACACAATGGGCTTGTTTGGATCTCTCTTGATTTTATCACCGAAGTCAGAAGTCTTCTTCTCAAAACTTCTGAATGGCTTCTTGTAGTTTCCATTTCTGCCTTTTCTAAAGGCCTTCTTGAACTTCCTGGTCAGCATAGCCAGTTCCTCATCTTCAGAGGATTCTTCAGAAGATTCTGCTTTCAGGACTACTCTATTTCTTTCTGACCTTTCTCTCAGGTCATGATTTTTTAGTGACATCTCATGGGTGATTAGAGACCCAATGAGTTCATCATACAGATAAAAGCTCAAGTCCTGAACTTCTTCAATGGCAGTCTTCTTGGCTTGCCAAGACCTTGGTAAGCTTCTGACAATCTTCTTCACTCTTTCAGATTCTTCAATGTCTCTGCCCAAACTCTTTAAGTCATTGACTATCTTGGTGAATCTAGAATTCATTTCTGAAATAGATTCTTTGTCAAGCATTTCAAATAACTCATATTCTCTCATGAGTTGGTTGACTTTGGACTGCTTCACTTTTCCTGTTCCTTCATATGTGACTTCCAGCTTGTTCCATATATCCTGTGCAGTTTCACAAGAGGAAACTTTGTTATATTCAGTGGCTGTAAGTGCACAATGCAACATATTTATTGCTGAAGCATTTGTTTGGAGCTTTTTCAGAATTTCATCTGAATATTCTCTCTGAGGGATAATGACATTCCCTAGACCTGGTTCCATTCTGGTGGGAATGAAATCTCCATCTGTGATGACAAACCAAGCACTCATGTTCTGAGCTTGAATGAAATACATCATTCTCTTTTTCCAGTAGGAATAATTGTCACCATTGAATAATGGAGGTCTAGTTGTAGAGGATCCCTCTGGGACAATGAAGTGAGAAGAATTCTCAGGTTGGTGTCTACTAGCCATCTCTATTGATTCTGATAGGATCTTACACTTAGATTGTTAGATCTTTTTAGTAAATATACGAAGTGACCTTCGCTCTGATACCACTTGTTGGCCCTAACAAGGTCAGAATCACCTAGAGGGGGGTGAATAGGTGTTTCAAGTGAAAACTGATATTTTCACTCTTTTAATGAAAATTCAATTTCCAGAGTCAATAATCCTCAGAGTCAGAGGCAAGCTTATTGAAGTAGCCTCTGAGGGATAATTTGCTTTAAGACAGGTTCTGTCCTTTTAGCAACAGAAGTTCTGAGTTAAGAGCTTCTGGACAGTCTTCTGAACACAGACTTGTGCTTTTAAAAGAGAAAATCTGTTTCAGCACTAAATATGATACAAGTACACAGAAGCAATTAACAAGTATAAGGAAGGGAGAAAGAGATTCAGGAGGTCCTGATGAACAGTTCAATTTATCCAAGTTCGCCACAGAATTCCTGTGACTACGTCTTGTCCTCTGAGGTCGCAGCCTCCAGAGATTTTATAAATCCACTATTCAGAACTTTTATGGCAAGTTCAGAAGCTCCTTTACATCAACAGAACTTAAGCTAATTTCTCACTTAGTTCTGACTAGCCTAAAATGAGTTAAAGGATTTTCACCAGAACAACAATACTCTGTTTTCTGGATTTCTCACCCAACTCAAATCTCAACTAGATTTCTCTCTTTTAAATCTAACTGAAGATCACAACCGATCTCAGTTTACAAGATTTCTATTATGAACTTGTTTTTCTTCACTCTCTCACAATTACAATAGCTAAGCTAAGAAAAGATTGAGAATGGAAAGTGTGCTCTGTTTTCTTGAATATAACAGTGCGTTGAGATTTTTGCTCTATGATCACACACGTAGTTGATGCAGTGGAGCTTTGCTACTATTTATAGTGTTGAGTAGATAACCGTTGAGGATATTTGAATCTTCAAGGATGACAAGGATGAAAGTAGCCGTTAATCTTGTCAACTTCTTCGAACGGTCTCAAAACACTTAACTCTGTCAACTTTGTACTTTAAATCAAATCCGGTATGGGATTAAAATAAAAGTGATGGAGTTGACTGAATTTGAAGATTGATTTAGAGGGAAACGATAAGGAGGCAGGTTTTGGTTTGTAGTGAACAGGCGCGTCCTTCAAGCAGCTTTTTGAACTTTTGGCGCCTTGCATTAAATGCAACTGACAAAGCATTAAATGCTTAACTAAACCCGTGATAACGAACTTCTGATGTTCGCATTCCTTTTTAGCGCTTCTGAACTAAAACAACCTTAGTCTTCTGTTTGCAAAAGAGAACTTCTGATAAAAGCTTTAGGCAGACAACCAGAGCTTCAGAGCGGTTGATCCAGCTTCTGAAAAAGGACTTCTGTCTTTAGCTTCTTTAATCTTCTGAGTTCAATAGGCAAGCAGGAATTCTTCATTCAGCATCTGCTGAGAAAACTTATACAATACTTAACAAAAAATTGTTAGTCAACATAGAAAAGTGCATAAGTTAATTTACATTTTCATCTTCTGAAACGTTTGGACATAATCAAAACACTTAGGGTTCATCAGAAGTAATCCAAACACGATCTAATTGCAATTGTATAATATTCGCTTAAACTACAATTAGTTTTTTTTTATTAGTTTCGGTTTATTTGATCACATTTACGCATTGATTTATCTAAAATTTTGTCATTTAGTACTAAGGAATTTTTTTGTTTAGCCATATATATGCTATTGAGCAACAAAGGAGTGTATGTCTAGAAAAAAATAATTACGCATGACTAAGAAATCCAGGTGATTTATAAAAGTTGACCCACCTTCACATTAAGTAGGTATTCTCAACATGAAATCAATAAGGGTATCTCATAAACGAGCCTCTAAAAAAGTGTACAAAAATGAACCATCACATAATGGCTATGGATTGCACACACATTATCTAAGTTATAGAAATGGGTGAGCAATAGTGCACAAAAAGAATAAGATGATTTCCTTTCCATATTTTCTTTAATTTAATGGTGTTGTTGATGATGGATGCCCTCTTTTGTAGTGATTATCATGTTCTTTTTGTGGGGATTTTTTTTATGCAATTAATCCAAACTCAATACAATTGCAATTGTATAATATTTGATATATTTCTAAACTTGTATTATTAATTGAACCAAATAATGAGTAAGATAAACACATGTTTTTCCGATTTTCTGTACTCAAAATCGAAAGCATAGTATATATCTAGAATAAAATAATTTTTACCCATAATAGTTTTTAGAAAATAAAGAAAATTTAGGCCGTTTATAGAAGTTAACTCACCTTCAAGTGACTCAACATAATATCATTAAGAGTTTAGCGTAGCACAATCTCCAAAAGATATTCATTAAGTGTATAAAAATGAACTATCATTCTTTATATAAATAGATGAGATATAATGCATAAAAAGAATCAAACGGTTTCGTTTGGCCATGAGGGTTGTCCATCATATTCCATTTATAGACTTTAGCCTCATTCCCTTGGAATTTCAAGAACTCTTCCAACTTGGCAACTCTTTGATGAAAGGATATGTCATATAAGCTATGACAATGACCCCATTGAATCACTATATCCTTTTAAAATAACAAGAATTTTATTAGAATGCAAACCAAGTTAATGGAACCTTACATGTATTTAACTAAATGATGAAACTCCAAGGTACATTATGTGGATTGTGAGTATATATACTCGATCTACAAACTGTACATGATATGGTTTATTAAGAACATTACGCAATCAAAAGATTTTAAAATATTTTTCTTGTGAAACAATGTTTGTGGAATCTCAGTCCTTATCTTAAATTAGGATTAGATGATAAGGTGGAGGTTGATTGTGCAATTAAATAAATTGGTGGGTGTGGATATCACATATCTTTAAAGTTTGCTTTTATAAAACTCCAAAAGAGACAAATTAATTGACCAAGTTTGTCTTCATGTTAATTTGGATATTGACTCCCTCTCTTTTGATATATAAAATGAATAAAACATAAAAATCCATTTTCTTGGTATTAACATCAACACGTCGTCGCCTTCTTTTGAGATTAGTTTGGTGGTTTCATTAGTATCTAATCTCCACCATTAGATTTTGATCTAATGGTGATTGAACAAATTGTATTTGGTCAATCATTGACCATGTGAACACCACTCAAAACCAAAATTATAATATAGTTCTTGACCTTTATAGTTTTTATTGAATACATAATTTCTTTAATCGTTACATATGTTGAGCCCTTCATTTAAGATTTAGTTTACAAAACTTTATTCAAGAATTCAATATTGTGAAATTAAAGTTCCGAGTCTAATGTAGAAAAATATATGATCAATGGCTCAATCTTTAAAACCACAATAATTCAACAACCTAATTTTTGGTTTTCGCAATTAATTTCATCAATGTTTGTCGTGTTGTTGCGTCAAAAGCAATATTTACCATAATGCTCATATTGTATCGAAGTTTTTGATTCACCGTTGCGTCAAAAAGTATCGCGCATGATGAGATGTAAAAATTATTTGATATAAAGATCTAAGATTTTGGTTGAATCATTATCTAATTAAATATTAAAAATGCAATTAGCCATATTTGAAAATTTAAAACCACAATTTAACCTTCTTCAAATTGAAAATATCTGTATTAATAAAAAAAAATATGGAATTGTATTTGTGATTACATGTCTGTAAAATAATAAATAAATGCTATGTTACTTTGTTCCACTCATCTACCCGTGATAGTAGACAAAATAGTAAATTACTCAGTTAGAAACCAAATAATTATAAAAAAAATCTAAATATTTTATATTATTTTTAGGGAAATTCTATAATTAATTTGTTTTTCACAAAATAACTATTACTTTGTTTTGTCTACCATAAGATCATGGGTTAAAATTTAATCTAATGGTGAATAAAACAAAGTACAAATAAAGTAGAGGAAAAACAAAATAACTATAACTTACACCTTATTTCTATATGAAAAGGTGGAAATTTTACCTTTTAGAAAGAGTAAGTTGCATTATTAAATTTCTTTGATTAAATGAATTTCACAAAAGAATCATGAAACATTCACTTCATCATTTTTCAATAAAGAAAAATTGATGAGTACTAAAAAAATAAGTAGAAAGATTATTGTATTTGTATAATTCAATATTAATTATAAGATTTAACTTTTGCATTGTTGATATATTTATTTCATAATTTCTTGTATTTTTGTCATTTTTTTATAATCTTGAATCATGGCACACCACTACTCCTTTCAGAAAATTGATGTTTAAGAAAACCTCCCGAGAGGCCGGATATTATTGGTTTGATGGGTGTGTTGATCCATTGACAATGTGCCGTACATTGATGAATCAAATATAAATTCTCATAAGTTTTATTTATTTCATCAATGACTGATATCTATCAATGAACTCATTTTCTCTTAGATCCGTTGATTAAAATTTAACGGTAACTGATCAACTTATATTTTGATCAATCATTGATTAAGAGAATGAAACTCTTTGTTAACTAGGCAATAAAGATATAGTTTATGTTGTTCATCATAGTAATTGTCAGAGAATATTAATATAAACCATAACCGGACCTTAACTATCAGCTCGAATTTTTAGTTCAATCGGTTAAGTAACTGATATTAGAGCCTATGTGATCGAAAGGTCATGAATTTGATTCCTGCAACTTCAATATTTGTTGAATTAAAAACACACGGTGGGTTAACTTATGTTGTGCACACTTCAAACTCAAAGGGCATTCGCGTGAGCAGGTGTATATTAATTATATAAATTATAACTAGGCCTTCACTATCAGCTCGAGCTTTTAGTTTAATCTGTTAAGTAAGTAACAGTTATGAGCAAAAAAATCTTTTTAATTGTTATGTTCAAGTGTTGTTGTTGTTTGAATTCGGCAAAAAACATTATTTAGCCACTGACCTAACAAAAATTTAAGCATTTGGCTGCTGACGTTTTATTTAGTCACATTTGGCCACTGACCTTTTGTAATTTGGTAAACTTTCACCCTTATTATGTTTATTGGCATTCCTAAATTTGTATTATTTAACAATTTTTTGGTTTTATTTTTAATTCCTTATTTGAAATAGAGTAATTTTAATGTTTAACTTTATAATTTCCTTTTAATTTTGATCTAAGAAGGGTGAAATTTTCCTAAATTGATAGATCAATGGTCAAATATGTCCAAAATACAAAATGTTAATGGCCAAATGTGACTAAATAAATTATCAGTGACTAAATATACAAATTTTAGATAGATGAACGGCTAAATAGTATTTTTTTTTTTATTTATGATAACTTTGTTAGCTGTAAATTAATTTTGTTATTTAATAATACATTTGTATGTACATATGAATTGTGTGAAATTACAAAATACTCATTATGTAATGTTTTTTAATAATATTGCTCACTAAGTGTTTAGTGGTTATTATGTTTTTTTTTGAAAGAGTAGTGGTTATTATGTTAAAAAATGAAGTATGAAGTTTTGGGTTCGAATTTTGGTATAAACTAAAAACTCTCAGAAAATATATAAATGATTAATGGTTTGAATGACAGACGCTTTTATGGTAATTGTAACAAAAATATAAACTATTTTTTAAAAGTTAATGGAGGTTAACACGGTCATGGAACCTAAACTTCTCATTTAATTTCGTTTGAGAGTTTTTTTTATAGATTAAATAAATTTTAATGAAGGTTAACATTTGATATTCATTAATTTCGAAACCTTAACCTCCAAAACGAAAGTTAATGGTAGTAACGTAAATATTTTAACTAATTACATCCGTTCACTTATAATCAATTCTATAAACTCACAAATATGCTTAACTTTTAACTTTCATTTTCACAATTTTTCTTTCCATTTTGTTACTTTCATTAATTTTTTCTGATTATCACCTCTATTATAACCTTTCAACTCTCAAACAAAGGTTTGAGAAAACATATACGTTCACTAGGTACTATAAAATCTCTCGTTATGGAAGAGATTTAAATTTGAGTTTCAAATATTTACTTAAAAGGAAACCTGGAGTTTGAGCTCCTAGATATTTTTGTTTTCTATAAATTGTATTTCTTTTAAGTATCTATGTTGCTCAAAAAAAAAAAAAAAAGTATCTATGTTTGTCACAAATTCTTTTATAAATTTTTTTGAAACTTAGGAATCAACAGTATCTATCAAAGGAATATACTCAATGCCTTCTGAGATTATAGTTTGAGAATTGTTATTTTCTTTTTGTACAATTTGAATCGTGAAGTTGGATAGACGTTATGATTAAAAATCAAATTAATTGACTTGAGTATTGACTTGTTGACTTCCCTCCCTTTTGATTTTCTTGATATAAAAATCAACACGTCAACGGCTTCTTCTTCCCAGTTTCTCCAACACTTTCCTTGTAGCCACCACCACTCCATCTTTCTTGCATATAAGTTTCTTATTTTCCTCATTCTTCTTCTTCTATTTAAAGTGTTGTATTATCATCATTAATAATACAAGTAATAATACAAGGATGAACAAGCTTTCTGGTACCAAGGTCATTGTGTTGCTAGCACTCATTGCTTTCATAATGGCATCAGCAGTAGCGTTTCCGGTACCTGTCGAAGTCGCTGAAGGCACTGAAGGCACTAGAGACCTAAAGAAAATATTTGATACCGCCGGCCAAGCCGACAAAGCCAATAATGTCGCCGATGTTGCCTCCAATTTTGTGCCCTCCGGTTCTCCTGGAATGCTTGGTGCAGCTCCTAAGTTCGGGTTTATTATGATTTTCTTCTACTTTTTACTTCATTAATGCTACAATGGGCTAGGTTTATGATTATTCTTTTCGTAAACTTCTTCATGAAGAAATCAGTAGCACGTTGGTGTGATGGCTTGTTTAGTTTATCTGTTGTTTGTTGTTGTTGTTACGGTTTGTTGTTGATGTTTGCTGGTTGCTGTTACAGTTTGCTAGTTATTGTTTGCTGTTCGATTACCATATATTTGGTAAATAATGGTTGCTTGTTGCTATTAGCGTGTAAAATGACTTATATGGGCATTGTGCTAAAGTAATATACAATATTAATTTCTTTCGTATAATTTTTAAATAATTTAAATAATAATAAAAATTATGTAAATACATAAATAAAAATTACAAAACAATGGTTAATGTCATCTATGCGTTGTCGACAACATTTAACTTATTTTATAGGGTAGTGGTTATTACGCTCCTAAAAGAATCATAAGGTTTTAGGTACCATAAAATCAACAAAAAGTAAAACTCTAAGAAAAATATTATGAAACAATATTATATTCTGAGATATGAATTTGCCTTTGGAAAAAATTGAATAGATTTAGGTATAAATAAATCACAATGAATTTATGAATAATGGTAGGCATTATTTGGTTCTAGATGTAATTGAAGTAATAAATTTAGAAGGATATTAAGGGAAATGTAAAACTAACGGCAAATAGGAGATTAAAAGGTGAGAAGAAAGGAGATGAAAAAGCAAGGGGTTTTTTTTTATACATGGATATGGAAGTCTTGGAAAAATATTATGAAAAAACAAGATAGTATAGACTTCTCGGGGGCGACTAAGCTTAAGGCTAGACAGCAGTAGCATCCTTCAGGTGATATCTGCTGTTTCGGCAGCAAAACAGCCGCTTCCACCAGCCCTTTCAGTTCTGCATTTCTGCTGAAATGCTTGATGCCTCCAAGTTTGGTTTTAGTAGGTTTTTCTTCTCGTTGTCACAAGGTTTATGTTTATTCTTTCTCTAAACATGTTCATGAACAAAATAGCAACACTTCTGTCTTCCGTGTATGGTTATTCTTTGTCTGTAAACCCGTTCCTCATTTCGCTAATGCCAAGTCAACAATGAACTTGTAAAAAGATATATCAGAAGGACATCCTTTCTTTTTTTCTTTTTCATTTGTCATTCAACAAATTAGAAACATGTAACGAAAATATAACAAAAGATATAAAAAGTAGAACTAACGTATACCGCTTACACTAAACCTTCAGTCATTGAAGTTTCTTTCAATTAATGTGCAGTGAAGTATGGAATGGAACAATACAAGTACAAATAAACTACTTCATGAATGAATAATCTATAGATTTCTGGAAGGTGTCGGATTTTACCAGAACAAGCATTGTAATGTAATGTTGCCTTAAACAATGAGACATTTGTGCTTAAGAACCTAATAAGTCAAGTAAGTCTGAGACCTGGTTCGTGTAGAAATCCGGTTGGATGAGGTTTGAAGGGTCCTCCAGAGTGGATAGATTTGTCACACCTGCGATTTTAGAATTTTCAACACCATCCATTTGGAATTACAAAGGTATTATCACATTAAAATTTCCTCATAGCTCTATGAAAAAATTTATAGTACCCAAATACAACAGTTTTATTTATCTAGAAAAGGTTATTGAAAATAAAAGAGAAATTAATGTACCTGAAAGAACAAGAAGAGTTTTGCACCCAGAATTTTGTCCAAATAAAATATCGGTGTCTAGTCTATCACCCACCATACACATTTTGGATGTACTGACTTGAAATCTGCAGACGAGAAACATTATATATCAAATTAGCATCCGAAATAGTTGACGTTCCATCACATGTTAAAAACATGTCCAATATCATTTAGGGAGAGACAACACATTTACCATCATTGTTTAGCACTTTTACCTTACTAAGAACAAATTTATTCTATTCGTTAAAACTGCAAAATCAAAATCAAGTAATCTGGACTTACTTCTGCAATAGAAATTCCATCATGAAGGTGGATGGTTTTCCAACTACAATAGGCTCTCTTTCAGTTGATCCGCACATCGCAGCAACCATACAACCCGCACCTGAAAGTAGAACCTCGAACAGTAAGAGGGAATATCACGAAACGTGCAATAAACGAGTGTATTTTAACTTGCTTTGCTTACCAGGCCACTCTTGTAAATCAGTCATATGTCCCACTGCATCGCGATTTGTGGCAATAAAAAGACAGCCGGGATTCTCACGTATGCATAGGGTACCATATCTATTGCAAATTAGAGAGCATGTAGTTAAATTTGCAAATTTTTGTTCACTAATATTGTAGCTAAGTAACCTTCCCAGATGATTATAGATAAGGTGTCCTGAAATTTTTTGTTGCCTCCTACTTTATTTAATCTCAAAACAAGTAAAATGTCAAACACAAGACTCATTGCACTCCTGCTCCCACCGAACTTACATAATAAGACATCTGACAAATGAACAACGATTTCAAAAACTGATGGCCTTCAGAATTTTATGTTTATAATGTCTCAGGCGATGCAGAATTTCATAGAAACTTAGTGATGAATACTTCAACACCAGATAAACAAATTTAACAGTACACAACACTTGAGATAGTCAGCATTCTCTACTCCAAGACTGAAACCTTTCACATTGCTCAACATGCACAAAGTTAACCACTATAAAAGAGACCTCCAAACCGGGAAATGACAGGTTATCACATGAAGACGTGGAAGACTTGGCAGATAAGGAAATAGGGAAAGTTAGGATTCCTTACTGAAGCTTGTAATAGTTTATATATGGGTCTAATCCAACAACAACTGCTCCAACCTGGGACAGGCATTGCAGTATTTTCAGATTTCAAAAGGGCAAATTTAAGAAATTGAAAGGTAAAATTTTCAAATAAATTTTCGGTTAGATGTTACATTACACTCTTATCATGTTCAAATAAGGAGTTTGATTTCAGCTCTACATCCTTTTTACGGTCTTCCTGCCAAAAAAAATGATTGAAATGAATTTTCTAAAGGCAAAAATAGTCTTGCATACATTTCCAGCAAAAATAAAAAATGAACACTTTAATTACCTAAAGCGTGAGAGTAAAAAGGAACCATATGCAAACTACAAGCAGTGAAGTACAAGGTTTACTCTCTACCACTTGAGCTACTTCGAAGCATAAAGTTTAGAGGCTAGGAAAGCTAAAAGGCAAGCAAATCTGCATTCGCAACTTGCAAGTAGACAAAGTTGAATAAAAAGAGGCAATTATGGAAGTTGTTGAACTAGGCTACTACAGGGAAAGCCAAGCTACAAAGATGTTCCGATGTTTTTCTAACTTTAACAGCTTAATCAAAGGGACGTTATACTGCCATCCTTTTCTTTTTGTAGAGCATTTGTACGGGTTGTCAGGAAAAACCAATGGTTTTGCATTCAAGTGGCTAAGAAAAATCATGGTACTAATCTCTAGAATTACAACAGTCAAACAAGTAGCACAAGCTCATGCTTCTGAGGGTAGAGGAGGATAAGAATCGATTTCTAGTTGAGAAGCGCAAAAACTTTGGTTTTACAACTTCTTTGCAAGTCAAAGTGAAGGTTCATCAGGTAGTACTCTCAGTTTCCTCTGCTTGCAAAGGGCGTATAGAAAACATTACAATGAGGTCATGCATGTTTCACATAGGTCCAATTAATCGTCTATTCAATCCTCTATACAAGGCTCGAATCTATTTGCTTCTTTATTAGCTCAAATCAACAAAAGGCTAAAGGAGTTGAATAAGAAATAAACATATAGAAAAACACATAATAAAGTAGGAAAATTTGGAACATACAGGACCACCAAGAGCTGTGTATCCAGCAAGCTGCAGCTCTTCCAATATGCCTTCCCCGCCTATCACATATACCTATAAAACAAGAAACATTACACACAATTAAACATGCATAAACACAAACAAAAAAACAACGACGCAAAATCATTTGTGCGTAGATGCTAATACAACCACATGATATCAGGCAAGAATTAAGTATCACAGACCTTGTTTTCGGTAGGAAAATTATTGAGCTTCAAATACATAGCAGCAGCAAAAGACGAAGAGAATATCTCATCCTACATTAATCAACAAAAGAAACCCCTTAGATGAGTCAAAACGTGGGAATGAACATAAATTTGAAACAAAACGAACCTCGGTAACAGAAATTCCAAGAGAGACAAATTAGTATATATCTAGAATAAAATAATTTTTACCCATAATAGTTTTTAGAAAATAAAGAAAATTTAGGCCGTTTATAGAAATTGACTCACCTCACTCCAAGAAAACGCACTTTTAGTGGGGAAATTGTTCGCCACTAAATCTTTAAATTTCGCCACTAAAATAATTTTGTGACAAAATTTATTTCGCCACTAGGTCGCCACTATAGCCGCGTCATTAAAAGCAATTGTGGCAAATTTTGATTTTGCCTGTTGCAACAATTTTGTTGCGAGATATATGTTCTTCACAAATGGTGTTTCTCTTTTGTGACGAAGATTATTTCGCCACAGTTGCTGTAATTTTTTGTGCCAAAACTATTCGCCACAAATACGAATTGTTTTTGTTGGGAAAAATTTTCCACACTAATTACATGGATGTATTTGTGTGAAAATTTTCTCCACTAATTTGTCTTTTGTACTGTGAGAAAGGCTGAAACCGCCACAAACGCAAACTTTTTTTGTTGGGAAGTTTTCTCCACTAATCCTTATAATATTTTGTAGAGATAATAATATTTCATCACAAACAATATATATAATTTTGTGAGGAATTGAATACATGAAAACAATACTTTTTTTCAAATTTTCAAATACCATTTATTATTATTATCATTATTATTATTATTATGATTATTTTACTTAGGTACTATTAACAATTTCAGAAAAGTAATTTCAAGAATTTAAATAGGAAATTAACATAAATTTATAAAACCAATAATTATTATTAATAATAAAGATTCAAAACTATCACATGACAAAAGATTGAATACGGCTACAAAATGGCCAAGAAACTATCCAATTCGACCAAGTTAAAAATATACGGACAATTGCAAAATACTATGAATACTATGTCCCATGTCAACGTAGTAGCTTTGATTGTCGGCTACAATTAACGAAAGTCCTGAAAAAATCGATAGAGAACAACATTTTCTTAAGTTCATACTATAATCTAAATATAACAATTATTTATAATTCAATAGAAGCAATGAGTTTACTGTATGATGCTAATATTGTATATTTATAACACAGGAATTAACAAAATATAGAATAAGCTGACCTTCACTTTGTTCATTAATTTCACTTTCGAATCCATATCAATATCAGCCCAATCTTTAAAGTTAAGTGGCAAGTACCGTTTGACCAAATAGCTCGTCTCGGTAATAAACTGTTGAGCGTTGTCTCTAACAGCTCGCCGAAAATATGGAGGTATATCGACAATAATTGGTCCCTTCTTTTTGTCTCGCACTTTCTTCCATTTAGCACCACATGTGCTTCCGCGTGTACGAATTTTCACTATTAAACATAATTGACCATAAGAGCAAGATATGTTTAGACTTTAAAAAGAAACATCATAGTCATATGAAGTCTAAATGATATATGGACAGGTAACACGAATTAGCAGAAGGCATCATTACTTAAATAAGAATTATGATAACACCAACAACAAAAAATCAGAGTTGGCAAAGAAACAGCCAAAGGATAATGCATTATGACAAAATGAAACACTCAACTAAAAACCAACACTAACTTTAACAGCAACACTAAAGCACAAAAGATTTGACAAACATCTTAGTTTGTAAAAAACAGAGAACTAAGACCATATAAAAGGGATACGGGGTATCTCTTCCCATACTAAACTTATTGTTTCGATTAATATTGTACCTGGAATCACCTCCACTGATTCAACATTAGCAGACTCCATTTAGAAAATCAATTGCAAATGATAGTGACCTGCAATATTCAAGAGATATTAAAGAACCGTACATCTGCAACATGATAAAAGCAAAATTTATATGAGAACATTAATCATTTATTTAAGGTTTTTCAATACAGACTAGAGATTAGGGAATGTTTACAAGGTCGAAGTTAGGAGAAATCAACAACATGATAAAAGCAAAACAAATCAGAATGTATATGATTTAGAGACATGTAAGAACACAAATATCAATAAAAGCTAAAATAGATCAGAATCTATCGAGTAGACTATCTATTCCCAAATATACTTAACAACGATAAAACATAACTCACACAATAAGACATAACAGAGAATACAAAACTGACACCTAGAACCTGCTTAGGTAATCTCCCTTTTAAACATATCTAATAGTCGTGACAAAATACAACACCGTTGGCTGAATACCAAATCTAGAAACTAGTTAACTGTTAGCCCAGCTACTGGCAATATGTATAACAATACTAGCAGCAAAGCCAAAACAAAATACTTGGCGGGTCAATAGACATTTCGATACCGATCCCATCTTGATTGATATTTCCATACAGATCCCATCTTGATGCCAAATTAGTTACAACTTCTGAATATATGTGATAACCGATGGAAATTTCCATCAGTAGTTCTGTTTAGCTTAATAAAACAGACAGCAAAGTTTCAGATATTCAAAAACAAATCCATTGAATTACTAGCAGAAAAGAGAGAGGTAATATAGAACGAAATTACTGTTCAAATCAGAAAAGAGAACATCGATTTCAAGCCAGCAGCATATACATTCAGAATCAAAATCCCCGAGAGCAGTTGGAAGTTCAAATAGGCAAAATATAACAGAAACTAATAAAATCACAGTTCAAATCAGAGAAGAGAACATCTATTTTGCAGAGATGTGAAGCAAGTTCATAGTAGAGAATCCAACAGCTTAGAAGAATGAATTGTAATTTAGGGATTCAGTATATAAACTGTCGATATACCTAGAGACGAGTTTACTGATTCACCTTTTGCGAAGTCGACAATCAATCGGAATATACAATGAGTTTAGGGATTCACCTTTTGCTAACCCATGGAAATCGCAAAGAGAAGATAAGAATTAGGGATTTGATATGTTGAGATTAGGGGTCTGCGCCAAGTACTTTGTAAATTTCACTCTCTTTTTCATCCAATTGCCGCTCAAGTACTTTGTAAATTTAGCAATAATCAAATCGAACAGATTACACAGTGACACAACGCCTTTTAGAGGACAATTGTCAGATTCCTGCAAGTGTGACATAACAAAGATAAGCGAGACATAAAACATAGTGCAAGAAATTTTAACGAATGAGAAAAAGGCACGGTCTTTACAATCATGGCTTTCTTGAGTAAACTAATGAATTGTGTACTTCGTAATCAATTTTGTACATATCAACATGGATAATCTTACAATCCCATCACTTGATGATCTCTTTAAATAAGTCTTTCCTCTAACAAGAAAAATGAACTTTTACTAATGAAATTTATACCATTTGCCCCCAAAAGATACAAATGATCATACAAAGAGACCTGAATTATTCAAAGAGTATACCAATTTGTATAATGGAAACAGAAAAAGAGGACTAAGAAGCAAACGTCTCCTCCACACTCCGCATAAATTAAACAGCATATCTTGAACATCACAAGTATTTACTGCTGAAATCCATCAATTAAACACTACAACCCTTCCCCTAAGCATTCTTATTAGTCATTAAGTCATTCAACACGAACGCAACTTCAAAAAACGAACTAAAGAACGGAGAAAATTACAGAAGAAAATCATACCTGACCCAAATAGTTGACAAGAATGTTAGGACCAAGGGACTAACCAACAACATATAAATTATCATTGGGGTATCTAGTTTTTACAAGATCCACAACTTGACTCATATCTCCTAGAAATGAAGCCGAATAGAACTGCATTATATCAGTAGGTTTGAAATAAATCGAATTCAGATTTCCAGATTCATCCCCAAACATGAAAGCAATCCAAATCACTAAACATCAAAGATACCTGAGGAGTAATAACAGGACTATCTCCACAAACTCTGCTACTGAAACGAGAACGCGCCAACCTTTACTTTTAGCTCTAACTAACATATGCCTCACATATGAATCCTCACTTCCTCCAGTCAACCCTGGCTACAACATTCAAGCTGTAAATTCAAATTCAAATCGAAAGCAATTAATCAAACTCCGAATCAGAAACAGTAACAACTCACCATTAAAATAAGCACCGGAGTCTCCGGCGCTTGCCGACGGGAATCCCCGGAAATCCAATCGAGAGCAACAACGCCACCGTCTTTGGTAATGAAACACTCTCGTTTATATCGTACAACGGGAGCCATTCCGAAGAAGGAAGCAAAAATAGTCTCCACGTGGCGGTTTTTGCCGACGAGGAAGAACGAAGAGTACAGACGATCTAAGGTCTTGAATGCCGGTAAAAAGTCATCGCCGATGGCCTGAGTAGCGAAACGGACGGCGGAGACGGGAGAGGTGAGGGAGGGAAATGAGAGCGGAATGGAGCAAATGGAAGCTCGACCATATTCGTTTAGAGAAGAGAGGGCAGAACGCTTGAGTAGAGAATAGGGTTTTCCAGTTTTCTTTTAGCGTTAAGTGAAATATTTCAATTTTTTTTCATTTCATTTAGCGCCTTTTAGGGATTCAGTGGAGAATAAATTAAGTTCTCCACTAACACCTAGTGTCTTTTGTGGCAAATTATATATTTCCCCACTGAAACCTGATGTTATATGGGGGAATCATGATTTCGCCACTATACATTTACCTTATGTGACGAAATACAATATTCCCACAATTGCATAGAATTTAGTAACAAATGTATTTTCCCCACTAGAATTTCTCCACAGAAAGTCTAGTTTCTTGTAGTGCCTTCAAGTGACTCAACATAATATCATTAAGAGTTTAGCGTAGCACAATCTCCAAAAGATATTCATTAAGTGTATAAAAATGAACTATCATTCTTTATATAAATAGATGAGATATAATGCATAAAAAGAATCAAACGGTTTCGTTTGGCCATGAGGGTTGTCCATCATATTCCATTTATGGACTTTAGCCTCATTCCCTTGGAATTTCAAGAACTCTTCCAACTTGGCAACTCTTTGATGAAAGGATATGTCATATAAGCTATGACAATGACCCCATTGAATCACTATATCCTTTTAAAATAACAAGAATTTTATTAGAATGCAAACCAAGTTAATGGAACCTTACATGTATTTAACTAAATGATGAAACTCCAAGGTACATTATGTGGATTGTGAGTATATATACTCGATCTACAAACTGTACATGATATGATTTATTAAGAACATTACGCAATCAAAAGATTTTAAAATATTTTTCTTGTGAAACAATGTTTGTGGAATCTCAGTCCTTATCTTAAATTAGGATTAGATGATAAGGTGGAGGTTGATTGTGCAATTAAATAAATTGGTGGGTGTGGATATCACATATCTTTAAAGTTTGCTTTTATAAAACTCCAAAAGAGACAAATTAATTGACCAAGTTTGTCTTCATGTTAATTTGGATATTGACTCCCTCTCTTTTGATATATAAAATGAATAAAACATAAAAATCCATTTTCTTGGTATTAACATCAACACGTCGTCGCCTTCTTTTGAGATTAGTTTGGTGGTTTCATTAGTATCTAATCTCCACCATTAGATTTTGATCTAATGGTGATTGACCAAATTGTATTTGGTCAATCATTGACCATGTGAACACCACTCAAAACCAAAATTATAATATAGTTCTTGACCTTTATAGTTTTTATTGAATACATAATTTCTTTAATCGTTACATATGTTGAGCCCTTCATTTAAGATTTAGTTTACAAAACTTTATTCAAGAATTCAATATTGTGAAATTAAAGTTCCGAGTTTAATGTAGAAAAATATATGATCAATGGCTCAATCTTTAAAACCACAATAATTCAACAACCTAATTTTTGGTTTTCGCAATTAATTTCATCAATGTTTGTCGTGTTGTTGCGTCAAAAGCAATATTTACCATAATGCTCATATTGTATCGAAGTTTTTGATTCACCGTTGCGTCAAAAAGTATCACGCATGATGAGATGTAAAAATTATTTGATATAAAGATCTAAGATTTTGGTTGAATCATTATCTAATTAAATATTAAAAATGCAATTAGCCATATTTGAAAATTTAAAACCACAATTTAACCTTCTTCAAATTGAAAATATCTGTATTAATAAAAAAAAATATGGAATTGTATTTGTGATTACATGTCTGTAAAATAATAAATAAATGCTATGTTACTTTGTTCCACTCATCTACCCGTGATAGTAGACAAAATAGTAAATTACTCAGTTAGAAACCAAATAATTATAAAAAAAATCTAAATATTTTATATTATTTTTAGGGAAATTCTATAATTAATTTGTTTTTCACAAAATAACTATTACTTTGTTTTGTCTACCATAAGATCATGGGTTAAAATTTAATCTAATGGTGAATAAAATAAAGTACAAATAAAGTAGAGGAAAAACAAAGTAACTATAACTTACACCTTATTTCTATATAAAAAGGTGGAAATTTTACCTTTTAGAAAGAGTAAGTTGCATTATTAAATTTCTTTGATTAAATGAATTTCACAAAAGAATCATGAAACATTCATTTCATCATTTTTGAATAAAGAAAAATTGATGAGTACTAAAAAAATAAGTAGAAAGATTATTGTATTTGTATAATTCAATATTAATTATAAGATTTAACTTTTGCATTGTTGATATATTTATTTCATAATTTCTTGTATTTTTGTCATTTTTTTATAATCTTGAATCATGGCACACCACTACTCCTTTCAAAATTGATGTTTAAGAAAACCTCCCGAGAGGCCGGATATTATTGGTTTGATGGGTGTGTTGATCCATTGACAATGTGCCGTACATTGATGAATCAAATATAAATTCTCATAAGTTTTATTTATTTCATCAATGACTGATATCTATCAATGGACTCATTTTCTCTTAGATCCGTTGATTAAAATTTAACGGTAACTGATCAACTTATATTTTGATCAATAATTGATTAAGAGAATGAAACTCTTTGTTAACTAGGCAATAAAGATATAGTTTATGTTGTTCATCATAGTAATTGTCAGAGAATATTAATATAAACCATAACCGGACCTTAACTATCAGCTCGAATTTTTAGTTCAATCGGTTAAGTAACTGATATTAGAGCCTATGTGATCGAAAGGTCATGAATTTGATTCCTGCAACTTCAATATTTGTTGAATTAAAAACACACGGTGGGTTAACTTATGTTGTGCACACTTTAAACTCAAAGGGCATTCGCGTGAGCAGGTGTATATTAATTATATAAATTATAACTAGGCCTTCACTATCAGCTCGAGCTTTTAGTTTAATCTGTTAAGTAAGTAACAGTTATGAGCAAAAAAATCTTTTTAATTGTTATGTTCAAGTGTTGTTGTTGTTTGAATTCGGCAAAAAACATTATTTAGCCACTGACCTAACAAAAATTTAAGCATTTGGCTGCTGACGTTTTATTTAGTCACATTTGGCCACTGACCTTTTGTAATTTGGTAAACTTTCACCCTTATTATGTTTATTGGCATTCCTAAATTTGTATTATTTAACAATTTTTTGGTTTTATTTTTAATTCCTTATTTGAAATAGAGTAATTTTAATGTTTAACTTTATAATTTCCTTTTAATTTTGATCTAAGAAGGGTGAAATTTTCTTAAATTGATAGATCAATGGTCAAATATGTCCAAAATACAAAATGTTAATGGCCAAATGTGACTAAATAAATTATCAGTGACTAAATATACAAATTTTAGATAGATGAACGGCTAAATAGTATTTTTTTTTTTATTTATGATAACTTTGTTAGCTGTAAATTAATTTTGTTATTTAATAATACATTTGTATGTACATATGAATTGTGTGAAATTACAAAATACTCATTATGTAATGTTTTTTAATAATATTGCTCACTAAGTGTTTAGTGGTTATTATGTTTTTTTTTTGAAAGAGTAGTGGTTATTATGTTAAAAAATGAAGTATGAAGTTTTGGGTTCGAATTTTGGTATAAACTAAAAACTCTCAGAAAATATATAAATGATTAATGGTTTGAATGACAGACGCTTTTATGGTAATTGTAACAAAAATATAAACTATTTTTTAAAAGTTAATGGAGGTTAACACGGTCATGGAACCTAAACTTCTCATTTAATTTCGTTTGAGAGTTTTTTTTATAGATTAAATAAATTTTAATGAAGGTTAACATTTGATATTCATTAATTTCGAAACCTTAACCTCCAAAACGAAAGTTAATGGTAGTAACGTAAATATTTTAACTAATTACATCCGTTCACTTATAATCAATTCTATAAACTCACAAATATGCTTAACTTTTAACTTTCATTTTCACAATTTTTCTTTCCATTTTGTTACTTTCATTAATTTTTTCTGATTATCACCTCTATTATAACCTTTCAACTCTCAAACAAAGGTTTGAGAAAACATATACGTTCACTAGGTACTATAAAATCTCTCGTTATGGAAGAGATTTAAATTTGAGTTTCAAATATTTACTTAAAAGGAAACCTGGAGTTTGAGCTCCTAGATATTTTTGTTTTCTATAAATTGTATTTCTTTTAAGTATCTATGTTGCTCAAAAAAAAAAAAAAAAGTATCTATGTTTGTCACAAATTCTTTTATAAATTTTTTTGAAACTTAGGAATCAACAGTATCTATCAAAGGAATATACTCAATGCCTTCTGAGATTATAGTTTGAGAATTGTTATTTTCTTTTTGTACAATTTGAATCGTGAAGTTGGATAGACGTTATGATTAAAAATCAAATTAATTGACTTGAGTATTGACTTGTTGACTTCCCTCCCTTTTGATTTTCTTGATATAAAAATCAACACGTCAACGGCTTCTTCTTCCCAGTTTCTCCAACACTTTCCTTGTAGCCACCACCACTCCATCTTTCTTGCATATAAGTTTCTTATTTTCCTCATTCTTCTTCTTCTATTTAAAGTGTTGTATTATCATCATTAATAATACAAGTAATAATACAAGGATGAACAAGCTTTCTGGTACCAAGGTCATTGTGTTGCTAGCACTCATTGCTTTCATAATGGCATCAGCAGTAGCGTTTCCGGTACCTGTCGAAGTCGCTGAAGGCACTGAAGGCACTAGAGACCTAAAGAAAATATTTGATACCGCCGGCCAAGCCGACAAAGCCAATAATGTCGCCGATGTTGCCTCCAATTTTGTGCCCTCCGGTTCTCCTGGAATGCTTGGTGCAGCTCCTAAGTTCGGGTTTATTATGATTTTCTTCTACTTTTTACTTCATTAATGCTACAATGGGCTAGGTTTATGATTATTCTTTTCGTAAACTTCTTCATGAAGAAATCAGTAGCACGTTGGTGTGATGGCTTGTTTAGTTTATCTGTTGTTTGTTGTTGTTGTTACGGTTTGTTGTTGATGTTTGCTGGTTGCTGTTACAGTTTGCTAGTTATTGTTTGCTGTTCGATTACCATATATTTGGTAAATAATGGTTGCTTGTTGCTATTAGCGTGTAAAATGACTTATATGGGCATTGTGCTAAAGTAATATACAATATTAATTTCTTTCGTATAATTTTTAAATAATTTAAATAATAATAAAAATTATGTAAATACATAAATAAAAATTACAAAACAATGGTTAATGTCATCTATGCGTTGTCGACAACATTTAACTTATTTTATAGGGTAGTGGTTATTACGCTCCTAAAAGAATCATAAGGTTTTAGGTACCATAAAATCAACAAAAAGTAAAACTCTAAGAAAAATATTATGAAACAATATTATATTCTGAGATATGAATTTGCCTTTGGAAAAAATTGAATAGATTTAGGTATAAATAAATCACAATGAATTTATGAATAATGGTAGGCATTATTTGGTTCTAGATGTAATTGAAGTAATAAATTTAGAAGGATATTAAGGGAAATGTAAAACTAACGGCAAATAGGAGATTAAAAGGTGAGAAGAAAGGAGATGAAAAAGCAAGGGGTTTTTTTTTATACATGGATATGGAAGTCTTGGAAAAATATTATGAAAAAACAAGATAGTATAGACTTCTCGGGGGCGACTAAGCTTAAGGCTAGACAGCAGTAGCATCCTTCAGGTGATATCTGCTGTTTCGGCAGCAAAACAGCCGCTTCCACCAGCCCTTTCAGTTCTGCATTTCTGCTGAAATGCTTGATGCCTCCAAGTTTGGTTTTAGTAGGTTTTTCTTCTCGTTGTCACAAGGTTTATGTTTATTCTTTCTCTAAACATGTTCATGAACAAAATAGCAACACTTCTGTCTTCCGTGTATGGTTATTCTTTGTCTGTAAACCCGTTCCTCATTTCGCTAATGCCAAGTCAACAATGAACTTGTAAAAAGATATATCAGAAGGACATCCTTTCTTTTTTTCTTTTTCATTTGTCATTCAACAAATTAGAAACATGTAACGAAAATATAACAAAAGATATAAAAAGTAGAACTAACGTATACCGCTTACACTAAACCTTCAGTCATTGAAGTTTCTTTCAATTAATGTGCAGTGAAGTATGGAATGGAACAATACAAGTACAAATAAACTACTTCATGAATGAATAATCTATAGATTTCTGGAAGGTGTCGGATTTTACCAGAACAAGCATTGTAATGTAATGTTGCCTTAAACAATGAGACATTTGTGCTTAAGAACCTAATAAGTCAAGTAAGTCTGAGACCTGGTTCGTGTAGAAATCCGGTTGGATGAGGTTTGAAGGGTCCTCCAGAGTGGATAGATTTGTCACACCTGCGATTTTAGAATTTTCAACACCATCCATTTGGAATTACAAAGGTATTATCACATTAAAATTTCCTCATAGCTCTATGAAAAAATTTATAGTACCCAAATACAACAGTTTTATTTATCTAGAAAAGGTTATTGAAAATAAAAGAGAAATTAATGTACCTGAAAGAACAAGAAGAGTTTTGCACCCAGAATTTTGTCCAAATAAAATATCGGTGTCTAGTCTATCACCCACCATACACATTTTGGATGTACTGACTTGAAATCTGCAGACGAGAAACATTATATATCAAATTAGCATCCGAAATAGTTGACGTTCCATCACATGTTAAAAACATGTCCAATATCATTTAGGGAGAGACAACACATTTACCATCATTGTTTAGCACTTTTACCTTACTAAGAACAAATTTATTCTATTCGTTAAAACTGCAAAATCAAAATCAAGTAATCTGGACTTACTTCTGCAATAGAAATTCCATCATGAAGGTGGATGGTTTTCCAACTACAATAGGCTCTCTTTCAGTTGATCCGCACATCGCAGCAACCATACAACCCGCACCTGAAAGTAGAACCTCGAACAGTAAGAGGGAATATCACGAAACGTGCAATAAACGAGTGTATTTTAACTTGCTTTGCTTACCAGGCCACTCTTGTAAATCAGTCATATGTCCCACTGCATCGCGATTTGTGGCAATAAAAAGACAGCCGGGATTCTCACGTATGCATAGGGTACCATATCTATTGCAAATTAGAGAGCATGTAGTTAAATTTGCAAATTTTTGTTCACTAATATTGTAGCTAAGTAACCTTCCCAGATGATTATAGATAAGGTGTCCTGAAATTTTTTGTTGCCTCCTACTTTATTTAATCTCAAAACAAGTAAAATGTCAAACACAAGACTCATTGCACTCCTGCTCCCACCGAACTTACATAATAAGACATCTGACAAATGAACAACGATTTCAAAAACTGATGGCCTTCAGAATTTTATGTTTATAATGTCTCAGGCGATGCAGAATTTCATAGAAACTTAGTGATGAATACTTCAACACCAGATAAACAAATTTAACAGTACACAACACTTGAGATAGTCAGCATTCTCTACTCCAAGACTGAAACCTTTCACATTGCTCAACATGCACAAAGTTAACCACTATAAAAGAGACCTCCAAACCGGGAAATGACAGGTTATCACATGAAGACGTGGAAGACTTGGCAGATAAGGAAATAGGGAAAGTTAGGATTCCTTACTGAAGCTTGTAATAGTTTATATATGGGTCTAATCCAACAACAACTGCTCCAACCTGGGACAGGCATTGCAGTATTTTCAGATTTCAAAAGGGCAAATTTAAGAAATTGAAAGGTAAAATTTTCAAATAAATTTTCGGTTAGATGTTACATTACACTCTTATCATGTTCAAATAAGGAGTTTGATTTCAGCTCTACATCCTTTTTACGGTCTTCCTGCCAAAAAAAATGATTGAAATGAATTTTCTAAAGGCAAAAATAGTCTTGCATACATTTCCAGCAAAAATAAAAAATGAACACTTTAATTACCTAAAGCGTGAGAGTAAAAAGGAACCATATGCAAACTACAAGCAGTGAAGTACAAGGTTTACTCTCTACCACTTGAGCTACTTCGAAGCATAAAGTTTAGAGGCTAGGAAAGCTAAAAGGCAAGCAAATCTGCATTCGCAACTTGCAAGTAGACAAAGTTGAATAAAAAGAGGCAATTATGGAAGTTGTTGAACTAGGCTACTACAGGGAAAGCCAAGCTACAAAGATGTTCCGATGTTTTTCTAACTTTAACAGCTTAATCAAAGGGACGTTATACTGCCATCCTTTTCTTTTTGTAGAGCATTTGTACGGGTTGTCAGGAAAAACCAATGGTTTTGCATTCAAGTGGCTAAGAAAAATCATGGTACTAATCTCTAGAATTACAACAGTCAAACAAGTAGCACAAGCTCATGCTTCTGAGGGTAGAGGAGGATAAGAATCGATTTCTAGTTGAGAAGCGCAAAAACTTTGGTTTTACAACTTCTTTGCAAGTCAAAGTGAAGGTTCATCAGGTAGTACTCTCAGTTTCCTCTGCTTGCAAAGGGCGTATAGAAAACATTACAATGAGGTCATGCATGTTTCACATAGGTCCAATTAATCGTCTATTCAATCCTCTATACAAGGCTCGAATCTATTTGCTTCTTTATTAGCTCAAATCAACAAAAGGCTAAAGGAGTTGAATAAGAAATAAACATATAGAAAAACACATAATAAAGTAGGAAAATTTGGAACATACAGGACCACCAAGAGCTGTGTATCCAGCAAGCTGCAGCTCTTCCAATATGCCTTCCCCGCCTATCACATATACCTATAAAACAAGAAACATTACACACAATTAAACATGCATAAACACAAACAAAAAAACAACGACGCAAAATCATTTGTGCGTAGATGCTAATACAACCACATGATATCAGGCAAGAATTAAGTATCACAGACCTTGTTTTCGGTAGGAAAATTATTGAGCTTCAAATACATAGCAGCAGCAAAAGACGAAGAGAATATCTCATCCTACATTAATCAACAAAAGAAACCCCTTAGATGAGTCAAAACGTGGGAATGAACATAAATTTGAAACAAAACGAACCTCGGTAACAGAAATTCCAAGAGAGACAAATTTGTGAGCGTATTGCTTCCTGGATTTTCGGGAGTTATTGGTGACGAAAACAAGCTTCTTCCCCTAAAATGAAACATAAGAAGATGAATAAGCAATGATTGAAAACAAAAATGAAGTAGAATAAAGGGGAAAGCGAGAGAGATACTTTAGAGCGGAGAAATTGGAGGGTTTGAGAAACGCCATCGATAAGCTTATCGCCTTTCCAGATTACACCTGAACTCCACAAATCACAATTCAGAATTCATTTTAAACCACACAAAAATCAGAGTTTCCAAACTGACCATCGCAATCGAACAGAAACGCTTCCACAGAATCGAATAGAGAGCTGACATTTTCCGATGAGAGAAGCTCCGTCGGAGACATTGTTGTGATCAAAGTTTAGAGCAGATGCATCCACCAAAATGTAATTCCTGCTATGTCGAATATATTCCTTCTTTCATTGGCTGCTTATTTGCATGTGCGCCATTTTAAATTCATTTTCTTTTTTATTTTCACATGTGACTTAAAACAGATCCCACCCATCTCAAAGGCTAATTAACTTTGTTTGGGAACAAATTGTTAGCTGTTTGAATTAGTTAATTGTTTACCTTTTTGCATTAGCTGTTTTGACTACCTGCTTGTAAACATGTTTTGTAAAATTTAGCTGTTTGTAAATTAGCTATTTGGGTAAAATGACAACTAAGGACATTAATATTATTGTATAATATATGTAGTTAAAAGTTTAACAAATATTATAAAGTCTTTAATAATATAGAAAAGAAAAGAAAAAATAGGAAATAAATAACCAATTCATATTAAATTACATAATTGTAGCTTACAAACCACATTTCAAATAATAATAAAGTTACATAATTATGTCATTAATCCATAAACAAAACATCGATACATGTTTTTTTTTAAAGTTATAAATAGAAGTTGCTAAAAAATATTAAATCAAGTAACTTCAAGAAATAGTGGAAATAGCTAATTTATAAAAAAAATTATTAAATAGAGAAGTTGTAAAATATTAAATAGAGAAGTTGTAAAATTAAAAGAGTAAAAGAGAGTATTTTAGCCATTTATAAATAATAGTGGAAAAAGCTAATTCAAAAACCATTTAGGAGCTTTTTTAAAAAGAGTTTTTTGGGCTCAAAAAGCTCTCCCAAAAAGCTCTTTGCCAAACACTATAAAAATTGTCCAACATGCTAATTGAGCTCAAAAAGCTCTTTTTAACCCAAAAAGCTCTTTGTCAAACACCCCCATTGTATTTTTCATCACATTTACTTATTTACCAATGTTATGACATTCCGACAAAAATAGTTCATCTTCTACATTAAACCATAATTTCACTTCTCCATTTCTTTTCTGAAATAGAACCGTGAAACCGTTCTACTCTTTTAGCTATTTGGGTGCAATTTTACAAACTAAATATCCATATTGTAACGGGTAAACTGAAGACGAATAAAAAATAGAAGTTCATTTGTCACTAATGTGATTTCGATGTTATTTTACTTCAAAATTAGAGTTTAAGTGCTAAAAGCGAACTTATTGATGCATATATGTGAAAATTATATAATTTATAATCAAAAATCTTGATGCTACAACAACGACAAATTTGTAGCTTTTAAGAAAACGCTACAAAACGCGACAAGATCTGGTCACGTTCTTGTAGCTTTTAAGAAAACGCTACAAAACGCGACAAGATCTGGTCACGTTCTTGTAGCGTTTACCAAAACGCTACCAGAACGCGACAAGATCTGATCGCTTTTTTGTAGCGTGTATCAAAACGCTACATGAATGCAATAAGATCTTATAGCGTTTACCAAAACTCTACATGAACGCAACAAGATCTTGTCGCGTTCTGGTAGTGTTTACCAAAACGCCACAAAGCGCGACCAGATCTAATCTTGTAGTGTTTACCAAACCGCTACAAAACGCGATAAGATCTGGCCGCGTTTTTGTTGCTTCAAATCTTTAAAATTGTAACATTTGTGGCGATATAGTCTCGAGAATTTATAGTGGATTTAACAAATTGCCTTCCAATAAAAACTAAATTTTGACGAAATAGAGAGTCGAATCGCAAACCTTTCAAATAAAAGATAAAGTGTCTTATCATTTTAAAAAAAAATATATATTTATCAAACATTTATGAAATTGCTTTTAGCTTAATAAAAGATTTTCTTTTAATTTTATCAAATAATTTTTAGTTTATTAAAACGTCGGTTGTACAAATAACGATTTGTCCCAAGCTACAATATTTGTTTCAATTATTTCAAACTAAGCTTTAAATAACTTAAAAAGTCAATAATTCAGTTCAGTAATTTCAACCCAATAAATGCACTTTAAATTAGGCCCTGTCTTTCCATGACGTATCGAATTGATGTTCAGTTAGACCTTGTTTTCTATGACGTATCAGTACTCATCAATAGTTCAGTTCAGTAATTTCAACTCAATAAATGCACTTCAATTCGATTCAATAACTTTCAGTTGTGTTCGGTAAATTTCAATCATAACAAATAAAAATTTAACTAATTAGTGATTAGGATCACTTAAAATTGGTATGCCTAAACATTTGCTTGCTTTTTGCATGAGGGCGAAGGCATACGTCCAACTCCTATAGAAAGTGTCAATATTAAACTTGTTTTAATAAGGTAATGAAATAATGAAGTTCTCTACTCTCTAGTGCCAGAAATCTATAGCTTTATTACTCAAACAACACAAACAGAAGAACATGGAAGTGTAGCCACTCTATCTAACAGAATAACTATCTCCGTAAAAATTTCCACCCCTGCATCTCCATCTCCATAACAAACAATAAAAAATCAATAGGGTGGTCCTCAACTTGAAAATAAAGTAAAAATAAGGAATTAGTTTACTTTGCCGGGCTAACCACAAATATCGAGTTACTAAATTGGATTGAATTTATGAGGAAAAATATTTGAAATTAAAACACAAAATTATTGATGTTAACAGTTTCTCCAACTCTTGTAGGCTTCTTCAACTCCATCAGGATCTTCCTCTTCATTTTCATTCTCTGCAAGCCGTGATTGCCAAATTTATGGCGCTATACCATTTCGTATCGTTAACATGGCACTTTTATGATTGATATTGAAAATATTTGTATCCACTTTCCGTTGACATTTGAATCATGTTATATAATTGGTAGTCCAAACATACACAATCTTATGAAATTATGAAGCGTGAAAGTATAAACGATTACTGACATTTGATACTTTTTTGACATTTGAGACATATTTTTGAGCACTTTCCACCTTTTCTTTAATTGTCAAATTACATTCCACTTTCATTCTAAGAATGAATGCAAATGGTTCTAGTTTTCTTCTATTTCTCTTGATCTTCCTCCTTTTTTTTAATTATTTATAAAATTAAATTAATTTTGATAATATTTCTAATTTGAAATAATGTTATTAAAACTGAAATTGCTGAAAAGAACTGAAATTGTTAAACTAAACTGAAATTGCTGAACTGAACTGAAATGTGCTGAATATAAGTCAAAAGAACAAGACTTTAGCATACGTGAAGAGAAGAGATACTCAAGTTGAAGATTTAGGACCTTTTAATAATACTTGTATATTTTTTAGGCTGTTTTACTTTGGTTAAATTTCAAAATAACTTTTATGGTTACATTGTAGTGATTTAATAATTCCAAAAATTGCAACATATAGTTACTGAAATTCTCAGATTCAAATACTTTTTTCGTTAACATAATTAAAATGACCGATAATCTAAAAAGTAGATTTGATGTTAATTTAAGGAAATTTAGTTTTTATGTTTTTTACGTTCCAGACCATTTATGTGTTGTTTGGTGAAAGAAAAGAGAAAATAGATGTTTAGAGAGATAAAGTTTCGAAATGTCAATTTTGAAAAAACGGAAGTGTTATTTAATAGTATATATAATACTAAACAATTTTAATTCTTGAAAAAAAATATATTTTGAGGTCCTCTATAGTTATTATTTTTTAAGATTAAATTTTAGGGCAAAGTGCAAAAAAAAAAAAAACATCTATGGTTTCAAATTTTTACAAAAAAAACCCCTTGTGATTTTTCTTTTTCTCAAAATTTTAAACGTTCAAAATAACCATTCAACGACTTCAAAGTGAAAAATTCAAAACATTACTGATGTTTAGAATCACATATTCTATACGTTTTTTATTTTTCAAAATCATCGTTTTAATTTTTTTTTCTCTAACGTTTACTTTCCCTCTCTTAACCAAACGTCGCTTAGATGATCTCAAAATTACAAAGTTGAAAAATTAAAATCACTCAAAATGTACTTATTTCTATGAAAAATTCAATTTTAGATCTTTAACATTATTTTTTCAAAGGGAGTTGCATATGCTATTTCGTCATCAATCCCATGGTTAGATCGTTTTGCTGCCATAAGAGCAGCCTATGTGGGGAGTGAATTTATAATTCAGTTGAGAAAGATTAACAATCGCATAGGTGAAAAAGCATAAACTAATTTGAAACGTTAGGAAGCGTTTATAAAAAAGGAACAAGATCCATATCCATGACACAGTTTACATGTTCAACTCATAAGTAAATAAATAAAGAAAGAAAAAGAAATATGACAAAATTTAAATGTTCAACTCAAATAGGTAAATAAATAAATAAAAACATAAACAGTCACCCTTATTCCTGAAGACTACACTCACCATTGTAATTGTAAATGGCTATTATTCTACATGCTTGCAACTCATATCCAAACACTAAAACCCCCCGAAGAGTATCAATGTATTTATAAGATCCGCGCCTAGTCTTACGAGGACGACCCTTGTCTGTCTAGTAACTCAAGGCTGGGCACATATAGATGTGGAGAATTTTTTGAAGGGTCAATCAACTCAAGAAACTCTTTGTTAACATCTTTCAGTGGACAGCCTAAGTGAAGCTCGTCCAGCTCATCAAAACTTATTGACTGCCATGATTCCGCAGCACCATATTCTCTCATGACCCATGAGGGAGGGTCAGGATCAGCGAGAGGGTCTCTACCCGATTCTTCATAAATAACCACGATCGATGATTCCAAGAATCGGACAAGCTTTAGACATCCAACTTGGGAGCATACCACATATTTGGGCAATGAAAGGTGATGAAAAGTGTGGTCTTTAAGATCAAAGACCAAGATTAAATTAATATTCTGAGTGTCATCATGGACAACCCAATGCAAGCGACCATTGACAAAAGAGGCTAGATTTTGTTGGCCCGTAGAAAAATTAAAATTGGGGATAGGTGCAATGATATCCGACCAGCAATTTGAATTAAGAGAGTAGAGCTCAGCAGCCCATTGATTGTTGGATTTGGAGATTCTTAGGATTTGATAATCGGAGTTTATAGCATCAAATCCGAAACCCAAAAGGTCCCGGAGGGCAAGTTTCTTAGAAAGGGGCACGAGTTGGGGGTCAGGGAGCAATAGAGAACGTCTAATTGAAGGGTTTACGAGGATGAATTTAGAGACATATTGTACATCAATTAGACAGAGTATGCCGTTGCAAGAGTCAATGACTGCAAAGGTGAAATGGGGATCTGTAGGGAGATTGAGTACCCTGTAATCCAATTTATGTGGCTTATGAAATATTAATGAGATTTGGTTATTACGATCAAGAGTATTACCAAATTCATAGAGAAATGGTTGGTTTTTTCGGGTTTTATGAAGGTGGGTTGAGATAAAGTAACGAGTTCGGATAAGAGAGTACCATGATTTGCATACGCACCCGCATATGATCATCGACTTCATCGGCAGCCTCCATAATATCTCTTCAATTAATTCTTCTGGTAACTCCTCCGCTCTTTTCCCTTTTTTACACTTCTTCATAGCCAGACTGAGGTTTTAGCTCTTTTCTTTTACGTTATACTACTCATAAATATCTCTCTCTCTATATATATATATACTCATCCCCTCCTGGCTTTTCCTTAATAACAATGGTAATCCTATGTTCCAAAGGAAATCCACAATATTTATTTATTCAGGGGGAGCGGGTTTGTTAGATGCAGCCCAATTTTCATATACCAAAGAGACTTTTTTACCCTTCTTTTATTTCTTTTTTTTAAACAAAAACAAAATTAGTTTTTAGACTCACAAATACTGTGATCGAAGATTCTACTTTATAGGAGACACTAAATACTGATCAATATAAATACTCCTTCAACTAATTCTTTTATTTTTCAATCACCTTTCCAGATTACACCTGAACTTCCACAAATCACAATTCAGAATTCATTTTAAACCACACAAAAATCAGAGTTTCCAAACTGACCATCGCAATCGAACAGAAAGACTTCGACGGAATCGAATAGAGAGCTGACATTTTGTGACGAGAGAAGCTCCGGCGTCGTTTTAGCAGCTGGAGACATTGTTTCTTGTGATGGAATGGACGTTCAGAGCAGATGCGTCCACCAAAATGCTATGTCCAATATTCCTTCTTTGATTGGTTGGTTATTTGCATGTGCGCCATTTTAAATCTATTTTCTTTTTCATTTTCACATGCGACTTTATTGCCATAAAGAAAAAAACATTAAATTTCCTTTTATGTATGTCTTTAATTACTAAGAGCATCTTTATTTAGGCTCCTAAGTTAAAATTTGAGGAGTTTGGCTAAAAAATCAACTCCAAGAGCTTTCTAGCCACTCTTCAAATCACTAAGAGGCATATTCTCTCTCCTCACTTTTAGGAGTCTCTTTCATGCTTCTAGTTTATTTTTTATTAATATTTTCACTATTAGTTATCTCTCTCCTCTTCCTATTGGTAAATATATCAATAGAAAATAAATTTAGTAATAAAAATAAAATAAGGAGTTATGTTAAAAAGTATTGTTGGAGATGGTAAAATTTAGAAGCTCCTTAAATGACTAAGAGTCAATATTTTATATTATTTTTAGAGAATGAGCTAGGAGTCTTTTGGAGATGCTCTAAATACAGTAACATTTTTTTAAAAAAAATATTATTTTTCTTTTTGGTAAAAAAAAAAAGGCTTTGAAGGATAGCTAAGTTTACTCTCAAAGGCAGAACAAACCACATACCTCGATGAATGTTTATAGTGAAATTTACAGATTGTCTTTAAATAAAAGTTAAATTTTGACGAAATAGGAGCAAACCTTTTAAACAAAAAATAGAGTGTTTTACCACTTGAACCAATTTTTATTAATTATAAAAAATAAATGTTTATCAAACATTTATGAAATTGCTTTTAGCTTAATAGCAAAGTTACTTTTAATTTTATCAAACAATTTTTAACTTTTTAAAACATCATTTGTACGGATAACAAATTTTTCCAAGCTACAACATTTTAACAATAATTTCAGTTTATGCTTAACATAACTTAAAAAAGTCAATAATTTATTATAGCTTACCGTTTATTTCCCTAATTGATGTTCTATCAAATTAGGCCTTGTTTTTTTTTATGATGTATCAGTGTACTTATCAATAGTTCAGTTCAATAATATTACTTCAATGAATGCACTTCAATTCAATTAAGTAATTTTCAGTTATGTTTGGTAAATTTTAGTTATAAAAAAAATAAAAGTTTAGCTAATTAGTGATAAGGATCGCTTCAAATTAGTAGGCCAAAACATTTGCTTGCTTTTTACATCAGGGGGAAGGCATACATCCAACTCCTATACAGATTGTAAACAAATAATGAAGCCTCTACTCTTTAGTACCAAAAATCTATAGCTTTACTCAAACAACACAGAGAATAACATAGAAATGTAGCCAAACTCTACCTAACAGAATAAATATTTGGAATTAAAACACAATATTATTGATGTTAACAGTTTATCCAACTCTTGTAGGATCCGTGCCAGTACCCTTGTCTATCAAGTAACTCAAGGCTGGGTACGTATAGATGCGAAGAATTTTTTGAAGAGTCGATAATCTCAAGAAACTCCTCGTTAACATCTTCGGGTTGACAGCCTAAATAAGTCTCCCTCACATTATCGATACTTATTGATTGCCATGTTTCAGCAGCACTATGTTCTCTCATGACCCATGAGAGATGCTCACCTCCAGCGGGTTCTTCATAAATAAGTACAATTGATGATTCCCCGTATTCAATAATCGTTATGCATTGAAGTTGACAGTTTACGACAAATTTGGGTAATGAAAGGTGATGAAAAGTCTCATCTTTGAGATCAAACACCAAGACTAAATTAGTATTCTCATTTGCATCATGGACAACCCAATACAAGCGGTCGTTCGCAAAAGTGCCTAGATTGTTTTGGCGCGTACAATAATAAAATTTGGGGATACGTCCACGGATAGGCCTCCAATAATTTGAATTAAGCAAGTAGAGCTCAGCAGCCCAACGATTGTGGGATTTGCAGATTCTTATGATTTTATAATCGTGGTTTATATAATCAAATCCGAAACCCAAAAGCCTATGGGTGTCAATTCCCCGAGAAAGGGCCACCGAATTGGGCCACGGGGAGCAATATAGAGTGTCTAATTGAAGGGTTTACAAGGATGAGATTAGAACCATATTGTTGATCAACTAGACAGAGTATACCGTTGCGAGAGCCAACGTTTACAAAGATGAGACATGGATCCGTAGGGAGATTGAATATCCTGTAATCCAATTTATCTGGCTTGTGAAAAATTAATGAGAATTGGCTAAGAGCAAGACTAGTAGGATCAACTTCATTATGAGCAAATTGATAGAGAAAGTGTTGAGTATTTTTGGTTTTATGAAGGTGGGTTGAAATAAAGTTACGAGTTCGAATAAGAGAGTACCATGATTTGCAAACGCAGCCGCATCTAACGATCGATTCAATCGGCAGCTGCCATAATATCTCTTCAATTAATTCCTCTGGTAACACCATCTCTTCAACTAATTAACATATATCTCTCGCACTATATAAAGGCATCCCTTTCAACAGCCTCTTGATTTACTAATGAGAATGGGAATCCTATGTTTCATGGAAATCCAACAATGTAACAATTTTATTTTTTTCATTATGCTAAATTCATTCATTTATGTGGAGTTTTAGTATTCGTTAGGATGTTTCAATTCTTCATCCCCCAGACCTTATAGGAATAGAAATTTGTGAAGGGCATCAGGTTAAATTTGTGAAGCCTCCACACAGGGCCGGTCATGGTGAAAATATATACGTATCGGTGATAGTTATTTTGTTGGATAGAGTTTAGTTATATTTCTATGTTCGTCTATTTGTGTTGTTTGAGTGTTGTTCTTGATTTCTAGTCCTAGAGTGGAGGCTTCATTATTTGTTTAAATAAAATAAATAAATTTAGTATTCGTGTCCGACCCTAATTGGTATCCCGACAAACTTTTTCTCATCTAGACTATAATTTACAATAAAAAAACAAATTAAAATGTATATATAAAAAGGTCCAAATATTCTCTCTCGCCCTGGGCCTCTAAAATGTCAGGAACGACCTTGTGTAGGAACTTTATACCTTTTCTTCTACTTGTTCTTGGTCTTTTTCCCAAACCAAAGCTGCAACCTCAGGCGAGGTTTGGTACTCGGCGATTATAATTTCCCCACAAATGGCTCGTTCTCTGCCATTATCTCCTCATTCGTTCCCGTTTTCTTCAAGATCACTTTGTCGTCGGTAGTTTCCTTCAGATCTCTTTAGCTTTCAACTTCGACCGGAATCCTCTGCAATGTGATTTCACGCACTCCTCCTCATTCGCCGACTTCAGATTTGGATTTGGAGTGTAACGCCGGCGATGACTTGTCTTAAAACTGACTTTCGGCCGACATGCTCCCAAGTCAATCACCACGACAGGCGTCGGCTTGACTTCGCTCTCCTCCTCCTTCATGCGCAAATTTGTAATGCTGCTGCCAGAAAAACTGCGGTGGCTGCGGCTGCCAGACGATGTTGAATCAAAATCTCATAACTTAAAGTCAGAATAAATTTTAAAGTCAATACTTGAAAAAAATAATCATAAAAGCCCTTAAAAAAGAGCATTACATACCCATTTCTAGAATCAGAATCTCGAAGTACACATTTGTAACTGTTTGTGACCGAATTTAGTCAAACTAAGTGAGTAGTATAATTAAATTCAGGATATTTTACTTAAATATTTGATCAAAATGAATAAATTTAATATTCGTGCTCGCACCTAATTGGGATGTCGGACAACCATTTTCTCATCTAGCCTATAATTTATAATAAAAAATAATTAAAATGTATATATAAAAAGGCCCAAATATTCCCTCTCGCCCCGAGTCTCTAAAATGTCAGGAACGGTCTTGTGCAGTGGTAGTTTATACCTTTTATTCTTCTTGTTCTTAGTTTTTTTCCAAACCAAAGTTGCAACCCCAGGCGAGGTTTGCTACTCGGCGATTTGAATTTCCCTACAAATGGCTCGTTCTCCGCCATTATCTCCTCATTCGTTCCCGTTTTCTTCAAGATCACTTTGCCGCCGGTAGTTTCCTTCAGATCTCTTTAGCTTTCAACTTCGACCGGAATCCTCCGCAATGTGATTTCACGCACTCCTCCTCATTCGCTGACTTCAGATTTGGATTTGGACTGTAACGCCGGCGAGGATCTGTCTTAAAATTGACTTTCGACCGACATGCTCCCAAGTCAACCACGACAGGCGGCAGTGACGGCTTGACTTCGCTCTCCTCCTCCTTCATGCGCAAATTTGTAATGCTGCTGCCAGAAAAACTGCGGTGGCTGCGGCTGCCAGACGATGTTGAATCAAAATCTCATAACTTAAAGTGAGAATAAATTTCAAAGTCAATACTTTCAACAAAATAATCATAAATTATAGCCATTAAAAAAGAGCATTACATACCCATTTCTAGAATCAAAATCTCGAAGTACACATTTGTAACTGTTTGTGACCGAATTTAGTCAAAACAAGTGACTAGTTTAATTAAATTCAGGATCTTTTACTTAAATATTTGATCGAAATGAATAAATTTAGTATTCGTGCTCGGACCTAATTGGGATGTCCGACAACCTTTTTCTCATCTAGCCTATAATTTATAATAAAAAAAATTAAAATGTATATATAAAAAGGCCCAAATATTCCCTCTCTCCCCGCGGGCCTCTAAAATGTCAGGAACGGCCTTGGGTAGGAGTAGTTTATACCTTTTATTCTTCTTGTTCTTAGTTTTTTTCCAAACCAAAGCTGCAACGTCAGGCGAGGTTTGGTACTCGGCGATTTGAATTTTCCCAGAAATGGCTCGTTCTCCGCCATTATCTCCTTATTCGTTTCCGTTTTCTTCAAGATCACTTTGCCACCGGTAGTTTCCTTCAGATCTCTTTAGCTTTCAACTTTGACCAGAATCCTCCGCAATGTGATTTCACGCACTCCTCCTCATTCGCCGACTTCATATTTGGATTTGGACTGTAACGCCGGCGAGGACCTGTCTTAAAATTGAGTTTCGGCCGACATGCTCCCAAGTCAACCACGGCAGGCGGCATCGACGGCTTGACTTCGCTCTCCTCCTCCTTCATGTGCAAATTTGTAATGCTGCTGCCAGAAAAACTGCGGTGGCTGCGGCTGTCAGACGATGTTGAATCAAAATCTCATAACTTAAAGTCAGAATAAATTTCAAAGTCAATACTTGAAAAAAATAATCATAAATTATAGACATTATAAAAGAGCATTACACACCCATTTCTAGAATCGGAATCTCGAAATACACATTTGTAACTATTTTTGACTGAATTTAGTTAAACCAAGTCAGTAGTATAATTAAATTCAGGATATTTTACTTAAATATTTGATCAAAATGAATAAATTTAGTATTCGTGCCCAACCCTAATTGGGATGTCCGACAACCCTTAAATTTCTTAAACATTCCTGTGTTTACAACTTTAAAATGTGAGAAATGAATTTTTTATATCGTAACCCATAAATAAAGACCAAAATACCCCTTGCCATGTCATCACATTTAACACCGTTAATGATTTTTCCGCTTTTTGGTTAACGGAGATAAACACAATCCTTATTTTGTCAAAAAAATAAACACAGACACATTTTTAACAAAATTGATAAACATAAGGATTTTTTTTTGAAAATTACCCTTTATTTTATTAATTTTATTTTACAATTTTTGGTAACTATTTTATTTTACAATTAAGTTATTTTTCATTTTTTACCAGAAAAAGTAAATTTTATATTAACTTTATCATGAACTCAGTTTTGATCTTTCTTTTTGTCAAAGTTATATGGTTTCCTGTTGAATTCATATATTGAATGAAATTATACTAGATCATTATCACCTATATATTTACTTTTCATTACTTCCTCTCATATATAGATACTGAAACTGCAACCTTGAAGTAATAGCAAAAACAAAGGAACTCAACAAATGAATTTGCTTCTTTTAGGAATTTATTTATATTACTAGTATCACGGGATATACAATATTTTTTTTATTAATTATTAAAATGAAATCTAAGTCTTGGTGAATGGTGACGGTAACTACAACAATTTTAAGTATATTATTAGTTATCAAGAAAACACAAAATAATTTTCGAAATGAATTAGAATTAATTTAATAGTATTAATTTCAATAAATTATCCAACTACATTAAAAGTTTCAAATTATCGTAAAATGTTGTCACATACAACAAATGCCGGAGGAAAAACAACTAAAATTGTAAAGCAAGTCTTCACCAAACAGTAAATTCATAGATATTATAAATAATTAAAAAAAGCACAGTAATCCATACATAAAAACATAAAGAAGCTTGTCCAAAAGTTGTTAGGATAATGAGATTATTACATAGCTTGAATTCAAACTTTTAAAACCCTTGAACTTGAGGACCATAAGACATTATTACATAAATTGGAGAGCATATATAGAAGGATACAAAAGCCTTTCTAACCCTTCTAACCTGTTCAAGAGAGAAATATAATCACATACATGACAATCTTCAATGGCAATAACAAATAACTCTGCAACTGAATAATAAATCACATGAACATATGGAAGATTCTATATCACATAATAGAATTTTACAATAGTCTTCTTGAAAATGGAAAATTAAACCATTATTTAGTTGCTAGCTAATTAGTTTGAACTTCATGCTCACCGATTCATATACCAAATCATAAGAGAAATCGACGTAATGAAGAAGTAAATAAAAACCTAAATGAAATTACAAGATGCATAATCTAACAAAATGGACATAGTACAACCAACCAAAGCAGTTTAGCTACAGTGTTTAAACTTCAAGAACAACCATAACTTCTAGGTGTAGTTTATTCAGGAAGTGAAACCATATCCAAAATACAACAAAGACAAAAACCCACTCAATCTGAAGAATTGGAATGCTGAAAAATGATAATACCATTTGATAGGAAAACCAAAAATCAGAATAAACTTGTCACCCGGATGCATATCCTAAGGTGCAAATAGGCAAAAATAACCAAAGAAGCAAAATTTATAACAAAGTTCTTACCACCATGCATCAGATCTTAGCATTGACATTGGGTGGTATCTACAAAGAGGACAGGTTGGAAAGTGAGATCTTAATTGAAAAAACAAACTGAGAAGAGTAAATGGGTAAGACAACACAACAAGAAAAGTGTGGAATCCTAATTAAATCATAGAAAACACTCAAAATATCCATGACAAAATGAAAACATAATCTCTGAAAATAAGATAGATAGAAAGAACAACTTGAAAGGAAACTCATCCGTGAGAATTTGATCCGACCCGATGAAAATAAAGGGACTACAAAAGTGTTTGATAAAGGTCATTATATATTGGGTTTAAACCGTATTATACAGTAAGAAAAAGATGAGATATCAATTGGTTTATGCACTTTGAAAATCCACACATAAGCAAATTTAACTAAATGTACTAATAAAGTAGGACTAAAACAGAGAAGAGTGAAGATCTACCTATAATTGGTGAACTTAAATCCTTTTTTTTTTTTGAAAGATGAACTTAAATTCTAACTACAAAAGACCATATTACTTGTGCGTGATATTTGTTTTTCCTTAAAGCCCTGATATATAAAAGCATCACATCGAGAAGTATAGTAAGCAAACTAATTATTTGTGAGGATTCAAGCAGCTCTAACACCAATCGTATCTTCCTCATGATCACCAAGGGTTGTGAGAAGGCATACTAAAATTTAATCTAACCGGAAAGAATGTTGCACCTGCAAGAATCCATTCACAAACCTAAATCGCAAATTGAACCAAGAAAACCATTGGTAATGTAAAATCAGAAAAAAAAAAAAAAAAAAAAACTACTAGAAAATAGAAAAGAGAAAGAAGGGATATCAATAAGTAATACCAAATTTTTTTCCTGAATTAACACATCATTAAAATAATTAAAATTGTTTGCTCCTTTTATTAGTTATAGATTAGAAGGGAGAAATAAAAAGTAGCATACAAAAGGTGAAGTTGTGAAACACCATTTGGCAGTAATATTTCTATCAGGAATCTAACTGCATGACATATTGAGTATACCACCCATTCATTTGTAAAGCCATTGACCTGTCAAGAACATATAAATTTTTCAGGTTAGGATGCACAAAAAAGCACCTCAACAATCGAAAGTGACTAAACTTATTATAGTAAAACTAAATGAAGCACACACAAGAAACAGAAGTCCGTCCATACACCAAAGAAGAAACACCAATGTGAATAAGAATGACGTTCGATTGCTAAATTCATTCATTTATGTGGCATATTTTAGTATTTATCAGGAAGTTTCGGTTTTTCGTCACTCAAAATCTTATACGAATAAATTTTCTGCAGAATACGTTTACAGGAAAAAAAAAAAAAAAAAAAAAGAGCACTTAAGAGCAAGAGATTACTCAAGTTGAAGATTTGGGACTTTTTAATGATACAAATACTTCAATAAAACAATAAAAATTAAAATATATTTTAGAATACGTCTCATATACCACGCCATTCGCATATCAACCCTATAAAATAATCTATTACATTCCAAATTTGTATAAATTAATGTACGCGCTCTTTAAACTTGTATAAAGAGATTAACTTTGCAATTTCTCAAAATTCACTCTTCTTTTGCCATATGAACTAAAGAAGTTAATTATTCATTTTAAGTAAGTTTAGGAAGCTAAAAACTAATATATAAATTTAAGAAAATTCGACCAATTTTAAGGAGGGAGTTTTGATGTAGTAACCTTTTTATATAAGGAGAGATTTTAGTATACTCCTGAAGCACGATTACGTGATACTCCAAATTAATAAATGGTTGGCATACGTTACATCAACCAATAAGATTTTGACAACGTGTAATTAATTAAAATCTATTTTTTAGTTAATAATTCATATAAAATTTTAGATCGTAAAATAAAAATCATAGACTCTAAAAACTAAAAATCCTAGACCTTAAATCATCGATTCTAAATACTAACATATGTAACATGTCATCGAATTATTAATCCACAATATCATATCATCCGTAATTTATAAGTATTTTAAAATTTATAGAGATTCTTAAGTTTGGCTTTACATTTTATCATTTCTTTTTTGTTACAGCTTTACATTTTATCTTATTTTATGAATTAAAAATTAAAAAGATATAAATACATAATAATAAAATAAAAGAGTGAATCTTGTCACCCATGTGATGTGTACACGATGTCTATATCATGTCTTTTACCGGCGGAATTTCCAAAGATTTTGGGCTCAAATTCCCCTCTCTTTTTTAGCCTTAATATTCTTCCAAAACTACCATTATGTCCTCCTACGAGTTTGCTAAATTTAAGGATCAAAATCCATATTCTTTTGGACTCACCGTCACTTATTTTCAGCAACATTAAGTTCAGTTCAACAAATTTAAGTTCATTTCAGTTCAATTCAGCAATATTCAATTCAATTCAATTTGATAACATTAAATTCAGTTCAGTTTTAATTTATTATTATTATTATTATTATTATTCTTATTAATAAATTATCAATAAATATTTATTATTTACTTATATCATTTATATAAAATACACTAATATTTATTAAAATTATTATTTGATTCAATTTGTTTATAAAATTTGCAAGATATAAAAAAACATTATTATTTTAATCAACTTAATAATTCTACACCATTTTATTTTTGTAATTTTTTTATTTCCTATGATATATGATCTCATCATGCTTATCATCAGCATGATCATTTGCACCATGTAATTCCTAAATTTATTGTGATAATATAACATTCAACACTGCAAACATGGCGGTTTTACGATTTGTATTAAACGTATTTGAATCTACCTTTTTCATTATCATTCAGACCATATTGTATAATTGGTATTTCAAACGTGCATAAAGCGTGAAAGTAGAAACAATAATCGATATTTGATATTTTTATGACACTTGAAGCATATTGTAGAATACTTTCCAACTTTTTTAACTATTCAAATGTCATTTCTACATTCATTTTCAACAATAAATGTAAATCGTTATAATGTTCTTCCATTCCCTACGTTTTTCACGTCTATACTATGGCATATGACATTTAATTCCATGTTCTCTAATTGGTGACAAATATCCAAGAGTACTTGAGGCTACTATTGCATGCCGTGATTTATTATTATTATTATTATTATTATTATTATTATTATTATTATCATCATCATCATCATCTTAATTTTAATTTATTATTATAGTTATTATTTATAATTCAATATTATTATTATTATTTAAATTTAGTTCTCGTAAATTATTTTTCAATCCAGTTCTGTTAAATTAAGTTAAGTTAAGTTAAGTTCAGCAAAATTAAGTTCAGTTCAGCATCATTCAGTTCAATTTAGCATCATTCACTTCAGAACTGTTCTACTTTTTCAGTTCAAAAGAATAAGGACTAAGTCACTTATGTATTGATGTGTGTCAATTGAATTATAACCAATTGATCTCGAGTTTACTAAATTTAGCCACAAAATTTTATTTTCTATACCTCAATTAATCCTCCAAATTTTTATGAGATTAATGAATGATTAAGCTTTTTGTCATTTTTAATTTTCCACATCAAACTTTTGAATTTTCATTTCACAGATATGGAGTCATTTTACTAGCGATTGCATTAACTAAATCGTTAATGAATGTCAAATTGTATAAAATTGAAGATTGTACGTCTAATCATTAAGATCTTAAAAGTTCGAATGCTTATTATGTGTTAAGCTATATATTCAGTTCAAGTTAATTATTTAATACTATTATTATAAACAACAACAGTTGTGCTCATATGGTCAATCATTTTCAATGATTGATCAAAATCTTAAAGTTGACATTAGTTTGGTGGTTTTATTAGTATCTAATCTCCACCCTTAGATTTTGACCATTGAGATTAGTTTGGTGGTTTCATTAGTATATAATCTCCACCCTTAGATTCTGATCTAATGGTAATTGACCAAATTGTATTTGGTCAATGACCATGTAAACACCACTCAAAACCAAAATTATAATATAGTTTTTGACCTTTATAGTTTTTATTGAATACGTAATTTCTTTAATCGTTACATATGTTGAGCCCTTCATTTACGATTTAGTTTACAAAACTTTATTCAAGAATTCAATATTGTGAAATTAAAGTTCCGAGTCCAATGTAGAAAATTATATGATCAATGGCTCAATCTTTAAAACCACAATAATTCAATAACCTAATTTTTGGTTTTCGCAATTAATTTCATCAATGTTTGTCGTGTTGTTGCGTCAAAAGCAATATTTACCATAATGCTCATATTGTATCGAAGTTTTTGATTCACCGTTGCGTCAAAAAGTATCACGCATGATGAGATGTAAAAATTCTTTGATATAAAGATCTAAGATTTTGGTTGAATCATTATCTAATTAAATATTAAAAATGGCAATTAGCCATATTTGAAAATTTAAAACCACAATTTAACCTTCTTCAAATTGAAAATATCTGTATTAATAAAAAAAAATATGGAATTGTGTTTGTGATTACATATCTGTAAAATAATAAATAAATGCTATGTTACTTTGTTCCACCATCTACCCGTGATAGTAGACAAAATAGTAAATTACTCAGTTAGAAACTAAATAACCATAAAAAAAAATCTAAATATTGTATATTATTTTTAGGGAAATTCTATAATTACTTTGTTTTTCACAAAATAACCATTACTTTGTTTTGTCTACCATTAAATCATGGGTTAAAATCTAATCTAATGGTGAATAAGACAAAGTACAAATAAAGTAAAGGAAAAACAAAGTAACTATAGCCTACACCTTATTTCTATCTGAAAAGGTGGAAATTTTACCTTTTAGAAAGAGTACGTTGCATTATTAAATTTCTTTGATTAAATGAATTTCACAAAAGAAGCATGAAACATTCATTTCATCATTTTTCAATAAAGAAAAATTGATGAGTACTAAAAAAATAAGTAGAAAGATTATTGTATTTGTATAATTCAATATTAATTATAAGATTTAACTTTTGCATTGTTGATATATTTATTTCATAATTTCTTGTATTTTTGTCATTTTTTTATAATCTTGAATCATGGCACACCACTACTCCTTTCAGAAAATTGATGTTTAAGAAAACCTCCCGAGAGGCCGGATATTATTGGTTTGATGGGTGTGTTGATCCATTGACAATGTGCCGTACATTGATGAATCAAATATAAATTCTCATGAGTTTTATTTATTTCATCAATGACTGATATTAATGTAATCATTTTCTTTTAGATCCGTTGATTAAAATTTAACGGTAACTGATCAACTTATATTTTGATCAATCATTGATTAAGAGAATGAGACTCTTTGTTAACTAGGCAATAAAGATATAGTTTATGTTGTTCATCATAGTAATTGTTAGAGAATATTAATATAAACTATAACCGGACCTTAACTATCAGCTCGAATTTTTAGTTCAATCGATTAAGTAACTGATATTAGAGCCTATGTGATCGAAAGGTCATGAATTTGATTCCTGGCAATTTCAATATTTGTTGAATTAAAAACACACGGTGGGTTAACTTATGTTGTGCACACTTCAAACCCAAAGGGCATTTGCGTGAGGAGGTGTATATTAATTATATAAATTATAACTAGGCCTTCACTATGAGCTCGAGCTTTTAGTTTAATCTGTTAAGTAAGTAACAGTTATGAGCAAAAAAATCTTTTTAATTGTTATGTTCAAGTGTTGTTGTTGTTTGAATTCGGCAAAAAGCATTATTTAGCCACTGACCTAACAAGAATTTAAACATTTGGCTGCTGACGTTTTATTTAGTCACATTTGGCCACTGACCTTTTGTAATTTGGTAAACTTTCACCCTTATTATGTTTATTGGCATTCCTAAATTTGTATTATTTAACAATTTTTTAGTTTTATTTTCGATTCCTTATTTGAAATAGAGTAATTTTAATGTTTAACTTTATAATTTCCTTTTAATTTTGATCTAAGAAGGGTGAAATTTTCCTAAATTGATAGATCAATGGTCAAATATGTCCAAAATACAAAATGTCAATGGCCAAATGTGATTAAATAAATTATCAGTGACTAAATATACAAATTTTAGATAGATGAGTGGCTAAATAGTGGCTTTTTTTATGATACCTTTGTTAGCTGTAAATTAATTTTGTTATTTAATAATACATTTGTATGTACATATGAATTGTGTGAAATTATAAAATACTCATTATGTAATGTTTTTTAATAATATAAGTAGTTGCTCACTAAGTGTTTAGTGGTTATTATGTTAAAAAATGAAGTATGAAGTTTTGGGTTCGAATTTTGGTATAAACTAAAAACTCTCAAAAAATATATAAATGATTAATGGTTTGAATGATAGACGCTTTTATGGTAATTGTAACAAAAATATAAACTATTTTTTAAAAGTTAATAGAGGTTAACACGGTCATGGAACTTAAACTTCTCATTTAATTTCGTTTGAGAGTTTTTTTTATAGATTAAATAAATTTTAATGAATGTTAACATTTTATATTCATTAATTTCGAAACCTTAACCTCCAACACGAAAGTTAATGGTAGTATCGTAAATATTTTAACTAATTACATCCGTTCACTTATAATCAATTCTATAAACTCACAAATATACTTAACTTTTAACTTTCATTTTCACAATTTTTCTTTCCATTCCGTTACTTTCATTAATTTTTTCTGATTATCACCTCTATTATAACCTTTTAAATCTCAAACAAAGGTTTGAGAAAACATATACGTTCACTAGGTACTATAAAATCTCTCGTTATGGAAGAGATTTAAATTTGAGTTTCAAATATTTACTTAAAAGGAAACCTGGAGTTTGAGCTCCTAGATATTTTTGTTTTCTATAAATTGTATTTCTTTTAAGTATCTATGTTGCTCAAAAAAAAAAAAAAGTATCTATGTTTGTCACAAATTCTTTTATAAATTTTTTTGAAACTTAGGAATCAACAGTATCTATCAAAGGAATATACTCAATGCCTTCTGAGATTATAGTTTGAGAATTGTTATTTTCTTTTTGTACAATTTGAATCGTGAAGTTGGATAGACGTTATGTATAGTTGTTCTTTTTTTTTTTTTGAAAGGTCGTTATGTATAGTTTATTAAGTTAAACTTTTGGTTAACTCTCTGTTACTTTATAGACTCCTTTTAAAAAAGAGTTACTTTAATGTTTTCTATTTTACTTTATTTTTATAGCAAAAAGGTACTTTATAAGGTGTAGGCTATGATCACTTTGTTTTTCTTTTACTTTGTCTATACTTTGTCTTTTTCACCATTGGATTAGTTTTTAACCCATGATCCAATGGTTGACAAAACAAAGTAATGGTTATTTTGTGAAAAACAAAGTGACCATAGAATATCCCACTTTTATAAATAAGGTAACCTTTGAGTAATTTTATTTAGTTTTGTGCAATTTAATTTATCATTGAATAAAAAAATAATTTATACATTAATTAGTGTACATTTTTCGTTACGATCAATTATTATTTAATAATTAAAAACTAGAGAGATTATAAAATATTATTAATGTGCCAAAAAATTTAACAGTAAAGGAGTTGCTATTAGTAGTTGTTTGGGTATAGTAAACGAAAATTACCTAGACGCTTAAAATTTAGAATTCGTTTTGAACCGATTCAACCGTTTAAATTGACATAAACGCTCAAAATCCGATTTTTGTTCAATTAGTTTTTTGATTATTCCATAATTTAGCCACTGAAGGTCTTTGGTCGTCTGGCTAACAACTAGAGAGTTTTATGGTAAACGATCGATTTAGGTCATGTTCTTTTTGGCTGAATTGAATTGAAATTACTGAATAGAACTGAAATTGTTGAATTGAATTGAAATTTCTGGAGTGAATGATTGAGTAGAACTGAAATTGTTGAACGGGATACAAGTAAAAAAGAAGGGGGGTTTATAAGAATAAAATGGCAGGGGTGGTAATTAAAAAAGAAAGAAGGCCCAAATATGGGAAAAAGACCGAATTGTATTATGTGAACAAGGAAGAGAAGAAAAGGAAAGGAATGGCAGCGGAGGCATTATGAAAGAAGAGTGGCCCAACTCAACTCAAGTGAAATCAAAATCCATTATTTAATCTGTGAATCTCAATTATATAATCACTTCACCCATCTTCATCTTCCTTGATTCATTCTGATTCTGATGGCGGATCTGAAGTCAACGTTCTTAGATGTGTATTCTCAACTCAAAACTGAGCTCCTCAACGACTCAGCTTTTGAATGGTCTCCTGATTCCCGTCAATGGGTTCAAAGGGTATGTTTCATTTTTTCAATTAATATAAAACCATCAGCTTTCCGCAATTGTTTCACTGCTTCCTTAATTTTAATTCCAAAGTTCGTCTCCGCAGTTTTCTCTAGAGTGTGGTTGATATGGGAAACTATTTCTGAGTAACGAATATTTTGTTGTTAGTTTTGGTTACTAACATGTTGGGTATTCTATATTTTCTGCAGATGTTGGACTACACTGTACCTGGAGGTAGGACTTGAAAATTTATATTGGCATAACTCGCATACGGAGAGTTGAATTCTTTATTTCTTCTTTGCAGGCAAGTTGAACAGGGGGCTCTCTGTGATTGACAGTTACAAATTGTTGAAAGGAGACGAATTAACGGAAGAAGAAATCTTTCTTTCTAGTGCTCTTGGTTGGTGTATAGAATGGGTATGCCTCTGATATGTCTGTTGTTACGAGTACCATTTTTCTTCCGGATACAAAATCATCTTGCTTTCTTACTTTGTTTTGCAGCTTCAAGCTTATTTTCTTGTCCTTGATGATATCATGGATGGTTCTCATACTAGACGTGGTCAGCCTTGTTGGTTTCGGTTGCCCAAGGTCAGAGAAAGTTATGAGCTTGTCCGTTTATATTACAGGAAGGTCCTTATTTCTAGTGAAATTACTGAAATCTTGTTGTGCAGGTCGGTATGATTGCAATAAATGATGGAATTATGCTTCGAAATCACATACCTAGGATTCTAAAAAAGCATTTCCGAGGGAAGCCATATTATGTAGACCTTTTAGATCTATTTAATGAGGTAATTGGCTATCTAATATTAATATGAGCTCCTTTTGGTTATTTTTATGGTGTTATAGTTTGCATTTTTATGTGTATACACCAGGTAGAGTTCCAAACAGCTTCTGGACAGATGATTGATCTGATTACAACACTTGAAGGAGAAAAGGATCTAAACAAATACACTTTGTCACTGTGAGTAAAACATTTCTACATACTTATCCCTAAACCGGATCTTTTTCTAGACTATATTAGTAGTTTTTGTTCTTGAGCTGATTTATTTGTTAACATATGATTTGGTTTGGAATTTTTGCAGTCACCGGCGTATAGTTCAGTACAAAACTGCATACTATTCATTTTACCTTCCTGTGAGTATGCACGAACTGATTTATTATTGTTGCTTATTGTACAGTGATTGTCTTTGGCCAACCTGAGTAGTTTCCCTGTCATTCAACTTCCATTCCTAAACTAAATTTTCTCAGGTTGCTTGTGCACTGCTCATGGCGGGTGAGAGTCTAGACAATCATATTGATGTAGAGAACATTCTTGTCCAAATGGGAATCTATTTTCAAGTACAAGTAAGTATTGACTTGATTATTCCAAATTTTCTCGGTCCTTTGTATCTTAGCTGTAGAACCCTGAATTCTACTGAGAAAAATTGAACTTGCATAATCTGTCATGAAAAAGGAATACCAAATCAGCTTGCTGATGTTACATTGTCAAGTCGAAAAAGTCGATCCGAATTTCATGCTCTGTATTGTTGGAGAAACTTGTATATTTACTTCAATTTTGGTGATCAAATAATCCTCATTTGTACCTATTATCCTTCGTTTTACTTTTTGTAGGATGATTATTTGGATTGCTATGGTGATCCTAAGACAATTGGTAAGGTAAGCGCTTAGCTGTATATTGATGAATTATTTATGTCAGTTAGTGGCTCGTGGGAAACCGGAAGGGGGGAAAAGCAGTTATAGTCTGTTGGTCTACATGGAGCTTCTGCTAATAACTTCTTTCGTAATTCAGATAGGGACAGATATCGAAGATTTCAAGTGTTCTTGGTTGGTCGTGAAGGCATTGGAAGTTTGTAATGAAGAGCAAAAGAAAGTCTTACATGTAAGAGCAAAAAATTCTTCATATCCTCATTATTTTGTTACTTGTTTCGAATACAAGGTAAGTTAGCTTCTTCATATTGCCTCATTCTTTAGGAGCTCTATGGGAAACCCGACCCAGAAAGTGTAGCAAAAATCAAGGTCCTCTATAACGAGATCAATCTTCAGGTCAGTCTTTTGATCTAATAAAATGCATGCTTTTTACATTTTTCAAGATGATGAATATGCTGTATTAGTACTTGATTTTGCATTGTTTTTTGTTGATATTTTGGGTTTTCACTGATCTGGATTGTTTAATTTGATCCGAATAGAGCATATTTTTGGAGTATGAGAACCAAAGTTACGAGAAATTAATAACTTCCATTGAAGCTCATCCTAGCAAGGCTGTGCAATCAGTGTTGAAGTCTTTTCTGGGAAAAATTTACAAGAGACAGAAGTAAAGAAAACAAAATAATCGGATTGAAGATGATGCCGAATAATGCAAGTTAAGTTAGTTTTACTGGTTTGTATCTGAATTTTCCTGATTGAGTTTGATTTGTATGTTGTTAGCATGTTGTTGAACATTTTGTATTTCGCAGTTTTGTTTTTTGTTTTCGCATATTTAAGAATTGAAGAAAGTTCTTTGTGATCGATAAGGTTTGAGCCATTTGATCTTATTAACCTTGTTTGTTTTCAGTATCATATTAGTGATGCTGGGTTGTTCATGGAGATATAAATAAATTGGGTTATTTGAATGATTTTCAAATATAGTTTTAGGCCCAAATTTTAGTTTGTGAGTTCACACTAAATGTGGCATTATTGGGAACTCTAAAATAAGATGAACTATATCATTAAGAAGAGAGTACTGCAATCTGAAATCTTGTCATGGGTAAATTAGAACCCTTCTAAAGTATAGGTTAACAATTGACATTTATAGGGATACAAATGTAATTGTACAGAGATAAATTACATGGTGTTTCAATCCTTTTGTGATATTTAAAATTTTAAATTAGATTCTTCTGTGATACTTTTATTCTGTTCAAAATTGAAGTCAGCATGAAAATGCAGTCCTAATTCTATCAAAAAATGACTCATTTATAGCCATAAAAGAAATAAAATGACTCATTTATAAATCATTTTTGTATTGAAATTCTTTCCAACTAACTTGATGGTGACTTTTGTTGGGAAGAATATTATCAAATAATTTGGCTGAGTAAAATAAATGATATTTCAAAGTAGAAATATTAGGCATAACTTGTAAGCTATGTTTATTTTGAAATAATCAATACTTTATTTCAACACCATTAGATCACAATTCACATACTCATGGTGTAAATGGATAAAATAATAGTCACTTTTTAAATAATAAAGTAATTATAGAAAAACTCGACTATTTAACTTATTTGTTCTATATTACACACACTTCTACTATTATTTCATATTTTTATTTTATTTTTTTCTTTTGAGCCTCTATATTGCCATACTATTTAATCCCTTTTCTCTACTTTTATTTATTTGTTAACTTTTTGTTCAATGGTTGAATAAAAGAAAATATTTAAAAGGTAAAATTTGTTTTTATAATATCATGTAGACTTTACCTTGTGGTCGTCCGGTCCTTGCTGGTGCCAACCTAGTTGGGATGAGTAAGGTCGTCGCTCTCTCGTGCAACCCGCTTTTACTCAAAAAAAGACTTTACCTTGTGAAATTAATTATATAGCTCTTGTAAAGTTTAAAACTTTATGTGTATTTTTATAATCATGAAAAAGGTTATGATTTCACATATGTTATATAATGTTGCCTTGTAGATATCCTGGGTATTTGTTTTCACAGGAGTTGTGTAGTGTAGGTTTTTAGCTGCCTTTTCTTCAATAAAAAAAATTGAAATTAAATTAAACAACAAAATAAAGTAGAAGGACCATGCATTGCAAAGATTATAAAACTCAAGGGGTTAAAAGGTAAAACCAAGTTGAGTATATATAAAATAATACTATGGCCTCAAATAGTATATATTTTCTATATTTTTTTTTAAAGTTAAGGAGTAGTGAGTTTTGACTTTAGTAAATAGAGTTAGTTGGTTGTTGAGAAAGAAAAAGAAAAAGAAAAAGGAAAAAAGCTTCCACTTGTTTTAGTTGTATCGAAAAAGGAAGTTACATTTTTGTCCAAATCATCAAATCATCAAATTCCATTCCATGTGCTAAATGTGAGTTGAGGTTCACAATTTATTTTATACAGTCATTCAACAATTTCTTACTTAAACAACTCTTTGATCTTTATTGATGTGGTACTTGGACTTTTAGGCCCACAGCACATCCACAATGCTGGCCCATTAGTCCAAAACTCCCACAGTATAATAAAACATCAAACAGTGTTCCGACAACATAATCATACTAGACGAGCCCATGCCAACCAGCCGAATACCTCGAATCCAAGCTACGAAACATGCATATCTATCTGTTTTAAGGCCAGGGCAAATTAAGCAGGTCAATAACTTTGTCAAAGTTCATAAAAGGAGAACTTGTCACACACCTAATGTTCCAAGATGAATTTCTGAGTGGATTCTATCTCTTACCTTTTTTGTACAATCTCAGTTGTCATTCAAATTGACTTTAACATCAGAGAGTTTGGACATAGATAAACATGTTTCACGGTGATATATTTATCGTGTATATCCAGCTTCAGTTAAACCTAACAATCTTGAGCATCTACATACAAATTACTTAATGAACTATTTTTAGTTTTTTTTTTTTTTTCTCAATCTTAATATTTGAGATTTTATTCCATAATCTTTAATTTTATATGGACAAGAGTTAAACTAAATATATATAATTTATAAAGGATTAAATATCTATTTGCCCCCTGTAATATTTAAAATTGTAGCTTTTGCTCCATGTGGTATGATTTGGTAACATTTGCTCCTTATGGTATCCAATTTTGTCATTTTTGCCCCATGATGGATGGAAATTAGATAAATTCTATTACATAATGTCATTTCAAATTGTAAATTTAGCAAATTTGATGGCATAAATCTATGAAAATATGATAATTGAACTGATCGAGAAACTAAATTTTTTCATTTTTCATCCATCAGAGGGCAAATGCCACCAAATTGGATACCACAAGGGGCAAATGTCACCAAATCATACCACAAGGGACAAAAAACAAAATTTTGAATACCACAAATGGCAATTAAGTGTTTAATCCATTTATAAATGGTTTTTAAGAATTAAACACACTTTGCATGAGCTATTAACAAATTGCCCAAGTATTTAAATATCTTGACCTGAACAATTTTAACTATGTATTATTAAATAAGACCTTATAATAAAAAAACTACATATTTAGCTAACCTATAATTATGTTACCAAAAAAAAAAAGCTAACCTATAATTATAATGAATATAAAATAAACTACACACATTTTTTTAATGTGGAGAAAATGGAAGGTTTCAATTATGAAAGAGATCATAATTGAGAAAACTTAATCTAATTACAAATGTGAAGAGTTACTTTTAACGTTCAAAGTTCAGGAGGACTGTTGAAGTTTTTTGGATAAATTTAAAAATTTATATAAAATAAATCAAAAGTATGATACTCATTGTTAGGTCATCACATTTGACGCTTTTAATTTTTTTTACTTATAAGTAACAAAATTAAAACACAATTCTTATTTATTAAAAGATAAGTACAAACGTCATTTTAACAAAATTAATTTATTTTTTTAAGCCATTGACTTGTAATTAGTTATCCTATTACGAATTATGGATAAGATAATGTATCCTTAGTCTGATTATTCCTACAATATTAATACGTGGCATTATTAATTAACACAATTACGTAATCATTACAACCATCACTAGTTAAAACAAAACTAGAAACAGTACCAAGTTTCAAAAAATTTGCAACGTTCTTCAATAAATCCTTTTTCTTAAGGAATCTGAATGAAATAGCATCAAAGTTTAACTAGTCATTAAAAGTTTAAATATTATACATTCACATTTGTTCTTTTTTTTCCTTACCACATACATTATTCCTGAATCTCAAAATTTCAACATGTTTATGAATTTATAACCCATATGTTTTTGTTCAAAATATTATACTAAATTTTCATATTTTTGTTTACAAATGATTTCATATTTTTATTTGATTGCTCCTAATAATCGTTTAGTTTAAAAGTTGTATCAAAAGTCGTAAATATAGTAGATCATATATTATTTTCAAAATTTGTAGCTCATGGTATATATCATAGGTTCGAACCTTGTATATTTTCATATCATTAATTTTGAATTTAAGAAGCTATTAATCGCAATAAAGTCATTAAATTTGTAGGTTTTATAAGTGAAAATCCACCAGTAGAAAACGTGACTTCGACAACAATGAAACTCCAAGAAGAAGTTATAGAACTAATTTTTCAGGCGGCAATATGAAAATTAAGCATAAATACCCTTATTTTTTTATTACATTATAATTTAATCAAAGATAGTCCGAACCACTCATAATATCATGACAATTTATACATTTTGATGAGTATTTTCAATGAAATTCATACATTACCATATTTGTCGATATAACATGACCGTTAAAGTTAGAGCTGTCAATTTCTGACACGATAACATAGTTTACAAAGACATCTTGATTGACACGATTGCTACTTTTTTCATCATTTATATCATATATAATCATGTAGAATACATAAATGAACATAACATGTTTATGACCTGCTAATTCGAATTGACACTGCAAGTAAGTGATTAGTTTCTTTTTTTTTGGCTTTCATCCGGTATTTGACTCACATTGGACCGGCTAATCCGAATTCGAGACAGGTCTAAGGATTATGGTATTTAAATTTCTCTCAATCACCGTTGTGAGAGATCGATTCACAGATCTCCCTATCAAGCGCAAACTCATACTACCGTTGTGCTAAGTCAGTGATTAATTACTCACACTCAAATACGAGATCCATGAATGTTGAAGCCTAATTAGTCTACATAGGAATATTATATTTAGTCTTTATAGGAATATTTGTATTTGATTTATTTAAATTGTATCCTAGTTATGGTAGGAAAGATTTTCCTAATTTGTGTAGGACGATTTGTATACTATATCATGAATAAGAATTGGAGAGGCAAATTTACTGTCAAACTTAACATATTCCTATAAAAACTAAATATAATATTCCTAGGTAGACTAATTAGGCTTCTAACAATGAAAAATAAATAAAACAACATTCAACTTGTTTTAAATGTATTATAGTGTATTTATCTTGAATTGCCAAATGATTTAATCTTTTTTCTTTTAACACCAATTGATTTATTTAACTTGTTTATTCTAAAAAAAGTTAGTGTTGGTTGAGAAAAGCATACACAAAAAGTCAGACCTGATTTTGTACGCGCAGTTGCCCAGTTTGAAAAAAAAGGCCTTTCTTTTCATTCATTCATCAAACATAACCAAAAACAAAAATAAACGTAAAGGTACATACGACATTAAAAAAAAGTCTGTCTGCTTTCTCATCTTCCAAATTAATCTCTCCATCCTTAAAATTAAATTCCCTTGTCTCTCTGATTCTAATTAATTTATAACTCCCATTATTATTCCCAATTCACCCTTCCATCCTTATCCATTTTTGCAAAATTATTCTTCATTTGTAGATCAATTTTGCAGTTATGATCCCACGGCACTCCCCATTTTTCTCCTAACAATATTTCAACAATTCCTTTCTGGGTTTTCATCAGCCATTGATTTCCTTATCTGGGTCTGTTTCTAATTTCTAAAATGAGGCTTCTTGTTCGTGTTATTGAAGCTAGAAATTTGCCCCCAATGGATCCAAATGGGTTAAGTGATCCTTACGTTAAAGTGCAGTTAGGGAAGCAGAGGTGTAAGACCAAAGTTGTTAAGAAGAGTTTAAATCCAACTTGGGGAGAGGAATTTAGTTTCAGAGTTGAGGATTTGAATGATGAACTTGTGATTTCTGTGTTGGATGAGGATAAGTATTTTAATGATGAGTTTGTTGGCCAGATTAAGGTTCCTGTCTCTTTGATTTTTGATGCAGATAATAAATCTCTTGGTACTGCTTGGTATACTCTTCAAAGGAAGCATAAGAAGTCTAAGAATAAAGATTGTGGTAACTTTTTTCATCACTTTATCTTAGTTTTGTTTGTGTTTTGCTGTTTTGATTAATGGTTTCCTAAATTGGGTTCTTGAGTTGCTTGCTTTTTGTTTCCTTTTAGGGTTATTGGATTAGTTTTCTCTTATTGTTAATTGAAATTTGAGCTTAGATGTTTGCAGAAGGTTCAGATTTTGCCCCAATGTAGGATTTTCTTATGTGTGTTTCTCGGACACTCATCTTTAGTTGTGTTTCAGCATTTCGTGTCCGTTTTTTGTTTCCATTTGAAGCCTATCTTATGAGGCTTATGTTTTAGGAATAATGTTTCTCTGTGTCTGTGCAACATAGGGTGTAGTTTAAAATACAAGTTATCAGCATTGTTTTCAGAAGATTCTGATTTTGCCCTAATGTAGGATTTTCCAATGTGGTGTAAGTAATCTATGTTTCCCGGACACTCAGTCTTTAGTTGCGGTTTGTGTCCGTTTCCATTTGAAGCCTATCTTATGAGGCCTTTGTTTTAGAAATAATGTTTCCTGGTGTCTGTGCAACATAAGGGGTAATTTAAAATACAAGTTCAATCAGCATTGTTTGCAGAAGATTCTGATTTTGCCTCAATGTAGGATTTTCTTATGTGGTATAAGTAATCTATGTTTCCTGGACACTGCTCTTTAGTTGCGTTCCAGCTTTTCGTGTCTATTTTTGTTTCCATTTGAAGCCTATCTTATGAGGCCTATGTTTTAGAAGTAATTTTTCCTGTTGTCCTTGCAACATAGGGTGTAATCTGAAATACAAGTTCAATCACCATGTTGTTCTTAGACAGTTGATATATCCTGCATAATTTACTAAATGGGGTTTTAAATGTTTTTCTTTAACAGGTGATATTCTTTTAGGCATAAATTTTTCTCAAAATAGTTCATTTGTTGATTTGAGTTCTATTGATGATCGTGCCTCGCTGCCCAGGAAGAGTGCAGAGATGTCAGAATCCCCATCCAGGTCAATATGTGGACCTTCAGTTTCATCCTCGGAGGAGGTCACTTCCACTAAAGACGATAAGGCTGCTTGCCAAAAAAAATTTGCTTCAAGGATTGCTCAGATATTTACTAAAAGTATAGAGGCAACAGCAAGCTCTGATGGTAAAAGCGTTGACGATTCAGAGCCACCTGAGACTATTGGATCCGAGCTTTCTGATGATCACTCAGATGATTCCTCCATGCCGCCTGGTGACTTTTTAGAGCTAATGAAGACAATGGAATCTAAAGATTCGGGTAGTGAAACTCCAAATAATCTACCGGGTGGAGTACTTGTGGATCAATCGTATATGATGTCCCCACACGAGTTAAATTCTCTACTGTTTTCACCTGACTCAAGTTTCCCAAGAGCATTGGCAGAGGCTCAGGGGAGCACAGAACTGCAAGTTGGGGCTTGGAAATTTGAGAATGGCGGGGAGAGCTTGAAAAGATTGGTTACTTTTATCAAGGCTGCAAGCAAACTAATCAAAGCTGTTAAAGCCTATGAGGACCAAACATATGTAAAAGCCGATGGGAAGAATTTTGCTGTTTCAGTAAGCGTGGGTACTCCAGATGTGATGTACGGAGGCACATTTAGGACTGAATTACTTTACTGCGTTACCCCTGGGCCAGAGCTTCCTTCAGGAGAGCAAACTTCTCATTTGACAATATCTTGGCGAATGAATTTTTTGCAGAGCATCATGATGAAAGGTATGATTGAAAATGGAGCTAGACAAGGGTTAAGGGATAGTTTTGAGGTGTTTGCGTCTGTGTTATCGCAACATGTTAAGCCAGTTGATATGAAGGAAATGGGATCCACAAAGGACCAAGTTTTGGCTTCGTTGCATGCGGAACCCCAGTCAGATTGGAAACTAGCTGTTCAGTATTTTGCTAATTTTACTGTAGTTTCTACGTTTTTTATTGGACTATACGTAGTTATCCACATCTGGCTATGTCCTTCTAGCGTAATTCAAGGGTTAGAGTTTGTGGGGCTTGACTTGCCTGATTCAATTGGTGAAGTCATTGTTTGTGGTGTTCTCGTTCTTCAATGTGAGAGGGTGCTGCTTTTAATTTCTCGGTTTATGCAAGCTAGAGTACGAAAAGGTAAGTTTTTTACACTGTTTAGAGCCGAAGAATTAGTTTGCAATTTCTCCAGATCATTATTTTCGTTACTTGTAGGAAGTGATCATGGAGTCAAAGCACAAGGAGACGGGTGGCTTCTCACCGTTGCGTTAATGGAGGGGAATAATTTGGCAGCCGTGGATTCAAGTGGCTTTTGTGATCCCTACGTGGTATTCACCTGTAATGGAAAAAGTAGAACCAGCTCGATTAAGTTCCAGAAATCTAGTCCTCTGTGGAATGGTGAATTATATTGTTCTTTACAGACGTGCCATTAACAAAATTTTGGGATTAGTCATCTTGATGGGAATTTCTTGGAATTTGCAGAAATATTTGAATTTGATGCAATGGAGGATCCTCCTTCTATGCTGGATGTGGAAGTTTTTGATTTTGATGGGCCTTTTGATGAAGCAACGTCTCTGGGTCATGCTGAAATTAATTTTCTAAAATCTAATGTATCAGATCTTGCTGATGTGTGGATTCATCTTAATGGCAAGTTAGCACAAGCATGCCAGTCGAAGCTACATTTACGGATTTTCTTGAATAATACACGAGGTAGCAATGTTGTTAAAGATTACTTGAATAAGATGGAGAAGGAGGTCGGGAAGAAGGTAAATAGTCCTATTCTGCACTAGATTTTAACATCCCAAATTTTCTTGAATGGATCATCTGTTAATGGAATGTATGTGCAGATAAACTTGCGTTCTCCGCAAACCAATTCAGCATTTCAAAAGCTTTTTGGCCTTCCTCCCGAAGAATTTCTCATCAATGATTTTACTTGTCATCTAAAGCGAAAAATGCCCTTACAGGTATTATTGGTGTTCTTATAGTATCCCAAAACTATTAGTTGAGTTAAAATGGTGAAGTTTTTGACTTTATTTTGTTTTGGGACAGGGTCGTTTGTTTCTCTCAGCAAGAATATTCGGTTTCCATGCAAATTTATTCGGTCACAAGACTAAATTTTTCTTCCTTTGGGAGGATATAGAAGACATCTTTGTTGATTCTCCTACATTATCTTCAATGGGTAGTCCGATTATTGTTATAACTCTTCGGCTAGGAAGAGGTGTGGATGCTAGGCATGGGGCAAAAACGCAAGATAAGGCGGGAAGACTGATATTTCATTTCCAGTCTTTTGTTTCTTTCAGCGTTGCTCATCGGTAATTAACTAATACTATATGGTTGCTTTATATATATGTATATAAAAAGAAAAAATTCAGAATGGTTTTTAATAATTACACAGAACAATCATGGCTTTGTGGAAGGCGAGATCATTGAGTCCCGAACAGAAAGTGCAAATAATTGAAGAAGAAGAAGAATCAGATAGCAAATGCCTCCAAAGCGAAGAAATTGGATCCTTCCTGGGTGTTGAGGATGTCAACCTTTCCGAGGTTTATTCTTCAGCTGTTTCTGCCCCGGTAAGTTCTTTCTTCTCATTTGTAATTTTACCCCCAAGTTATATGTCATTAATATGGTTCATCTATTTTTATCTTCAGATGAATTTCGTTATGGATTGTTTTAGTGGGGGTGAATTGGAGCGAAGAACAATGGAAAAAGCTGGTTGTCTTAACTATTCTTACACTCCATGGGAATTAGAGAGGGCCGATGTTCACGAGAGGCAAATTTATTATAGATTTGACCAGCATATATCCCGTTATAAAGGGGAAGTAACTAGCACACAACAGAAGTACCCTATACCGGACAAGAAAGGTTGGCTTGTGGAAGAGGTTATGACTCTCCATGGAGTTCCACTTGGCGACAATTATAATGTATGGCTATATTTCCTTTTTCGCCATTTTTTATTATCCGGTGAGATTGGTTCTTATGTTTTTATTCTCTGTAGCTTCATTTGAGATACCAGATTGAAGATTTGCCGTCAAAACCGAAAAGCAGTTATTTACATGTATTTATCGGAGTAGCGTGGTTAAAAAGCACCAAGCATCAGAAAAGGATAACGAAGAACATCGTCTTGAATATGGAAGACCGGATGAAGGTGATTGTTGGTGTGATTGAGAGGGAATATTTGAACAAGTAGGGAAGAACAGATATTTCGATTTGAAGGTTGATTTTTATACTCCTGCTAAAGTAAACATTCTTGGTTTGTTTACTAATTGTGCATGTCACAATTGCAATTTTGCATAGCTGTTGTATATAATTTAATTTATTCAAAAGTAACACTAACATTTTATTTAATGGAAATACAAATGGGAAAATTAAAAATACTGATACATTCATATGGAGCTTAAAATAGCTGAATTTGAATGTAGGTAATTTTTTTTATTTATTTTGTAGAATTGTAAATAGCTGTATAATAATAGTACTTGTTTCTCATCATTTGAGGTACATATGAATCTTTCTCTTTTATTTATTTAAATTCTTTCTCATCATTTGAGGTATATATGAATCTTTCTCTTTTATTTATTTAAATTTTAACACATTTAGTCTTTCGAATTTTATATTATTCTTTCTATTCATTTGTAGAACTGTAATTTACTCGCATTCTATTTGTTTATGGCTTGTAACTTTTCAATTTTTCTTTTCTTACTTCTTTATTTCTTTTTACTTATATGTCAAAAAAGACACAAAGTATTGAATTCGATTTAGTTCAATTTCAAAACATTTAATTTTTATTATTATTATTAATGACTTATTGAAAATTACGTATGATGTGGAAACACGACATGAAAATAAATAAGTTAACACATTGAAGATGCCACTTTGATATAGTTTTTCCACCTGTAAACTCAAAAACACAACACGAACACGACAAGAATCCTGATAGGTTAAACGGCTGAAAGTTTGAATTTTGATATATTTTACCATTTGTGACTCGAAAATACAACAAAACTCCAAATAAATTAACATTTGAAAGTTGAGACTTTGATATTTTACGCCTTACAATCTAAAAAAAACGACAAGAACAAAGAACGTGTTAACACATTGTGGATTGAATGTTGATATATTTTACAACTTATGACCTAAAAACACGATACAGACACATATGCGTTAAAACTTTAAAGATTACTTTTGATATATTTTACGACTTATGACCCGAAAACACGACACGGGCTTGGGCAGCTAACACAAGGAGGATGAGGATTGGCATTAACAAAAAAGCTACAGCCGCGTTTGGTTGGGTTCCTCCGTAATGTCCTTTCTTCCTTCCCTTCCCATCCCGCCGGAATCTCTTCTCCCCCTCAGGTAAAATTCTATGAATCTAATTATACCTTCTCTTTTCAATTTAAGCTCTGTATCTTCCTTTTATAATTACCCTCTAATCAAATCTTAAGTTTTAATGAAGTGGGTTTTGCTTCTTTCGGACCCATCATAGATGTTTCGATTTAGTTTTGATCATCTGATGAAAAAGCTCGTCTTTTTAATGGGTTTTGTTAATGTAATTTTTTCCACTGATTAAAGCTTAATTCTTTTGTGCTTCAAGTTAGGAAACACGGGAGGGTGCAATGTTTCGTGACTCGTGGGAGGGATTCTACTTGAATTAGTGCAAATTCAGTAGTATCAAGGTTGTTTCTTTGTTTAGTATTGAAAGCCGTGGTATAGGGATGTCGTGTTGAGATTGATTTTGGAGGACCTTATTAGGAACAGAGAATGTATGGTCGAGGAGGTCTTGATCGGTTTAGAAAGGCGCAATCCTCGGATCCATTCTCAGTTGCTATCAATTCAGCTCCTAAGGCCCCTGCTCAACATGCTGCTAAACGAGTTTCGAGTACCTCTATACCCTCTCAGCAAGCTCAACTACAGAAGCAGCTATCAGATGTTCCTCAAAAGCCAGTTGCTTTAGAGGCAGCCCCATTGGTGGGGCAGACGCAGCATTTGACGCAAATTGGAGGGGGGCAATCAACTTGGCAGCCACCGGATTGGGCGATTGAGCCTCGTTCGGGTGTTTATTATCTTGAAGTTTTGAAGGATGGTGAGGTGCTTGATCGGATTAATTTGGATAGACGTAGGCAGCTATTTGGGAGGCAAGCTCATGCCTGCGATTTTGTGCTTGATCATCAATCTGTTTCTCGCCAACATGCCGCTGTGGTTCCTCACAAAAATGGAAGGTTAGGTTTTACAGTTTTTCATTGATGTTGATGCTGCATTTTAACTTGTGGAGTCAACCTCATTCAGAATCTCCTCCCAGTTAGCATTTAAGTAAATGGTAACTGTGTAGAGTTAATAATTGTTGTATTTTATGCACATAAATGATATCACCCTATACTTTGTCTATTGGCTTCTTCTCCTCGCAACATCATTATATTTTTTTTGTCGATATTGATGCATAACTTAAGAAAAGTGAAGTCTGTGTTTTAGTGTTTGATGTGTAATTGTGAATAATCTGATTATTACTACCAAAAGCTTTTTAGCAATCTTACTTTAATCGATCGAATATTTGTTTGGTCTTGTGAAAACAAGTGGTTTCATGGCACGTTCTACCTTTTTTTCTTTTTAGGTGTATACTGCTACTGCCAACCTTTAAATCTAGCATTAGGTTGGCATCTCGTCACTGAGTGAAACAAATAGGAAAAAGAAAATTTGCGGAAAGTCTTGAAGACCAGAAATCTTAAATCAGATAATTTGGTTTCAATATGGGTTTCTGAGTTCTTATTATGAACTTCAGTTATCTTTTTGTTTTCTAGGTTTAGGATGCCATGATGGCCTAAATTGGTTGAAACTTTACTTGCTTAAGAATGATTCCTAACTAGTGCAGCAATATGGTTATATAGTTACGTTATATACATTTCTGATTTAGGATCAAGATAATTGAAGTCAAGTATTGAATAGTTGGAATGTAACTATGGACTAGAGCATTTTGAAAGCTTCATGTTTGAACTTATTATCTTCTGTTGATGAACTTAGCTCTGTTATTTCTTTGTTGCAAGATTTTGTGGTTCTCTTCAGCCTCAACTTAGGTTTCATAAAGTGAAAAGTTCTTAAGATTCATGTATTTTTAACTACTGCAGCATATTTGTAATTGATATGGGGTCTGCGCATGGGACATTTGTGGCAAATGAGCGATTGACCAAAGATACTCCAGTTGAGCTTGAAGTGGGTCAGTCTCTTCGGTTTGCTGCATCAACGCGAACTTATATCTTGAGAAAGAATAATGCTGCTCTTTTCTCACGTCCACCACCGCCTTCAGAGATTGATCTACTGCCACCGCCTGATCCATCTGATGAAGAAGCTGTTTTGTCTTATAATACGCTTTTAAATCGTCATGGCCTTAGCAATCCTGATCTCATGTCAAAATCTAGCAGCTCATTAACTAGAAGAGACGAAAGTACATCTGGCCGAGCTACAAAGAGAGTTAAGAAAGCAAGGGTGACTTTTAGAGATCAAGTCGGGGGAGAGCTGGTTCAAGTAGTTGGGTATTCAGATGGTGTAGATGTAGAAACAGAACCTGGTCCAATAGGTGTAACAGAAGGAAGTCTAGTCGGGAAATATGAATCCCTTGTACACACTACAATTATACCCAAAGGTAAGGAACAATTATCAGAGAAGGAAAATAATACTTCTCAACTAGGTGTTACTAATAAATTGCAAGAAGTCTTTAAAAAGGTCAGAACTCCTTCCAAAGGTGGTGGGATGTATGATAACCTTTACGGAGAAGCTTTTCCTGGTAAATTAGGGTCTTCATGGGCATATTCTTCTTCTGTTACATCTAATGATAAGCAGGATCCACCAATTAAAGACGTTCAACAGAAGGTTACGAACAACTCCAGCTCACACAAGGATGATGTTGACGATGATGATGATTTGTTTGGTGACTAATTGAAGAGAGTTGCAAGGATCGTACTCCGGAGAAGAGCAGTGGTTTGGCATTGTTCCTCTGGAAATGTGAATTTTTGTTGTAATTGGTAAGAAATTTTATCCTTGTAGAATCACGCCCTTGTGACGTTATTTATTGATAATTTACACTCTAAAAGGGTACTGATTTGAAATCTTTTGACCTAGAAGAAAATGCACTAGATTTTTTTGGTTGGGATGCAATATAATTGTACAGTTTCAGTTCCCGTAGGATAGTACGTCTTATGGCAAACTGTCATGTCATTATGGATAGTGGAGCTACTTGAAAGCTTTATGAAAAGGTTGTCTATCTTTATTTAGTCAAAGCAAGAAGCTGATATTATCTTCTTGCTTACTGCTAATCTGAATACACGAGCTAGCTGTTTAACCTGTTTGTTTGTTCTAATCCATATTTCTGTGAAGGGTACCTTCTATGTACTATGTACCTACAGCCGATATGGATGAAGTTTCACAAACAATGTGCTGTTTGTTACTTCCCAATTGCTTATTTTATTGTTTATCAATCGAATGTGGATAAAAGTATCCATACTTTTTGGTATTTTGTTCCGAATATTGTAAACTTACAAGCAACTTCCATTGAAGTGATTTACTAGGTATAAAATCACAGGTTGAGCTGAAGATGCAACATAAACAGCTTATTTGTGTACTTTTTAGTCATTTGGCTGCTGATTAGGGAGCTATTAAGTGAACACTTTTGCTAAATGGTAACAGTAAATGGCAGTGGTAAAACAAATTTCAGCATCTTTGTTACTAAAGCCATCTATTTTTATTCACCTTGGTTGGTCAAAAATCAAGAAGCAAAGAGTTAAAGTAATTGACTGAAAATAAAATAGAGCAATAGCTTTGTGGGCCAACAAAAAAACCAAAGGCCTTAGAACATTTAAACATGGAAACTGAATGTGATTTGTTTAAAAAAAAAATGCAGAAATAAATGTTTAATATCGTATGGACCGTAATATATTTGCATCCTTGTAATCAACTTCCATTACTCCAAAGAATCTCTAGTGGAATTCTTTCTAAATAAAGATAGAAAGAATAAGGAGAATTGGATCCAAATGAGGTTTGTGGATCGATCCCCACAATGGCAATTGGAAGGAGTTTAAATACCATAATTCTTGAACTAACTCCAAATTCAGATTATTGTGGGTTCGAAATACCGGATGAAAAACAAAAAAATTGACAATACAAAATGAAAAAAAGGAAAAAAAAGGTTAGATAATGCGTTGGAAGGCACCAACTGATTAAACGCAGCCGTATTTAGGAACAGTATTGACTTTTGGAGTATATATATAGGGGTAGGCCAATTTTGCAATAGAGTAGAGGTTGACTATACCCATTTTAGAAAGAGCTACAACAAAATCAAACCTTACGTTGACCTCTTTTTAAGGAACAAAGTGTCACTTCTTATTCAACTATTGTCTATTACATCTTTAACATTGGATCTTTATTGCATGTCTATTTGGTTTTCTTAGCTTATCACTTAATCATCTTTTATATTATTTGTTAATTGCAAATTAAGAGAACCAATTAAGGTTGTTTTGAGTGACTAAAGATTTTAATTCATTTGAGTAGATTTCAGCTTCGAGTCTTAAAAAAATTTAATTGAAAGAGAAACTATTTAAAAGACTCTGATGAGTCTTATATTGAATAATTGAATAAAAGTGAGTGCAAACTAGATATGCAATGATTTACATTTTAGTATTTATACTATTTCTTATATATCTTACGCAAAACAATTGTACTCTTTACTTATTAGTATTTATACTATTCTTTATACATCTTAAAAAAAACAATTGTACCCTTCAATTTTAGGAGAATTGGAGGCTACTAGAGGATAAATTGGATTGTCAGATTAAAATTGATGAACAATGAACTTATTATTAATTTTTATATTAGGAAAAGGACACGGTTTGAGTTTCACTACCAATATTGAGAGGAAACTTGTTTCCATAACCCATTAAATTGTTCTCATAAAACTAGATTAGTCAGTATCTAATGGTGTGTCGAAAACTAGTTGTACAAATTTTAAAAAAATAAGAATTTTTTTTGTATATAAGTTTTAGAATTTTTGTTTTTTACAAACTAAATTTATAAATTGAATACTGTTAAGGCTAACATTAATTAGTTTCTAGAGGCTAAGAAGAGGACACACAAGGCTAAGCTTTTCAAAAGACATACTAGAATACATGATAATGACCATAGCTGATCCAATTTACAAACAGATAGAAAAAAGCATTAATTAAGGTTAATGATGTTTATCATGCTATAATCACTATAATTACACCTTCATATTCATTCATCAAATAATCATATCATATGTCAAGGCAAACACACACCTAGGTGGCGTGGTTTTAAACAGCCAAAGCCAATGACATCCACTTTTTTTCCTCTAAACATCACTTTGCCGGAGTTAATCATCATTATCAACTAACTTAGTTATCTGTCTTATGTTCTACCAAATTAATTACTGGATCAGTAAAAGATAAATAAATAGACAAGTTATATGAGGGTATCTACAAATTTGGTACAAAAGCCTAATGACTTAATTTTGGATTACTGGAAGAATTTATATTCCAATGTAAGAGTAAATAGCAATAACATAAGAGTTTATGGAGCTCTATTAATCACTAAAGGAGTATGGACAATGAAAACGCTCTAAAATCTCTCAACGTTTGGAGATCGGGAGTTTGCTAATCATATTGAGGGTGCTAAATTAATGTCGTACGGTTGTCATATGGTAGCTATTGTATGTCATTGCAACAATTTCTCTTGCTTCCTCATGCCAAATTTGACTTGATAATCTTAATTGAGTGTAGATATTGCCTTCCCTAGTCCGAATGAATTCTGAAACGATATAAGAAAGAAGACATCTAAATAAAAACAGTTCAAACATCCATTCCAATAAAAGATATGATAAGCAGGTGGTCCTTGTTGCTTTTTTTTCTCTTCTCTTTTTGCTTGTTAATGACATAAATTGATGCACAATTTATGAAATATGGACCCAAATCCCCTCATCTCAAACCTTTTCAAGCCAAGAAGAAATTGACACATGCAAGACGTATGACAACACACAAAAAAAACCTATACGTAGTATGACGTGTGAGGAATGTAAAACTAGACACAAGACCCAATATATATGAACTAACACAGAGTTTGCTCCCATTTGTCTAAATACTCTCAATAACACGAAGTCGTCCATAAGTCAATATATGTTCCGACATCCATCAGTATTAAGATGACCAAATAGTTCGACGCATATTTATGCATTTGAGTATTTTTCCTCAAGAGTTAGGTACACACATTTATAATCTCTATTATGCTCACTTATCGCTTTTATCAAGTTACTAACTTGATCGTTGGAGTGTAATTCGAGAATCACTCCAGACACAAGAGTACCGATAAAACTAAAATCTTGCATTTTCACTAATGTATGATATCAAACATGGCCCCAAGTTCCTCAAATCAAAGCCTTTAAAGCCAAGTAGAGCTGACTTACACATAAGATGAAAAAAAAAATCAAAGAATCTCACTCGAGTGAAACAAGACTCAATATACAATGAGTCAACACAAAGCTCGCTCCATTCGTCCAAAGGCTCTCAGTAATATGAAATTCACAAGTCAAATATAGGGTCGGGCACCATCAACATTAAGACGAATGATAATTTCAAAGATATTTATGTAATCTCCACTTAGAAGACCTCCATATATAATCTCTTACCAAGTTATTAATAGTTGAAGACTGAATTAGTGTTAACCAGAAGATTGTTCCCCATGCAAGAGAAAAGCCTCATTAAATTTAGAAATCTCGCTTTTTTTAATTAATGAACAATATAAAATATGGATCCAATATTAGATAAAGAAAAATGTTGTTGGGCTTTAACTATCAAATCGAGTTTTTCGTTCAATCAGTTAAATAATATGATATCATAGCATTTAACATATATTAAATGGTCTAGAGTTTGAATCTTAAATCTTTATTTATGATTAAATCTAACAAACAATAAAGGTGTGTGTTGTATACACTTCAACTTTAGAAAAGAATTCACGTGAAATGGTACATTAGATTAAAAGATGTTATTTCGTCTCTTGAAGCGAAGAAGTGAGAGAGGAGTAAAGAAAGAAAGAATCCTACACGTATGAAACATTAAGCAACATAATCTAATTGACTTTGAGAGACCTAACTTTGTCTATGTTTGGCCTCCAAAACAACCAACCAGGCAAATCCCATCAAAGAAGAATCTAACGGCAAGAAGACAAGACACGTGGCCGACATGCAAATCAGAGGGATGAAAGAAGAGAAGAGGAGAGGATGGTCATAGTGGGGAGAAGCATCATCATACCACACACAAGAATAGGATCTTTCTACAATTGGTCCCTCTAAGCAGGGGCTCTTACTCCACTTCCCACTTGTATTTTTTGCATGCTTTTTGTGATTTTAATCATGCATCTCCCATTTTCAATTTCTTATCATTTTTCTTTTTAATATCCCTTCTTAAAAGAGACTAATTATTTCAAATAAAAGAGGACTAGTTTTTACTTTCTTTGTTTTGAAATTTTAAGGATAAATATTTTAATGTTTTTACGGTATGATAAACAAAAGGAATTTGACTAAAACCTTTTTGCCCCTTCATTAAATTAACATGTCCAATTGTGAAAAGTTGCAAACATATTATTACGAAATTTCAATAAGAAATAGCTGATGCGAGTAGAAGAAATTCAATTAAAAATTGTAGAATTTCGCATTTTTCAAATCAATCAAATAGCGTGAAGTTATGTGTTGTTTTAAGGGGAGTTTGTTTCTGCGTTTCGATGTTGCCTTTTGCTTTTTCATCCAAAAAACAGTTGCTTTGGAGTTTGGTTTGGAATTAGTAAACGTTGCTTTTTAAGTAAAAAAACAACTGCTTTTCAAGAAGCAACAATATATTGTTTTTCTAAAAAAAAAAATCTGCAAATCTTATTTTACTTTATTATCCTTTGTGTTTTACATTAATAAAAAAAATACAATATGTCTAAATTAGTCATTTTATATTCTAATAGCAACAATTAATTATAATTTTACTAAACACTAATAATGAAACAACAAAACGCAAACAACAAACCGCAAACATGAACAACAAACAGCAACCAGGAGCAGCAAACAATAAACAGGAACAGCTGCACCAAATGAGCCCTTAGTGATTATAATAGTAATATATTTTTATTAGTTATTATACGTGCATCTAAACTTTTTAGTTTCATTAGGGGCCAGGTAGGGGAGAGCAGAACCGAACCGAAAACCGAAAACCGATAAGAACCGACTCGAACCGGACCGAATTGAAATTCGGTTCAGTTCCGTTCTTTATTTTAAGTTCATTTGGTCCTCGGTTCGGTTCGAGTAAAGAACCGAATAAATCCGGACCGAATTAGAATGTTAATTTTTTATTTATTTATTTACATGTTTTTACAAGTATTATATGACAAAATCTACAATGTCCTAATTTTATTGTAGGTTCAAGTTCAAATTTGAGTCGTAAATTTTAATTTTTGAAATTGGTTGTTAAACATCAAGACCATTTCTTTTGTTTAGACTTTTGGTTGTGTTTAATATTTATATTAACATATTAGACTATTCAAAACATAAGTGTTTATGTTGGTTTAATTGTTGTTTTTATTTTTTAATGATTCATTAAACACTTCAACCTTTATTGTTTACATTGCTTTTATTTAAATTAGTGTAAATGTAGACGGTTTATTTTAAGAAAAAAAAAAGGAGAAATAATGATATTCGGTTTAAACCTGGACCAAACCGAACTGGACTGAAATATTTCAGTCCGGTCTAGAACCAAATCGAATTCGAATTCAGTCCAGTCCGGTCCAAAAAAGAGAGCCTAATTTAGTCCGATCCTATTCAGTTCGGTCCGGTTTTTAGACCGGACCGGACCATGCTCACTCCTAGGGCCAGGTCTTCTATAACTCCATGTTAACTCATTTTTTATTGATCTATATATCGAGATTATTGTAAAATTTCTCTTGGTACAATATATGATTCATCAAATGTTGTCCAAAATATCATGTATAGAACCATCATGAATTCATGACTAGTAAAAGAGAAAAAAAATATGTAAAAATAATTAAATTTTAGTAGCTAGAAATTCAAGAAAATGATGATAACGTGTGTATGATATATTACCATGTTGACTAATCCTAGCTATCCACACTTTCTCTCTCTACTTGTGTAAATTTATGCCTCTCTAATGGTGCTTCCATGAGATACCCACTAAACCCTCACTTCATTCCCTTCATTAATTGCAGAATATTTCTTCCTCATTCACAACCTTAGCCATTTTTTCTGTTCATCTCTTAGTATTTTCTACTTGCAAAGTCCAATTTTGCAGCTTTACTCATTCATCATTTTGGTGGCAACCATCCCCTATCATTGACTCACGCTCCAGTCTAATTTAGATTCGAAACTCGAATAAGTTCTTCTTAAAACACAAAGCTCTAAATTGCATTCTCATTCAGAATTCGAACAACAGAATCAGACTCGAATTAATGTAGAAAACATAAAATCACATAATGAAGGTACGTATGGTTATTCTATTCTTATTCCTTAACTATACATGGTATATTAATTTTTCATTAATTTTCTATTTATGTACATGTAATAATTAATTAGATTAGATAGATGGATTGATTAGAGTGATTTGATTGATCGAAAACCTTGCTTGACTTGTTATAATTGTCTCCCACTTAATTACAATAAGCTATTTTGTTCTCTTATATTTTACCTTAATTCTTTGCACTTTAATCAATAGCTACATGATATACATAAATAAAAAATTCCATTAGCATGTGGACAAACAATATAATTGTAAACAATTCTTTCAAAAAAATAAAATTGTAAACAATAAATTAGGCTTAATTTATATATAGCCCTTTGAACTTTCAAAAGTTTCAAATGATCTCTAAACTTGTTTAAAATAACAAATAACTCTCTAGTTTCAAAAACGAAGTATCAAAACATGCAAATTGTAGAGGATGCATGCTATAGGTGAAGCTCACGATATAGGGAGTCAAATTTTTTGTAAATGATATCATCAACTGTCTTCACTGCCTGATAGGACTAATTTTTGAATAAAAAGTTGTTGAAAGCCATTAAACGAGAATAATGGTCATATGTAATTTTTGAACAATAACAATATGTTATTTGCAACAACCGAATAAGAATATTAGATAAATATGAAAAATTATTTGTAAGTTTGAAAGTTCAGGACGGTAATCATTTAGATATTAAATTCTTTAGTTCTAAAAGGAATGTTAACATAAGTAGCTAAATGACCATAACTATTAACCATATAGATATAGTGGGGAATCTAATCTTATATATTAAAGAAAGAAACCAGGGCTCAATTTGAGGAAGATGCCCTATACTTTTATGATTGTTTTTTTTTTTTTTTTTTTAGGAGGAAACTGTGGTATATGTCCCAGTGAAAAAGGATAAAGAAAAGTTAACTTTTGGTCCTCGTAAGTAGCAAATTATTCGTTTAGGGACTTTTTTGTTGTTGTGTAGAAATTACTATCTACTGCATGTATTTTTCTGACAGCTCATTTAAGCTTAGGTTTCAACCAATCAGTGGTGATAAAAGCTGTCCATAGTGGACCAATATCACATTCGCTAGGACCATTCATCATTTAAAAAATTGGTTTTGTTTTCTTTTAAATTTCTTTTTCTTAATTTATAGTGGAGATTAATCATGATTTTAATTAAAATTTATGAATCTAATTATTTATTTATATGGTCTAGTGTAAAATTTTCTCGTTCAAGTCCAGTAAAAGACGCGGGTATAAATGGGTTGGGCGGGTATTTAAGCTCGCCAACATGTCTAGAATTAACAAACAGTTATTATCAAGTTGTTCGATAATAAATTTAGTTAATTTCTAATGAGGATTGTGAGATTCAGGCTGAAGCTCATGAGACTCACTCTAACTATCATCTCAGCCTAGTCAAACAAAATGTCTAACCTAATCGAACCATCGACATTTAGTCTAACACAAGTAATGCCTATGACACTACATTACACGTCGAGCACCAGAATTTTCTGTACGACTGAGGTTTGGAACAGTCTGAGGTACACTGGACCCACAAATATGAACACCGAACCAAACATGCCCTCAAACGATAACACCAACAATTAGTTACCAATGTTGTTTTGGTATAGTATCTAATTGTCCTAGAACTGTTAACTGTTAAGGGTAGTTCATGTCATTTTCATCATAAATATCATCTGCATCATACATTAATTATAAAAGATCCTTGCAATTTATTGCAAGATTTGTGTTTTAATTTGCATTTCCTAAAAAAGAAAGGTAAGGAGAAAAGTATTTTTGTACATCTTAATTTTAGAAAGGGAATCAGATGATAAATAATCTTTTAAAAGGTGTAATTGCTATCCAACAATCTACCCTGTGTTTGAGGATGTTGAGAATAATAAATAGTGTGTTGCATCAAATGGTAATAAAATTAAAGAATTGAGATTTTTATACTTTTAAGTTGTCTATACATTTTAATTTCACTACTAGTATAAGATGCCAAATAATTAAGCATCACTCCAAGTCCCCTGCTTTTACAGTTTAGAGAAAAGTAAAAAATAAAAGTAAAAGTTGGGGCTTCCGCTATTGGCAATTTGAAAAATTAGATTCATTCATCGATTGTAGCTTAGTTGACAATGCAAACTGAGTTTGTAAAAAGAGAATGAAATTTTATTTCCGCTTAATACATCCACAAAAGAGGACACGAGTAGCCTTAAATGTGACTAAAAGCGAATCATATGTACCATAGGAACTCAAAATATCTAGTATAAACTTTAGATTCTTTAACTGTTCAACTACGTTGCACAAGTACATATGCATAAACAGAAACCACTGTTTTAAATGCAGCCATTCTGATCGTCTAAGTGCTCAAAATCCGACTAGTTCCTGAATAGTTTCCAATTAATCCCTACTAGTCCACGAAGTTCCCTACCTCTCTAGTAGCATGCTTTTAATTACACGGATAGAAACACACACGAAAAACGTTATCTTTAAAATAATCTTAAAACGCAAACAAACACACAAGCGATACATGCGTAGATACGGATACAAAATGCAGAAAAACTAGTAGGGAGAAGTGTCCGTGTAACATAGATTTGAACCAATATCAATTGGTATTAAATAAAAACAATTCAAATCAAATGAGTAGGATAAATGTTGTGTATGTAATCCAGCATATGTAGGGTATAGAAGCAAAGAGAATGCTACTGCTTCATTTATGACTCATCATCATCATTATTCAGATTTATATCGTCTCTTTCACTTTGTCACTATTTCCACAAAGAAGGTCAAATTCTCTTTAATCATTCTTTATTCTTTTCCTGCTCCAAATCCACAATCTTCTTTCCACAAAAAAACAACAACAAATAATATTTAAAAACAGCCAATATAAACATACTTGTTTTGATCAAGGTAACCAATATTTTTGCTTAGCAACTTTGTTTTTTTAAAAGCAAGACTATATATATGATCATCTAATTATTCTTTTTGTTCATTTTTATGATTAACTTTATGTATTTCATCTAGTAAAATTGCAGAAAAGTATCTTTAATGTTGAATATTTTTGTTTTAAGGTTGATTACAAGTTCTTGTAAGACATATATATGCTCCAGGGAGTTGAACTGAGCTCCAGAGGAGGAAACAGAATTTGTAGAAATGAAGTTTATGAAAATTGGGACGCGGCCCGATACGTTCTACACAGAAGAGGCTACCAGGTTTGTTTTTCTTTAGTTGCTTCGAGTTCGGTTCTTGGTGTACTCGGAAAACTTTAATAGTTATTGTCTATTTGTCACGTAAGAATTATTTTGAGGTCAGTGAGCCAAAATCACCACAATCTGAGAAATACTAGAACAAGAATTATTTTCTAGTTAACCATAAACATGTAAATTTTATCAAATCAGAAGAGGTGTTTGATCAAATTTAGTCAGATTAAGATATGATTTGTATCCAATTTCTTTAGCTTCATAATGCAGGTCGGTAATATCCGATATGCCAACGGACCTTGTTATCCGAATCAACAACATCTGTTACCTTCTCCATAAGGTACAAGTTGAAGTTTTTTTTTTACTAAAGAATCTGATGAAACTATGTTGATTATGTACTTAAATTCTGGTTCATTTTGCTAATTCTATTTAGCTGCAGTTTCCATTAATCCCGAGATGTGGCCTGTTACAAAGACTGTGTAAAGATTTTGAAGATTCCGGGACGGTTACCATTGAACTTAATGATATTCCTGGAGGAGATGAGGCATTTGAGTTATGTGCTAAGTATTGCTATGGAATCACAATAAATCTCAGTGCTCATAATTTCGTGCCTGCTATTTGTGCTGCCAAGTTTCTCCGAATGACAGAATCTGTTGACAAAGGAAATTTCATTCTCAAACTCGAGGCTTTTTTCGATTCATGCATTCTTGAAGGTTGGAAAGACTCTGTAGTTGCGTTACAGGCTACCATCAAATTAACCGAGTGGTCAGAGAATCTCGGGATAATCAGAAGATGCATTGATTCAATTGTTGGAAAGATCCTTACTCCACCTGCCAAGGTTATTTCATCATTTTCTACTACTTAAAAGTATAAGTTTTCGAGAGTTTCAGGTTCCGAAATGTTGTTTATTTATTGCCTGTAGGTCACATGGTCTTACACTTATACCAGACCGGGGTTCAAAAAGTCTCAGCAGTCTGTTCCGAGGGATTGGTGGACTGAGGATATATCTGATCTCGATATTGATCTCTTTCGATGTGTGATTGTAGCCATTCGATCGACGACCATTTTGCCTCCGCAACTTATAGGTGAGGCCTTGCATGTCTACGCCTGTCGTTGGTTACCGGACACAACCAAGAGTCGAATTTCCGAGAGTACTACTTCAGCATGTCAAGTTCAAGATCATGTTAAAGAGAAGGACAAGAAAATTCTTGAAGCTATTGTGAGTATGATTCCAGCCGAGAAAGGGTCAGTTTCAGTTGGTTTCTTGCTTAGACTTCTTAGTATTGCAAACTATTTAGGAGCTTCACCGGTTACAAAAACAGAACTCATACGAAAATCGAGTATTCAATTAGAGGAAGCATCAGTAACAGACTTGGTTTTTCCTTCTAATTCATCCTCATCTTCAGCACCAATTTATGACATTGATTTGATTCTTCCAGTAATTGAAAGTTACTTGATGTTATGGAGAAGACAATCCCCGGAACCTGTGGAGAACACTCATTCGATGAGATCAATTAGGAAAATCGGAAAGCTTATAGATTTGTACCTTCAAATGGTAGCAAGGGATAAGAACGTTCCAGTATCTAAAATAGTATCCGTTGCAGAAGCCTTGCCGGATATTTCCAGGGTAGATCATGATGATTTTTACAAGGCAATCAACATTTTTCTCAAGGTAAAATAATTAAACCATAGTTGAAAAGTTCAGGACTAACTCAAGTTTAGCAGCATTCCTTCCTATTTATAAATGGCAGATTGTAGCGAAAATGGTACGGGGTGATTATCTAAACATTTACTAGTTTATGACATTGACACGTAGGAAACAAAATTTTGATTTGGTTGAAATTATATGTACCCTGCTGGTCATATTGATGAATCGTGCTGCGCCTGCATTGTAGATGTGGAGCCAGAGAATATCTGACTCCACGACCGGGATTGAGGAAGATAATATTTGCCCCTTTACGCCACTGAGGCAGGTAGCAAAAGCTGCTCGCCTGCCACAATATCCAAAGGCAGGCGGACAGCTTTGTCGATCTGCCCAAATGGCATATCGGGGGCAGATACTTTCTGGATCCTTTTCCTGATCGTGTAGTCAGATATCCTCTGCCAGCTTCTATATATATTGGCAGATTCAACACGTCAATATTATCCGTGGGATGAGTAAGTTGAAACGAGACCTTAGAGTTTTCTTCTTATCTGCCATAAACTAGTCAATATTTTGATATTATACCTTAGTTGTGTCGTTTTCTCCTGATTATTTGTCTAATTAAGCAGTGCGAGATACTTGACAATTTCGTTCTGCTAAACTTATTATGTCGCATTACACTTTTCGAACAGGAGCATCCTGATCTTAGCAAGGCAGACAAGAAAAGGCTTTGCCGGAATCTGGACTGCCAGAAAATGTCACCTGAAGTACGAGCACACGCTGTTAAGAACGAACGATTGCCGTTGAGAACTGTAGTCCAAGTCCTCTTCTTTGAGCAAGAGAAAGGTAACAGAAAAAATGATCAAAAAACAGTTACGAAAGGGAAACGAATATCACAAATATCTGCAGAAGAAGACATGTCTAAGCTACAATTAGGCACAGATGAACAACACAGTATAATACGAAGCACGCCAGTTTCTGATACTCAGAAATTGAAGAGACCAGATACAAATTCTCAGGCGGAAGTAGAGTCAAGAAGAGGGAAAGAAAGCAAAGAAGAAGGAAGTTCTGGAAGCAAGTTGGATTCGAGAAAGATAATGCAAAGCAGAAGTAGATCAGGACACGGCCGTGATAAGAGTAGAGATAGATAGAAAAATGGAGAAGAATTCCATTGAATAATTAATTGTTTGTAGTTTATATGTAATCTTTTGATGTAATTCTGTTCTTTCTGTAAGAAATGCACTTAATTAGTGTATACATTCTTGCTAGTATATAGAGTCAAGGACCTCTTAAATAATAAACTTGTACATTACAATTCTGAGAAACTTTATACTACTCCTCTCGTGGAGCAATATACTCGACCAATTAATTCATGTAACGTATGTGCTTGCAGCTTCTAACTCGCCACATCGGCTAGCTAACTCCCTAACTGTTGCTAATAGTTTTCGAGCGTAAAACCAACCATTACAAACTTGCCACATCATTTTTGCTAATGATGTTAGCAACTATTTGTGAGATAAATGGCTTATTACCAAAAATGATATGGTTGTTCTTGTGATGTGAATAGATCTGCTCATAACCCGTTAACCCATCTAACCTTTTCAAACATGCTCTTTGTAAGTTGGGGCTTGGTTATGTTTATTTGAGGCTTGGCCCAGCCTGATCCAAATCCGCATAAGTCCACGTGCAAAACGGGTCGAGCTTGGGATTTATTTAAAATGCTTAAAAGAACACAAGTGTTCTGAAGCTTTTGTTTTTAAGAGTTGTGGTGGGAATAAATTATGCCTCAAGCTCACGCATGGCTTATCAATGATTTTGTACATACCTTCATCTACAATGATTGAATTGAACTCAAATGGTGTAGCTGACTTGGTTCCGAGTTGGTGGTGTTGGAATAAAAACACCAGCACGATAAGCGGTTTAAGAGATGACGAGAATAACTTACGGAGGATATAGAGATAGCTCAATATATTAATTGAATACATGCTTGACGTATTTTGAAGACATGTGGTCTAAGGTGATGCAATTGAATCATATCAGGCTACATAGGATGTGTTGTTTAAGAAAGAAAATAAGATGTGTTTCACATCTTAAAAAGGTAAGATTAATCCACCAAGCAATGACCTAGTGATCATTACGCTTAAAAAAAACGTGAACTTTTGCTCGTAAGGTCAAAGCTTTGTTTTTTGTCCGCGAGCTAAAGCATATGAATTAAAAAAAGTTGTTAGATTAAAATGCAATTATTTTTGTTAGATGTGTTTGGGGTGTTAGTATTTGTCTTAAAAAAAAGAAGAAGAAACGTGATAATAAGAAAGTAGAGGGTTGCGTTTGTTTGTTATGAAGAAGTAGGAAGTACGTATACAAAAATCACACACGCTCTGTTTGTCTCCTCCACCTTTGCACTCATCATATCATCTGATCCATTCTTATTATCATATCATTATAATAATCCAAACTCCATATTACCAAAGCTCTTTCATTCATCAAATAAAATAAAATAAAATATTATTTGATAATGAAATAAATCTGTGAATGATGATGATGATGATGATGATGTCTGAGAATGTGGCATCTTCTCCCTCAGCTTCCTCTGTGAAACTCTAGAAGGTAATCAATGAATCTCTCTTACGTTTCTTCAGATCTATTCAGGATTTCGGATCTATCTCAATCGTGCTGTCAATTTTATTATATCTCATCATTCCGCCTGTTTTTCTCATTGATTTCTGCTTTTAGCCTCTCTATTTTCATCTCAACGTTTAGTCAGTAGTATGTTGGCATGTACCAATCCAGTCATTCCCCCGCTAGTCTTAAGTATGCTCAAAAATCTATGCAAAAACACACGAAAATATAAATTTAGTATCGAAAGCACCCCCCGCCAGTGGATTCCATGAACGATGAGATTTAAGATTCCATGTCTTTCTTAATACTATTACAACAACTTGTATGTAAATATATTCACTTATAGTGACTAATTTGTATTTTCTTCATTAAAACCTGTCAACTTGATGACTGCTACTGCTATACTTTATTTATTTTATTCTCAAATATGATATTTCCTTCACAAATAGATATTTATTTAGGCATTGTGTTATGTCCATTATGTCAAATGGAAGCTCTAGTTTATAAACAAAGATATTTATGTATATATCCATTAAAAGCTTTGTCCTTTACTTGTATCATTGCAAGTTGGTCTCATTAGTCATTAGAGATATTTTACTAAAGACAATAATTAATATACTATTGTCAAGTCTCTCATAATTGTTGGGTCATTTTGATACTTGTACGTAGATGGGCATATTCCTTCTGTATTTAATAATTGTTTGCTTGTACTAGGCATGGAGAGATTTGATGTCTGCAAAAATCATGGTGCACTGCCTAGACGGATTAAAGCATTTTTGTACTGCTTTTGCTAGTTGTTGTGATTCTGATTTATTGAAGCAACCCAAGGGCCTCGAAGATCCTGAAGCTCTTGCTAGGGAAACTGTGTGTAGGTTTCCTTCTTTCTCTAAATTCTAGTTTTGGGGTTAAGTCAGATGAACTATACTGCTTGTTTGATATATCACTTTTTTTGGTGACCTTCTGTGCTTTCCCTGAGGCAGGGTTATTATAGAAATATTTGGTCATCTTGTCATGTGTTTGTTGTACATCCAATGATACTGGATTGGCGTAGTCACTACTTAAATTAAAGTTTTCTTATCATAAGATTCTTATTTTTAACTGCAGTTAGTGTGAGCGAAATTGAAGCACTGTATGAGCTGTTTAAGAAGATCAGTAGTGCAGTTATTGATGATGGGCTGATCCATAAGGTAATCCAAGTCTCGTCTTAGACTATTGTCCTCCTTTTAATGACGTCCTCTTCTCTATGTATACCTTGAATGTGGAAATGGCATATGTTGCTATAGGTGTTCTACCAGACAAGCCTAACAAATAGTTCTCTCCCTTAATCTTCAGTAAATGCTACTTTTGGTTTATGTATTAGGTGCTTTTATTAAACATTTTTATTCTGGACTACAGGAGGAATTTCAACTGGCATTATTTAAAACCAATACAAAGGAGAGTTTATTTGCTGATCGGGTATTCTTTTCTTGATAACTGATGGAGTCTGATACTTTCATTTTTTTTTTGTCGCATTTAATACATTTTACATGCATTTTTTGATTTGGCCATCTTACACTTTTTCATGGCTTTCACATTATCTTTATTGTATTTGCTTTTATAGAGCTTTTACACCTCATTGATCTTGGCTTACAGGTATTTGACTTGTTTGACATCAAGCATAATGGAATTCTAGCTTTTGAAGAGTTTGCACGTGCTCTCTCTGTCTTTCACCCAAATGCACCAATTGATGATAAAATTGAATGTAAGTGTGCGTGGTTGGGGAAAGTCATATTATGTGTAAAAGGATAGTTTAATCTATATTTGATACTTGATGTATGCGCATCCCCCTCTTCTATTAATTTGCCCAAACAAAGCCCTGTCTCTTTCTTTTTTCGCTTTCTATGTCTATTTCTTGTTGATTCCTTTGAGGAGTGAGTTTGATGATGCAATAGTTCGACGGTTACCTGACTTTTCACTTTTTTCAGTTTCATTCCAGCTCTATGATCTCAAACAACAAGGATTTATTGAGAGACAAGAGGTAATTCTTTCTACAAGTGAACTTAAATCGAGATTGTGAAAAGACCTTACAAATCACATAAGTATTAGATGATTATATTTCAGCCAGTATTCAATGTATGATTGTGAGCAGTAGGGAATCTACGTACAGCTGAATATTAGAAATGGAGAGAGTTCCTATTTCTTTCAGCTAGTTTTGTAGATAGGTATATTTGCTGATGTAGCGGAAATAGGATTAAGGAAATTGTGTTTTGGAATCAAATAAACAAATTTTTATTTTGTACTAGAAATGGTTTTTGCAAGCTATTAGTATACCCTTAAATTAACGACTTTGGAGTTGCTTCAGAATCATCTGTTCTTTACATTATGAGGGAAAGTAAGCTAAGCAGGTTGCTAATCAGCTAGGTAATGCTGGAAGAAATCTTTTATGTATGTGTGAAATTTTGACTATTTCCTTGTTCTCTAGTTATTCTTATTCAAGTTGCACTGCTGTTCTTGTCCGAATAACTAATTTCTAGTCTCCCCTCAATTCTGAAAACTAAGCATTTATTTGAAAATTGAAAAACATGAATACTGGAAGATGACTATATTGCATACCTAAAAATGAAACATAATTATGAATAATTTTGTGACAACATCTAACTTCGCAGCAGAAAGTTGAAGGGTCTAAACCTATATTTTACTTGATCCATTCTTAACCTCAGCAACTGAATTTTTTTGAATGCCATGTTCACCTTTCTGCATGGTATCACGATTTTACAGTAAGAGTAAACATATAGATAGCACATTGACAGAACAATCTCATATTCTTTTGCATTGCTACAAGCTACAGGTGAAGAGTTCCATTAGACATTTATTGATATCTCCTATATCCGACATGGTCACACCATGAATCCCACGAACTGTTATAATGTGTATTTAAGCCGACGTTTGCAAAGCATTGAAACTTATATGGTTGTGCAGGTTAAGCAAATGGTGGTGGCTACACTAGCCGAATCTGGTATGAATCTTTCAGATGATGTAGTAGAGAGTATAATAGATAAGGTGCTGCCTTGATCTTAATATATGGGTCCGTTCACAGTTATTATCCCCTCCTTTCTTAGTGGATTCATTGCTAATATCGTTATTTCTTATAGACATTTGAGGAAGCCGATACCAAGCATGATGGAAAGATTGATAAGGAAGAATGGCACGGCCTTGTTTCTCGACATCCTTCCCTTCTAAAAAATATGACTCTTCAATATCTCAAGTGAGTTTTGTTTCATAGCACTTGACCAATCATCTTTCGCTGTATGTTTGAAATTGAAACTAACATCAGTCTCATGTTCTCTTGAGCAGAGACATCACAACCACATTCCCAAGTTTTGTTTTTCACTCACAGGTTGACGACACATGAGTATGGATTGGGAAGCCTTCATATTCATCAAACTTGTTATAGGATTAGAGGGTTTTTCTTTTTCTTTAGTTCTTTTGACCCATTTCTTGGTGGAAATGTGGATTTCTCTTCAAAGTTTAAACAATTTTAAGCAGTTTGCTGCACAGATGGATCTAGGGGGTTCGAGAAAGGGATTGAACATTCATTGGTTGTTGGAAAGCTCCATTGAATTCGTGTATGGAGCTTTAATTTTCTAGGGTTAACCACACAAATTAATTGAGCACCCGTAGGTATAAGAACAGTGGAGCACTGCCGTCAAGATTCTGCATTCATACTACTCCTGTGGAAGACAACGAGGAAGAGCATTATATGTACATCTGGCAGTCGTATTCCCTGTTTCTTCCTTGGACTCAACCCAGTCTCGTCCTTGTCATTTTCAAATTGACAATTTTACTTTCATTTGAAAGAACTAATTCAATGTATGACATTAAAAAGTGCTGAAATATATTTTTACCTTGGAGAATTGTGTATCGTCGACTATTGAGTGAAAAGTTCATGCAATATTTTCGTTTAGTTTGGTACATATATTTGGTTGTTATTGGCTTGTTGAATTCTAATTTTAATCTCAATTTTAAATTGAAATGTTTTATGTTCGGTACTATGTCTCCTTTTCGTTTACATTTCAACTCTAGGCATCACAATTAGCTAGCTGATTTACACTCAACAGTTCCTTATTCTCACTGTTAATACTAGCATACGAAGAAGATAAATTTTGAACTATTAAATGCTAATTTTGCCTGTAATCAGATTAGATTTGGAGAAAATTATATATTTTGAATGAAATGTTGATGGAGATTAAATGAGCGATACAATGTACATTGATCCTACGAATGGGTTGTAGAGCCAAACTGCCTCTTTTGAAGAAGGACCAAGCCCACTCGGGTTAATTTACCTATTTGGATGTCTTATGCAAGGTCAATTACCATAACAAACTGCGGAATCACTTTCCATTCTAAAGAACATACAAGTTGCAACGCTTGCAAAACAAAAACAGGGTTCACACAAATGCCAAATCCGCTATAAAGTACGACAAAAACATTGGCTGTTGCTACCCATTTTGCTGGTCCAGAGAATGCACAAGTTCCTCCCTTAAATACAGCTTATCTTCACCTAACAAATGAAGATATTCCGAAGTTCATCAGACCATATTAAAAACATCGTAAATCTCAGTTCTATGCCCACTCAACCAGCGAAATGATATCACTTACAAAGGTTTGCCTCCATTATGAGAGTTATGCCTGCTTTTTCAGGTCAACTATCTGACATATAGCTTCATTGAGGGGTTCTGTTAGAATGCTTCTCTTCGACTGCAACAAAGAGGTAAAACAGAAATGAGGTATAATATTGAAGAACTACTGTACGAACACTGTATGCTCCTTAAACTACCAAGTTAGAGTGGATACCTTCAAGGATGGAACAAGAGCGAAAACTTCGTTGACATTGTCAGGACAGATATTTGCAATCACAGATATCTGCAGACATAAATTTGAAATATAACGACTGCATACCCTCTTTATTTATTGACTTGAAACAAGAAGAAAGGTTAAAAATGATACCTCCACATCAGTCACGCCGTGTTTTTTGAGGCTCCTGAAGTTTGAGTTAATAATTCAACAATAGATGTTCAATGGAAACATAATATTTAGTAGTAGAAGGTGGTCATAAGAAACTCCTAAAAAAGATGGAAATAAAGGATACTCTAGAATTCTTCTGATAGACTGAGGATTTGTATAATAAGCACCAGTCTTTGCATACTGGAACGCCCGGTCAAATGATCTGAACATGAAAATACAGCGTAAATATATTTCTAGTAGTGAATAGTAGCTTAGAGATATTTTACTCACGCGGGAAGTTTGATTTTAGGATCTTGAGACAGTAGAACCATCTGCTCGTGGATTCCTTGTAAGATTTGTGCAGCCTCACAGTCCATCATACATGTAGCAGTCTTTGGAAGTTCTACAAATAGAAACAACAATCAAAATTACATAGTACTAGCTACCCAAGGCACCTAAGAATCCATTCGCCGCTAAAAAAAAAGTGATTAGTGACGTTAAACACTCCTGGAAAACTGAAAATGTAAATGACTCCAAGAGGTAAATGTAAATATATGTGTATTCCTGCCAATCATTGAGCAATACAGGGCCAAACAGAAATTGCAAATTTTACTATATCTGAAGATGTGCGCGCTATATATTCCAACTATCACTTGGTTTCATCGCATCTAGTTTGTTTGTGGAATCCTCCATAGAACTCCAAACGAAAACATAGAAGAACACAAACGGAAAGTATGGCATATGGGAAAGCCTATGCGGATAAAATGACAACAAAAATGTTGGTCATTGGAGAGATTTCTGATCTCTGCTTCTTCTTTCAACCTTTTATATCCTTTCACTTTTTTACTATTTTTTGAGACAATCAACTGGAAAAAGAAAACACATAAAAAGATGCAAGGAGAATTTAACTCCGGGGACAACATAGTTGAAAGAAACATGGAATATAAGCAGTCATTACAGCAATTGCCAGAATTACTAACAGCAAATTCTTGAGAACATATCTGAATGGCCTTGAGAATTTTAAACTTCCATAACATGATAACATAGGTTAACTGGGAAAGCATCATTCCTAGTTAACAATTCAGACATGGAAACTGCAACAAAATTATCCTCATAGAAAAACTTCAATAACTAAATAATAATACTAGTTAAATAAATGACAGTAAATAAATTGTTGGATTAGAGGAATTATCTTGTACTATAGCATACCCTGCTCAATGTTCAGTTCAAGTGATAGTGGTTCTTTTGGCAAATTAGAATTTGAAGTCTTGCCACCCTTGCTCATACCACCTGGACATATAGGTAGAAAGAAATATACTATAATGAATGCTAGCAAACAATGAGACTGTGTGATGTAATTACACTCAAGAAAACAAACAGCAAGTAATATGAAAATATTAGTAGAATGATTTAGAGAGTTATCTATGTATAAGGTATGAAGTAATTAAATAGTGTTAATGCCTAATGTATACACTAATTTTATTGCGTAAATCACTCTATTATTTACTTTATAAAAGGCCTTTTTGGTGTCTCTCTTTTTCTAACCCTAACTGCTCGCCTACTTTCTTGTGAGGACAGTCATTCACTTTGCAAGTAATCCTATCTTTCAGAATCAAACAAAACATATTGAAGTGGATAGCCACTTTAACACAACTGTTGCCACCAATTGTATTCTATTCAAAACCTCACAGGATCCGATTGCTGATACATTACAGCATTAGTGACCTGATAGATATCTGGAAAGGGGTATTAATAGCCTAATTTAGGGAATTCCTATTCGTAATTCAGGAAAGTACCCGATTAGTTAGAATACAGATATTATTTTTCTTCTTGGGTAGAATCCAAAATCCTTTCCTTTAGTGCCTAATGTATAAGAAACACAATTTCTTAAATCCAGTAATATAGATATACCTTGTATAAATATACAGGACTCTCGGAAGCATGTATATCAGCTAGGTGAAAAGAAGAAAGGACAACAAACATATATTCATTCATCTTTTCTTTAAAGACAGCAATTAAGCAAGGAAAGTATATAATTGAGAGGAACTTAAACCTCTAACAGAATCAAATTTCCCATTAGATTTTGATGAGAAGTCATTACGCAAACCTGTAAACAAAAAGACACCCGCATACATGAGCATAAAAGAGATCAGAAACTAGAAAAAAAAAAAGTATTACAAAGCTTTGGTTTGTTATGAGGAAAAATCATCATTTAGGATCAGAAAGGATAAAGGATGTAAACAATGAAAAACAACCTTCTTGACTGAACTGAACTTTCTTTCCCCTCTTTGACTTTGCAGAGCTGTCATCAGGTCCTTTCGACCCTGAAAACAAATTCAAAAAGAAAAAGCTGGGTTCGTTCATAAACATAAAATCATCCCAAAGTAGATCTAATACACAGCAAAATCGAAATAGCATAAAGCAAGCATAAGAAGACTATAACACAGGAAAATGGCAGCTGTATGAATGAAGACAACAGCAATCAAAGCTATTTCCGGAGTTCATTGAACTTGGGAGGGGAGTTTCCTTTGGAACCCAAGGCAACCCCTCTCTTTCGAATTTCAAAGCATGGACAACAAGATGAGAGTAGAGTGAAGTTGAAGGTCGAAAATGATGATTGTAATATAGTAAAACAGAAAGCAGAAAAAGAAAAGTGTATGGTCTGATAAACACATTGTGAATGTAAGAGAGTAATATAAAAGATGTCGTTAGCCTTAACTATCAACTCGAGCTTTTGGTTCAACTAGGTCTTTGTGAAACCCTAAAATGATGATTAAGTTGAATCTAAAAGTAAAATGTGAGTAAGAATGAAACAAGACGAAGACATGCATACGAATAAGTAATTGAAGAGGTGAAAGAAAGAAAGCGTGAGTAGTAGTAGAGTAAGAGAGAAGATCAAAAGCCTTACCAGCTAGTGAAAATCCTCTTCCTCCTTTATCCATATCTCTACTGCAACTCAAATCCAACCCTATCATATCATATCAATCAAATCATCATCGTACAAACCTAACCAAACACATTTTTAAACAAAATACACTCTGACCTACCCTATGACTCAACGGAAAAGCAAGACAGTGATTCCCGGACTCGAATTTCGCCGGCCAGATGATTTTTCCTCTGCTTGTTCAGCTGCAAATGAATTGATTTCCGGTGAGTTTACCAGTTGGGAGCTGTTTTTTTAACTTCACTGCTAATCTAATGGGCTGGGCTGGACCCAAAATCGAAAATTAAACTATAACATCTTAATATTTATAAAACGGTACTTACCAATTTAGAACTCTATATTGCATTGCCAATCATATTACCTCAAATATATATACTTATTATATGAAAACAGACAAATTATCTCCATCAACTGCATATCTATGACATGTCAAATTTTGTTACAAGATCTTTAATTAATATTGTTTTAAACATTGAGCCTAATAAATTGGTGATATTTTATAAATGTTAAGCGTAAATTGATATCATTTTATCTTTAAACCTTTTATTGTAACATTATATTGGGACTTTTTTTAGTGTTTACTTTTGTCAATGTTGAGGTTCGAATTCAAAACCCCACGTTTCTGTTATAAAAGTAATAATATTATTAGTTTGTGGATTTATTTTGGTACTTAAAGATACTAATTTTACTGTATTTTTCTTTTTTTACTCTCATATTTGATTAGATGGGCCCTCCTTCCGAAAAATTCATTAATCTAATTTATTATTAGTATAGAAATTACCCTTCTTTTTGTTGCCAGTTGACTTGACTTTAACATTAATAAATCATACTAGTAAACTTCTGGGTCTTCTCTTTAACTTGTGTTTAATTCCTATAGGTCTATGTTTCAATGAAAATCAAGGTCTTGCTTCGTAGAAATTTCTTTGGTAGTTCCTGTTTGTATATACTGAGTAATAATGAGAGTAGGAGTAGACTTTTTTATATATTTTTGCAGTATACTTTCTTCTCATTTTCCTAGTGATATACTTAATTGGTTAGTTAATTTCTGTTTTTTTTTCTTAATTGAATTACAGGTTTTGACTACTATAAAAGAGCAGAGATGTTGGTTAAGTTTGCTGTATTTGTACGTGACTGTGCAATATTAGCTTGGTTTTCAATAAAAAGCAGAGAACATGCAAGATTGAAGCCGAACATCCCAACAAAGTTGCCACTCCCGAACAGACAACCACAAGTTGATTTCTTCAGTTGAAAGTAAGCACTTTATTTACTTTTACTGTTTGTTTTTTTTTTTTTTTGATTGATTTCTAGTCTTGTAAACTGTTCGACTGATTGTGTTTGAATTTTTATGTAACCTCAAATCATTAGGAGACACATTTTGAAACATTTCTAAAGGCATGATACAATGCTTTAATTAAGATTCTCAAGGATCATTTTTGTGTCATGTATGAAAGTTTTGAGCATAGTTGTTAAAGGCGTGCCTCAGATGCGCTATCCCCTATGCAAGGTTCAGTTTAGCCTTTGCACACCTTGTGCACCTCACTTGGGGCTTCAGAGACTTTCCTCTGTGTCTGTGGAGATTGAGATGTGGATGTGAGACACGAAATTGCAAGATTTCATCGCTTTGAAGTGTATAGATAATAGTAATGAATGATTGATGGGTAGAATAGAAGGAGAAGTAGTATTCACGGATGATGATTTAACTCGCGGTGCAAGCTAGCGGGCCTGAAGCAAAAGGAAAAAGCGAATAAAAGTCCTCGTGTGAGAGCTAGACCATCTATTCAACTTATAGAGGAGGAGGAAGCTTTAGAAGAGGAAAATGATAATGAAAATGATAATGGAGAGGACGATATCAATCTTGATGATGATTATTAGTTATTTGTGTTCTTTTTGTTTCACAACATCTGCTGAATAGTTTGCTAGGATCAATTAGGCTAAGAGTATGTCTCTAAGAACTTAACTTGTTGTTTTGACATCTAATGTTTTATTTTTACGTGGTTTTGTCTCGTTTGTGTTGTTATAAGTATGCGTTTGACTTATGATTTAACTAGTAATAGACATTAGAATAGAAAATTTATATTCAGAATTTTTGTATACTTTTTCTCTGCCTCATGTTCATCGACCTCCTTAGCGCCTTTAATAACTATGGTCACGAGTTACAATTTTTGCATTTTTTCACGAGTGAAAGCAAAATCTGATGATACACTGGTTAATCTGCAGTAATTACATAGATTAAAGAGAGATTATGGGAGGGAAACTGTCGAGGCATCACGATTACTACGATCAAGATTCCTACAGTTATGTGAATGCTCCACCATTGCCATGTCCCTCTCGTTCATCAATGTCTTTCGACTATGATGGAACAACCCATCTCCAATCAAGGTATTCCAGAATCGGCGATAACTATCACACTCTAGATCAGGTAAGTTACTTCTGTTTGTAGTTTGTTAATTTGTTCTGAGGTTTAGAAATGTGGAAAGGAATTAATAGAAAACATTGCATAGGTGACACAAGCTCTAACTCAAGCCGGTTTAGAATCTTCCAATCTTATTGTTGCTATTGACTTCACAAAAAGCAACGAATGGACCGGGGCACGTTCGTTTAATCGGAGGAGTCTGCATCACCTCGGGAACGCTCTAAATCCTTATGAACAAGCAATATCAGTAATAGGAAGAACATTATCTGAATTTGACGAGGATAACCTTATTCCTTGCTACGGATTTGGTGATTGTGAGTAAATTTAGTAGCTTTTTCCTTTGTTTTTTTTATCTCTAGGGGATATTTTTGTTACATGCTAATTAAGCTGATGCATTTGCAGCCACAACTCATGATCAACACGTGTTTAGCTTTTATCCGGACGATGCATCATGTAATGGCTTTCAGGATGTTTTGAGTCGTTATAAAGAAATCGTTCCTCATGTTCATTTATCCGGTTAGTATATTTGCCTTCAACACAAGATAGTAATCTCCTTAAGATGAATTCTAAAACTGTGAGTTCCGACAGGACCGACATCATTTGCTCCAATAATTGAAACTGCCATCGGGATTGTGGATGGTAGCGCTGGTCAGTATCATGTTCTAGTGATCATTGCTGATGGCCAGGTTAGCTTCTTTATTTGGAGGTGTTTTGTTGTCGTGATGCCGTCTTTATGAACTTTCTGTTTGAATTTTGAAAATGGCGAAATGATTTACAAGGTTACAAGAAGTGTGGACACAGGTCCAGGGCAGTTGAGTCGTCAGGAACAGAACACCATTAATGCCATAGTAAAAGCAAGGTTGTTATCTCAATATTAAGCAGATTCCAATCAATAAAAAATGAATGTGTTGTGCATTCGGGTTTATTTTTAGCAGCTTCTAAGGATGTGTTTCCTTCTATATAGTCACTATCCTTTATCAATTATACTAGTCGGTGTCGGTGATGGACCGTGGGATATGATGCGTAAATTCGATGACAATATTCCTTCTCGGTCTTTCGACAATTTCCAGGTTAAGAAATTGAACTGAGTACTTAACAAAACCAACATTTCAAGTTGAATTGATAGTTTACTGTGTTTCTTTGTGCATTGCAGTTTGTGAATTTTACAGAAATTATGTCCAAAAGTATCCCGAGTTCTAGAAAGGAGACAGAATTCGCTCTCGCCGCGCTAATGGAAATACCATCACAATACAAAGCTACAATCACACTCCAACTTCTAGGGTGAAGTCACACGATGCTCAGCTAAATATGTTTCAGAAATTTACTGTTTTCATGTTACTCACATTTGTTCGTACTCTTTGCAGCTGCCAAAGAGGTAATCCGAAGAGGCATCCACTTCCTCCGCCATTCAGAAACAGCTTGGTGATTTATACTCCGATGCATAACACGAGCAGGAATGAATTTGATCATAATCCTTACTCTTCACGGGGGACTACAGTAAGTTACTATAACATTTTTGTATCAGCATATCATTAAGAATTTGGTTTCTTGATGGTTTGAAAGTGGCTTTTGCAGAAGTGTCCCATATGTAAATGGAGTGAGAAGGATCTTGCATTTGGATGTGGACATCAGGTAAGTGAGATTAATATATCATTGGGCCTTAACTATCAACTTTATAATCAGTTTATTGATTTGATTTTTGCGAGTTTCTTGCAGACCTGTTATGATTGTGGGAGGGACTTGTACCTGTGCCCCATTTGTCAAACAAACATAATTACTAGGATCAAACTTTACGGCTAATTTTCTGGCCCAAAATCTGTCCGGAAAAATCTGCTAGATTGCCTTTACTGCTCATATGTCAAACTGCAGTGATGTTTGAGATTTTGTGCAAGTATTGGGTTAAAATGTATGCCAAATAAGCAGATGATTGTATATATGGTTTCTCTCTTGGTAGAACTCAAATACGTTCAACTTTGTTGGATTAATAGATATAGTATTGTCAAAAATGTACGCAAGTACACTCTTGTAATCATATTCGTTAGTGATATACAACGTACTACTTCTACCTTAATCGAGAGTTCAACTCTTGACAAGTCCATTTGTTAAAACAAACATGTATTCTACACTTTAAGCCGAATGGACATCCGCATATCGAGAGCGTCAATTGGTTCGTTGACGGGTATCTCTTTGAAAATAACTTGGAGGATGAATATTTGGAAACTGGGTCATTGTACAATCTTTATAGCTCAACCGTTTGCAGGATTTTCATAAAGCTATACAAAAATCCAAGATCAGCACCAGAGTCAAATGTGCCAAAATTGAAGTAGATGGTCCATAATAACAAATAGTGTCAATTACAAGGGTCAAATGTGAAAACTCTAATTATAAAAGCTAGCTAACAAAAGTTTTCTTGTAGTTTAGTGCAGAATTCAAAGAACGATGGATTTTGTCCACTCCAAACAGAAGCAATCCACTTCTTGTAGTAGAATATTGCCATTATGATCTTTGTTTATCTTTTACATTATTCCTCTCATATCTCATCCTCGTAAGGGGACTTTTAGTTCGGGTCTTCCTACTCCGATGTCTTCCACTTTATATTATCATGTCATTATAGATCTAATAGTTTCCGTCTACTTAATCTCCAAACCATATATTGTACGTGGAGAAAATAATTATAATATGTATCAAATTTGTCATAGTCTGGCCACTTAACTTCAAATGTAACACAAATGTCACTCAACTTTACATACTTTAACATCATGATCATTGAACTTTAATAAACATCTTATAATGACGGTTAACAACTTCAAAATGAAAAAAAAAATATCAAAAATTAAAGTTGTTTAGAATTATATGATAAACTATGTATTATATTTCTGAAAATCAATCACTTTTAACTTTGTTTCTATAAATATTCAATTTCTTATAATGAAATTAGATAAAATATGAGAACTGAGGCCAAACAAGTCAGCAATGGCTGCAACTATCAAATGGAGTTTTTCTTACTCATGAAAACCAATAATTGACACCAATCCAATGAGCAAGTTGGCCATATGATGCTAATAAAGCCCATACATGATACTCAAGTAAAGCTAAAAATACTTAGTATAAATAGAACCCCTCAGACAAAGCTGTTTCATGCATAACCCACAATTTTCATCCTTGATTTCATAAAACAGTTAAAATGAGGAAACAAACATTCTTGATTGCTTTGACATGCATGATTGTGGTGCTGGCATTTGTTTTCATAAGTGCAAATGCAACTGCAGGTCCTCGGCTGAACACGTTTGAGCACAATACAGTTTTCCCCCAAGGTTAGCAGATACTAAAGCAGGGGCTTATTTCAGAGGGCCTTGGAACTTTCCCTACCATGGCTGGTTCCGGGCTCCCATGCGTGTCATATTTCGTCGAAAATCTGAAAATTTGTCACAAATCTGCAAAATTTATTGAAAAAATCGTATTTTTCCCTCTCTTTTTTTCGATAGAACTCATGAACTACAACGAAAATTTCCACCCTGTATTTGTGTACTAAAGCTTATGATTTTGATTTATTTTTTAAGGTGTAATGTACTAATGATTTGATGTTTTTTTGTGGGTTTGTTGTTGAAGGTTGTAGGTGTTGTTCTTTCATAGGGCAGGTTCCAAATCTGAGGTGTGGGAAAGTATGTTGTGCGGATGATTGTTGCTAATTCTCTAAATAAACTTTAAATTGGGGATTTCAGGCCTAAAATGTTACCGCTGGACTAAAAAATGTATATGCAAGATTATCTTGTATTTAATTTTCGGCTTCTAATGGAAAAAATAAAGTGATGCTTATGTAAAACACATTGCAAATGCCAAAATTGCATTTTTCTTAATATATTATAGCTCTTTTGTATTTGATTTGAAAATCTGATATGACCTTGATAACCCGGTCACGGGTTGGTCGTTGTCCCGTGTTTATACTTTAAGATTAGATTTATTATTTTAAAAGTATTATGTTTATAATATCTTATTAATTAATTATAATGAGAGCATGCTTCAATTACTTGATCAAAAGAAATGAATTTAAGAAAAAGTTTGAATTAAACCGTTGTGTTCACATGGTCCATGATTAACCAAATATAATTTGGTCAATCACCGTTAGATCGAAATTTAAAGGTTGAGATTAGTTTGGTGGTTTCATTAGTATTTAATCTTTATCTTTATATTTTGATCTAATGACGTACTTGGTCAACCATTAACTATGTGAGCATCACTCTTGAATTAAATATTAACTTTTCAAATAGAAATTGTATTGCAAAAATTGGAAAGAGGGAAGAAAGAAGAGGAGAGAGAGAAAGGGAAGGATATGATAAGACAATTGGGAAATCGTGAAGATTAGGTAGGAGTTGTAAACTGTAACCATAAAGGTCATGATACTATTTTCAGTTCAATTGAAATCCGCTACTATTCAGTTAGCCAAATCACGATCAATTAAATTCCTTAAGAGATTTTTATTTCTTCTTAAAAGTATAATAAAAAATAGACTCTCAACCACTTTACGAGGTGCTAATTCCATCTCCAACAACACTTATATTATTGTAATTAACCATGCTTATTTTCACAAGTGTTCTCCACTCCACTATATTTTTTGCCTAAGTTTAGAGCAACTCCAATGAGAGAAAAGATTGCGAGTATTCTTAAAATATTTTCAATAGTCTTAGTATTAATAAAAAGTAAAAAATAATGAATGTAATTTAGATATAAATTATATAAGAGGTTTTTTCTAATACTTTAGAACAGTGGCGGAAACTAGGGGGAGCCAGCCGGGGCTCGAGCCCCCCCTGAACGTCAAAAGTTTTCCGAGAAAAAAAAAAGTAGATCTAAAAAATGTAGAACCGCCGACAATCTGAGACAGCCCAGCCCCCCCTGAACGCCGAAAGTTTCTCGAGAAAAAAAAAGTAGATCTAAAAAATGTAGAACCGCCGACAATCTGAAACAGCCCAACCCCCCTATTTTAAGGTTGAAGGATAAGGGACATGGTTGTCATATCTAATTTTGTTTCTCAACCTAAGCATGAAACGATGTCATTTCAATAACTAGTTTTTTGGACTTTTTTTGGACTTTGTATTAAAGTGTTGGGCTTAATTGAAAAAGTCCATTATAGAAATATGTGATAGTTGTCTTTCTTTTTCTATTTAGCTCTACTTTATTTTTTTTCTCCTTTGAAAAACTATTTAATTCTACTTTTAATTGTATAATTCTAATCTTGTAACATGTGATAGATGGATTTGATTTTACAAAAATTTCTTAGGCTCTGTTCTTTTTTATTTAATTTCAACATATTTCAATTCAATTCAATTCAGTTCAATTCAATATCGTTCAATTCAATTCAGTTCAATTCAATATCGTTCAATTCAATTCAGTTCAATTCAATATCGTTCAATTCAGTTCAGTTCAGTTCAGTTCAGTTCAATTCAATTCAACAGTTTTCAATAATTCAATTCAGTTCAGTAAATTCCATAAATATATTCAGTAAATTTCATAAATACATTCAATAAATTCAGTTTAATTTAGTACATTTATCATTATATGAAATACATTAAAACATTTTACAATTTAAGTGGCTTACCTATATTAGTAAATTTCATAATTTTTTAACCATCCTCTTCAATATCTTCATCATCTGATTGCTCTTCATTTTCCGCTAGCCGTCGTGATTGCCAAATTTGTTGCGCTATATCATTCCGTACTACTAACATGGCATTTTTTCGGTTTGTATTAAATATATCTGAATCTACTCTTCCATTGACATTTGGACCATATTGTGTAATTGGTATTCCAAGTGTGCACATTCTTATAAAATTATGAAGCGTAAATGTAGAAACAATGATCGACATTTGATACTTTGTTGACATTTGAGGCATATTGTAGAGCACGTTCCACCTTTTCTTCAATTGTCCAAATAACATTTCTACTTTCATTCTCAATGACGAATGTAAATAATTGTAATGTTCTTTCATTCCTCTAGGTCTTCCACACCTAAATTCCGGCATATGATATCTAGTTCCCGCATCTCTAATTGGAGACAAATATCCAAGAGTATTTGGATATCTCGAATCTACTAAATAATATTTTCCTAAAAATTATGAGAAACATAAAATTAGAATCAATATTACTTTGTTATGGAAGTAAAAAATAATAAATACAATTTTACCTTCAGGTGGATGAGGAAAAGTATATTTTGAATTAGTTAAAAAATCTTTCCATACTGTGATATCATGTATTTTGACTCTGTCAGCACAAAAATTATTCAGTCTCATGTATAATACAATATTAAATTATAAATTTTTAACTCAGTCCAGTAAATTCAGTTCAATTCAATTTATTTCGGTTCAATTCAATTCAATTCAGTTCAATTCAATTCAATTCAATAGCATTCAGTTCAATTCAATTCAATTCAATATCATTCAGTTCAATTCAATTCAATTCAACTCAATTCAATAGCATTCAGTTCAATTCAATTCAATATCATTCAGTTCAATTCAATTCAATTCAATTCAACTCAATTCAATCAAAAAGAACAGGGTCTTACTGTAAATGCGAGAATTTGTTCCTATCATATAACTTTCTTCTACCTTTTATGATCAACTTTTAATTAATTGTTGTGTCATTTTCATTATGTGTATTTTTATTTTATTTACGCTTTTCTTTTGACTTTTGTAAGTAAGCTGAGGTTCTAGTTCTGCCAATGCTTTAGAAATTAAAAAATGAATTTGGGAACTCACAATTCCACTTTTAGACATAAAATATAAGAATTTATTGTCTCTCCTTTATGTCTCTCCTATTGTCTCTCTCCTCTCTCCTATGTTCTTAATTCTAAGAAAAACCTCCTAAAAGAACAATAAAAGAACAAACCATTGGAGTAAAATCACTATTTTTGAATAGTAAAAGAATAAGAAAAAAACAACCATTGGAGTTGCTCTTAAGCCCAAACGGCTATTCTTTCAACCAGCCATATCTATTATTTTAATTTGTTGCATCTCAAATTACAACTATTGCCCTATAATATTACTACCAAGAAATATGCTAATTAGATACTGGGAAATAATATGAATGTGCTACTATATTTGAAACATGGGATAAAACAAAAACAATTAAAAAATAACTATCACTATTTGATGCACCTGCCAACTTAACTTCTAGCCAACAACTGTTTAATCTCCCGAGCCACAGCTCCCATTAACATTGGCAGGACTCTCAACCCCTTGGACCAGATGAACCACACACTGACTATCAGTTTCAACAATAAGATTCTTGATGCCTAAATCCCAAGCTAGCTAGTTGAAGGCCGAAAAGCATTCCCCAAAGCTCCGCTTGAGTAGAGTTACACCGGCCGATATTAACCAAGAGCCCTCCCTGCCAGCCACCTTCCATTCATGTCCCAACGAACCCCACCACCTCCAGCTATCCCTTTACTGCAGCCATTCTATATAGGATTCTTTGCGGAGTCACTAGGAAGCATAGCATCTGGAGTTGAGTTTTTACTTAACTTCTCTAAATGCTCGAGAATTCAATTCAACAACTTCAGTTAGCCAATTCAATTCAGGAAATTTAGTTGAATTCAGTTTTAATAATTTCAATTCAGCTATATAAGTTAGGTTCAATATTTGGATGATTCCATAAACATGGTTTACACTGTCTCTGCATAATCCTACAACATATATCATAACAATCTGGAACAAATATGGACAAATATCCAAATCACTATACTAATTTTCCTCACCTATGTTCATCTAAAACGGGTACTTTGAAAAACCCACTAAACGAAAACTTCTTTTTCACATCAAAATGATCCATATACTGCAGAACATCATAATCCAAACCATATTCCGCCTATAACAAGTTCTGAAACCCGAAGAACTACCTGTATCAGAAACACCAACAAGAAATCTGCAATCGCCAATCGATGGATCCAAGAATGTCACCATACCGAGTCCGTCAAAATCACAGCTTTGTACATTCTGATTCTGAAGCTGATAGTAACTATTGAATGCATAAGAGATATTTCCCTTTTCTCCAATTTCATTGCAAGATCCTCCATAACTGAGAGTCGAGCAATCTGCAACACTACAGGCAACTCTCAAGTGGTTTGCCACGTTAGACAGATCTTTAGTTGGGTCTGCAACACACCACCGAGAAGGGAGGTATTCGACATTCTTCGCCTTTTTCAGAAACTTGTTACCCAATCCAAGGTCCAATGCGTATTTTGGCTGGCCGTCGAAGGAGAAAATCCCCCAGTGTCTTTCGAAATTTCCTGGAAGTTCACTTTTTGCGCCTTCGTCAAGTAGGCTGAAAAGATAGACATCCATCGGAGAAGAATTAGGTCTAAGAGGAGTCCCTTGGTTTCTTATGACATGGTTTATAAGGCCTTGGTTGAACGCCCGGGCCGCCGAGAGGTTCGCACTAATGGATCCATCTGTTGGCCACCCGATTTCTCCGATAACTATAGGCATCTGATCAAACCCTAGTTTCGTAAGTGCAGAAACTAAAGTGTCATAATTTCCGTCAAACGCATTGGTATAGACATTAGAACCATCTGTTACGGCGTGAGTACTTCCTCCGAAAAAGGCGTAATCTTGTGGGAAATCTTTGCTTCCATAGAGGCTAAGAAAAGGGTAGATATTGACAACAAAAGGGGACCCGTTTGAGTTGAGGAAGGAAACAAGTTGTGTAATAATGTCTGTCAACTCGGGCCGGAATGTTCCTTGAGAAGGCAGGTCTGCCTGGTAGGCATCAGCATTGCAAGGGACAACCAGTTTTACGTAACTAGCCAGATTCACTTTAGCCAAAGACTGCTGTATGTTTTGCAGGGCCGGGACTACATATGATTGAAATTGGCCTGCGTAACTTGAAAGGAATGGCTCATTTCCTACAGCAACATACCTGTGATCATATGATAAGATAAATAAATAGTGAAAAACACAAGATTTTTACCACATAAGATATGTCAAAACACAAGATTTTTACCAGATAAGATATGTCATACTCAAATTTTGAGAGTACATAAATTGCACAACTTGAAAATTTGTACTTAAACTTAGTGACCGGCTTTGAAAGTGATGTTTTTCTGCCTTTTTAATCGCAGAAGTTAAGAGCTAGACCACAGAATCATATTGGAGAAACACGAACCTAACCAGACGAAACAGCTCCTAGGAACCAACCACCAAGCACAAAGAGCAGAAAATAGTATCTGACAGCAAAGAATGATCTACCTCGCTCTCACTTATACACTCATTTATCCACACAGCTTAATCAAAATAATATATTTCGTATCATCTATGTATTACATAAACTTAAAGCAATAGCTTATTCACGGATATGCAAACGCTAAATACCATCAGATGAGAAAAGTTGTCTACATCCTAGAATGAAGAGCTATGCTATCTAACAAAGATGGTCCGCATAGCAACCTACAGCTTCCACAGTTCACAATTATTTGTTTCGGTACAAACCCTCAGCTACATAGGACTAGTAAATGTTCAAACCAAGGAAATGCTATGATATAAAACTTCATCATGCAGATCAACTTCCATTTATCAAAACTCTGCCCTGTCCACATGAAGAGCTATTTATCCTACCAATTAAGACAGCAACGCAAGTACTTTACATTGCTCATTAAGTAACTGTAACCTATCTAACCAAATTATTATGAAGGGGTAGCAATTTTGGACACAACTACACGATTCACAGATCAAGTCAAGTCAACACGATTAACACCACATAGTTGACACGATTATCATTTTTCTTGCATTTATGTCACATATATGGAACATGTATATCATAACACAATTTTGACAGAATAACCAGAATTTCCACCTCTACTGGTATCGTACTTAGCAGAACCGAAAAAACATAAACATCACACTTCTCTAAGAATTATGCCAGAATCTTGTGCCTGCAAATGCTCTCTCTGATTCAAACAGCATAGCTTCATAATCACAACTATATTTCCCAAAATTGTCCATTAATTTCATGTGAATTAGCAATATAATGCCTAATTATCAACACTTGTGCTCCTTTTGGTTGCTTAAATTAAGGCTAGAATTCTCAACATTTGTACCCCTTTTGGCTGCTAAGAAAGGGCCTTTTTCCAACTTACTCAAAACAGAAGCACACCCCTTTTCTCAATCTAATAAACACATCCCTTTCACTTAAAAATCAAAACCATATCTGAACAACAAGTGATCACATTCCCAAATACCTCATCAACCACCAAAATCACAAAACATAAACACCCACAAAAAACAAACCAAATAAACAACAACTTTAAGTCCAGAAATGATTCGGGTTCGGCTAACATCAACCATCATACCAAACCATGAAACCAATAAACCAAAATGAAAGTGGGAAAGAGAAAAAATGAACCTGATATCAACACCACCTTTAACAAGATATCTAGAAACATTCTGACTAACCCACAAATCAGAAACAGCAGCAGAAGAAGAAATCTCAGCCAACATCTCATTAGGGATACCAACCATAACTTGAATCCCACTACCCATCAAAGCACTCAAAACACCTCTATCTGTATCAAAAAGCTTCACTTTTTCAATATTGTTAGCTTTCAACAGATCCACCACCGTTGAAGGTTTAAGCTTTCTGAAAGATAAAGTGCCCCAATTGACTCCTATGGCTGATTCTGCTACCAGAAAGCAGCATGAGAGGAGGGTTAAGAGGGTAAAGGAAGCTGCTTTGGAGCTTGACATAGCTTGGTGAAGATGGAGATGGGATATTTTTGGGGTTTAAAGTGAAGGATACTCCATGATTTTGGGGGAGCTGAGATATTTGAAAGGTGGAGGATGGCGGTGGCGAATGGGAAGACAAAGAGAAACAGTAAAGTTGTGAATTTTGTAGACAGTGAAAGCTCTGTAAAAAGTTGTCTGAATTGTCATTCAAATAGTCCATAGACATATCGTTTTTGTTTTTTTTAATAAAGATATCTATTACTATTTTGTTTGTAGTTAGAGGTCGGTGTAAGGCAAATTAGTAATCACCGATCAAGAGAAGTATTTCCATATTAATCAGAGTTAAATTTAGATATGGTTATTTTTGAAATAGAAGAATAGTGAAAGTAAACGATTAAACCTAATTCTAAAAATCTCTTATTTGAGCTTGAAATTGAGGAGGAAGAAGAAAGTTTTGCTTTTTTTTTTCCTCCTTCCAATCCCGAATTTGATTTACGCTTCTCATCGCTTTTTTTGTTTAGCATCATATATCTCGACAGTATTTTTTGGCCATCAGATTTGCATCCGATAGCTTTATTTTCTTCATTTATACCTCTTTTAGATTTAGCACGGGCGGAAAAGGTTGACTTAATCCATAGATTTGCAGATCTACGGGAGTGCAATTTCAGGAAGGACATAGATCCTATTTTCTTGAGAAACATAAGTGTTGAAGAACGGTTTTCGATTGTTTTTCTGCACATCCGGAATCTAAAGAAATATATAATGTATTATGTGGTTTTTTTAGTACCTTTATGGTGTCTTAGGCTCTCTGTAACGTTTTTTTGCCCTATATGCAGTTTATAGTGGCTTTTACCTGTATTTTGTGAGGTTTAATTCCTCTTTTTTTTTTCTTTGATTATTATAATGCTGTAATTTTTCTATATTTTTCAATGATATGATAACTCTTCTATCAAAAAAAAATAAAAATAAATAGTCATTTGTAACTTTTGAATAATAAGAAAGAGTTATATAGGATAGTTGAATAAAAGTAGGAGGTTAATTATTACCAGGGGCGCGGATCCAGGGGGGCACATGCCCCCCTTCTCCGAAAAATTTGCAAAAAAAATAATTTTTTTTCGGGTGTGGAAAACATTAAAGACTTTTTATAGATATATAATGAATGTGTATATTCATTATATATCTATAAATCTGATAAGGAATGTGTATATTCATTTAATCCTTCAAAATCAGAATTTATGTTTATATCACTGTTTATTAAAATTAGTTGATGTGTAGTCGTGTAGTTTGAAAAAAATCTGATAATAGTAAAATTATACCTTACTTAAGTTATTTGATAATTACGTATACCTGATATTCTAATTTATGATGATAGCAAAGATAACAACAGAAATTCCAAATTAAATACTCAAAACTTTTGGCATTTTATATGATTTTTGGTCTATTTTAATGTATTTGATAAACCGACTTTCACATGGGAGCTACGACACTAGTCCGTCCGCATATGTTCAATTGTAAGCTATATTTTCGGAGTATCCTATGAATTATTGGAGAATAGGGCGGCTTTCTTGTGGTAGTAATTGCGAACTCATTCCATTTTTTTGTGGAGGATTCGTTCCCTGTTCCTGCGGCTGAGAAGCCTCACCCCACTGTAGGTGGGCGTTCTTCGTACCTTGTTGTTGGTGAGCGGGCGTTACCCACTAACCCACGAGCGCGAACGAGCCTCCCCTATCTCTTAAAGGGAATTGAGAGATAAAGCTAGCCTATTCGTTATGGGGAATCAATGCTCCGGGCCGAATAGAGCTTACCTCCGGCACCTGGCTTAACCTTTCCTTTCTTATAGATAGAAAAAAGGCGCTTTCACCTTTCAACTCGACTATATAATAATAGTTGTTACGACAATGAAGAAATAAAAGAGGGAGAACCCACACTAGCTCCATTGCTCATCTATATGGAGAAGATGCATGCTTTCCATCTTTGGTTTCGCGAAAGGGGGTCTTCCTTAGCACGAGCGCTAAGCGATAATAATTCCTTTTCAGATTCTTCGACTATTGGTTAGCTCCTTGAACCCCTTTTATTTCTCTCCAGTCTTTGTTTTGTATAGCACCTTCCGAAAGCTCAGAAGCCAGCGTACATAATTATAATAATGGTGATGATGGGGCGGTACCCTCTAATTAGGTTCCTGGGAGGGAACTCTGGACCAACTTTCCTCCACTCCCCGCGCCTTCAGAACTCCCCCGCCCTCCAACAACCTTTCTTCCTTTCCCGTAAGACTAGACTTACCTTACCGAATTGAGCCCTAGACTTCTCTACTTAGGAAGGTAAGATGGGATCCTCCTCTAAGCAAACAATAGCCAGCTCTGAAGCTGAAGTGAGCCAAGCTCAACAATCAGGAATGCTTACTCACAATGCTTACTCACTCAAGCAGGATGATCGACAAGGTAAATATCTGTTCAGTGAAAGCAGCAACATCCTACAAAGAGAATGATATAAGTCACAAGTAATGTGGCGAAAGAAAGGACTCCCCGGTTTGGTCCAACCCATTACCCCATCCATCAAAGGAATTGGATTCCCTTTCTCTATTTTGGTCCAACTATATTTATATTTAGTTGTGTCGAGAATGCAATTTTAACAAACTAAAATAGAGTTATAAAATTAATATAATATTTCAAAAATTAATATAAAATAAAATAATAATAATATAGTAATATATAATATATAATATTTTTTTAGACCTGATATTTTTTTTATTCTTTTTCCTTCTAAATTAATATGGTAATATATAATATTTCAAAAATAAAATAAAATAAGAATATATAATAGATTTCAATTATGCAAGTTAACAAAATATATAAAATTTTAATACTTCATTTAAACCAAACAATTACAAATGAAATTGAATTCCCTTAGGTAAGGAAACCAAACACTCCATGAAATTCAATGATATTCCTTTCCTTTCCTTTCCCTTTCTTGATATTCCTTTTCCTTAATCTATTGATTTAGTTTTATGGTGAGCAAGCGATATATTGTCACAAATTCAAAACAAAAGTCTTTGAAACCCTTTGTATCTTTAAATATAAAGAGAAAAGAATGATTTGAAAATAATAGTTGTTAGGCTTATTTTCTACAATCAATTCAGTCAGCTAGCAGGTGACTGCTTATGCAATGGTGAAAGTAAATAATAGAGTTGCTTGATTTAATTTAATATATCATTATTTAATTTACGTCGTAGGCATATGACAACTATTCATTAGTTTGTACATGCATGACAGTTTAATGTAATTGCCAGAAGGTTTGTGCCACGATGCATTCCACATGCATCGACACACATGTCAAAGTGATTATTCATTTTGAATAGACACCACTACATCTCTTAAAGTATGTAGAATATAAATGATTTATTACTTGAATTAACTTTTATCGTTGCACATTTTTAAATTTATTTCAAATTAATCTATTTCACACTGAAGGCCCGTTTGGTAAAACGTTTTGCAAGAGCATTTAGCGTTTGACAGGAGCATATCGCAATTTTATTCTAATATGCTGCTAAAAAGGTGTTTGGTTAAATTTTTGAAACTGTAGCATATAGCGATTCTGAAGGAAAACAGAGCGTTTCGAGAAAAATTCCAAATTGGAGCTTTTCCCGAAACGCTAGTTTGATGATTGTAGGTTTTGATAAAATTACCCCAACTTTTATTCCTAGATTGACAAGGACTCTATTTTCTTTCTTATTAATTCCTAATCTATACGAATTACTTACGCTCTATATATTTTCTACGTTAACCATTGTATTGTATTATTATCTTCCAATTTTGTAAACAAATGTTGTAATTGCATCAATGGCATTGCATAACTATATCAAAAGAACATCGTTAGTTGATCCCACATTTTCACAATTCGATCAAAATTCCAATTTTGTGACGTAAGATTATAATTACAATGATATCGATATAGATGAGAATCATGAGGATACTAGAACAACTCAGATGAATGGAGAGAACAAATTGCTTCTAATCTATATTGAAACAAATAATTTAGAAATGTGGCATGTCATAGAGTTTTATTTATTTACTAGATTGTTACCCGTGCATAAGCACGGTTTGCATTTGGTGTCGTTATATTTTAAATTCTTACTAAAGAAATAACATGTATTTTGTTTATAAAATTTAAGTGTTTTTTTAATTGTATTTTTGTTTTTCTATACAACCGATTTATTATTTTATATATTGTTACTAATTTATGATATATAGTATAAAATTGATCAAGAGTGATCAAATTAAATAATGGTTATTTTAAAGTAATCATGGAAATCACTTACAAAAGTGTGATTTTTACATGAGAGAAAAAACAAAGCACCTAGTATTTACATTAAAGTAAAACATGTATCTTATTTTTCTTCAAGACTGAATGTATGAAAAAGCATATCATATTATGTTTAAAAAAGAATAAGAAAACCTTCCAATTAAATCAAAACTGCAAAAAAACCGAGAAATTTTTTTTTTACCACTGTGACAATCAGATGAAAATTGAGGAGATGAATTATTAAGTGAAAACCAGGTGAACAGATGAGCGAATAGCAAAACTTGTGGTTTTTATAGTATTGTATCGAACGATCATATGGAGAAGTTAGACCAATATCTATATAAAGACCAGAAGACTGTAAAATTAAGCTGTAAATTGGATGATCAACTAAGATGACGGTTTCCACATTAAATAACATAGAGAAGAGACAATACTTTTCATGATTATACGCAAGCCACATCCATACCAATCTGAAATCACCCATGCACAACCAAAAATAACAAAACAAAAGCGACAGTTCAATAATCCAGATTAGAGAATAGGAAAATAGTATAACATACTATTTGAAATCACAATTTAAAAGCAAATGTTTGAATTTACGGTGAACTCAAATTGATATATAAATCAAATTCTAGTTCAACTATACCACATGAATCTCTCCGCATTTTATAGAAAAATAAGATGAAATAAAAATAAATTTAATAGAGAAAAAATAGGACTAAAAACAATAGTACCATATTAATAAAAAGAAATTAGTTTCAAATTTACATTAATTATCTACCAAAATTTCTAGATTTACGTTAGGTTTTTAGAGATGTAGTATTTTTTAAACTGAATTTAGATAATTTAATAATTAATTGAATATAGTTTGTAAGAGTTACATAAAACAAAGAGATATGTATAGTTTTATTCAAATTAAAATAGAATTTGTAAGAGTTTTAATAGAAATAGACGTAATATTTAATTTTAAGGAAGATACATAGAAAATATTTAATTTTAAAAAAAATTAATACTAATTTTAATTCTCAAAAAATTTCTACGTCGACACATCGTTAATATATTCCCAGACTTTAAAATAGTATAGATAGATTTGCGTTAAATTTGAAAAATAATAACATAGATATTTATAAAGTTATTATTTATTATTTTAATTTATTTATTTATTGATAAATGATATATCTTATATTAGTTTTTTCTCATGTTAACTGCAACTCCTTTTTACAAGTGTTTCAAACACTAATTATCAAATAGCTATCAACAAATAACAACAACAATTATAAAATTAACAACAACTCAAAACAGTCCCTAATTTGATACGACAATATGACTACATAATAAAATTCACTCATTCTTTTGGAAGGAATTCAAGGATAAATTCCAGAATAAAAAAAGTTGTTTAAAGTCTAATAATAAGATTATCGTTATGCTTTAAGGATCAAGTTGAGAAAGCAGATCATGTCCAAACTTTTCTCTTTTTCTTTCACAAAAGTACGTCAAAATAATAAATCTTTAAATAACTGATTGCATTATTTTCCGTTTTCTTTTAAGATTTTATCAATTTAGCATCTTTTATTTTTTTCTTTTGCAATAATAGGAGCTTTTTACCTAAGAGATACCGATGTTTTTTAAGTATAGTTGGAAGTCGTTGTGGATTCTGGGGCCATCCTTGTCATTTTATCAATCTGTTTTTTAAATGAAACTTTGATATGCAGCAAAGAGCTAATCATGTGATGCCTTCTAACTCCACCAAATTATATTAAACCAATTAATTAATTGCGTTTTTCTTGTAATATATTAATATCAATGGGCTTTACGTCCATGAAAAATACATACAAAAAGCACCACAGCTGATCGATCCATGGTGGACTCAAATAGATTCATAAAAACAACAATCCAAGATCATACAACTGATGCACTTAAATAACATTCCATTTCAAGTGTAACATCAAACCTTAAAAGTACCAAATCAGGATAAAACTAAAATGCAATTTGACTTATGTTGTTCATCTTTTAACTAGTTGAACTTATTGATTCCCTGGTCATTTCGACTAAAATATTTCATGATTTGAGACAGCTAGATCATATTCATTTTTCAGGTTACGCATATTTATTGTGAAGAAAATCAAGTGGCGGATGCGTTACTGATTTTGGACGGACTTATAGTAATTTAGTTTGGTGGATAATTTACCTTCCTTTTGTGTTAGTTTTTTTACTAACAATTACAATAGCCGTGACTTCTATCGGTTCACTTGATTTGTAATTTGTTTTGGTGAGTAATTGATTGTCTGAAGGTGCCAACCTAATTGAGATGTTCGGTTTATTATGATCCCTCCCTATTTTTATTCAATAAAGGGTAATATTAAAACTAAGTCATTTTTTGTTCCTATATGCTCATCAAGGCAAACTTGCACGTTTTCAAGAAACTAGTATATAATTACATATCTAAAGTAACAACAGATTTGTAAACTCCAGTGATTTGCTCTGATCATACGAGTGAGTAAATTTACTCAATATATACTTTTTGTTACAAAAAAAAGATAATGTCATCATCTCAATGATCTAATTGATCCACGTGTCCAAGCCTTTTTAATACGAGTGGCGAGAAATGACAATATTCTTTATAAGATCCTTACCACGTGTGTCGTAATATTTCTTTAATGTCAGTTGGAATCTTGAAGTTGAACTTATATTTAAACCTTTATTAAACAAACAGGTTTATATCTTATATTTCTTATATTGAATTCTAAACTTTCAACTATATGTTAGTACAATGTTCATGCCCTAGACTTATACTGAGATCTACACCAGAACACCCAGCAAGAAGAGATCAAGATGATAATTTGTTCGTTACAAATAAATTACTTGATTGCTTGCAAAAAGTTATACCAACAGAATAATTGATACAAGTAGATATTTAATTATATCTAATATCGATTATATTACTATACGAGTGTAGTATTCCGTCTCTGACTTCCGATACCATACACTGAAATTTTTTTAACCCTAAAAAGAATTGCTCAAGAGCAAAACAAAGCTGAATGCAACAGAAGAGTTTTCACTCCAGCACCATCTAGAAGACACATGACATGATGAAACCATTATGCCAAAATTTCACACATAATAAATTCCAGAGGTAGTAGAAAATCACAAAATCAAATACGAGGGCTTAAAGTCAACATTTTGACTAGTGTAGGGACTATTCTCACATTTTTACCTGAACCCCCAAGATGAGCATTCAAGTACTCTGTTTATTTCCTAACAAAATCAGGCTGATTAGTCACAGATCTCACCCATGCCCATTTATGATCCTTTACATTCACCTCATTCTTAGCCTCCGCGACTTCCTTCAACGGAATATACGCATAGTTCCCGTTAACCGGACCGCAAACAAACCCGGTATAACCTGCCATAATTCCATGAATAGCCGAATGTGCCAACAGGGTACAATATAGATTATCTGCAGCATTTGCAGGAACAGCACGGATCATGTACGTAGGATCAATGTGCTTCACGGTCAACAACTCGCCCGGATGGTCTCTGGCCCACCATTTCTTCAGCTCTGATTTTAACCACGACCCAACGTCTAAGAAAACCGGGTTACCCGACTCATCCCTCTCTTCTTTCTGAGCATCAGTTCGTGGTACCTTATCCTGCCCTGCCCCCTCAGCAACAACTAGGACTGCGTGACCGTTCTCTTTCAATCGCTTCTCGAGGAACTCGAATAAACCGCCTTTTCCTTCCAAGTAGAAATCGATCTCAGGAATTAGACAACAGTCTACATCACGGCTACTTAGTGTTGAGTAAAGGGCGATATGGCCGGTGCTTCGACCCATTAGTTTTACTAGGCCGATGCCGTTAACAGCGCTCTCAGCTTCCACATGAGCTGCACTAATTGCTTGTTGAGCCATTTCAACGGCTGTTTGGAACCCAAATGATTTGTCAATGATGCCTATGTCGTTGTCGACTGTTTTTGGAAGTCCGGTAACTCCAATGTTTAGCTTTCTACGTCGAATTTCATCGAATATCTTCACAGCGCCTCGCATTGTTCCGTCCCCGCCAATGATATAGAGCTGTTTGTTTGAATAGAGAATTAACGAGAATTATTCAATAAATCCAATAGGTGCTTAAAGGTTCTCAACTGAATTTTTTTCCAATAATTCATGAGAAACTACGTACAACATTACTATCTTGCTTCTTTTCTTTTCCAAATTAGTTGCCTATGCAAAGTTAACGTTCTTAATTGGATTTTAACTAGTGTCACTCACCTAAAAAGAGAATGATTCTGAAACGAATAGAGTATAATGTATCATGACAAATGTCTATCAAAAGCCACTATCTCAAAAGCCACTATGAAGAAAAAAAAAATACATCAAAGATTAATATTTGGAATTAAAAGTCAAATGGATAGAGATGAACTTTGACCTTCAACTTGATTTTTTATGTCAATTTGCTCAAACATCAAATCGTACTTTTTGATCATATCTATGTAAAAATATGATCTGTTAAAAGAATCAAGATAACACATGTAACATCAAAACAGTGACATGAAAAAACATTGAATAATTTTATTGACACGTGTCAATTCTTGAACATGACAAAAACAGATGTCAAGTTGGAAGTTTTATGAGTTAAGAGTCAAAATTTCATAAATTAAAGAGTCAAAATGACTCTTAGTTGTATTTGGCAACCATGAAAGAATCTTTGGTTTAGATATATGGGTTATCAACCTACACTTCAATTTTGCAATCTATGTTCCAAATTAAACAAAATACCATCAGTTTTAATATCTAAAATTTCTTAATATTACACTAATTTCTCAAATATTACAACATAATTTTAATATCCAAAATTCTCCAATATTACAAACATGGTTGACCTGCTCCAAGCGGGAAGGAGCTCAACTTCTGCTTAAAAGTTCCAAGGTTAGCTAAGGTTCGAATTTTACTAAATTGAAAAAACACTTACTAAAATTTGAATTTCACTAAACTGAATCAATTCTGATGATCATTTTGACCCTTGCTTCAAACTTAGATGCTAAATATGAAAAGTTTAGGGACCATTTTGACCCCAACTTCCATGTTGATACTAGATTGAGATGCAAACTTTCATATCTAACAAAAATCAGGATACTTCAACTATCTATTTGAAGTTTTAGACTAGGCCTTGTTTATGAAATGAACTGAAATTTGGAAACATTGAATATAATCATTGACACATTTAATGGATTTTGCTGAATTTACATACTTAACTAAACTTAACTGAAATTAAGTAAAAGAAGAATTAAAAAAACCAAAGAAAACAAACCTGATTAAACCCATGATTCTGAATAGCATCAACAATCTTAACAAGATCAAAACCGCCTCTAGAAGTCTCAAGAAGAGTGCCACCTTTTTTATGCCAATCATGAACAATCTTAGGAGTCAACTCAATCAACTCCCTAGAATAAAACCCTCTATACCCACCTCCAATCCCATATATCTCCCTAACCCCATAAAGCTCCCACAGCCCCACCACAACCTCCCTCATCACCGTATTCATCCCGGGGCACAACCCGCCACACGTTACAATCGCCACCCGAATCTTCCCCGGGTCATAAAATATCTCCCTCCTTGGCCCGGCCCGGTGGTAAGCCAGCTGGGAAGATGATGGTGGGGAGCCTAAATTTTCAGCGGCGGAGAGGTCGAGGAGTATCTGTCGGAGGATCACGTCGGAGTCCGTTATGTAGAAGCCGGCGGTCGGGTGGAAGAAAGGGTTGTTGTTTAATGGATTTGGGGAGGATATGAGTTGGGAAGTGGGGATGTAATCGGTTAAATGGGGTAGTTTTTGTAGGTGGAATGAAGTGGAGGAGATGGGGGCGGAGTTGGTCTCCGGCGAAGAGACGGTCATGGCTACGACGGAGAGAGGATGGTTATTTGGTAATTTTGATGGGTGAGATACTGTTTTGTTTTTATTTTAGTGGAAAGAGGAGATGGAGAGGAAGAATTCTTTTAGGAAGAAATATTTTTTTTCGTTGTGAGAAATTTTATGTTGAGGTGGCAGATTTGTGGCGCGAAACGTAGAAGTTTTCAGCTGCAGATGAAGTATGAAATGCCACGTTGAAGGTTGAAAAGTCGATAGGATAAAAGCAAATAAAAGGTTTAACTTAGCACTACCTTAGTTTTTATTTGAAGGAGAATCCATCGAGAGTTAATAAAGTAAACTAACTTATATTTGAAAAGAAAGATTTATAAAAGACATGAGTTAATAAAGTGTTATAGGACGTTTTTTATTTAAAGGTCGTGAAATTTTTTCTCATACTTCTCTTTATTAATTCATTATACATTCAGTCCAAATATAACATTAAAATTAGATCGTGCGATATTACATTAATTATATCAGTTCATTAGATATACTCATCTAAGAATCAAGATTTTAAATAGATCATCTCTCTTGCGGCATCCCAAACCGGTATATCTTGATAGCTAATTATTTAAAAATTTATTTACTACAATTCTTACTATAAAGCATAACTTTTTATAAAGTTAAAAATAAACAAATATTTAATCATAATAATCAAAATAAATAATAATTTTAACTTTTCTTTATATAAACTTAATAACTAAAATAAACAAATATTAAAAAGCGATAATTAAATAAAGATTCATAATTTCAAGCATTTTTTCCAAAATTATGAAGAAGAAGAAGAGCAAGATGAATGAGCGGCAACCAAAAGAGTGAAGGAAAGTTGTGTTATTTTTTATTTAACCGAAGAAGCTGAATTGCTGAATTAAAATTGTTGAATAGAATTGAATTGCTGAACTAAATTGATGTTGCTGAACTGAAATTTCTAAATGAAATTGCTAAATAGAAACTGAAATTGCTGAATTAAACTTAAATTGCGGAATAAAATTGAAATTACTGAATTAAACTGAAATGTGCTGAATGTAAGTAAAAAATAACAGGATCTAAAAGTTCTAAAATTATGAAATCTATTAATTTATATATATAGGTTGAATTTATAACTTTTTTAATAAAAAAATAAATATTCGGATACATATGTATGTATATGTTGGTACATATTTTTGGGTTTAGTGGACACATGTTCGAGTTTTTACTGGTCGGATATATACCTAACCGTATCTGCCTGAACCCGATTGGCGGATACGGAAAAAGTGGGTAGTTATACCTACCCCTAACAGATTAGATACTCTACGGATACCGAATACTTCTGCCTAATTGACACTCCTACTTAGTAGTTCATTTGTTGTGAGTTATGGGTAGTGGTGTGTTTTATATATGCACCAAAACATCAATCAATCGTAATAATTAATTTCATTACTGTAAGTATAATTTAATCCTCTTGTTAGACAGGCTTGAGGATGGGCTCGGTCTTGACAATGAAATCGAAATCTCAGCAACACCTCCAAATATATAATCATATTATTTAATCCTCTTGTTAGAAAGAGCCAATTAATATTATTAAGAACCAGGAGATGCCTCTTATCATAATACAGACTCCAACAATGGAATAGAAAAAAATAATAATAAGGATTAGCACCGGAAATGACACTCTTAGCTAGAGTATGAGCTGACACATTTGCTAACCTACGACAAAACGGACACCTTCAAGTTTGAAGGGTGATTAATTAACTAAACTCCAATACTCATGAATCAAACTTCCAAACTCAGACGAGTGAAAAGCATCACTACATCTTCATAGCATTCATCTAAAAAATAACACTAGAAAAATCCAACCCAATAATCCATAATAAGCTATTACAGAGAGCAATAGCCTCTGCTATATATTCTTGTATCGAAATTGCCAATGCTCCAAGAGCTGCTAGTTGTCACAAAACACAAACACGGATGCGTCAAGATTGCACTTCAACTGACCATAATCGGGCGGCTTCCACCGGGGAGCATTAGACACTCAAGTAAATACATAAACCACATCACTCTTCCTAGCCTGAGCTACATCTACAGCAAAACAAAATCATCAAATTTACAGCTAGAGAACATATAACTTTTCATTATCTATCAATGTAGCATTTTCTTAAATAATAAGTTTACTGGATATGTTAATAACATAATTATAATTATAATGTTTAAAATAATATTAATACTCTGAATAAAAACTTAAGGCATTTTGTATTTTGAAAATACAAATGATGAGGGGCAGTATAAGCATATAGATTTTTATTTTATTTTATCTTTGACAATGTATAAGCATATATATTTAGAACCAAACAAACTGTTAACATATAATAGTGTAGACATCATCATATATCAGATAATATTAATTTTAGATTCACTAGCTAGAATCAAACTCAAACAAATGTTAATTTCATAATGGAAAACTGACAATCATATTCAATTTGCATTCTAAAATTAAAAAGAGTTTTGTGATTACCAATACCTACCGGAAAACTCGAGCATTCCTTGCTTAGGACCGGATGAATCGTTTACGAAGGGATCTTCTTTGTTTGAGAAGGGATCTTCTTTCCTTCCTGTTCCTTCTCGCGTTTTCGTTTTCTTTGATGATATCTGGATAATCGACCGAAACCAAACTCTCAATACAAAAAGATACATCTTGTTCATATCCATTTGTAGGTGCAATCATTTCAATTTCTTTCTCTCTCAAATCATATGATAACACAACAAGATCTTGACGGCAGAAAGAAAAGATTTTATCTCCTCTTTTTGAAAATCCCAAAAGCTCCCCTTTCCAAAACAAGTGAAATGCAGAGTTGAGCATGCGAGAAAATCCATTGCATTCAATTGAGAATAACTTAGTCCAGGAGAATTCGCCTTCACCATTCTTCTTTCTAGAATACAACTCCATGAACTCAACCTCCTCCCTCTTTAAGAAAAAACTAATACACAAGCACTCTTCAAGAACATGCAAATTATATGCATTAGTTTCCTCTAATTTGGGTAAAAAATGAGGAAGATATACCCTGGAGAACGTCTCTTTCGCCAAATCAAATGCAAATACTAAATGTTTATCGCAAACGAAATGGAAAGAACCATCCACAAAGCAATTTCTAATATGTTTCAAATTCGTAAGATTAATGTAATTTGAGAAAATAATAACATCAATGTTATTGGAGAGATTTCCAATCATTCTCCAATAACCTGACCTCAATCCAAAAACCCAAATCTCCATTTTATTCTTGGAATTACTGCTGTATCTCAATTTTAAGAGTAGAATCTTGTAATCGTCTGCCGAAGAATCATAACCTAAACTCCACCCTAGATGAATGCAATATTCCATCGGCCAATGATAATTAGGTAAAATTGGAAGTTCCCTGCATTTCCGAGTAGATGGATTCCACACAACAAGAGTACGATCCCTGTATCTCTCTCCCCCAAACAGTACTAATCCATTGCAGTGAGCAACCGCAACGTTAACGCCTATCCGGATGGAAGGAAGGTTGAGATAAGGCGGGAATGGATCATCAATATCGGCAACACGAACAGGATTAAAAGGGCTAACGCCGTAAGGGTTTCGAAAAATAATCTTGCGATGAGATCGGTTCTTGAAATTTGTACTACTATGCAGCTTTATGAAGTTAGGGCTATCAATGATGTAGTGTAATGATTTAGAAATACATCTGAAACGTAAGAGAGTCTTCACCGATGAAAATAGCAAAATTTCAGTGATCAGTTCCGGTGGAACTTCTGCCATTCCTATGATGATTTAGGGTTTGGTAAATTATAGAAAAGAAAACGGATCTTCCAATATATATTGAACGAAAATAATGTTGAAACTGTCATGAATTAATTGAGTGAATGACCATTATACCCTGAATATTCTCGATGTCTTGTTCCCAAGCAAACCCTACCTCTTGTATCATATATAAGGATCCCTCTATATGAAATAAGACACACATCAATATTCTCTATATCTGTTCTTTGTTTATTTACAACACGTTATCAGCACGAAACCCTAGCCGACTGAGCAACCGAAAAGTAGCCGCTTGAACAAAACGAAAAGAAACTCTATTAAAGTAAGTTCAGCACGAAACTCTAACCAATTAAACAAACTAGCATCATTGAGGTAATTCTTTCGATATGCTTTTTTTTTTTTTTATCTACAAGAAAATTTCAATAACTTAATTGGATATCTAAAAAGTAACAATTGTTTGTTTGATGAATTTGTGTGAGGATATGATCTAGGTCGAATTCTGTTATTAATTTGCTAATTGGTTTTTTTACCCTAATTAAAATCAAATACTTAATTATATGAATTTACTAAAATTTTACAGGCCGATTAGATTTTTTTATCCGAAAGCAGATTAAATTTCCTACATGAAACCAAATATTTAATGATGTTATATTTTATTTTCAAAAATAAATAAATGATATGATGTTTCTAATTACTCAAGTAAAACCTTAAGAATTTTTATTTTTTCGACGGAGGGGCTAAAGAACCCCGAAGTAAAACCTTAGGGGTTTGCTTGGATTGAGGGGAGGGGAGGGGAGGGGAGGTTCTGAATTTAGGTGTAAATCATGGTTTTATAACCACCATTTAACCCTCATTTAACTTTTAAACTCCTATCCAAGCATGGTTATAAAATGAATCTCCATTTAATGAATTTCTAATAACCATGATCCAAGCAAACCCTAAGATACATATAGCAAGAGAACATCTTTTGAGGAAGTAAAAATTAAACTAAACTGAATAGATGAATTGAACACTTTTGAATTGAATTAAATGTTACTATTAAACTGCTTTTTGAATTAATTATATAGTCTATGAGTTTTGTTACTAACATGCATTATTATAATGGGTAAATAATTTAATAGTCTCTATTTTACACCAAAAAACACTGCTTAGTCCTTGTATTTTTAATAAAATATCATAATGTCTATTTTTTTTATCTTCAACAGTTTAGTCTCTCAATCCATTTAAATTACTTATTTACCATTACATACTAGGTGCAAGTTACATTTTTAGTAAATGAATTTTTACATGTTTACACTTTGATACCTAGAGTCAAGTTCAAATGAGACAAATGTTTAGGATGAAACTAGTTTTTATGATGAGACAAGGGGTATTTTTGTAATTCAATAGGGGAATGTGGCAAACTTGTAATTAAATGAACACCCCTCATGCGTGAATTGAAGGGAATGAAGAGGAGGTGATGTCAGCGCTGATGTCACCTCTGGAGAGAGAAAAAGTTTTAATTATTTTCTTTAAAATGCATTTTCCCGCTCTTTCCAAACTCATTTTTCAAAAAAAATTATACCAGTGAACTCGTATTAATTATGCGGTCATTTTGAGATCCATTTTTGTTCTTTATGGACGATTTTTTTTTTATTTTTTTTTGTTCCAACAGAATGCTATAGTTGTTCCACCGGACTACTCCAATTGTTCCACCAGAATACTACATTTTTTTATACTCCCAGAGTGCATTTAAAAAAAATAATGAAAATATTCTGCTGGAACAAATGTAGTTGTCTGGTGGAACAAAAAGAGTATTCTGCTGGAACAACCAAGTATCCAACTTGGAACAAAAATAAAAAAAAATAAAAATCGTCTATAAATAACAACAATGGATCTCAAAATGACCGCCTAATTAATACGAGTTCAGTGGTATAATTTTTTTTGAAAAATGAGTTCGGAAAGAGCGGGAAAATGCATTTTAAATAAAATAATAAAAACTTTTTCTCTCTCCAGATGTGACATCAACGCTGACATCACCTCCTCTTCCCTTCAATAATGTCCTCCATGTTTTTAAAATTTCAAAAATGCCACCACTTTTCAATTGTCTCACACTAAGAAAAGTCTCTCCATAATGACCTTGTCTCACCTGATCCTATCTCTTGATACCTAAAAATTATACTTACACTTAATACTATTATTTTAAATATTAAAAATATACTTTTATATTTTTTATTTTTAAAAGTTTATATTAATTTCATAGAGAAAAATAATAATATGAGACATAAAATTGTAAACATGTTACATTTCAAGTATCAAAATGTAATTTACTCTTAATAAATAAAGGGTAAAACGGTAATTTTAATTGACTAAGAGACTAAAACATTGAATAGAACAAAAGTTTGAGGACTTACGATGTAGTATTAAAAATATTAGCCCAAACAACGTATTTTGATATAAACAAACACTATTAAATTATTTATTGAATGTTGTTGAATTGAATTGAATTGAATGATATTGACTGAACTGAATTGGATTGAACCAAACTGAATAATGATGAACTTAATTCAATGTTGTTGAGCTAAACTGAATTAAGTTAATAAGTATTGATAAGCTGAAAAGAACAAAGCCTAATAATATGGTTTATGATATCGATTTGAGGGTAGACAGAGTCATTAAAAGTTGTGTTTTATTCTTATGTAAATATAAATTTTTCTTAAAAAATATGAAATGTACTCCATTGTATTAAAACGTAAAGGTATAATTAAATTTCTAACACAAACACCTTATTATATTTAACTTTTTTTTTAGTTTTTAATCAAATTCTAGAAGAGAAAGAAAAAAAATGGTACTCGGGTCAACATGTAGCTAAAGTTTTATTTAAGTACTAAGGAAATTCTATAATTATTAATGGAATCGGCAAAATAGGAAGTAAACACAATTGATATATTCCTAACGGAATTAGGATATGAATCGCATTAGCTTAGGATTTAAACTTCCCTTCAATAAATATAGAAAAATCTGTTTTCTTTTTCTACAGTTAACTAAACCCTAAATCATCAGTATATGGCAGACGTCCCACACGAATTAATCACTGAAATTCTGCGATTGTTGCCGGTGAAGACTCTTCTGCGTTTCAGATGTATTTCTAAATTATTACACGATATGATTGATAGTCCCGACTTCATCAACTGGCATCTCTGTACAAATTCCAGCAACAAAACTCACCGCAAGATTATTTTCCTAAAGCCTCGCGGAAGTCAACCTTTTAATCATCCTGTCCCGGTTCATGTTGCTGATATTGATGATCCGTACCCGCGATATTTCCATACTATTCTTCCCCGTGATGAAACTCGAACAAGAGCTCCAACCATTTTTGCTCACTGCAATGGTTTGGTATTATTGGGGGATGACCGGAATAACAGTCTTAGTCTCGTCGTGTGGAATCCATCAACCCGGAAACACAGGCAACTTCCGGTGATACCTAAGGAAGTGCCAATGGAATATCGAAATTTAGCGCGGCTAGTAGGGTGGGGTTTCGGTTATGATGCTTCCATGGATGATTACAAGGTTCTACTCTTAAAAGAGATTCTAGGTTATGAGGCCGGGGATCAAACGGAGATTTGGATTTTCGGATTGAGATTGGGTTATTGGAGAAGGGTTGGATTTCTCCCCAATAAGATTATTGGAGACGTTAGAAATTGCTTTGTGGATGGTGCTTTCCATTTCGTATGCCTTAATCATTTAATATTTGCGTTTGATTTGGCGAAAGAGACATTGTCGAAAGTATATCTTCCTGATTGTCTTCCTAAGTTGGAAGAAACTCTAAAGCATGCATATTATTTGCAGGTTCTTGAAGAGCGCCTGAGTCTCAGTTTTCTATCATGGAAAAAGCTTGAGTTTGAGTTGTATTCTAGAAATAAAAATGACGGAAACGAGTTCTCGTGGACTAAATTATTCTCAATTAGGTCTGAACAAGTTTCACGCACACCGTGTAACTTTTATTTTCGCTGGTTTGGAATGGGGGAACTTTTGGGATTTTCAAAAGGAGGAGATAAAATCTTTGTCATGTGTCATGAATATGCTGCTGTGTATTCATTTGATTTTAGAGGGAAAAGTATAGAAAGGAATATCACACCTGCTAACAAGGGATATAAGCATGATGCAACATTCTGCATTGAGAGTTTGGTTTCAGTTGATTATCCGGAGCAAGAGAGAAAGAGAAAAGGAGGAGAAAAAGAAGAACAAGAAAAAGATTCATCCATTACTAAAAGGTGGAGATGGAATGGAAGCGTAATACCCCGAATTTTATTACTAAATTCTAAGGTGGACCATAATTAGTTACTAAAATATTTATTAGAATTCTTAATTGTGAACCGAGAGTTATAAGCATACTTTTAATGTTAGATTGATTAAGAATTGGAGAGAATGTATAGATTAGACTTGGCCAAAAAAAATCACATGTATTTTTTTTTTCAAAAACGTTGGAACCTTAAATTAATGGATTAAGATGAGATGGGTATGTTTATGAGAAAGTGGGTGATATTAGTATCCTGACATCGGTGCGAACTGCCAATATGATCCATCGATCCGCAACACTATGGTGTCTAGCTGATGTGGCCTTATTTATCAACAACACTACACTGACTGGCGGTCAAGCTGTAGCGATGGTATTTTAAAGAAAAGTTATTTTTAACTATAGTTTATAATTATTAACTTGTGATTAGAACATGGAATTTTGGATTCAGTTATATATCCTTTGAATAAGTTGAATTCATAATTTAGATATATGGGAAGTGGAAGTGATTTACCGTTTATGTATTAAGGTTAACTAAAGTTTGATAAGTACCTAGAACAAAAGGAAGAGTTTTTTTTTAAAAATTATTGAGTTTTATAGCTTATGTATAGATATATATACACATGGTTGGTAATTTGTATGAACATATGGTGGAATTACTTAAAGACTTGATGATATGTGATAATTAGTGGAGGAAAATAGTCTTGTTTATGAACTTTAGTTACACGATGGAATTGGGAGTTGAGAACTTAGGTTATTAAAATGAATTTTTTCTTAAATATGTATAATTTAATTATTGAGGAACTATTCTTTGATGTATATCGTATAAAATTAAGGAGTAATATTTGTTAGAACTACGTGATTTTGTAGTTGAAGATAACATGATACGTAAGAAGTTTAATAGTCAACTATATCTAGTCCATGCAAAATAGGTAGATAAATTCTATATTTATATTAATGAATATTATTAAAATTCCGTTCGAGTTTTAATTTAAGTTCTAATAAATTTTTAGATAATTTTACGGATAGTATTTTATATCATATCTCGTGTTGACAATGATAACTTCTACAACTAAGCTGGGATAAGAGTTTATGGATTCTGTTTTTGTCCAAAATTTTATTAAGCAATAAAAATATGAATTATCAGAATAGAATAGAACAAATAGCATTGCCTACAAGAATAAATTTCGGAAAGATTGAGTGTAGTATAGTGTAATACGTTAGTCAATTTGAATAGAAAGGAGGCCCACATCGAATGCCTGGCTATTAAGAGTTATCCCTAACCACACATTTCTTAATATCAATGCACAATTAACTAATTTACAAAAGGTTTTTAATACCAAAAACAAAACTTGGATTCCCAAATCCTATATAAATATATCCGTCATATATATAGATAAAATCAGTCTCCTTTTCCTGATTAGTGATAGATTAGATATAACTTCGTCAGTCGCTGACCAGGAGAGGAGAAATGTAGATAAAATATTATAATTTTTCTTTTTAGGATGTGTCAAATGAATTAATCATAATAAAGGAACACACAATTATAACTATTTGCTGAAATTATTATGAGAGCTTTGCAGTTTCACTATATAGACTGATCAAACGACTACATCAAAAGCAAACAAGTCTAGGCACGAGCAACACTTTTCTTAGCTGCTTAGAATCATGAGTGCAATCACTAGGTTGCTTATATATCTATTAACACTTATCTATTCCTTACACGATCTAAGTAGATCTAATTATTTTCTCTCTCATTTAATTATCGTTGTTAACCTGATGTGAGACCAACAATACGTTCTAAATCGCCCTTATATATCTTATTTCAAACACAAGTTATCTAGAGCAAATGAAAACAAATCCATTCACATTATGCATCCAACTCAAAATAATGAACTGGGATTCATTAAAAATTACTTATAGAAACTTCAAATTTTTACATTTTCAAATAATAGCCGTACAATAATAATTGTATATATATTACTTATAAGTACTGATTTGAAACCCAAAGATTAGTCCTACTCGGGCAACTTTAAGTAAGCCGGAGTTTGGTTTTTGTAAAGATGATAATAGAAAAGTTGACACATAAATCTTACTTTGATTTTATAGAACCTTACACATGTGATTCTTCATTCAATTCTTTGAAATCCCTTCTTCCACTCCGTTCTCAAGATCGTAACTCGAACAAATTCAGTAATGTCTGACTGTCAAAATGAAAATTTCATATTAGGGGATATAAAGAGATTTACCTTAAATGATATTATAATTATAATTATAGGAATGTGATATGATACCTTAATGAGCTAGGGACATGAAATATATGAAGAGAAATGTCACCTTCTATTTGACTCAAATTTGCTGAACCGAACGAACTGAACTGAATTTAACTGAATTGTGAACCAATTTTTGTAGAATTGAAGTTAAAAGAAAAACAGGGCCAAGGTGAAATAGAGAGGCAAAATTGTCTGATAAGCATATAAAAAAGGACCTGCTTGACTCCCATAATGCCAAGTAGGAGGGCTGCCAACAATCTTTGACAAGCATCTTATATGGCATTCAGGGAGCCAGGCAGATTTTCAACTCATTTCAGACAATTTCATCCGACTTTCACCTGAATTTCACTTAAAGTTGTAGAAGAAGATGCTTGAAAATGGGGTTGAAAGAGAGAGATTTAAAGAAAGAAAAGAGGAGACAAAGACAGAAGAAAATCCACATAGTAAGAAGAAGAAGTGATATTAAGTGAAGTCGGCTTCTAATTTTCCATCAAATAGTTTGATTAATAAAGCCAAAGCTGCCTGGGTTTTACAGGTAACTCCCTTTGGCTTTTCTTTCCTTGGTAATGCTGATCTGCCTCAACATTATTCATATCTTTCGGTTACGGGTGTTAAAACGGGTTATCATGTTATAATCGTGATTTAGTGGGCAACCAAGTTAGATTAGAATCATTTTAGAGCTCATCATACCATGTGTTTTTAATCCACCAATAAATAAATTGTTAACTCGAGAACAAGATATCTTCTTCTTAGAGGCTCTTATAACATATTAATAAACCGATTGAACTTTAGTTTGAGTTGATATTTAAAATTCAAAAACATCTTTTATATTTTGGTTAATTTTTTGGTTTTCCGTTCGGTTTTCGAACTCACACTAGATCGACTAATTTGGATTCAGGGTGGACCCAAAGATTATGGTATTTAAACTTCTCTCAGTCGTCATTGTAAGTGATCGATCCGCTAGCTTACCAATTGTAACCTCATACTACCACTGTGCGAACCAACGATATGTTTATATTGATCTCTAACACTTATACTTGTTCCATATTTGTTATTATTAAATATTCTAGTGTAGGGCGAAGGGGGTTACAATTGAGTAATTAATTATGTTGAACAAGTGAGTTTTGTTTTGATTAGTGGAAGGCCTAACGGCTTTTGATAGTTTCTAGACGAGGCCAACACCACTCAATAAGACAAAGCCAGATTAGCATTATGTGTCTGTTATGAGTTGGGTCCTCTTTCTTCTTAACTCTCCTTCACTTAATTAATTAAATTATTTAATTCATCCTTACAATCAAGAGGACTGAACTTGAAAATAATTTACTATTTCTCCAGCTTCATGTGATTAACCCAAATCAGATTCATGTGATTCAATGCCAGCTTCATTTTTTGTTAATTCCTCTTTAGCTACCATGTAATTTGTCCTTGTATATGACTTATCATGTAACTTACTTAATCTAAGCACATGGTTATTGGACTGGAATCAATGGTAAAGAATTGACTCGTGTGTTGTTAGAATTTTATAAGTGGAGCAATGCGCAAATCTCCTTGTAACCTTGAACTCTTTTTTTTTACTTTTGACACGCAACACTGGATTGTATCCATTCCGATACTATATCAATAAATTAATTGAATTAAAAACTTAAATTGATATGATAATGAAGTCTATGGAGTATTTATGGATAAACTACATTCATGGATACTAAATTTTGCTCATTTTCAATTTCGTTAAAAGCACATATTCTTATTTGCTTCGCTTTATCCCAAGCTAAAGCTATTTCTAGCATTACGTTAGAAGGACCGTAAAAGAACTTATTCACGGTATAACATCTAAACTTCAAAACATATCATAAAAGCTACTCAATTTTACATTTTTAAACATCATGACACTAAACTTAAACTATCACCTCAAATTATTGTTGACAATCACAAAATAAAATATTCATATAATCGATAATATTTAACCAATTTTGGTTTTTGAATTTTTCGTTGTGATAAGATCATTTACATGTTATATTATATGGTGAAAGTACCAAGTTTTTGTCACTTAGACGAATATGGAAAATATTTCGTATTTGACAATATAAAGAAAAACCACTTTGACCATGAATATAATTTTCATTTTCTCTTTAATTGGTGAGCCGGTTACACTTTTTTTTTTCAACCCATTTTCAATGGTTAAATGTAGAGTATATGTTGCAGATGAAATTAACAAATGAACTAAAATAGCATTCACTCACTTCTATCCTTTTCAAATACAAAAAATCTACATATATAAACAACATCATATATGTCTATCTATGTACGGCTATAGCTACCTAATTATTGGAATCATATGTATATCTGCATAAGAATGTCCACGTTTTCTTAAACCCATTCACACGTAACATCAACAATTTTACTTATAAAAAAAAAAAAATCATTGAGCACAATACAAACTTCTCATAAAATATTGCTCAACACCTTGGTAATGTAGCTTTCAACCAGTGAGCAATGAACCTAAAGAAGTTCGCGGGCCCAAGGACAAATACGGCCCGAAAAAGCCCAGTTCAATAGGGTGAGCTTTTAAGCAAATGATTTCAGCCCAACTCCCCGTTCATCTTCCGTCAAAATCAAATTTCAAGCCCATCCATACAAAGTTTACTTAAAAAAAAATAGCAATTTTTAATTCTAAAAAATAAATTGACCTCACATCTATATTTTAGTATTTGCTAATAAAATTAGTGCAGTGATTTCTCCTTTTTTGGTAATATGTGTTCCATTTTAAAGCCAATAATTCTAGATTACATCATGCTTATGCTTCATTTGTCAAAACACTGCATATTAGTCCGAGTTATCATGTCATCAATATATCAAGCTTAAAAAAAATAGTGCTATCCACAAACATATTACATTTTCCTGATTTTTTTCCTTTAATAATTATTTTACTTTTATATTTACGTTAACGAATTTTATGTTTGATGAAAGGAAGAAAATCCTAAAAGAATATCTTGTTTGCGGTGTCTCACTTATCTCGGTAACACACGGCGGTGATGTAACCTACGTGTCCATCTCTGTAAAGCCCATCAGGCCCAACAACGGCCCATAGAAGAGTAGAAAAACCAGACGCTGAGAATGATGAAGCAAGTGTAATCAAGCGAGCGCATCAATGGCCGGAAGAGGTGGCGGAGGTAAGAGACGACCGAAAAACAACAACAGCAGCAATAATAAAACAAAAAGCAACAAGAACAGAGGCCAAAAAAGATCCAACGGATCTTCTATTCAATTCAAAAACTCTCTCTTTGTAGAAGGTGGATTTTTATCTGACTGGCCTCGTAATTCTTCATCTCCTCAATCAATCCCAGGTTTAACATCTTCCTTATCCATTTCTCTTTTTTCTATTTCATTAATTCATTATAATCATGCCTGATTTTAGTTTTTCTAGGTTTTTTTCTTTTATGTTGAGGTTACCAAATTCAGTTGTTAGATTCTTTTGGTTTTGTATTGCAGGAAGTAATCCGAGTCCCAATGTGAATGTGAATCGTAAGAGTGGATCAAATTCTAAAGGAGCGTCTGCTTCTAAAAGTCAAACACGTAAATCGCAGGGAAATGCTTTCGGTTATAGCTATCCTTCTGTTGAGCTTCAGGTGAATTTTGTTGATTTTAAATGTTGGGGGTAATTTGTTTAGTTGTGAGGTTAACAATGTGGAAATGGATTATTTAGGGGATTAACTTGAGTATTGCAGTGTGCAGTTTTTCAGGCATATTTATGTTGTTTTGGTTGATCCTTTTTGTTTATATGCTAAAAAAGATACTGAAGTTCATGATTGGGTTATGATGTGTTTCCAAATCATCAGAGCAAATAAGGCCTACTCAAATCCCTTGTTTTATGTGTCCTTAATTTGATAACTCTATTACCATGTTACCCTACTAATTGAGAGAAAAGAATTATGTTCACTAATACAAACTTGTTTAGAATTTGCGTGTATATATTTATAACTTATCATTCACTTACTGTCATTTATATGGGACACTGTATAACGTATTACGGCTTATTACATTTGGGAATAGGGAATAAAAGCACACCAAGTGAAAAATGTTGTTTTGTGTTTTGGTTGCTATTGTTGCCGTTCTACTGCTATTTTCTCTTTTGAAGGTTTCTTCATTTGGTTTGGTAATCCATTGGAGCAATTTGGCTGTTTTCATATGCTTTAATTATCAATTTTAAGATATATAATTTATATTTTTGCAGGAGAGTTTGCACAGTGAAATTTTCCCTGATGGCAATGCAAGGAAGAATAATTCAGATTTATCGGAACCTATTATTTTAGTTGATTCGAAGGAAAACCAGATTGTTGCTTACTTTGACCAAACTTCTCCTTCAAAGACAAATAATGAAGATGTCACTTATGATTACAATTCAGATTTTCTGCTCGGCGATAGTTCGCATAGAGGATTGGGGTTTTCTGAAGAACCTGAGGCAATCCCAGATGCTATTGCCTCGTCATCAAAGCAAATGGAAGAAGGAAAAGATGGCTCCTATTTTGATTCTTCATCCTCTGATAAAGAAAAGAATGCTGATGATATAATTAATTCTGAGGAAGGTGATGAACTGACTGCAGTGCCAACTAAGGTTTCCTCATCGAAGAAAAATTCAGCGTTTTTGTCATTTGGAGGCATGAAATTATATACGGAAGATATATCTGATGAGGAAAGTGATGGAGAGTTACTAGATGATGATGATGATGTTTCTGAATCTTCTGAACAAGGGGAACAAAATGAATTATCTGAAAGTGATTTTACTGAGAGTAAATCTGATAGTGATTCAGACATCGATGATGAACTTGCTGAAGATTATTTAGAAGGAATTGGTGGGAGTGATAATATTATTGCAGCCAAATGGTTGGTAGAAGACCAATCTGATGACTCAGATGAGAGTGGTTCTTCCTCCAGTGGCTGTTTTGATGAGACTATCGAGAAATTGAGTGGGATTGCGCTACAGGATGCGTCTAGGGTATACGGCATGAAGAAGTCTAAATCACAAAAGAAACCTACTGTAGGTGCTAAAGATGTGTGGCCATTAGAATTAGATGATCTTATGCTTGTAAAGGACCCAAGAACTGTGTCTGCCAAAAAGAAACAGATTGCACGGTTTCCTCAGTCATGGCCTTTGGAGGCTCAAAAGAGTAAATATTCAAGAAGATTTCCAGGTGAAGCTTGCTTATACTTCCACTTTTAATTAACTGCAAGTCTTTTATGACGTGAATGAACACAATCATCTTTTAAGCGAACAGTTTAGAATTTAAATCTGGCATAATAACAAGATAGTTTACTATTAACCATGAAATATTAGCTGGAGCAGTGCCGTGTCAGAAGCATATGTCAGTAGGCATGTGCTTGCGGATAGCTTTTGACTTATGCATGCGCATATAAAATCATTTCGATAACTTTTGGAGTGTTGTAACGGAGGGTAACTGGGTAATATTGACTTTTGTAAATCTGCTTTCTCTGATGCCACCTTTCATTTGTTTAGTTTTATTATATATATTGCTGCTTGATTTTCTATATACACATCTAACATTATTGTTCTTCAGGTGAAAAAAAGAAACATCGTAAAGAGCTGATTGCAGTCAAACGTCGTGAAAGAATGCTGCTTAGGGGAGTGGACCTTGAGAAAATAAATACGGTAACACTGAATGATTTTTAAATTGATTTACCGAGGCTTCATTTTGGTTGTCTAAATTTAAACTATACTGTGAAACAGACACATATAGACATTAAATGGAAATGACAAGGTCACAAAAGATTAAATTCTGCGCTCTGTATAGTACGGTTTATGATGGTAGCATGTTGTTGATTATGTTATGCCAAGTAATATCATGGGACCCAAATGAAACTTCACATGCTGTAACATTTAAGACCCCTTCCTGATGCCTTTATGTATGTTGGTTATTGTTTACAGATATGACCTCATCTCATGTTGTGTTGTTTATCTCATCTTTTGCGACTTTTGGAGAAACTAATAATTTCATTTTTAATTTCTAGAAACTGGAGAGGATTGTTTTGGATGGAGTGGATGTGTTCTCTTTCCAACCTATGCATTCTCGGGACTGTTCCCAGGTACGGGGTTCTGTTTTGCATACTCTTCTCAATGGCATAAGCTTCTTATATGAATATTCACTATGACAGTTGCAAAACATTCACTAATTTATTGTCCGAGTTGGCTTATCCCTTATATGAAATTTTGTGACAATTGGAAAATGTTTGCTAATTTGTTGGTCGAGTTGCCTTATTTCCTTCAAAGGGGGCACTTGATGTTGAGTGAATAACTCAGAAAAGTGCCGGTCTGGAGCAACTGAATAGATTTCCAACAGCTAGCAGAATGGACACTTTTACTTGTCGTAATGGATAGTGATAACAGCATTACTATTCACAAGAAGTAATAGGGAATATTGAGTGGAAGAATTTAAGCTTCTCAACCAGACTTTTATAGGCATTAAAGTCCTTACTTTTAGATTGATTTTATCTCTTTCTACCTTGAGTATTTGTGAAACGTTCCTATGATTGTTGGCTTGAGCAGATTCTTTCTCCGAGATCTTCAGGAAGGAAAAAAAAAAAAAACTTTCTTCACTCATTTAAGAAAGAAAGTTTACTTGCTCATTTCACTAACTTTGTCTGGTCATTTCATCACAAGTCGAGAGGCAAGAATTGCAGTAACTCTCCAATTGGCTGAAATAAATGAATTGTTAGCATGGGTACTCATAGACTCAACATAATCTTGATATCTTTGGGCATTGAGTCTTGAAACTAGTCCCAGTCCTGCTTATATTTGAACTTACAGAAGATGAAGGGTTAATGACTTAATTCTGTCACAAACAAGAGCTTGGAGAATATTTTTAACATAGATATATACTTCTAGACACACGTGTGTTGATCCTCCAACCAAGGTATTAAAAGATTGAAGACTCCTAGGAATGTACAACCGACATATTGTTTATACGTATGTTGATCAGGTTCTATATATACAAAGAGGGTAATATCTAAAATTACCCTTATCTGAAATTGTTTCTGTTAACTTATGAGGTTAAATTGGATATTCTTTTATATGTTGCTCCGCATGGAGAATAATGCTGAGCCTACAATATGTTGCACAAACAGTCAAACTTGATAGTGAACTTTTTCAAAGTGCTAAAAGATAATCGAAAAAGAAATCAACTCTATTTGTTGTTTTCTCTGTAGCTAATTAGTTTCTTTTTTCAGAAAAGGTTTCGTTAACTTAAATCTAATTAGTTATAATTTTATGACGCGGAAAAACTGGTTCAGATAATTCAAAGGACAAGGAGACGTGAGAAGAAAACTAAGCCATGCTTTGGAAATTTGCATGGAAGCTTTGTGGGCCATTAAACAACAGTAAAGAAACTTACGTAATAACTTAATAGCATGGAAACTTAATGAGATTGGAAAAAATTGCAAAAATAAAAAACAGTGAAATTGATGCACATTTGCTATAAGGTTGGGATTCCTACTATTTATTTTATACCTTGTTTAAGCCATTTCAGAAGGCATAAAAAATAAAATTCAATCTCATCTACAAGTGTTCTGATGATTAAAATTTTCTATGAAAATAGGTACAAAGATTAGCTGCAATTTACCATCTGATCAGTGGGTGCCAAGGTTCGGGTAAAAAGAGGTTGGTATTGTAGAGCAGACACATCTATTTTTCGTCGTAGCTGTAAATGTGTCTTCGCACTGATGCCTAACCATCTGTCCTGTTCTTTAGATTTGTCACAGTGGCACGGACCCCGCATACGAGCATGCCATCATCAATTGATAAAATCCGTATAGAAAAGGTTTCAAATCCATCTGCTAGAGAACCTAGAATTCGTATTTTTGCTATGTTTTTAACTTGCATTTGTTTGCTGCTTCGAGATGTTTAGCTATGTTTTGCCTTTCAGCTGATAGGAGCTGGGAATGAGGATGCCGATTTCTGTGTAAGTGAAGGCACCGGAACAAAATCAGCTAGTGCAAAGCGCAATAGGAACAGAAGGGTCACAAAGGGGAGTGGTGGAAATCTCCTAGAGGTTGAAGCCCGGAGCAACTCATCGAAGAAGTTAGCTAATAGCCAGAATCCCCGTGGATCCAGGCGACAGGGCGGAGGAAAGGCTTTATTTAATCAACCGGTTTCATTTGTATCGAGTGGGGTATTATCTGAAAAAGTTGATATAACGACAACGAACTCTAAGGACGCTGAAACTTCTGATATCAAGGCTACAAACACCTCAGAAAAGGTTGGCGCGTTTGAGTTGCACACTAGGGGTTTCGGGTCAAAGATGATGGCGAAAATGGGATATGTAGAAGGCGGAGGACTAGGAAAGGATGGCCAAGGAATATCAGAACCCATTGAAGCTATCCAACGACCAAAATCTCTCGGGTTGGGTGCTAATGTTCCTGAGAATGTTATTGACTCAATTGAAACTAAACCTCAGAGAATTAGGAGGTCTGAGAAGTCTGCAAAACCTCAAAATGTCGGAGTTTTTGAGAAGCATACCAAAGGCTTTGGGTCTAAAATGATGGCTAGGATGGGATTCGTTGAAGGCACGGGTTTGGGGAAAAATTCTCAAGGCATAGTTAACCCTTTAGTTGCTGTTAGGCACCCGAAATCGCGAGGATTGGGTGCCAAAGGTTAGATATATTATCACTTTTTTTTTTCTTTAGCTTTCCTGAATAATATATGATTTGTCTTTAGATTGAACACTGCATATGCAAGTTACCAATGTATTTATTTATGGTCCTTGTTGTAAGGTGGGTTAGTAATACCTGTTTCATGATAATCTTGTTATCTAATCTCTTACAGCGCTGTAAATATTGCAATTTTTATTTTATGGGGGATTAAATTGGTGGTCCATTCTTTTCTTTTACTTTTATATTGCTTTGATTTTAACATAGAATTGTTTAGTTGAAAACAGGAACTCCACAGGGCATGTGGGTTCTAGTTAATTGGAAATAATCTGTGTTATTAGGTGACGTGTTACTTAACGGACAAATATATAACCAGATATCTGAAAAGAGTTTAATGAGTTCAAAAATAATTGATTTATGGTTTATTATAATCCAGAGGGGTTTATAATTCATTATCTTCTCTAATAAGTTATGCGTTTTTAAATTTTGTGACCGCTTTGAGGGAGATAAATTCGGGCTATAAACCAATATGACTGCTCTAGAGGGGGAGAGGTCCAAATGAACTTGTATATCAATTCTGGATTTAGGTTAAATTGTCATTGTTATAGTGCATCCGGATCTCAATTTCGTATTTGCTTAGAAGAGAAACAAAATTTATGTGTGATAAAGCCCTACTGTTGTAACTAGACAAATTGATTGTTTTAAGCTCGTTCATGACAACTAAATCAAAGCATCATTGAAGTTCACTAGATCTGTGCACTAGTTTGAATTATGCTTCTTTCTAGTTTACAAAACTCAACATCTTGCAAATCATCTTATTCAAACAATTTTAATCTACTCAAATCTATTAACTGAAGGTAAAATTCTTACAAAGCATATCCCCAACTAATCATAATGGAATTCAGGTGCATTGGAATGGGAACGACGAACTAATGTTTATGTTGCCTCATTTGCAACCCGATGTGAAAAAGACGCACTAACATCTTGTTTACTACAAACAAGATCCTTATGGAATATCGATCGAAAAAGAGTTGCAAAAGCTCTTAGCATGGATTTAAAGACAAGCTGCTGCTCATGAAAAAGAAAACCCAACTGATAACCTCCCTCAATGCCAAATCCTCTGTCATTTTCGCTTCGAACAAACTTGCAAAACATCCGCTAAAACACGCTACAAACTTTCCATATGCACCCCTCAAATTTGTGACCATGCTTGAGTGTCGAGAAGCCGAGATGATTGCAATGTTGATATTGCATTTGAAGAAACCGGCCGGAGGTTTTAAATAACAAATTGATCCTTTATCATATTTTTGGTTTTCCATTCGATTTTCGAACCTACATTAGGCCAACTATTTCAGATTCGAAACGGATCCAATGATTATGCTATTTAAACTCTTTCCAATCGTCGTTGTGGAGATCGATCTGCAGACCTCCAAAATAACCGCAGTCTCATGCTACCACTACGCCAATCAACGATCGGCAATCCTTCATCATATAAGCTGCCATTTCTAACACTAGAGCTAAGAAAATATCTTTGAGATTAGTTTGTTTGTCACTAATATTGATGGATGGGGTAGGGCCAAAGACTGAAAAGATCGAACATTGACCCTACAAAAAGTACACCGCGTCGATGAGAGTAATTACTAATTAATATACCAAAATTGCAAGTTGCAACTCTTCATTTATTTCTCCATAACTTTATGTTTATAAAAAGTAGTATAACCAAAGAAATTTGACTTTTCTTCCACATTGTGGAGTGTTTACACAAAATCAAGATCACCTTAACTCTCACATCAATTTATCCATAAATTAACTTTAATAAGTTTGGAGTTACCAAAAAAAACTTTAATAAGTTTGGTAAACTGGTGCTGCCTGGACTGAATAGGATTCGAAAGCACATATTGGACGATCTAATTCGTCTAGAGCTTCAAAACTCGACTTGTCTAGTCGTTGAATAAAGGTTTTCAACCGACTGACTTATGCGAAATGTTTAGTATCAACTTAAGTTGTATTTTAGAGAAATTATAGAGCACTCAGTATTTTTTTATATTTTTTTGGTAAAACGGTATATTCTTCTTTAGTTATAAATTAAAACTTATATATTTACTCATGTATTTTAAAGGATACCGTACTTTTCAGGAGCGGTTTAGATTTTTTCATTTGGAGAAATTATAGAACGCTTTTCACTTACATGTATATGTATATATAAAAGCTGTATACATATCGTATTTTAAAATTAATGTTTCTCACTAAGGAGCCATATATATATCCTCTCAATCTCTGCATTTCTTTTCTGTTATCCTATCCTATACTTGAGTGGAAGAAGAATATCATGAGAAATATTCAATCTTTTCTTTCTCTATGCTTTCTCTTCTCTCTTTTGCAAACACAAGCTATCAAAAAGGCAAATAGAATTTCTCATCTTTTAAGTAATTAATGCTTAATTATATTATTTGTCTTAGTATATTAATTACTGATTAATGTATACTTTGTTGTTAATTTTGCTGGTCTGCAGTCTTATGTGGTGTACTTGAAGAGGCATAATTTTCATGGATCTCAACCTTCTTCAACTTTGGATTCTACTACTCTTTCTGAGTCCCACTATGAGTTATTGGGTTCTTGTATGAAAAGGTTAATAAAAAATCAGTTACTTAAAGTTCCATATTTCACATTTTCAGAGAAGGGAATAGTACTGCGGATTGCTTAGCTAAATTGGTTCGGGTTATTTTGAGTTCTCTATAGTTCGTGTCAACCTAGTTGGGATTAACTTAAGTTCCTACTGCTCGTTAGCCAACTGCCTTTTAATAAAAAAAATGTAATGTAACTCAATTTTACTGCAGTAAGGAGAAGGCAAGGGAATCAATATTTTATTCTTATACAAGTTCTATTAATGGCTTTGCTGCAACTCTTGAAGATTCAGAATTACATGAACTCTCAAGTACAAATTAATTATTTACTTAATACATAATATTAATTAGCATTTTTGTAATGAAGAAGTTAATTATTTAATTATTGATTGTGCTAAATTATTATTCAGATCACCCAGAAGTGATAACAGTGTTTCCAAATGAAATGAATGAACTTCATACAACAAGATCATGGGAGTTTCTTGGACTGGAAAAAAATGGACAAGTTCCGGCGGATTCACCGTGGAGGAAGGCGAGATACGGTGAAAATGTCATTATTGGGAATATTGATACTGGTAAATTTGTTAGTTAATTCATTTAATTTCCTTAATTTTAATAAGTTAATGTTGTTTATTCGGACTTTAGTCCGTCATTGTACCTTATAAAAGAAAAAAAAATGTTATTTTGATTAATAAGGAATATATATGTGTATTAATTTGTGACCGGAGACAATAATGGAAGTGGCCGGAATGTAGGAGTGTGGCCGGAATCAGAGAGCTTCAATGATGAAGGGATGGGACCAATTCCCTCCAAGTGGAAAGGTTTTTGTGATCCTAATGATGGAGTTAAATGCAACAGGTTTTCCTTTTACTCATATATCCTAATATAGTAACATCCACATAATTCATTTATTTTTATCAAAAACATACTAGTAGCAACACAAAAAGGTAAGGTAAAAAAACACAGCCACATCCATAGTATTTGTTCACACAAAAATACTGGTGGTTACAAATATTTACAAAAAAAGTACTCATTAACTAAAACGTTCAAAATTACCATCTCACGACTTCAAAATGAAAAATTTAAAGAATGAAAAATATTTAATATTACATTTTTTATTTTTCAAAATTATCATTTTAATTTTTTTTAATTTCTTTGATATTTATTTTTCTCTCCTACCAAACATTGACTATATGATCTCGAAATTAAAAGTTGAAGAACTAAATTTTTTAAAAACACACCAATGTACGAGTGGGAAGACATGGTTCAAATCTTGCTTCTTGAAATTTATCAAAAGAAAAAGAATTGAAAACCATATTTATTTCTTTACAATTTCCCCTTTTCAAGTATTTAATTTTTTTTTTTAATTTGTGAAATCTCGAACATTGTTTTGTGAAATTTTATAATCACAAGTTTTTTTTTTTTTTAATGGCATATTTTTCTTTTAAACACGAAACCAAAAGATCATTTTCTCTTAAAAAAAAGTTTTAACAATGTTATTTGTTTATTGATTTGAATATATAAATAGTTTTTCTTTCTTTTTTTCCTTTAAACTATGAGCACTCATTTATTCGGATTAGGATTTTTATTTAATTGAAATATATATAGTCAATTTGCTAAAATTGTGATTTGGACCATTGATTATCAAATCAAGGATGAGATTTACTTAGTAAATATTATATTTAGTATTTTTTAAATTAAATTTCAACGGTTGATTTTGGAATTAAGATCGAGATTTGAGAGAATCCAAATCCATATATTCCTCTCCCTTGTATAAATGAGTCAATCCAACGTCTAACTCTATCAAATAGGCAGTAATGTTCAAGTGGTCTTTGAATGTCCAAATTGAATTTGGACATTGACCCTAAATTTAATAATTTCGTGCATATGCACATTAAAAACTAAACTTTAGACACTAAAAACTAAATCCTAGACCCTAAATCATCGATCCTAGACACTAAAAACTAAACCCTAGACCCTAAATCATCAACCCTAGACATTAAAAACTAAACCCTAGACCCTAAATCATCAACCCTAGATACTAATATGTGACATGTTATCGAATTATTAGTCCGGAGTATCACATCATCTAGGGTCGATGATTTAGGGTATAGGGTTTAGTTTTTAGTGTCTAGGGTCGATGATTTAGGGTCTAGAGTTTAGTTTTTAGTGTCTACGGTTTAGTTTTTAATGTGAATATAATCGAAATTGTTAGATCTAATGGTCAATGTCCAAATTTAATTTGGACATTCAAAGACCACTTGAACATTACTGATCAAATAGGTTCATTTTACCCTAGTTTCATTATACAAAAAAACACCCTAGTTTGATGGCCTTTACTTGTTCTGCACGCTTAGCCGGCACTCTCATCCGTCACCCCTTTCTATCAACTATCCCTCCTCCGTCCACGGGGCTAGAGCTTACAGTCGAGTTGTACCCGTAAGCAAAGAGGTTGCAATGTCGGTGGCCCGAAAGGCTTTGCCTGATGTTAGAGATGGATTGAATCCTTTGCTACGGAGGATACTTTTTTCAATGCATGAAATGGCAGTTGCTCAAGAATGCCATTTAATAAATGTTCAAAAGTTGTTGGTCGGGTTATACATGATTATTATCGAGACACTGCTATTTATGATGCACTAGTTGGAATGGTACAGGATTTCTCCTCAAGAAACCCACTCATTCAAGGACAAGGAAACTTTGGTAATATGGATGCGGATCCTCCTGCTGCCTTTCGTTTCACAGCGTGTAGGCTGGATGCGCTGGCTGAAGCATTGTTAGCTGATCTTGATTTGGATTCAGTGGATTTCGTTCCAAATTATGATAACTCCCTAAAGGAGCCCTTGGTTTTGCCTGCTAGGCTGCCAATAGTGTTGTTGAACGGTTCTTTCGGGTATGCAGTTGGTACGAGAACAAATATTCCTCCACATAATCTTGGAGAGTTGGTAGATGTTCTATGTGCATTAATTCACTCTCCAAAAGCCACTCTGAACGAACTGTTGGAGTACATGCCTGGACCCGATTTTCCTACCGGGGGATTAATTATGGGAAATCAAGGTATCTTAGATGCATATCGTACTGGACGAGGAAAAGTCGTAGTCTGAGCAAAGACAAAAGTTGAAGTGCTCGACCCAGATACAAAGCAAACCGCAATTATCGTTAATGAGGTCCCTTATCGAACCAACACGACATTACTTAGGAAAAGAATTGCAGAGCTTGTAGAGGATAAGTATTTGGATGGCATAAGTGATATTCATGATTTAAGTAATTGTTTTGGAATACGCATAGTGATTAAGCTGAAACCGGGATCAGACCCATCAATGGTGCTTAATAACCTTTATCGACTGACTCCTCTTCAGTCATGTTTTAGCTGGAATATGGTGTGCTTTGTTGATGGGGTACCGAAACTGATGGGTCTGAAAGAGTTGCTTCAGTCATTCCTAGACTTTAGATGCTCTGCTGTTGAGAGGCGTGCAAGGTTCGAGCTTTCAAGTGCTCTGGAAAGGAAGCATATTATTGAGGGTCTTATGACGGGGCTTGATAATTGGGAAAGTCTGATCGAAATAATCTTTGAGGCACAAAGCCCTTCAGCTTTATCTGCTGGTCTGACGGATCAATTGGGTCTTTCTGAGAAGCAGGCTAAGGCTATATTGGGTTTAAGCATGAAAGAGTTTCTAGATAGTAAGATAGAAAAGTTTCTCGATGAAACGAAATTACTGATGGAACAAATTTCGAGCCTGGAAGAACTATTGTCAAACAAACAAAACGTATTGCGGCAAATTGAACAAGAAGCATTGGAGCTCAAGAGTAAATTCTCCACTCCAAGGCGTTCTGTTCTTCTATAGTCGACTCGGAAGGTGGTCACTTATTGTTTTTGGACAAGTAGAGACATACCTCTAACGTAAGAAATCAAGAGTATATATCAATTTTACCTCGAATTAATAGAAATTTTTAACGGACTAGTTTTACATTTTGATTGTCATATTGACAAGGTTTTTATTACTAGTTCAATAACATATTTTTACATTTCAGCTAAAAAATTTATGATTAGCATGTATCTAGTAGACTGAAATATTTGCATTTTGGTAGGTTCTTTGTAACTTTGTTGATAACAAAATGAAGATTTTAGACATGACAGTTAAATTGATAATTGATGTTATTAGAAAACATTAGAGATAAAATTAGATAATCTCGCAAGTTGGAGACAAATTTATACTTATTACAAAATAATATTGGAAAAATTTACACCTTATCCAATCAGAATTTCTATATTTTGGACCCTTAAAACTCTTCCATAACTTGTTAAACATGGAAATAAATTGAATGGCACAGGAAGTTAATAGGGGCAAGGTCCTTCAACAAGGGCTTTGAAGCATCCACAGGCCAACCTCTAAATTCAACTTACAACACAGCAAGAGACACAGATGGACATGGCACCCATACTTTATCCACAGCCGGAGGCCGATTCGTAAAAGGCGCAAATCTTCTAGGATCAGCCAATGGCACAGCAAAAGGCGGTTCTCCGAATGCCCGTGTCGCTTCCTACAAAGTTTGCTGGCCTATTTGCTTCAACGGCGATCTTTCAGCTTGCTCGCTAACCTGTACCGATGCTGATGTCTTGGCTGCATTTGACGCTGCTATTCAGGACGGGGTTGATATATTGTCCGTGTCTCTTGGAAGCCGTCCGAGGCAGTATTTTGGGCATGGAATTTCAATGGGATCTTTTCATGCTGTTAGGTATAAGATTCTCACATTTTCTTGTATTCAATATCGGAACCATTATCTGCAGGAAAATACTGCTCAACTAAAAATTCTATTCAGACAATAATTTACATTTATGGTTTTTTTTATTTATGTCAGGAATGGAATTCTAGTGGTTTGCTCTGCTGGAAATTCAGGTCCTTCAGCTGGAACTGCTTCGAATGTAGCTCCATGGATTCTAACTGTTGGTGCTAGTACTATCGATCGTGATTTTCCTTCCAATGTTATCCTTGGCAATAACCAAATCTTTCAGGTTTTGTACATTTCGATCCATTGATTTATATGAACATGTGTAAATGTTTATAATTCACTAAGTGTGTTTCGTTCCCAGGGTCGAAGTTTCAGCTCGAATACCTTGCCAGCTGCCAAGTATTACCCTTTAATATACGCAGTGGATGCTCGAGCTGCTAACGTATCGACTCAAAACGCGTAAAGATATTGTTACTGCTTAGTCGAATTTTATTGCTAACAAATCCGGCTTGCTCTTATATGTTTTATTTTGTTGAACTTGAAACAGAATACTCTGCTTAACAGGATCATTAGAACCAAGCAAGACCAAAGGAAAAATAGTGATGTGTTATAAAGACGGTATTTTTCCAGATGTTGAAAAGAGTTGGGTGGTTGCTCAGGCAGGTGGAGTTGGGATGATTCTTGCTAATCAGCCTAATACTACAATCACTCCTGACCCTCATTTCGTTCCTACTTCCCTCGTCTCCTTAGCCGACAGCTTTTCCATTTTATCATATATCACAAATTCCACGTAAGTAGCTCTATATTTCTTATCTATGTCCGTTTTAATCAGGTTTATGATGGATTCTGAATACAGTTGTGGAACCCGTTTTTAGGGGTTTGGGGTGCCCAATGAGGAGTTGTCACATTTTCTGTTGACGTGACATTTTTTCATTGAGCCGGACTCATTCTGGTTTCTTGCAGGGGTGAACTTGTACCTTTGCACACATCATAATTGTGTTCTTTATGACGTGTGGAAGGGTAAAAAAAAGAGTAGCACAATGCAATCATTCGGGCTGTGTTGATCGTTAGTTAACTCAAGTCAAAATGATGTCATTTTGAACTTGGGGGAGGGATAAAGCTGCCTATTAGCACCCGGGTTCATTCGTTGGGAGTGCAAAATTGTACCCCCAACAGACAAATTGGTCCAGCAGAGGGGTAAACCACCCCTTGCAAGCAGGACGGAGGGATAATGGATCACTGAAGGTCCATTGCGTCTATAACTTAAGGAAGAAAAAAATATCAAAACTACCAGGAAAAAATTATGTCATAGAATGTATAATCCGTCACTAATTTCATTTCAATAAGAGTATGTAACGGATCTAGTATAAGTCGCAAAATCTAGGACAAAGTATCCGTCTCTGATACTTAGTTTCAAAATATATGTCTGGACATATTTTTATCCATTGATTCTGGCTATGGGCTCTCCCGCTGCTCGCGGTGTAAGTCACTATGGCTGGGGGTGCTCTGGAACCTCATGCCCCTAGCTCTGCTTATGTTTGAATACCTAGTAACTTATTCTAGTAGGACAGTTTTCGTGAGAATTATACTCCATCTAACACCTTATTCCATTGAAAATTCTCAAAAAATTAAGATGTTCTTATTAATTGTTGTCAGGTCACCAGTGGCTTACATAAGTGGAGGTACAAAAACAGGAGGAATAACCGCACCCGTAATGGCTTCATTTTCGTCGCCCGGACCTAATGCTATAACTCCAGAGGTCCTCAAGGTGTGTTATACACATCTTAATATATGTCTAGTCTCTTGATCATGAAGACAGATTATGCATAATATATTTGAGTAAAAATTGCAGCCAGACATAACAGGGCCGGGAGTCAACATTTTGGCAGCCTATACAGAAGCAGCAGGGCCTTCAATTGTAGGGATAGATAAAAGGCAAGTACCTTTCAATATAATATCAGGGACTTCAATGTCATGTCCTCATGTTGCTGGCATTGCTGGTCTCATCAAAACTGTCCACCCAAATTGGAGCCCAGCTGCTATTAAATCTGCCATTATGACTTCAGGTATTATATTATGTGCACATCCTATCAATAACATTTGATGTCATTGTTGTGTCACGGCTAATACTTCGATGGCACATTGAACCTTTACTAATAAGAAAAGGTAAAAAAAAAATCTCTATCTTAAACGTTGCGATTTTAGTGTATTGAATCGTTAGTCATTGATCTTTTGTTTTTGGTTAATAATAGCCTATGATTTTTTATTTCTCAATGTCATGAGTTTTATGTGACAAAATAAAAAACAACAGACTTAACATGTTCAAATAAAAGATTAGAGATTGAATACACTTAAATTAGAATGATCAAACTTTTAAGTTTTAACAATAAAAAATAAGGAAAATTACACGATACATTATTTAAGTGATCAAATACAATGTGACCTTGAAATATAAAATCGTATAAGATATCAAAATAAGGTTAAAGTTTTTAGAAAAATATTCATATTAGGTACGGAACATATAAAATGACAACGATTGAGCTTAGTGTTTATAAAATAGTAAAACTAAAGGTATCAGTAATTCCACACTCTAGTTTGCACTGTCAACTGTATTACGTCCAACAAACGGTTACTAGAAAAAAAAAACATGCAAATCATTATTCGTTGTGTATATATGACGTAGAATTTTATTATTCGTTCTTTTAATTGACTATTTTATAGTGTTTATAAAATAGTAAAATTAAAGGTATCAGTAATTCCACACTCTAGTTTGCACTGTCAACTGTATTACCTCCAACAAATGGCTACTAGAAAAAAAAAAACATGCAAATCATTATCAGTTGTGTATATATGACGTAGAATTTTATTATTCGTTCTTTTAATTGGCTATAAATTTATAGTGTTGAGGGTAAATAGATATATTATTTTATGCATAGTCTTATAACACTTAATTCACCCTGGATTATTAGTATATCAATGGTGATAACTAATAAAATAATTAGCTAATGTTTGTGACATTTCAGCAAGAACTACAAGCAACATCAAAAGACCAATTGCGACAGATTCTCTAGACAATGCAAATCCATTCAACTATGGTTCAGGCCACATCTGGCCCGACCGTGCTATCGACCCAGGATTGGTTTACGATCTAACCACCTCAGATTACCTAAACTTCCTATGCTCAATTGGGTACAACCAAACCCAAATTTCAATATTTACTGAAGAGCCATACAAGTGTCCATCATCAAACACAAGTTTGCTTAACTTAAATTACCCATCCATCACAATCCCTAAGCTCTCAGGGACTGTGAAATTGAGTAGAACTTTGAAGAATGTGGGAAATCCAGGGGTATATAGAGTTATTGTGGAAGAACCAAGGGGTATATCTGTCAATGTTGAGCCAAAAATGTTGGGATTTGGTAAGGTTAATGAGGAGAAAAGTTACCAAGTTACTGTTAAGGGTGTGGAAAATGTTACTGGGAGAAATGGGTATGTGTTTGGGGGGATTGTTTGGAGTGATGGGGTTCATGATGTTAGGAGCCCTCTTGTGGTTAAGAAGGTATAATTTTACTTGATATATTTGTAAGTTTTTTAGTTACTTGTATAACGAATACGGTGTTGAGAGTGCCGACTTAGTCGGAATGTCTACTCACCGTTGTTCTCTTACCCAACTTTTTACTTAAAAAAATACGTGTATTAGGTACAAGTCACACATGCTTATATAAGCTATTTTTAAGAATTTGATATTTAATATAGAGGAATTTACATGAAACATAGTGTATGATAAATGTAAGGGGTCAATTTGCCCTTTAATGGTGGTTTGATTGTTTTGTAGAGAAATTAAGAAAAGTAGTTATTGTTCCATAAAAAAAAGTAATTATTATTGATTGTAAATTGAGTATAAATAGAATTATAGGATACAAAGGGATAAGTTAGGATAACAAAAATATAAAACAACTAACTACATCATATAAAATACAATATGAATTGAGATATTGATTGATACAAATTGTAATAATAATAATAATAATAATAATAATAATAATAATAATAGAAATTAAGTTAATAATTAATCATTATCACGTACTCACAAAACAGCAGGTTAAATGGAGAAACCAATTTTGCAAACCACATTGATAAATGTAGCGCAAGCAAGATATTTTGTAAGCTTACTTAGATGTATCATTCTAGTTAAAATTTGTTGTATAAAACAATGTTAAGTCATTCAAACCAATTACAATTCAGTTAAACTAAACCAATTATAATTCAGTTTATTTATTATATTTTGAGGGTAAATAAATTTAACAAGATGATGTGTGCAAGTAGAAAGTATGGATGTCCACAGGTCGGGCTCGGCTCAACCAAACCTATCGGGTATATGACTAAAATTGTTTAGCTCAAGCGCACCCAATCCATTGATAATTTAGACAGGTTTGGGCTAGACAGTACGGCTTAAATATCAAAGAATTAACCCATCTACTATGGATTCATCTAAAAAATTATAGATAACCTTGTCAAATAGAAAATTTCTTTTTATTTAAATTTAAAACTTAACATATAAAAATATAAATTATAAATTAATATTAATAGGACGTGACAAGCTGGCTCAATCAATATTATTTTTATCAGACGAAAGTCCAAATTACAAAAGACGTGGGTTTCGATGAGCAGGATGGGTACCCCGGCTCGTGAAGAGGTATAATCAAGGAAGACAATAATGGTTAATGCCGAAAAAGTGTAAGCTTAATGATGGTCAAAGGCAATGCTAAAAAGGTAATAAATTGGACGCCAACTAATCACTAAATTAGGTTCAACTCCCTTACATCATTAGCCACGGCACGTCGGCACTCTTCACAATAATAATAAATCAAACTTTGAGGTCAAATTACGTGTCATTGGCAATCTTTGAAAATTAAGGGCATTCTTCACTCAATTGAAACAATTAGCATCCGTATTTCAACATCTATAAGCATTTATATTCATATAACTCATAATTACAACTTCATCATAACCAATTAGAAAAGAAAAGAAACTTGATAGAATTAGGATAAAAAAAAAATTGACATGTTGAGTAAACATATGAACTTGATCCTTGAAAATATTTGGCAAAAAATTTATAAAGCCCCCCACATATGATTCATGCACCCTAAAAAGTGACAACTCTAAATTTTACAACGTCATGAAGATCTTATAGATGGATTTCATTTATTTAAATTAGATCCAAATTAGATATTATTATTTAAGTTAGAATATTGCTAATGTACAGGTTTTTTAAATGTAAATCCGAATAAATAAATATGCAATCAGATTAGTTCTTGTTACCGCCAACTATTGACGCGTTATATAACCAAAGAAATTGAATTGTGATCCAAGAAAATCCTATTTCTAATTGCGATTTTTTGAGAAATTCACTTTTATTGAATGTAGGATTCAAACCATAACCTTATACGCCATTTTAGAATGTAGTATCCATTTACTTTGTAGGGATGATTAAGCACCACCAAATACTTTCGAAAAACATTATAATTTTTAACTTTTGGGGCAAGCAGTTGTCGGAAGAGATTAGACCTTATCTTAAATGTTAGTATTGATTTTTATTTCTTAATTAACATTACTCTCTTTCGTTATGACTTAATAAATACATATTTTATTCTTTTTATATTATTTTTTTAACTTTTCTAATATAGTTATCAAACACTTCTCAATATATATTTTTGTTTTCCTCCGCAATACTTTTTTTTAACAACACTTTTATCTGTATCAGCTGTTTCTACTTACAACAATATCAAACTACTCCTTTATGAATTTTCATGATTACATTAAAAACAAAATAAATCAAGTGAAATAATCATAACACATGATAATCATAAAATCCACACAAATCTCCCATTAATTAATTAACTTGTCTTTATTCTCTCTCTCTATCCATATATCTTTGCTTCCAATCTAAGCCTTCTAATTTAAAATCAATATTCACTTTACGTATATATACCAAAACCCTCTTCTCTCAAATCAAAAGAAAATGACTTCAATTTGCATATCAAACTGTGTCAACGACGCTCGTGACCCCCGAATTCCGGTCCGTGCCACCTACATAAACCTCTACAAGTGGCCGGAATCCGACAAGGAGTTTGTAAAATCCGCCCGCCGCGTGGGGCAAGGGTTACAATATGGGCACCCTAGAGTTGTGGACAGTATTTCGTGCCGACAAATGTACCTTAGAAGCTATACATTTTCGCGGAAGGAAAGCATGCCGGAGAAGACTAAGAAATGTTTTGGGAGAGTGAAAGAGAAAGTGACAAGTCATGGAAAAAATAGGAAGAAAGAAAAAGGTAGAAGGAGAAGGAAGTGTTTGGTTCTCAGGAAAATGAAAGAATTTTCTAGCAGGATCTTTTGTAGGTTATTATCTTGTGGTGCTAGTGTAGATGTTGTTGATGGAATTAAGTAATTTTATAATCCATATTGATTTGGGTTTATTTATGTTTTCATTTTCTTAAGGTATGTTTCAATTACATATAAAAAGTATATGAGTTTTATATTATGTTTGTATATATATGTTTGCAGATTTTTGTTCTATATATTCAATAATGTTTTATGGTTTTGCAGTTTTGTTCTTGCAAAATATTGTTTCTAACTAAAGATGCATATTTCCATTATACTTGCATTCGTTAAAGAGTAATGTATTTCAAAAGCGATTAAAAAAATTCATATTTCTAACTAATCAATGACTAACTTAGAATTAATTAAATTAACTTTAACAAATTATATTTGTTAAAGTTGTTGATCAAATCTTTATTTTGGTGTGATCATATTATTCGTCTCAAGAAAAAAAGTGTAATAAAAGGTTAAAATTCTTTAATGGTTTATAATAAAAATTTACAACTTTATGTTATTTGTTCTGACATTAATATGAAAATTGAAAAACGGTGTCCGTACGTAAATGCATCTAATGAAAAGGAAATTTCCAATATGTTTTAGAAAAAAATAAATAAAAAAACACTAGTTAACCTAGCTATGATAGCCAAACAACTATAACAATCAATAATGCTTTCGATGAAAAGAAAAGGACAAATTGACGAATGAAAATTAACTTTGAATTCCATTTTGTTGGAAATGGAAAGTGACATATACATTTGAAACAGCCGGGGAAAATGGTATTATTGAATTGCAATACAATTGCCACTTGAATATTATTGAAAATGAGCTGAATTTTTGAATTTTACTATATTTAAGTTAAAAAAAAAAATCTAAAAATGCAATCAAAAGAAAATAGCATCACAATAAGGTTAAATGAATAGGAATATGCATACTCTCTATCCAAATCATGATACAAATTCATATCATCATGTGTTGTCATTCTATGAATAAACGAGAATCTCAAAATTTGATTTTCGCTTAAACCTTGTTTTTTATGGTTTAAATTTAACAAAATTTAGTTCAGTTCAATAAACTCAGTTCAACAAAGTTCAATCAATTCAGTTCAATTTGGTTCGGTCACAAAGAACATGGCTTCAATGTAAGAAATATTACTACTATGAAACAATTTCACTCGGTGTAGATTTATATTACTATGAGTACAATTCCATTGATAAACAAAAATACTAGGAGAATTTGACGCATCTTAATCTTTGAGCTTAGAGCATGTATAAACTAGGCACACCTTACCAAATGTTGTATTTTCATTAGTAAATAGGGTTGCTAGGATTAAACCCTAAATTATTTGGTCTACTAATCTCTAATGACATGCCATGAAACCACAATTGATATAAAAACTGCACTATCCATCGATGTCAAAGAATGATGGAGCTATTGGGACATAGTAGTGGTTCAGTCTAATTTGAAAATGAAAGAATTAATTAGCTCGAAAAGGAAAGAAGATGAAGCATGCTTGTTTAGGAACAAAGACAGTTGGGGTTGTGTTATGCTAATAATTAGATTCACATTCGCTCACCAAACCAATTTCAAGTTTGCTGAAACTTGAGTTCTATTCTATTCCCCCAATTCCTTTTTCTCATCATCATCACCATTACCTAACACCATCACTCTACTCATTACCACCTCTACATATTTCTAGCTACTTCTAATCTTTGATTAATTTTTGGCGACTTGATTTAGAGCGGGGTAATGTCCAATGTACTAAAAGGCGTTAGGTGCTAGTCGAGTGATTGAGGACCTTCGAAGACTAATCAAGGATTAATTGGAAATAAGTCGAATTTTGAGCATCCAGACGAAATCTGGACAATAAAATGCCCTTCATTAAAAAGAGTAAGCTTAAAATATCAGCTTTGAGGAATGTAAATGGTAATAAAAATAATTAAATTTCATAATGAAAATACACAGGACATAACTGAGCCTATTAGTAAAATTATATCCAATGCATGTACACCAACAACAAAACTTTAGTCCTGAAATGATTCGGGTTACGTAACATGAATCATCATAATAAACGGTAAAATCAAATTGCGTCGACCAATGTATTTGGAAGCATATTAAATTCCGTGAAGTTCAAAATGTTGGATTTAAACTGAAATGAGCAATATTACCATGACATAGGTCAAAATACTTATATTATTATCACAAAACCTTTTAATTAATCAAGTAACAAGCTGCAAATTGTCTGTCATCATTCATCTCACTTGTTCCCATGCCTTACTGATCATTATTGTTCATTCTCCTATGGATAAGAAACTAATTTCGTTACATCTACATAACAAAACTATGCTTTTATTCAGTTATTATACAAATTTAAAACGAATTGATGGTTAATGATAATAAATGTGATGATCATCTTTAGTAATTATATCATGTAGACATCAGGATTGGAGTGATAATAAGGGAGATTACCAAGATGTGATTCCCCTTTCTAAAATGAAAGAAACATGAAGAGTAAATAAGGAATTCTATTAGAATGAGAATCAATACAAAATGAGCAACATTGATCAATCATATTATAACATCCATAAGTAAAGAACAAAATAAAACTCTCTTCTCGCATTTGATTGAAAAATTTCACTTTACCTAATTCTTGTTTTTTTAATCTTTTGTTGTGGTATCAAAGCATTTGTGAAGAGAATTCCAATTAAATATTAATTGTAGCTTCTACAATTTCTTTAAATGTTGCCAATTTTATTATTCTTAAACTCGCTATGGAGTGACCATATATAGCTTAGCAAAAAGTTGACATTAACTATGTATGTATACCATTGTCACACATTAGTAAAAGCATGGTGTAAAAATAAATAAATATCACAAGCCTATCTATTGTTAGGAGAAACATTAGGCTTGGTGATTGGGCTTTAATATTTCCAATCAATTCGGAATGCCTTATAAGAGACATATGCACGGGATTCACATGAAAGAGACTTCATTTTCCGAAAACAACTCACATATCTCAAAAAGATACTGAACCATTATCTCAAACTAATTGTTATTACATATTGAGTTCTCCCGTTTGAACCAAACAGTCACAAATGAAATTATGGAGATATTGCATTCCCTTACCGAGATCAATCCCCAAACAAATAGGAGAATTCAAACTTTTTCCTTTCATTTCCTTTTGTTTCCCTTTCCAGATTCCTTTCCGTTACCTGTTCTCGAACCAAACGCCCCCTTATACTAGTGATCACTGGTCACAAATAGATGAGTACACATGGACATCCTTACTTAAACTTTGTATCTTCTTAACTCAAGAAGCACAGCCACACAGATGAATAACAAAGCCCACTCAATTAACCACAGAGTGACCACAGCAGCAGATATAAGGCTACACTATTTCACAGAACTATATGAAAGCTTCGGTTATGACTTATGCGATACATCATTAGTATTGTATCAAGTAAATAACATGTTTCTTCCATCAAAAAAAAATAACATGTTTCTCAGTTATAGAGTCTCGATAGAATAAAGACCAATTGATAAGGATACTTTCCCTTTGAAATAACATCGACCAACAAATGACTGATTATTACTGTAAAAAGCAAACCAACCACATAAAATGCTTTTTTTTTTTTTTTTGACAGAACCACATGAAATGCTTGATTCAGCTCAACAACTCATTCAACTTCATTTATGCGTTATGAGTTAACCCTTCCAAAACCTATTTTCAGACTCGTTCCTTAGCCAAGAGAAACTTGAGCAAGGATCTATTCAGCTCATTTAGACTCTCCAGCAACTTTTGAACTTAATTACTAATACTTCTGATCTTATGCAATGCATTGTGTTAAATGATAAATGAGTAATACTTTTAGGTATAAGTTCATTCATGCAGAAGTTTAGAATCAAATTATGTGAACATATGCTAAAAATAATGTATCCTTAAATATTCGGAACAACCATAGACTTAATAACCTATTTTATCGAGAAAAGACTGGTTGCAGCTAGTCTCATTCAGAATCATGTAATAAATGAACACAAGTGAGTTAAATTCCAATCTACATGATTAGAACATAAGCCACACCTAAACTGGAAAAAGCTTGGTTCTGGTCAGTTCATTGGTAGCCCTTCCAAAATTAAGCATGAGGACAGCATATAACACCGAAAAGGATCTAGAGTATCCCAGCTAACTCAAATCGGCATGTCACTAGCACGTGCTTCACTTCTTCTAATGCGACTAAAACTAAGAACTCAATTTAAGATCACTTTCATATTACTTAACATGTAAATCACCCATATCTTTCAGAACAATTGCATCACAACATAATGCATTTGGTATCAGTTTAATCTCAACATCTAGCCAGACAACACAAAGGCAATGACAGAATAATAGATCACAAGTATGATCGATAACTACTTACGACTTTATAACGTGAAAATTCCATTAAACACAAGTTACAGCTACTACAGGTTGATGTCTAATATGCAAGTTGTTAAAAGAATCGAACAGATATTTAAACCTTTGAAACAAAAATAAGTAGAAGTAAAATATAAGCAGTGACTGCACATATCAGTACTGACCAAGTAATTCTGTAAGCATATCCACCAAAACAGCAGCAGAATATTACAATTGCAACAATGAACCTCACCTTCAATATCAATTTCAAAGCTCGAATTCCTCATCTTTCAAAGCCATCTCTGCTGCCTCTTCTTCCTCATCGTCAAGAACAAAGTACTCATTCTTCTCCACTGGCCTAAACATATAAAACATAACCGCATAAAACGCAAGATTGGCAATCTCCTCCGCAGCATTACTCACCCACTGGTACTTATAAGCCGCAATAGTCTTGAGAGCAAACACCACAATCCTCGTAAAATACAAGTACCCAATCACAACAATATAAAACTGCCTAAACAGCTGCAACTTCGCCAAATTCCTAGCAGCCTTCCCGTCTGTCTTCGAAGTCTCCCTCAGCGAACGAATCGACCACACAATCGGGAAAATAATAGCACAACAACAGATAATATCAACCAACAAGAAAACCTGATTCCACGTAACCCAATCCTTAATAAAAGGCCCAGTCTCGCCAATCACAACAGAAGCAAGATTAGCCAAAACCTGAAGCGGAATGACAATCATCAACACTTTCTTCTCCTTCTCTTGCAAAAACGGCTTCAAAAACGACCAACCAGTACCGATCAAAACAATAACAGTAAACAACAGCACGACACGGATAAACTGGAAAATGTAGAACAAAACATCCCAGCCATGAGGAGTACCAGTACTCTTAACATAATGCTTATCTTCAGCAGCACAGATCAAATTCAACGATTTCATAATAAGCAATCCCGCCATCAGTAAATGTATCCGGTGCACCGATCTCCGATTCATATAACAATTATAGATCCAGAATCCAAGAAACGTAAGATACACAATAGAAAACAAAAAGTATAGTGAAGGAAGCTGTGTCAAACCAGCGGAGAGGAAATCTTTCGAGCCGTCGCGATCGAGATTATAAACCTCGGTCCGTACAGCCATAGAGACACGTGTCTCCGGCGCGCAATTGGCGAAGAATAACGAGTACTCATTCGGAGCGGTGACCGGATAGGATTGGTTGAATGAGGAGAGCGGCGGCGGGGAGAGGTCGCGGAAGGTGAAGAGATGGAGAGTGTAGTGAGAATCAAGGACGCAGAAATTAGGGTTTTGCTGGATCTCGAGGAGGACTTGGAGGAGAGATTCTTCGGAGAGTAAGAAGAATCCGAGACGGGACGGGACGGGGTTAGGGGCGTTGATGGAGGAGGCGACGGAGACGGCGGAGACGGAGATGGTGACGCGGCCGGTGTGTGTGAAGCCGAATTTTTCGAAGAGGATCATGGGGCGGTTGTCGTCGGAGATTTTTAGGGATTTGATCTCGGCGGCGGTGAAGGTGAGGAGTGTGAGGAGGAGAAGGAGGAGGAGGAAAGGTTGTTTCGTCATTTTCCCGGCGGAGATCTGAGTGAGGAGGAGGGATCTGAAATTGGGGAGGAAAGGGGAAAAGTGAAGACCCCGACGTTTACTTTGACGAAAATGCCATCCGGTAATCTGGTTATTGGTAAGAGTCAGATCTTGACGGCTCTGTTACCGAGTCCACTTGTACGACGTCGTATGATTTACTCAACTTAGGTTATACTCCATAAGAAGAAATTACCGTAACTCAGTTTATTTTATTGATTTCCTCCGGTCAATATTCACATAGCTTTTGTTGTACTCGTACATGACACTTTTTTGTAATTTATAGGCTTAAGTTCACTTTAGATCCTTCAAGTTTTTTTTCATTTAGACATGCAAGTTTTCATTTAGCTCCTCAACTTGATTTTTCACATACGTTTGACCCTTTTTGCACTCAATCTCACTTCACTAGAGAGTGTGTAATACACTTGCTTGAAAAATTACATTTTTTTGAGATTTCTTTGTAATTCGAATTTCCATATCATAAAATTTAGAAATTCCAAATTTCAAATCTGGAATTTTCCAACATTTATGATATGGAGTTTCAGATTATAAAATTTGGAAACTTCAAATTTTATAATCTAGAAATTTCAGATTTTTTGGAATTCCATATTAGAATTAGGAAAAAAAAGAGAAAGAATAAGTGTTTATATGAAAAACACTAAAGTTTAAATGTCTAAATGAAAATAAGTGTCAACTTTAAGGGTCTCGGGTGCGGTTAAGCCCTCGTTTATATAAAAATATATAGGCTTAATACATATTGAACCCTCTAAAGTTGTCCACCTTTTCACTTAGCCACCTCAACTTAGAGAACACCACTCAATCATCTCAACTCCACATTTTACTAACATTTAGCCTTCCCAACACCTAAACTTTGTTTCACTTGGAGAGTGTACAACACTCGCCAAAAAACTCATAAATTTAATTTTTCTTTCTTTAATTTATTTCTTTTTCTTGTTTTTCCTCTTCTCCGTTTTCTTTTTTTCTTCATCTTCTTCTTCATTATTTTAGATTTCTAGACTGATAGAATCTGAAAATCAAACCAAAATCTAGAATTTTATGATTTTTCTAGAACTTCAAGATTCTGGCCAAAACTTGGCTCGGCTGGAATTCTGGAATTTTCAGAATCGAAATTCCAGAATTTCATCCAAGATAAGGAATTTCCAAACTTTGGCTGTTGAATTCTAGAATTTTCAGATTTTGGCGATCGAATTCTGGAATTTCCATATTACGATCGAAATCTGAAATTCCCAGATTCCGACTGAAATTTTGGACTTTTTAGAATCCGACCGTCTGAATTTGGAAATTTTAAAATTCCAAGTGAAAATTGGAATTTCTAGATTTCGGTCAAAAATCTGGAAAGTTCCAGATTTTGGCTGGAATTCTCGAATTTCCAAATTTTGATTCTTGGATTCCAGCTAAAATTCTAGAATTTCCATATTCATGCAGGAATTCTGGAAATTCCAAATTTTGACAGCCATATCATCAATATTACTTCCAAATATCGGGGATCAGAAGCAAGGAAAGTATGTCTGTATTTAGGCATGCAGTGGGCTCAGACACTTAACCAATTGTAAATCGTATGTCCGAAAATACGACATCAAATGATTCTCCTCCATTATTCCAATACTTCTTATGCTCCATGTTTTCCTCAAAACCTTGAATACCGAGAATATGAACAATATCTTGGAATTAGCATCGTCCGAAACCATGCGTCCCTCAACTCGAATACCGAGAATATGAGCAATATCGTGCATCATGATGGTCATCTCATCGAAAAACATGTGAAATGAGTTTGTATATGAATTCCACCGCTTGGTGAACGCTGTAAGTAATGGCTAATCCAAGGAAGTGAGCATGATATACTGCAAGTGCTCTAACCCAGTCCCGTCAATCTTTTTTTTTACACGTGCACAAGTACAATAACAGTTGTGCTCACATGGTCAATGATTGACCAAATATAATTTGGTCAATCACCGTTAGATCAAAATCTAAGGGTTGATATTAGTTTGGTGGTTGCATCAGTATTTAATCTCCACCCTTAGATTTTGATCTAACCGTGATTGACCAAATTGTATTTGGTCAATCATTGACCATGTGAGCATCACTCAGTACAATAAATAGTTCATATAGATATTTATTACAAATCTTAAAAGATGTACTACTTATTAATAATATCACTCACCTCTTCTATCATACTGTCGTACCAAGCCCCAAGCTTGAGTTCTACTGCGGGCTTTCAAAATCATTTTCATAGCTTTCTCGTTGTCTCCATACCATATAATAGAAGCTCTATGTCTGAGAAAACTCAATATCACACTATTGTCCATTGGATGTTCGGGAACAGGCTCTTTAACACCCGTTGTCATCGACATTATATATGTTGGGATGTTCCTATATTTTATCACAAAATTTAAATTTTAAATTATATACTTCAAAATCATTAATGCAAGTAATTAGAGGGTTAATATTTCCTTGATGTCTTTCCAACAATCTTGAACCGACCATCACTCACATGCATAATAACAAGATTATGTATCTTACTAATGCGACGACACTGGCGTGCACCTAATCAACCCTCGGAACATCCTACTCATATGTCATAAAAGTATCATTATTATTCTGAACAACAGTCTCCTCGTGTACAACATCAACATCGACCCCCTCGTATCAGCCTCAACAATCTCCTCATATACAACATCAACATCGACCTCATCTTGTTGTCTAGTCCTTTTGGGGATATACACACTCTTATCACTCGCCCTCCGAGCAGATGAAGTAACACCGCATTTCGTAGTTTCTCGCTCTCCCAATGTAATATTTGCGTTTATACGCACACTCAAACGTTTTTTCAACCGCTTTAAAATAGCCGGACTCTCCCATCTTTTTTGAACTCAACAACCGTCCTGCACATAATGTATTATGAATAACAAAAATCGAACTAAAGACTAACTCTAATAACGTATTAAATATAATTACAAATATTAAAAGTAAAAAAACTTTAAGTCAGTCATTTTTAGCCGTTAGATGGCTTTTCGGACTGAATCCCTAGGACGGAATTTCACCCATAGAAAATAAAAATTCTACTTAATTGGACTCGGGTGTGTTTCCTTAATTGTTTTCGTTAATTCGTACCTTATTCTCACTTAATTTTCGTAATGTACGTTTTTGTCCATATTTGAGAGAGAGAGAGTGAGTTTTTGGAGAAACAAAGAGTTGAGAGGTTTCAAAAATTGAAAAAATGGATTAAAATTATGACAAACGTAGTTTAAGTGGATTGTTATTCGAAAAACGGAACTGTAAATAGCATAATCCAATAAATAATTGGTTTAAAAAATATAATATTAAATTTAATAAACTTTAGTATATAAAGTCTGAAATTTGAAGACATCCAAGCGAAAGCTTGTTGAATAATGGAGGAGGAGAAGAAGGAGAGATTTCAACGTGTATGAATTTAGCAAATTGGAAAATTAGAGGCAGAGAATAACCGCAATGAACGCCACAAGATGCGCAAAATCATTCTTCTCATCTTCTCCATTTTCAATTTCATCTCTTATCCTCAATTTTCATTTCAGTAAATTTCATGTTTCCTACAAACAAGAGAATCAAAAATCATGTCCTGGTTTAGGTCAGCTGTCTATCGAGCTGTTGAAGCCGGCGGAAAGAATCGCTTGACACGTACCGTTCGTAATGTCGCAGATTCCGTCGTCACTCAAGCCGGCAGTGCCGTTTCCGAAGGCGCTAAGATCATTCACCGCATCGTAATTTCTTTCATTTATATCCTATTTTCACCTACATTGTTTGAAATTGCGGTTATCCATGATTCGAATAACTAATTGATGCAATGTGAATGTTTGATTCTAATTTCAAGTGATGTAGATTTTGATATTGTAATTCTGTTATTGATGATTCGAATAACTGATTTATGCGATGCGGATGTTTGATTTGGGTCAGGGTGTTGGGAATGCTAAGAGCTTTAGGATTACTGTGAAAAGATTAGAGGAGGTTTCCGTGTCTTGTAGAGGTGTCGAGAGAGTCCAATTGCTGAGGCGATGGTTGGTTGCGTTGAAAGAGATTGAGAGATTGTCTGCTACTTATGATCATAACTATGATAAGCGTCCCGAGGAACAGAATTTATCTGAGGAGGCTAAGGATTCTCAGACGGCACCTACTATGGCGAGTTACTGTAACAATGATCTTAATTTTTCATTTCTAACTGTGCTTTGCTACATAGTTTGGTTATTTATTGTGTATGTTTCTGATTTTCATGAACAGGTGTATTATGCTGACCCTGAGCTCGGTACAATGAATTTTCATGAAGTTTTTCTCTACAGTCAAGCTCTTGAAGGCATAACGTTGTCTATGGTAAGTTATTATCATGCATAAATGGCTTCTTTAGGCTTGTTTTGTTGTTGTTGTTCTTCTTCCTTTGTTTACTTGTTAATTATTCTTTTCGTTTTGCTTTCATATATTGACGGTATAAGTTTCTCGATTCTTGTATTATCAAGCCAATAGTAACAACCTATACCAGGACATTTTGTCTTCACTTGTTCAGATTGCTTTTCATGTGGTTTGTCTACATTGATATATAATCCCTTTATTTGGCATATCGTGGCTTTGGTAACTTTGGATTTTACTGCCCGCTTCATCACATTGTCTTGTTGTACCTATACATTTCTTCTTTGCCGATCATTTCCAGTTGGCGTTTTCATTATTTTTGGTGTAAACTTATAAAAAAAAGAGATACTGCTAGATTTAATAAGTTCAGAAAAAATCAAAATATATATGAAACCTCCAGGCATACAATTATTCGGAACTTTGCATCAAAACAATCACATGTTGATATGAGTACTATTAGGTTTACAATCAAAATTGGCAATTATGATATGAGGTTGGCATTACATCCTATTAAGGGCAATTTATAGGGTTGCCCCAAGTAATAGTTTCTTGCAATGAAAAGCAATGAAGAAAACGTTTCTATTTTGTTCATCTTCTTAATTGTTGCATTGTTTATTTAAACATTTAGCAGGACATTTTATTTGCTGATCCATTGAGTTTAACCGCAGGGTATCTCTTTTGTATGACTCAGATTCTTGAAGCACCAACTGAGGAAGAAGTTTCATTGCTTCTGGAGATATATGGGTGATTTTCCTTGCTACTTTTTCCTTCTTCCTTTATTGCCTCTGTTTTATTTGATATTATGTCCTATATTAGTGACTACAAAATATATTCATTGACTTGATTGAACAGAAAAGTAATTGCATATTGGCATTAATCTAAATGAGTCGGAAATGATGAAAGCTGAATGAACTTATTAACAGTTTTTAATTTGAGTTAGTCTTTTATGTAATCTTCTTTTTGGTTTGGTTATATACAGGCTGTGTCTTGCAGGAGATAAGGAAGTTCACAAAACAGTTATGAGCAGCATACAAGATTTGGCATCGGTATTCTCTACCTATGAAGATGAAATACTGGTAAGTTGGGCATATATGTTTTTCAAATTCTATGCGTTACTGAGAATTATTTGGTTTCATAATATTAAATACATACTTCTTGACCTAATGATTATATATTGGAATCAATTGCATGAGTGGATTTCTTATTCCCTAACGTGATGGTTATTGATATTAGATAGAAGTTGATTGTTATCTATTATATAGCCTCCTCATAGTTCCAAAGCGAGTCCAAAGAATCTGTAACCTTGTCTTATGTTAATACATCTATATGAAATTCAGTACCTATTAACTCTGAGATATATTTGGCATGCAAGTCGAAAGCATTCAGATTTGTTAACTAATTACTGATAAAAATTGGGTTTGCTTAAGCATTTTTTCACGTAAGATATGTAGGCTTGTTTTGATCAGAGATTGAGGAGCTTCTTAATTATTCACTTTTGAACTGTTTCAGTTAAGTTGGATTCTCATTTTAAGCATAATAAACATACTCAAATGTCTTTTGACTAGAAAGTAATTTTTTACATTGTAATTTTTCGAACTATAAATCGTAACTGATATTGAGTATTTTAGTTGTTAAACTGCCAATTGAAGTTTTCTTATATTGGTTTCTTTCATACATGAAGTATATAATGATTTCTTTTATAATTAAAAGGATTACTTGCCAATTCCGGTATGCTTTGAACCCTCATTTTTACTGCCAGGATGTCTATGAACTCAAACCTTCTACATTTACACATTTTAGTTTGAAGTGGAGCGTAATCTTTTTAATTTCTTTATCAAGTCTGTAGAAGCTTTAGCTTTTCTTTAATTGTACAAAAGATCTTGCTGATTTTGAAGGGATTAAATTCTAGATCGAATTCTTTTATGTGGGATACGTTGACGTTAAAGCAGAATAATACAATCTATAATTTTATTTTTATAATGTTGGAGATCACTCTTCAATGGAATTTAGATGTATCTGCTCGTTCAGAAATTTGAGTACATAGCTTTCTTATCAGCATGTGATTGCAGTATCTGGTCTGGTTTCTTTGATCTATGACATTGGAATTGAATCCTTAACCTAATGAAATGACACAAGAAGTTATGATTTCGTTTATTTTTTATATGATTCTCATGTCCTGTTTTTTTCTTTTCTCAGATAAAGAGAGAAGAATTACTCCAATATGCTCAAGCTGCAATTGCGGGGCTCAAATTAAATGCTGATATTGCAAGGTGGTTAAGAATATATGTTGTGGGTTTTAATGAGTTTGAATCTTTTGGTTCCTGTTATATTATGTTGCTGAAGTGGAAATATATGCCAAATTACCCATTCTAAAACACCTGACACCAAGTAGTTACGGTCAATTCTTGCTTTATCATCCTTATTAAATCATTATTGATATTTTTTTTATTAATGATGACATAAACATCTTCAGTTCTCCTTTTATGTTCTGTTCTCTGCCCTCAGAATAGATGCTGAAGCCTGCAGTCTAATGGAAAAACTTGATACCATGAAGACATCCAATCCATCAGTAGATGAAAGTAAGGAACAGTCATCCAAAGAACCAATTGGTACAACAAAGGTGAGAGGTAGATTTGACTTTGGCTTATTTTATTTGAAATACCACCTCTTATAATAATGTAGATTTGACTTGTGTACACTGGTGAACCTGGTTCTAGTCCACATGGTTGGGCCTTTCAGTTGGTTTTCTGAGGATGATGTGGTTTTTTCTTATAAGCCATTGCATATGGGAAAAGAATTGAGGGCTCACTAGACTTAGGTTTTCACCAAGGCTTTTAAAGAGAGAAGTCTAACTTTGTTTTCAATGCAGAAAATGGATTTTGCATGCTGTGTTTTGTCGAGACTCGAAATATAATTTTGCTTGGTTTTTCCAGGACATTTTCATGATGTACCAGATTATGCTTATGAAAATTTATTGTTTGCTCTAACTGTTGGCTGTGATTGGTCACTATTTATTGAAAAAAATATGCCAACTTCAGAGTTAGAGCTGTAGTGAGATTTTAAAATAACTAGTTAGTATCTAATAAGAACATTAAGTTTGATATTTTAATTGTTGCAGCAAATATTTTTGGTATCAGGATTTGTTTTATGCTGTTACGAATATGCATAACATCATATAAAAAGATTTATGGGAATACAAACATTGATATATTTTGTTCTGTCAACAAATTATCAAATTGCAAGTTCAGGGAAACTATTTATTAAAATATATTAATGTTGAAATTCTATAAGTTGATACTTATGGGCCATATATTCAGATATGTTACGTTTTGTACCTATATAAATGTTTTTTCTCTAATCTTAACTATTAGATCAGTCTATTTCATTTCAAGTATTTAATGTCGATTTCACATAGAGTAACCAAGGAATTTTCTTTCTTCAATTCTAGGTAGTTATTTTCTTTCTGTAACTGATGTGATATTTGAAGAACGATAATCATAATAACGCTAGCAGTTAATTTTGGAAAATTTTGTTTCTACAAGATCGAAGCTCTTGTTAGAGGTTCTGTCATTGGTAAGAATGGAAGGCCGACAATTCTAGGTTGCGTAGCTACTCTTGATTTTGTTTCACTTTCAACAGTACCGTAGCCCAATCCCAATTGAAAACCACAGCACCTGCATCAGGATGTTTATAAATCAGTTACTGCAACATCTGTGAGAGATTCGTTGGAGTTGATAGCGTTAGTTTTCATGCAGGCTCTTGTAGAGACTCTTGGACAAATTGAAATATGTTCCTCATTAAGGTCACTGTTACTAAAGAAGAAATCTTTGAACAATGATAATTCTCAAGAGCTGCATGCTGAAAAGGTATCACATATATTTTTTTTAATGCCAATATTATCAAAATAGTGCATGACGTTCATTTCTAGAAGTAATGTCATTTTGTTATATATTGTTAGAAGTTAAGAGTTCTTTGCAACATTACAAGTAATACTTAAATAATTGTTAGTAAGTTTTATATTGAGTTCAAGGTATTAGGGTATTAAATGTTTATCATAGAGTGCTGACAGGATCTTTGATATTCACAAAAAAGGGCACAATCTTGGTATTTTTGCGGAGGAAATCCCAATAGTTATTTATATCTGATAACTTCTACTATTTCCATCATGATCTTCAGTTTACTTCTTTGATCAATTGTTGTGCAATTGTGTTTATGAATTAAGATATATACGACCATGCGTTGGATGAACTTTGGCATGCATTAAAACACTCTTTTGGAGGGATCAGGTATCGTTTGTATGATAACTACTTTGAGAATCTGTCAGACTAGTTCTTCTTTCAGGAGAATTTATGAAAATTAAGCATGAATTTACTATGTATCTTCTCCTGCCCTTGTGTTGAGATGTATGTTGTTATAAATCAAGGGCTAGTGGTATGTTTAGAGGTAGGAATTGGGTTAGACTGATCAGGGTTGACAGCAATTGGATTTGATTGGCCAGATTTGACATTATACATTTTGGTTCAAGTTTATTTTTAGAGCTGTTTTCTCAAGGTGAGTTCAAGTGGCTAGGTTTTATTGGGTCTGGATCATTGAATTGGCAAGTTTCTGAGTATTCATTTTATACATTTAATTTTGTGGATTGATCTGTCTAACTGAAGTGGGTTTTGTGCAAGTTCAATGCTTCTTTTTGTAATTCCTATATTGAAATATATTTTTGAAACTAGATTGTATCATGTAACAAATTGTTTTCCTTTTGCATAATCTTCAATGAGGCAGACTTGTGATGATTATTTTATTTACCTGTGGAAAAACATCTGGGATTAAGCTTAATATGACTATCGATGATAATTGAAAAGGTTAAAATTTAAGAATTCAAGTTAACAACACAAAAATTGGTTAATACTGATTGGATAGAATGTATCGTTGTGAAATTGTTTTTAACGCCATATTTCAAAGTCATATGTTTACTAATTGGTTAGGTAGGTTTGCAACTGGTTTTATTTTACATGGATTCTATTTCCACAGATGTATTAGGCCTAAAGATTTTTCTACTATATAGATAATCTTCCACCCTGCATTTATGTGCAGATTGATAAATTAAAGGTTTTATCAGAATCTCTTCTCAACTCCATGTCAAGGGCTGAGAAACGTATTTTAGACAACAGGTGCAGTTATACCCTCTCTTTCTCTCTCCTGCTCTCTTCTGGATAATTATCTCATGTTTGAGAAACATATGTGCGTCCCAGCAAGTATGAGTCACAAATTATGAAAAATGACTTTTTATTTTTTATTTTTCAGTTTTCTGTTAGTGCCTTAATCATACTTAATTTTGTTGGAAGTCATTTTTCATTTCGAATAATGGTGTTTGATTAGGTCTCAGAAAGAACAAGCCCTTGATTTCCGCGTTACTAAATCTGGTGAGGTTACAACACTTGAGAAGGTATAGTCTAACAAATGATGCTGTTTTTTTTGTTCTATGAAGGAAGTTGGACACGATCCAATTAATTTTATTATATGGCTTTGAACATTGTCCGTGGATTTGCCTAGGAATTGGCAAGTCAGATTGGAGAACTTGAGAGGCAAAAAGAGGATCTTGAAGAAGCATTGAAGAAGGTAATTTTTTACTCAATGTTTTCATCACTTGTTAATGAAAAACAAATAAATGTTTCCAGGTCTTTGCTCAAATTTAACCTTCAATTTTACATAGTGTTGGAGTTTCACTCATGTATGTTCAAACATACAGATACAGCACTGAATCAGTCATTTAAAAATGCATTTAATTTGTTATATCTAGCTTATGGGACAAATGTCATTTTCTGGGTTGTATTTGTGTCTACACCTTGACATAGGTCAATAGTTCACTGACTAGTACTCGAGCACGGCTTCACAATGCTAAGGAAGAACGAGAACAATTTGACGAAGCGAGCAATGAGATTTTGTTGCATTTGAAATCCAAGGTTTTTTTTTTTGTTCTTCTTATTCTTCAATTCGTGCTACAGTAGGAAATAATTTAGCATGCTTCAGGATTCATTATATCTGCGAATTTTCTTCTTTCTTGTTCGCAGGAGGATGAGCTCTCAAAATCAATATCCTCATACAGAGTAGAATCAGATGTTGTTAGCACTTGGATTAGTTTTCTACGAGAAGCCAAGGTGCTAAGCAACACATCCACCCAGCACAAGGAGAAGCAGGTCAAGTATGTCATAAATTTCCCATTATTCTGCTACTGAAACCTCTTTAATTAATTAGACACTAATTAAGAGGGGTTTATGTGTTTGTTTTTTTTAATGCCCATTTGTCCTCTTTGTATTCATATGTATAGTTAGATGTATTGTTTGCTTCTGTGTATTCAATAACATACATTCCCTGCATGTTCAAGTGCTGAGCTGGAGAGATATGGAGATCATTTTGTGAGTTTGGTAACTCACCTGTTTACATCTTACAAGGTACTGCGGTATTCATCCTTTCTAATTGTCTCTTTTGCTTGACAAATTGCAATATCTTATCTCTGTGCAACTTATTTGTATATTTTCTGATTGGAATGGATGTTTATGCATTCTAATTAGGAAGAGCTGGCGCCTATTGTAATACGTATTAGACAAATTGTGGAAGAATTGAAATTGCTGCTAGGGTATGGTATTGTATTTCTTTAAAATGTTCGATTCCCAGTTATGTTAGACCTCAAACAATTGTGTTACAACAGGGATGATGCATCAACAACTACTATAGAGGATGGTGATTTAAAAACAATAAATCAAAGAGAATATCTTCAGAAGGAATACTGGGATTTGGAAATCAAGGTTTGAATACGTTCTCTAACTGTACTTTTGTTGGATTCCAATTTGAAATGCTCTGTTTTCAAACAACTTGACACCTTAGGGCAAAACTCACACCTGTAAACATCATTTAGGAACTCTTAGGAAGAAACAACATTTTTCGTAAAAGTGAGAACATGGTCATCGTTCATCCTTTGTGAAAAGAGATAAAAAAAACTTAACCCTGGCAATAGTCTCTCCTAGGGTAACGGTTTGAAAATGTTAAGAAATATGCTTATAATTTTAAAGGAATGAGATGGACCAAAGACGCATCAACTTTTCAACTTACTCAATGAGCTAGTAGGAAGGAGAAAAACCTCCATTCAATGATAGTATATCCTATGGAATGAATATATGGAAATTGCAAACAAGCCCTCAAAATCTAAGAATGCAAGTGACGGTGGAGAAGGCGGGCCTTAAATGCCATCTTTTCGAATATATTTCAAATCCCTCTTAAAAGGGATGAAAATGTTGAATTTCTAAAACAATAGGAACTTAGGCAACAACTTTATGCTTGCACAAAGTCCGCAGTAGTATCAATGTGCATTAGCCAATATTTTATCTTCGTACAATTTACTATTTTGGCCGTTGAATCTCAGTTTTGGCAGATTTGACCTTCGTACTTTATCTTTTTTCTGAAAATTTTACCATTTACAAATATTTCCTTTAGAATTAGAAGTCATACGCTGCTAAAAGACATGTTGTAAAAATGTCCTTTTGTGTAACAATGCATGTATATCAAAACTGTCAATGAAATGCCAAATTTTGCATACAATTGAATACATTTGTGCCAAAAATCGAAGTAAAAGGGGCAAAATGATATGTGAACGGGCTAAATGTGCTGAATTGAATTACACGAATCATAATGACACAAATTATGCCAAATACAGAGTCAATTTTTGACTTTGTTCCTTTTTCCTTGTATCTTAGCTTTTCTTATCGATTTTATATTTGTTTCTGCCAGTTTTTAGCCGCTCTGAGTATCGTGGAAGGGGTGAAAAAGCAATATGTTAGTGGAAATCAAAGCTATTATAGGTAATCATGTTGTCGACATTGGAATTTTTTCTTATTACTATAATAGTCTGCTGAAATTTACATCATATATGATCCAGGAAAGAAGATGAAAGAGTAAAAGAGCTATTTAATGCAATTGACAAAATGAAAGAGGACTTCTCGTCCATTGAGAGACCAATTATGAAATCTGTATCTCCATCATCAGCATCCCATTCAAGATCCAATTCCTTCGAAAGTCAATCCTCAACTCATGTGAAGGCACCCGACTCTCCTGATAGCAAACACGAAATAAAAACCGAATTATTCTTAATTAATGGAGAAGTTGCACCAGCCATTGTGCAACTAGAGCCAATGGAGTCTAAAGTTGTGAGTTCTTCGACAGACTACTCGTCGGATGAGATTGGGGAATGGGAGTTTGATGAACTTGGAAAGGAAGTTAAAGTCACCGGTTGATCAACATGAAGGGAAACTGAAGCGCGTTTGTTATTATGATTTTACTTTATATATGTATATTTCTGGTATCTGTATGTTGTAAAAAGGCAGGCAGGCATTCCTATACTTTGAATAGGATGTAAGTTTTGTATGATCACTAACTGAATATTTTAATTGCTCCCAACAAAACTGGGAGCTCGTATCTGGAAATTTTGTAGTTTCATTCTTTTGTAAATTTCTCCTTCTGCAATGTAATATGAAAAGGTAAAAAAGGGAAATTTTACAGTTCTTGAATCAAGATTACCACTAAATTTTCCAGCATGTTCAACTTTGATACTGTTTACAATATATAGTTTTTTCCCCATCAATGGATATTGTCATGGATTTTTCTTTCCTTATTAGGGTTAAAGGTGATCTGTGGGAAGAAAATGAGTTAAATGTACTATTGGTTATTGAGTTTTGATGATTACTTCAAAATAGTTATTCAACTTTAATTTGTCAATGTTTGCATTTTATAATAATAAAGTCACTAGAAAATTGATATGGCTAACCCGTTAGCATGAGTCAACTTTAATCGTCAACTTTATTTACATGCGATAACTATCACGATGATACAATGTGTCATTAAATTTTACTAAATTTTTTTTTACTCAAATGATAATTTATCATTTCTTAGATGCATTTGATAATTGCTCAAATGATATTAAATGCTTGAGCTCTTATTTTTGTAAAAGTTCAAAAAGAGCATGATTATCAAAGTAAGGTCGCGGATTAACGACCTCCTAGCACACTCTTTGTTTTCTTCTGTTTCAAGTAAAAATCAGAAGAAGTTAAGAAGCAAGAAAAAGTGTTGATATTTGTTTCAAATACTTTATCAACTACAGTAATTTCATTAAATAGTTAAAGTTAGAATGATTAGAAACGAAAAGACACCATTGGCTGTCAGCTTTTGATAATTAAGATTTATTTGGCATGTTATAGCTTTTCGCATGTAATTTGCAAATTTAGGTAGACCAAAAGTGATCAAATGGGTCTTAATTTGCTCTATGAAATTTGAAGGAGCAGCGGGCTCCTCCCTCCAGACTCCTTAGAATTGTGCCACGTGGCACTATAAAATTTATGAGATTTATGCCACATGAAACAATTCTTTTTTTGATATTAGAGGACCTACTCCAAATTCCTCTTTATAGTGATAGTTACACCATTAGTATAGATTGTGTCATGTGATTTTTGATTTAAATATAAAAATATTTAGTTTAATTTAGCAAATTTAGTTTATTGAAATAGTATTTCAATTCAATAAAAAATATCGCCTTACAATTGGGACGAAGATTTTCTATTCAAGTAAAAAATATTTATTTTAGCGATAATAAAAAATTCTCATTTAACTGTTTCTCATGTAGCGAGGATGATGTAATAATTGAAGTACTATTTCAATTTATTTCTTCATTCAAAAGCTTTTTTTACGCACCAAATGTTAATACAACGGATAAACACTAATTCATTAGAAATGATTAATTTTAAATAAAAATTGATTCATTTTAAAAAATAAATATGTACATATTTTCTTATATGCTTAATCCCGAGTGAATTGTAGATTAAATCCTCCATTCTCCTAATAGTCAATATAAATTATTTTTAAATTACACTAAAAAAACAATTTAAAATTTGAGTAATGAAAAAAGGTGGTCTCCACAAAAATGAAAATACAGATTGAGAGCTATCTTGACAAGGATAGAGAAAGAAAATACAATTTGAGTAATGAAAAATGAAATTTCCACTGAGATTTTTGTACCTAATTCTTCATCCGCACTGATCTATTTGCAATCCTAAACTTACCTCTTTTAAATTTTACAGACTAGCAACCAAATCAATATCATCATAATAAAATATCATGATATGCAGAATGCACGTCCACTGTTGCTAACACAATATATGTACCCCTAAATACTGATCATTGTTGTGAAATCAAATTGTCAGCATCTTTAGCAAGCCGCTTTAGATTGCCTGCTTCTCTTTACTTCTATCTCTCTCATTTTTTGTCCTCTACATCGACTTAAAATGTTACTTAATAACCAAAATTCAAACGTGTAAGGAGTCATTATGTCGTCTATATTCTCTCCTTTAATACATTGCCAAAGATTTTAGTTAACTCGATTCCTTGACATGATATAAAAGCTTTTGTGATTGAAAGTTTCTTAGTGATTAAGTCGATCATTACAACTTTAATATTTGTTTAATTAAAAAAATATGGTAATATGGACTTATATTGTGCAGACTTCAAGTTCAAAAAACATGTTTGTGAAGAGGTGCGTAAGAGATTATATAAAAGGCAAAATGCACTATTTGGTCACTTCTCCAATTGTGCATTTGACCACTGACCTTTTATTTGGTCACATTTGGTCATTCACCTTTGTAATTTAGTAAAATCTCACCTTTATCACATAAATTAACATTTCTATATTCGTATTACTTAGCAATATTTTAGCTTTAATATAAATTTCTTATTTGAAATAGTGGAATGTTAATATTTAACATTTTTATCTCCTTTTAATTTTGATTTAAGAAGGGCGAGATTTCACTAAATTAATAAATTAATGGCCATATATGACCAAACTACAAAGATGAATGCCCAACTGTGACAAAATAAAATGCCAGTGGCCAAATGCACAAATTTTGGAAAGGTAAGTGGCCAAATAGTGCAGTTTGCCTATATAAAACAATATATCATTAGCCTTTAACTATCAACTCGTGCTTTTAATTCAATCAGTACAAAAATTCTACATAAATTTCTTGACTCGTGACGTGGCTCAATTTTTTATTTACTCTAATGTATATACATTTTTTTTGGATACATTTAAATATCTCTACTTTACACAACTTTTACACTTGAAAATAAACAAGACAGTTTTTTTTTTTTTTTTTTAAAAAAGAAAAAACTAAAAATAAACAAGACAACTTACACTTTCTGTCAATTATTTTGTCTATATTCTGTACTACGATATATGATACACAAAAATTTAAAAACGTTAGTCACCTCGTTATATACTTTTTGCATATGTCCACAGTGTCAAGTCTACTGCTTATGATTATTAGTAGGGGGTCGTAATTAGTGTCGGCATAACCCTCCAATTAAGATTGCTTAGCTTTTAGTTGTATAACTAATAATAATAATAATAATAATAATAAAAATAAAGTTACAAAATAAAGTATGTGGTTTACTTAATTTTTAAATTGGAGTATGTGATTCAACAATTTGTAAATAAAGGTATGTAGTATGAATTATTTTGCAAATAAGAGTAAGTAGTATATATAAATTTTTTTACAAAATAGAATACTCGAATCAAGTTATTGAGTTTTGGTGATATTTTTATATTTTAAACAACTATATTTAAATATTAACAAAATATTAACACCCCCATGCATACTGAATTACATATTTGTGAAATAAACATAAATATCAATTTAGTTCGTAAACCGTCAAACTAAAAAAAAATCTACATGTCCATATATGGTTAGTAATTTTGATTTGAGAGCGGGTAATGTCATTAAAGGCTATATTTTATTGATATGTAAATGTAGTTTTTCTTTAAAAAAAATACGAAATGTATTTCGTTATCATTAAAACGTAAAAGTGCAATTTACGATATATATCTTATTTTGCAAAAAAAATTCGTACCACATGCTTTCTTTTACAAACTGTTAAACTACAGACATTTATTTGTAAATAAAATAAATCACGAGCATTATTTTTGAACTTATCCCTAATAATAATTAAACAATATAAAAATATCTCACTATTATAAATGAAGGATGTCTCACTATTTAATTAACTATCTAAATTGGACGCTTAAAATCTGATCCTTCAATAATTTTTTAACAAATCTTCAATTAATTCTTAAAAGATTTCAATCACCTAACTAATGTCCAGCGTCCTGCTAAGTTATTATTAATTTAAGCTTAATTTGTTTTCATGTGTCACAAAAGATCAGAAAAGTTGTTTTCATGAAAGAATTGCATTTCCGCTACTTATAGTACTAGGCAACAACCTTTCACAGTCAAACAATTAATGACCAAAAAACATCTGTTTTTGGAGGGTTATGGTTTTTGTTGTGTTCCTTAATTTAGCATTTAGTTAAAAATGTCCATAATAATTTTCAGCCACTCAGTGAAAGCATAATACACGACAGAAAAATAATAAAGAGAAATTATTGCAATGGAAACGGGAATAGTTTAGTTTATATATCTCCTAAATTAGAATTTGAATGTTGGAAATTTCCTTTTTAATTAGTTAAATTTGATGAAAAAGTAAAAAAGAAATTCTCTCCTATGTAATTAATTCTCCTACACATTCATGAAATATGAAAGAAAAAAAATTTCTAAGGTTTATTGTTTCATCGATTTAACATGTCACATCAATGTCAATAAAAGTTAAAATTTATTATGACACATTGAATAATACATAACATCATCAAAATTAAGATATCACGGCACTAAATTTATTATGCCAAAAGAAATATACACGTCATTAAAGTTAAGATATCACGTCAATAATAAAGTTGCCTTCATAATTAGAATGCTTGAACATAATCTCTTATTGTCGATCTCGTAGCTCATAACAATTGTCAATATGCCAATAATAAAGATGATTCAACAAGGCTCTGAAATGTTGATTCAACACACTATTCACTCAAATTGACATATTGAAATTTAAGTTTTTTTAAGTAATTGGGAACGTAACTAAAATTTACTTCAACACTTTCAAAAAAAATAAAATAAACTTACTTCAACATGTTAAATTGAAATATCATATACTTAATTAATACAAACCCGTAAAAATAACGACATTTAATGGTGAATTTGGGAAAATTCCAGGATTCCGGCCGAAATATGGAATTTTCCAGTTTTCGGTCGGATTTGGAAAATTTCAGATTCCAGTCAAAAACTGAAAAATATCAAATTCATGTTGGAAACTGGACTTTTCCAATTTCCGCTCGGATTCAAATTCGGCGGTTACTCATTCAAAAAAGAACAATTAAGAAGAAAAAGAGAGAGAATGAAAATGAAGAATATTTTTTTAGAAAACGTACAAGGACCAATTTTGTAAATTTGAGCCAAGTGTAATACACTCTCCTTAGTGAGATTGGGTGATGATTTTTGGGTGGCTAAGTGTAGGTAAATAGTGGACTTGAGGTGGCTAATAGGTTGCCGCTTAAGTTGGGGTAGTAAAGTAAAAAATAAAACAAACAAGTTTAAGAGACCCGTGATAGGTATTAAGCCTTAAATTTTCTTTAAACCTTACCATGATTAGAAATTAAAGGACCCAAAAGTTGTAAATATTAGACGAGATTGCCCGTTAGCTTTTGAGAAAAGAACAAACCATACTTGGGGTATATACCGTATAGCTTTCACAAAAGATGGACTAAAAAATTGATGAAAACGAGTCTTAATTTTGGGGAGTAGGGGTTTAAGGAGGGGTCATAACATCTAGGGCCAATACGATACATATATTTTGCGTTTTAGCTTGAATGTTAAGTATTTCACATTAACTAGCTATATAAGCAATGAAACATTTATAAGTGTCTGACAATTCTCTCATTCAAAGTTCAAGCTGCATTCTGAAGATGAGTTAAAGCTAATCTAAAATAGTATCTAAACATACCAAAACAACATTAAAAACTCATTGTTGGTTCCATGGGCCTATTAGCCCAAAAGCTTTTCAAGCTCAAGCTTTTACTTTTTTTAAAGAGATTGATCGAATGACTCTTTTGCGACAGAGGCTCAGCCCTACAAAATTCATGTCCCAAGAGGTGTCTTAAGCATCTCAAATTGGCTAGGTGTATGCGTAATGAAATATTTATAAGTGTGTAACAAACTTCTTTCTTCAAGGTGACTTTTGGCGATGAGTTAAGACCAATTTAAGATGACTCAAATTCAAGTTTGGAGCTCACCGCTTTAAAACATGTAATGCATGTATATCATATTCATATCCTACAATAAGAAACCTCAATCTATCTTTCTATTTTCGATATGGGATTAAGTTTGTTCTCGTTCCCTTCATCATATCCCTTGAGAACGCTCCTCGCTCAGTGATTCTCCAAACTTCTTTTGGGTGGAGCTATATGGTGCAAAATTCCATGTGATCTATATGACACAATCCCCAAGAGGGTCTTGGGATGGGCATGTTAGTCTTCTAAATGGGGGGGGGGGGGAGAGAGAGAGAGAGAGAGAGAGAGAGAGAGAGAGAGAGAGAGAGAGAGAGAGAGTTGTTAAATATTGCTCATTGGCTAGCTATATGAATAATGAAATATTTACAAGTGTGTGGTAATTATTTTCCTTGAAAGTACCTTTTGGGAATGAGATAAACCCAATTTAAGACTTAGGCTTTGTTCGTTTGAGTTGAAAAAAATGGGGGGGGGGGGGGGGGGGAGAGAGAGAGAGAGAGAGAGAGAGAGTTGTTAAATATTGCTCATTGGCTAGCTATATGAATAATGAAATATTTACAAGTGTGTGGTAATTATTTTCCTTGAAAGTACCTTTTGGGAATGAGATAGACCCAATTTAAGACTTAGGCTTTGTTCGTTTGAGTTGAAAAAAATTGAACTGAACTAAATTCTAAGCCCCCTAAACTTGGCATATTTATACAACTGCCTCCTCCAATTTTGAGTTGTAACACAAATTATCCCTCAACTTGTATAGTTGAACAATTCCCGCCCTCAAAATTATAAAAATGTACAAACGACCCCCCCCTCAATCCAAATATCTGAGATGAGTAATATATGGTGAGTACACGCGCCAACTATAACCAATAATAGTTGAACATGTGAAAAATAATAATAAAAATAATTAGAAAAATGAATGAAAAAAATACATTTCCGACCAAAAAATCAGTCTCCTTTGTCCATCCATCTCTTTCCGCCAAAAAATCAGTCTCCTTACTCATTAGCACCAACAAATCTCAATCTTGAAACATTTTCTTTCTGACCTATGACTTTGTAAGCTTGATTCAATTCCTCCAAACAAAAATGGCAAAAGAGCTTCACATAACATAATGATATTTCCATGTCCATGCTATGTCTTTGGCCATTTTATCCCATACTTTTATTTTAGCCAAATCAAGACTTAAAAACTTCTTCATCTTAACCTCCAAATACATCCACAGAAATTTTTTCCAATTTTAGAAACCCAAATCGAATTTATCAAATTTCCTCAATTTTACAAATCCAAAACCAATTTATTGAGTTTATCCATTTTTACAAAATCAATCCAATTATTGAATTTTCCAATTTTAGAAATCCAAATCTCCTTCATATGTTCATCGGAGTTCTCGACGGAGCAACGGAGGTTGAAGCAAGGCTGAGGCGGCATGGTGAAGGTGTTGGAGATAAGGGAGGCGGTGAGAGATGAAAGAGAAGATGAAAAGGCCGCGACGGAGAAGAAGAATTGGTGGGTGATGAGGAAGGTTATGGAAGAATTGATAGGTTTCACACCTTTAATGGAGTGTCAATTTCACTTTTGCTTAGGGGCTATGTGTTACAATTAAATAAGTTTAGGGTGTAATAAGTTACATTCTAAAATTGGAGGGGGCAGTTGGATAAGGGTGTCAAGTTTAGAGGGTGTGGAACCTATTAAGCCTTTTTTGAGTTTAAAAAAACTCGACTAAATTGAATGTTACTTATATAGTTCCTCAATTTGATTATATTAATTAACCGTTTAGTCTTTTTGTTTATGTCAACGGTCAAAATAGTTCATATTTTATAATAATATGTAAATAATTTGATAGTCCTTATGTTATGTCAAACAAAGTGCTTAGTCCTGTGCTTTCAATATTACATCATAAGATCCACGTTTTTAATTAATATTCAACAGTTTAGTCTCTCAATCCATTTAAATTACTAATTTACCCTTTACATTTTAGGTACAAATTACAACTCTGGTACATGAACTTTTACATGCTTACACTTTGATATCTAAAAATTATACTTAAACTTAAAACTATTATTTTAAATATTAAAAATATAGTTTTATATTTTTAAAATTTATATTTAATAGAGAAAAAAATTTATCAACTGCATATGAAATATCAAATTGTAAACATATTAAAATTTAAGTACAAAATATAATTTACTTTTAATCAATAAAGAGTAAATTAGTAATTTAAATTGATAAAGGGACTAAAATGTTAATATAATAAAAGTTAAAGACATATGATGTATTATTAAAAATATATCAGGTTTACAATGCTCTCTCTAAAATACATGTGTAAAAGGGCTAATGCATAGACATTTATTTATAACTACGGGAGTATATACATTCTTTGAAAAAAAAGGGTGTACATACACTCGGTGTATTGTAAAATTACTCTTCTGAATATTACAGGCAATAAATTATTTACTAATCTTGTTGATCATTGAGTACTGAATGATATTGAATTGAAATAAATACTGTTGAACTGAATTAAATTAAAAATAAGTACTGATAATTTCAAAAGAACACGACTTTACATATACTCTTAGATAACAATAAAAGTTAGATCCTGTCATTTTTTAATTAATTGCATTAAACAAATTCTGCAAAACTCATTAAAAAAAATTCTAACTAATAATTCATTTTAAAAGCTTCATCTTTAGTTTGTAAAATCAGATAATGGGTGCTCAATTAGAAACTGTGAAAGTTCAAATGCTAAAATATCGTCTTCACTTTTCCTTAAGATTTGTATAATTGTTGCATATAGTAGATATGGTTGTCTAAAACAATAATTGAATGTTTATGATTAAAACTTGTTGGAAAAAGAAGAGTTAAGTAAGTATATATGGGTAGACAATATCAACATCCAAATCCTTAATATGAACGTACATTCATTCATTAATCAAAAATGCTTTTCCAAATTCATGGTACATAATGTTAATGTTAGTACATAAATGCATGCTACAGCTCATTCTTCTTTTTATTTATTTTCACTATTGTCTACGTACGTATATTTCATATTTTCTGCATTATTAATATTCCATCTATAATATTGTTACTTCACTAAATGTCAATCGGTTACATCCAAATATACCAACATAGGTTTTTTCTTATCTTAATTTCATATTCTACTAGTTTATAGGTATAAAAAATTTCATTTGATTTTAATGAATTTACTATTTTTATCAAAATCGTATAGAGAAAATAAACGGAAATGAAACTAAAATACTTTATTGTTCATGCTTTCTATTGGGATTTTCATTCATATATTTTTCTAAAAAAAATTCGGCATTTCAGAGTTCATATACCAAAAAAAACAATGTTCTAGTAATCCAATTAATTTGGCGAGCTAAATTATCTAATTTAATACATATGTTAAAATTGAAAAAGCTACTAAATTATTTAGTTCGGTTAGATTAATTTCCTCATTGTTTTACAGTTCGATTTTATATTTTTTTAATTATTGAGTATTTAGTTAATTCAGCTTGGTGCGATTTTCATAATGCTAAAAAGAAAAATCTTCTCATAGACGACTTTCACTTTCTTATGTTTTTGTTGACAAACCAGTTATATGATTTGTCTATTCTGTTACACTCAAATCACTAAAGAATGTTGTACAAATTTCCAATTTTAAGAAAAATTCTGTACACAGTTGAGTGGGGTGGATCCAATAGGAGAAATCCAATGAGTAACAATGAATCACTTGTAGATCTTTTAACAATTCTTAACGTACCGATCAATAATTAATTTGATGCTATGTATATATTATACATATCATGTTACATTTAGCCTGCATAATGGAAGTATTGTATTCTCAATTAATCATTAGTTATATATAAATTTACTTTTTCTCCTCGACCTTAAATTTAAATTTTGTATGTCTTATCAATAATTTTAGTTTGTTAAATTTAGTTCAGTTCACTTTAATTTATTAAATTTCTTTCGATAAATAAATTTCACTTACAAAGAACAAAACTTTACCTTTTTCTATATATACAACAAATCATTACATTGTCCACTTAATTTTTATTTTTTTTTATTTAAGAAGTTCCATATAGAAATTAATGTTATTTTAAATTTAGGCATTGTTCAACCGTTGAACTGAACTGAACTTATCAAAACTTAACTGAATTTGTTGAATTGAATTGACTGAATTGATTGATTTTGGTTAAATAACTAAGGAATTTTGTTGAATGACTAAATTTAATTTTGCTGAAAATACGCCAAAAAGAACAAATGTTTATTCGTTCCTTGATATGCAATATCACATAGATGAGTTTTTTTTTTCACTATTAAACGAGCAATGTGCAATTTCAAACGTTGAGTAGAACGTCAATTAAAGTTTGTTTAGCGTCAGAGACATCAAATTATCTTTCAATGAACAAACAATGACATGAAACAGTTAGACAATGTACTTTTTGACTTATTTTTAGTAAACTTCAGTTCTATTCAGTTTAGTTAAGTTTTATTCAGTTGATTTCAATTCAACAAATTCAACAAAATTCATTAAATATGAATTAAATAATTTAGTTTAGTTCAATCCAACATATTTTAACCAAAAAGAACGAAATCTCGATAAATCCTGAAATTTAGAAATAAACGGTTGTTTACCCAAAACCTATCAAATTCTTTGCTTTATCCCAAATTTATTTTCTATTAATATTTGTATTGTTGCGTGGATTAACTTTTCAGATCTAACAATGCATTTGGGTCAGTCGCTAAATTGCTTGACAGTACCAAAAAATTTTATGTCCCTTCCCTCTGACCTTTTATTATTTGGATTGGATTCATTCCAACATGATACTATAGTACATAAAATAATAATAACTTTATTCACATTTTTCCCACATTGCTATTTGTATTTTATGTATTTAATATATGGATTTTTTTATGGTTACTTTGTAAAAAAGTAACCATTACTTTGTCCATTATCATCATTGGATCAGTGGTGTGAGATGTGATCCAATAGTGATAAAAATAAAGTAATAGTTACTTCAAAGTAACCATAGAAAGCACCTATATATTAGGCGTTTTTTAAACTTGACTCATAAAATAAATTGTCTTTGAATTTTGATCATGTTCTATCTTCCTGAACTTGCTTAACATGATTAGCTACTTATTCCAGGTGACAAAATAATATTGAATATTTTGGAACAATAAAGTATAATATATACTTCTTCAAGAAATAAATATATCAACTAAACAAATTTGAAAAACGAATAGATCATTTTAAATAAACGAATTAAGTAGCAAATAAGTTGCTTAAAGCAAATTTAAGGAGTTAAGGAGACGTCTGTAAATTCAGAAAGCTAATCTGCTTTGTGAAACAATCTCAAGGAGCTTTTGGTGTATTAAAACTATTGTATTTTTCCTTCATGTTATCCTTTTCTTAATGGTAAGAAATGACGGTATCATTTTGATGTTACTGTTTGTATAAACTGACATCATGCCACGTTAGTACAAATAGGGTGTGGTATTGGAAGGCAAAATGAATAATAAATACAACTCCAGAAAGCTAATGGCGGATAATTTTTTGGGATCTTATTATTTGTTAATGGTACTCATTTGTATTGTTTTAAACACAGAACCTTGTTTACAAATGACTTATAAGTATCTCACATTGCATGTAGTAATATTGGTAATAAACATTTATAAGTGTGTGAAAATCTTCTCTTTTTGAAGTGATCTAAGATAGTATCAGAGCCTACTAATCCTGAAAACTTCATGTGCCAGATGTGTATACTCGCGAGAGTGAGGGGGCGATTAAGCATCCTCCATTGCATAGTTATATGAGTAATAAAAGTTTTATAAGTGTACGACAATGCTCTCTCTTTAAAGTGGCTTTTACGAAAGAGCTAGATTCAATCAATGAGAGATTTTAGTATACTCATGGAGTACGATGACGTGGTACTCCAAATCAATAAATGGTTGACATATGTCACATCAACCAATAAGATTTTGATAACATGTAATTAATTAAAAATTCATTTTAGTTAATAATTCATATAAAATTCTATACTCTAAAATAAAAACCTAAACCCTAAATTATCGACCCTAAATACTAACATATGTTGTCCGTACTTCAGGAGTATTTTAAAATTTCTCACGATTTAAAACAAATCAGATTATACTTCAAAGAGCTAATGAATAAATGTCCTACTTAAATATAGGTAACTAAATTATTTTATTTTATTTTCCTCCTCTCTCTCTCTCTCTCTCTCTCTCTCTCCTCTATAAATACTTCTCTTCTCCTCACCTTCTTTCCCAAACTAAACTAAAAGCAATACAAAAAGCCAAGTGTTCTTGCACAAAGAAGCTAAAATGGGCATCCACAAATATTCATCTAGTTTTGAAGATGAAGATTACATTGACATTGAAATTTTCCCTTCTCCAAATTTCATCTACTATTCTTTTACTTCCCAATTATCTCCAACCAAAGATTTAGACTTTGAGTTCCAAATGTGTCCTAATTTTCCTCTTCACAAAACTTCCCCCGCCGATCAGTTCTTCTTCAACGGAAAACTCCTCCCCCTTTCACCATTTCCCACGAAACATTCCGTCGGAAACACTGATAAGTGTTTGACTTTAGTGAAAGAGTCAACTGAGTTTAATCATTATCCACCAAAAAAGTCCAGTTGGAGTTGTAAGTTGAAGCAATTTTTACTGATTCAGAAACTCAAATCTTCAACTTCTAATTATCTCAAGTCCTTATTTACCAAGTCATACGAACCACCCGAAAAACAAGCTGTAATTTCTTCAACTGGGGAAGATAATTTCGACGATTTACAGTACATGAAGATATCAAAAAAAAGCCCGTTTGGGGATTTTGAAAATTGCAGATTCAAGTTATCAAATGGTCTCAAGAAAAACAACATTCAGAAAGTCATGGCTCAAAAGGGACAACATTCTTTAATGTCTTTGTCTTCTTCGTCTGGCTCGTCTCCTTCTCCTTCTTGTTCATCGAATTCAACGTTTTCGATGAGTTCATCTAAGGATATGCAGTTGGTAAAGAGGAGTATGAATGCAAGTAATTCTGAGATAGAGAAGTCAATTGAAGGAGCAATTGCTTACTGCAATAAATCTTATCAACAGCAGCAGTTAATGTGTTCAAATGAAATTGAAATTTGTTCACTTCCTGTTTCAGCATTTGTCAGTTGTGGAGATCATTAAGAATATTATCTGTTTAAAGAACATGATCATGAGTACTTAGGTTGTTCTAGCTATTGTAAGCTATATAGGGAACGGTCCTTCCACTTTGTATAATTCAATATAGTACAATGAGGATTGTCGGATTCAGAAATCTAATATCTTGTTCTTTATGCCTTATCACTAATTACAGTTCAGTAAATTCAGTAACTTTCCTCTAATAAATTTGTTGAATTTTCTGTATATGAAAAGATATTGACGATATAAGGCTTTGTTCTTTATATTTTATTAGTAATTGGTTTCAGTTCAGTAATTTTCTTTCAATAAATGCATCTTAATATGTCATGTCTTCTAATAAGGTTTTTATTCTTTTTTAATTTTAATAGTTATAGAGTATTTATTTATTTATTGGAACACAATCAATTGAACATATTGAATATTAGACTATATTTTTTAACTGAACTGAATTATTAACTGAAAGTCTAATAAATTCTACTGAATTTACTTAACTGAATTTTAATGAAATTTAAATAAAAAATCGAAAAACTAACAACAAATACTAACATCTCACCATCTACAACCCTTTACTCTATTTTGCTTACTCCAACTCTATATTTTACTACCCTATCTTTAATTATACTTAATGCAATAAAACTTTTCCAATCATCTGCTTCATTTAACTTTTAATTAATATACTATTATTAATTAAATTATCAAACTAAACAAAAAAAGAGACAAAAAGTAAATGCATATTATAATATAAAGACAACAAACTAGTGATATTTTAATAATAAACAAATGAAAAGTTGATACTCCAAAAGGATGCAGTAACCATCTACTACTTTAAGAAGTATCAATTTTTAAAGTAAACAAATAAAGTGACATTGTAGCTTTAAATAGTTGTAGTTCTTTAATTTTAAAGTACCATTGGAGATGCCTTATGTTACTAATTGAAATTGGTTCAAATGGTAAGTTGCTTATATTTTACTTAAAAGGTTCGAATGTTAAATGTCCGTTTCGTCAAAATTTAACTTTTATTTGTAGGTGATATGTAAGTATCATTGTAAACCTTCATCAAAATTAGTGATCTGCCCTGATCTTTCGAGTGAATAGACTTATTTTTAGCTAAAAAAATTTCCAAAAATTATTTGAATTGAGATTATTTGATAATAGGTTTTATTATTCTTTACTAATAAACCTACCCCCACGAATTCTCAATTAAGCTTGAGATATGTAAAACACAAATTCAACTTACCTGCATTGAAAATTTATTGATAAATAAAGTTAACAGAATTAAAAGCATAATATGATGATGTTTTAAGTGCATGGAAAAATTGAGAAAGTAAAGCAATGACAAAATGGCATTAGTATGCTCCTGTCCTTGTTTTTGCATAAATTGAAGCAATTTATTTTCACTTTAAAATTATATTAATTAATTCATTGAACAAAAAAACATTAATCAGTCTTGTGGGCTTCCAGAATCCAAGTCACGATTTGGTGGGCTTCAAACCCAATTGATCCAGCCCAGCTCATGATGTGTAATTTTGACTTTGAGTTGGGATGTTATTAGATTGATACTTTGTCTCATCTACTATTGGATTAACTTTCATTTTATTTGGATGATAATGGACAAAGTAGTACGACCAAAGAGTTTGTGAACTACTCTCCTTTTCTATTTATTGATAAATATATTCCTAAAATACTAATAAAAAAGTGGTAACGCTCTCCTTCAATAAGAAGCAGTTTAATATGACATATTATGTATAGGTGCAATCTTGGTTGTTTAGTATTCCACTTTGATTAGCTATATGGGTAATGAAATAAGTGTGTGACAATTTGTTCTCTTAAAAATGTCTTTTGAGGATGGGTTGGGCTAAAGTCTAATATATGGTATCAACGACTACTAGTTCAATATTGGGAAGCTCAATTTTGCGCCGCAAATATCCAGTCATGCAAACCTCACACTTCAGATATATATATATTCTTGGATGTGAGAGGTGTGTTGAGTATCCCATATTAGCTAATTTGTTTTGCATGTTCGGTTTCGAGAGTTCGGTTAGGAACATTGAAAAAATCGAGTGTTCGGTTTCGTCAATTTGAGGTTTTTTTTGTTCAAACGTCAAAAAATTTCGTTTACTCTTTGGAGACATAGATGACGAAGAAAATTCCAAGGTAAATGGAACTAAGAAGATGGATATGTACCATCTTGGATTGAATGATAATCCGGGTACCGTGATTATTCCGGTTCATTAACATGGAGAAAATTATGATGAATGGGCAAGAGCTATTCAGACATCATTAAAGTTCAAATTGAACTATAATCGGTCAACACCCAGTCATCACAAGTTTGACCTATTTTTTTCTTAACCAAATACCATTCTATGTAAAATGACCAAATTGACACTCTTTATCCTCTCTCGTTCTTCTTCTTCTTGTTGTTCTTATTCTTGTTGTTGTTCTTCTTCTTCTTCTTCTTCTTCTACCTTTTTCTGTCTCCTTATTTTCTCTCTTCCGCTCCTTAAGGACGAATCTACAGTGGGGGGTTCCCCACTGTTTTATGAAATTTTTAATTAATTTTGGGCATTTGAAGGGTTGCCCTCCATTGCAGGCGAAAATGGCAGAATATGCTTCCAGTTTGTGTAATAAGTTGTGCTCACCTAGTCAATAATTGACCAAATACAATTTGGTTAATCACCATTAGATCATAATCTAAGGGTGAAGATTAGAACCTAATAAAATTACCAAACTAATCTCCACCTTTAGATTTTAATCTAATGATAATTGATCAATTGTATTTGGTCAATTATTAACTAGATGAGTACCACTCGTGTGTAGTAAGAGGTTGAAGAAGACATTAGATAAGGTTTTTATCTTATTTATTTCTTCCACTAATAAAAGGAATGTTGTCGTTTCATGCATTAATTAAAACAAGAGGATTGGGTACAAATGTTAAGTCAGCTATTAGGCACACAAATAATTTACAATCAAATGTTAGGTGGTATATATTTAGAAAGGACGAATGCACAAATAAAAATCAATCCAAAATTTCAATCTTAATAAATAAAAAACCTAAAATTAATTTAGATGTCTCAAAATCAATCTTAATCGGTAGTTTGGATTTTGAATCTCCTTAACGTTTTCATTTTAATTGATTTTAAAGTCATTCACGTGTCTATGAGAGTTTGAGTCACGCATTTGCTGCCATTTTAACCATTCTCGGTTACTTGTTAGCATTTAGAAATTTGAAGGGGCTATTTGTTACAATCGAAATTTAGGGGAGTCAATAGTAGCATCGAGCCAAATTTAAGGGGTTATTTGTTAACATTTGAAGAGTTGTAAGGAGTATTTGTTACAATAGAAAGTTGGAGGGGTCAGTAGAAACATTGAGCCAAGTTCAAGGAGTTATTTGTATTCAGCCTAGTAAAAAATATTAACTAAAATTTGGACTAATTTTACAAGAAAATATATGCCCCCACTATTTAGAAATTATGGCTTCGTCTTCGCCTCCCCTCCACCATAACTTTTCTCTCTCTCCATTTTTTTTTCTCTCTCATCTCTCGTACATTTTTCTTCTTCCTTTTCTTTTCTCTTTACTCGTTACCTCCAAATTTCAGTCATAAAATGCATAACCTTAAAGCATCTCCAATGCATTTCACCAAATTTCAGCACCAAATGGTATTTTTCATCTTTTTTTTTTCTTTATTTTGATGTTGCTACAATGTTTTTAGGGAAAAGTACAAATAAAACCCCTGTGGTTTCACACTTTTGCAAATAGAGGAATGTGGTTTATTTTTTTGCAAATAGTGGAACGTGGTTTCAAACGTTAACAAAATCGCGGAATTCCTTAACACCGTTAAATAATAATGACGCAAGGGTACCATCGTCTTTTTACTTAAAAAAAATAATAAAAAAACTATGTGGTTTCAATTTTTGCAAATAAAGGAATGTGGTTTTAGAATTTTTACAAATAAAGGAATGTGATTTCGAAATGATTTATGAGAAAATCATAATATTAACTTTCAGTGAAAGAAATTTCAATGATTATTAACCACCAGTTACAATATTATTATTTTTTGTCTATCGAAACCTTTTATCTAAAATTTCTTCAATTCATTATTTAATTTGCAAACATTTGAAATCACATTCCTAGATTTGCAAAAAAATTGAAACCACATTCCTAGATTTGCAAAGAATAACAAACCACATACCTTTATTTGCAAAAATTGAAACCACATAGTTTTTTTATTATTTTTTTAAGTAAAAAGACGATGGTACCCTTGCCACGTCATCATTATTTAACGGTGTTAAGTAAAAAGACGATGGTACCACATGGGTTTTATTTGTACTTTTCCCATGTTTTTACTCCAACTCATTTTATCAATTCATCTCTCCAATCAAAAGATTCTACTGAAATAATAATATTTTTTTATTATTAAATAACCCACACAAAAACACAATCCAAATGAAAAAAGCAACCCACCCACAAAATTGTACCTTTTATAGTTTTTTAATATTTGATGTTGAATCAAAAAAAATTGATGCATCATCATTTTTTATGCAAACTCATAAAATTGAACCGTATGCATCATTTTGATGCATACGGTTTAGTGTTGGTTGGATTGCAATTTTATACTTTTTAGCACCAAATTTACGTTTTGGCACTATTTTGATGTTGGGTTGGAGATGGCCTTAGACCATCTCTAACCCATTACACCTAATTGGTAACATCAAATGGTATTTTGCATAATTTTTTGATGTTGCTACAGTGTTTTTACTCCAACTCATTTCATCATTTCTTCCTTTAAATTAAAAGATTATCATTATTAAACAAATATGGCTGAATATACAAATAATCCCGTAAACTTGGCTCAATATTGCTACTAACCCCCTCAACTTTCGATTGTAACAAATACTCCCTTCAACTTTATAAATTCTAACAAATAACCCTTTGAACTTGGCTCAGTGTTGCTATTGACACTCCCCTATAACATTCAATTGTAACACAAATATTCGGGTAAATTGCACCGCCGGTACCTAAACTATACCACTTTTCTCATATTGGTAGCTACCAACTATTTTGTCCCATCCGAGTACTCAAACTATCGATGACCGTTTAAATTAGTACTTGATGACCCCCTATAGCAGGTTTTCCTCAAGTCAACGCCCGGTCAACGTTGGTCAATGCAAATTTGTTGACTTTTTTGACTCCATGAGATAAATTGACTAAACTACCCCCATCTTCTCCTTCCTTCATTTTTTTTTCTTCCCTTTCTTTCCCTTTCTTTTTTAATTTTTTCAATTACAACTCCGTAATCTGAAGTTTCAGATTCCAGCGGCGACCGGGAATCTGGAATTCCGGACGGACGGTCGCCACCGGAATCTGGAAACTTCAGATTTCGGCGGACCTAGGATTTAGAAATCCCAGGTTCGCCGGAACCTGGGATTTCCAGATCCCAGGTCCGCTGGGACCTGGAGTTTCCAGATCCCGGCGACCAGGGACTTGGAAATCCCAGGTCGCCGGGATCTGGAAACTCCAGATCCCAGCGGACCTGGTAATCCCAGGTCGCCATCTGCCGGAATCTGGATTTTCTAGATTCTAGCACGCTACCCTGCCTAGAATCTGGAATTTTCAGATTCCAGCGAAAATCCGCCTTTGTCGAGATCGATATTTGTTAAAAAAAAAAGATAAAGAGGAAGAAGGAACAAAAACTAAAAAAAATAAAAAATTAAAGGAGGGAGGAGCTATGGTGGAGAGAAGAAAAAGGAAGGTGAGGGGGTTAATTTACCAATTTGCCCATGAAAGTAAATGAAGTCAATAAAAAGTCAAGAAAATTTCATTGACCGAGCGTTGACTTTGGCTAAACCTGCTATAGGAGGTCACCAGGTACTAATTTAGACGGTCATCAATAGTTTGAGTACTCGGATGGAACAAAATAGTTGGTAGGTACCAATATGAGAAAAGGGGTATAGTTTAGGTACCGGCGGTGCAATTTACCCCAAATATTCTCTCAAACTTTCTATGCTAATAAATAGCTCTGAATTGCTGAAATGATAACAAATGTGTGACTCAAAGTATCATAGTTTTTGCAAGTGTCTTTAAAAAGAAGAACAATCAATTAAAAGAAATAAAAAAAGTGGATTAAAAAAGTTTCATTTTGTTCCTTAAAAATTATATAAAAGATTTCTATACTTTTTTTTCTTTCAAAATACCATCTTCCTTAACTTTTGATCTCTTTAACCAATAATTAAAAACCCAAAATGAATTCGAAATCTCAATTTCAACAAATAAAAAGAACAAAAATTAAGACGTCGCAAAATCAATCCAAATGTTAGTTTGGATTTTGAATCTATCTTGACGTTTTCATTTTAATTGAATTTTCTACTTTTAAAGCTATCCATGTAACTATGAGAGTTTGAGTCACACATTTGCTGTCTTTTCAGCAATTCAGGGTTATTTGTTAGCATTTAAAAAGTTGTAGGAGATATTCGTTACAATCAAAAGTTGGAGGTCAGTAGCAACATTGAGCCAAGTTCAGGGGGTTATTAATTTGTTAGCATTTATAATGTTGGAGGGGATATTTGTTACAATCGAAAGTTGAGGGGTTCAGTAGCAATATTGAGCCAAGTTCAGGGGGTTATTAGTTAGCATTTATAAAGTTGGAGGGGGTATTTGTTACAATTGAAAGTTGAGGGGGTCAATAGCAATATTGAACCAAGTTGAGGAGGTTATTTGTGTATTCAGCCAATATATATTTATATAAAATAATTTGATATGTTAATAATAAATAAATGATAAATTAAAAAGTAATGCTATTTTATTAGAGTGATGCTCACATGGTCAATGATTGATCAAATACAATTTGGTCAATCACCATTAGATCAAAATCTAAGGGTGGAGATTAGATACTAATGAAACCACCAAACTAATCACAACCCTTAGATTTTGATCTAACGGTAATTGACCAATTTGTATTTGGTCAATCATTGACCAAATTGTATTTGGTCAATCATTGACCATGTGAGCACAACTGATTTTATTAAATGGTTTGCATCAAATTTTTTGATGCAGCACCAAATTTGATGAAATTTTAACATTTTTGAAGTTGCATCAAAATAATGCATACAATTTGATGATGAGTTGAAAAGACAATCTAATCTACTTTTTAACATCTAATTGATATTGGGTTAGAGATGTCATCCGTCTTTACAACATAAATGTTGGTTCCCAATTTCATTAAGTTTTGGTAAATAGAGATGACTTATTATGCTCAATAAGTTTGACTTGTATATTTTAGTGGGAGGTTATTATTAAGTTCATATATATTTGTGTCACAAGATAAAAATATTACACCAAAGTGTGAAATAAGATAAAGATTGTGCACTACATATGTAAATAGCCGCATTCCAATGCAATTAATGGTGTGAAACTAAAGCTAAGGTTGTCTACTTGATGGGGCAATCCGGTGTTTAATAATGTAGAGAAATGTTGCTGGCAACTTCATTCATTTATGGTTGTAGTCGATTCTCTTTACTTTGATGGGTCTTACTTACAGTTGGTTATCGGGGTTGTTATTAATAACAGAAATTCTCATTTGAAAAAATATCAAATATACAATAAAATGTACGTTCTCAATTCATTTGTCTATATTCTGTACTATAATGCATAAAACACAAAAATATAAAAGCACCAGTCACCTCAGTTTATACTTTTTGCATATATTTATATGTTCATAGTGTCAAGTCTAATCTCTAAATGCATATGATTTTTAGTAGGGGTCGTTATTTGGCATAGCCACCTCCACCTGTCGGCACAACCGTCCAATTAGGCATATTGCTTAGCTTTTAGTGATATAGTAATAATTAATTGGGTTAATTACTAAGTGGAGTCTCGTGGTTTCAATTGTTTAGGGACGAGTTCTTGTGAATTGGTTTTTAATAAAAAGTATGACCGAGAAATTCATTTTAGCAAAATAAATGGTCAATCTTGTTGACAGACGAGCACAATTATTTTAGTCAAACAAAGAAATTGCACTTTAACTGTAAACTCTAATATAACCAGTTGATGAGGAAGGTGAAAATTGGACCCAAGCACAACAAGGCTCATTATATATTCTAAAGCCAGTCACAAGCCCATAAGATAGAAGAGTTGACCGACTCAACTAACTAGTCCTCCTTGATAAATTAATAAACTTCAAAAACAGATCACAAAAGCTCATCTGTAAAATGATGTAACTACATGGGGCTAAATTAAAATTTAGCTAATTTGTTTTGACAACTAATAGCTAATTAATTAAACCTAAATAAGATCTAATTATATATTTGTTTTATGCATCACAAAAGATCAGAGAATGTTGTTTTGGTGGAAGCAGTACTGCCACTAGTACTAATTCTTGTTATAGTCATACAATTGATGACCAAAAACATCCGGTTTTGGAGGGTTATGTTTTGTTGGGTTCCACACTATGGCATTACTTTAAAATGTCTATAATAAAAGCATATATACGAGAATACGAGTGGGAAAAAATATTTAGACTTGGTACATTTTCTTGTATATGTTATAAGTTAGCTCTTCCCTTTATGTTGAACTGAATTATTATGTCTAATAAATTTTATTAAACTGAATTGAAATGTGTTGAATATAAATTTAAAAAAAACATGACATTACTTGACTTTCATAAAATAAAAAAGAAATTGAAATATTAGTGATCAAAAATAATTGAATACATTTTATATTTGAGTTGACATAACCTTTTTTATGACTATCATTTTAAGTTTGAAGTGTGCACGACATAAACTTATTCTATAATATATTTTTAATTTCAACAAATAATCTAGTTAACAAGACTTAAACTTAAGAGCAATTGGTTGTAGTCGCCTATAATACGACCTTAGAGAGTAAGACTTGAGTTTTGTTTATTGTCTAATTTGGAATCTCTGAGTCTTTTTTACATTCTAGCATTTTAATTATACTAATTTTCATATTTTAATAATTACTCTCTCCGGCAGGCCGGTTTCAGGGGGAGTTTGACCTAGGTGGCCGCCTAGGGCCTCCACTATTAAAGGGCCTCCAATTTTTCGATCCTTTACGATGAATCGGATGTAATAAATTCGACTAATGAAAAATAGAAAACATGTTATCTTATCACAAATTATTTATGTGAAAATAAAGAAAATATACACTTATTATAGTTCTTTTTATAATGTCAATAAAAACACATTCATAATAGATCATAATATAACTTCTACTAATTTAAAAGGTTTCAATCCAACCATTTTCAGATATTCCAATATGAATTCAATTGTTAAAACTTAAGTTTATATATAACTAATATTTCTTTTGAATTGAATAACCATCATATACAGAAATAAGAATTTAGATAGTCAATTAAAATAAAATTGAGAATTGACAACAACGACATACTTTGGTTATAACTATACAATGTGAGGACCTTCATAATTATTTCACATCTTATCCATCAACAATAAGAATAATGTAAATGTATGATTTACGTGTATCTCAAAAACAGTTCCGCAATTTAAAAACACAAAACCAACGTCATTGAAATATTCATTTTGCAATTAAATTGTGGGTTAATTTTCACGTCAAAAAATAAGTAGTTCAATTAATTTGAAAATTCATTCTTCAAAACTTTTATATCAATTTTTTTTATGTAATATCTTAATTTGTAAAATATACATTGTATTTAGCCTAACAATATCTACCCAATTTTTTTTCTTTTTGTGTAAATTTTGTAATTTATTTTTTTGTCTAATGCCTATGGCCTCCTGTGTGCTGGAGCCGGCCCTGCTCTCCGGTTTTAAATGTTGGTCATTTTTGAGAAGTGAATTTTTCCATAAATGTTGGTCGTTTTTTCCATTTATGGTAATAATTGTTAGTATTTTATCAATTACGTCCCTATGCTTATAAAATTTTAAGGAAACAAGTAACACAAGAGAAATAAGAAAGGAGGATATATTAGTATTTTGTATGCTATAATTAATCATATCTTAATTTCTCATATTTTTACAAAAGCGACTAACATTTAAAAACGGATGGAGTATAATTTTGGAATACTTAATTAATTTATATAGTTTCTTTTGGCTGAACAATATTTCCTAATTTTATTACGGTTTTTCTATAGTGTGCCCAAGGGGCACGCGTTAAGCTTTGATTTTGCATATGATAAGTGTTATCTATATTTGTATCATTATCTCTAATTCCTCGATTTTAGGGATTTATTTATTTCATTAATTATATTTACATAATTAACAATATTTCAATAAATACACTTCTCTCTCCTATTATATATGTTCTCTAATTTAATATTGGATTTTCACAGTGGCGCTCACATGGTCAATGATTGACCAAATACAATTTGATCAATCACCATTAGATCAAAATCTAAGGGTGGAGTTTAGATACTAATGAAACCACCAAACTAATCTCAACCCTTAGATTTTGATCTAACGGTGATTGACCAAATTATATTTGGTCAATCATTGACCATGTGAGCACAACTGTGGATTTTCATATATGCATCCCCAAGTAAAAAATATGAGTATATTTTTTATTATACCATAAATAATCATGGGTGAACCCGTTGCATGTGTATTGTAAAACGTAGAAAATTGTAAAATACATTTATTTTACAATTTTCTACGTTTTACAATACATGTGCAACGGGTTCACCCATAGTTATTTAGGGTATAATAGAAAATATAAACTCATACTTTTGGCTATGGAAGTACATACTTCGGAAGAATAATTAAATTTCTCTCAAAAATGAGCTATAGGATTAAAATATTTAAATTGATGAGAAGTGTATTTGTTGAAATATTTTAAATCATGTAAAGATAATTAATAAGATAAGAAATCCCTAAAATTAAGGAATAAAAAATAATAATATAAATGTGGATAATGCTTATCATGTGCAAAATCAAAACTTAATGCGTGCCCTTGGGCACACTATAGAAAAACCGATTTTATTAAGTTAAAATAATTATGTGGTCAAGTTCAATATATCTCAACCACTAATCGTAAAATCAACGATTGAGATTTACAATGCTAATTAAATATTAGGGAAAACTTCAAAAATAATGCTCGCTGTTTACTCAATTTTCAAATAAAGGTCTATGGTTTAACAGTTTGCAAATAGCGGTATGTGGTATGATAGTTTTTGCAAATAGAGGTATGTGGTATGATACTTTTACAAATCGGAGTATCTGAAATCACATTATTGAGTTCTGATAATATTTTTATCTTTTAAACGACTTAAATCTATATATTGACAACATATTGATTTCACGGATCGAATTAAAAATTTGCAAAATGGACTTAAACATCAATTTAGTCTGTAAACCATCAAATTATGAAAGAACGTAAAACATCAATAATACGGTTTATGATTTCGATTTCAGAATGTGCAATGTCATTAAATGATATGTTTTATCGATATGTAAATGTAATTTTTCTTAAAAGATACGAAATATACTTCGTTGTCATTAAAACGTAAAGTTATAATTTTGGATACCTTATTTTACAAAAATAAATCATACCACATACATTTCTTTGCAAACTATTAAATCACAAATTTTTATTGCAAATTTAGTAAACCACGAGCATTATTTGTAAACTTATCCCTAAATATTAAAATATACGAATGAAATCTCATCCATTTATTTTAGCATTAATAGTTGAGGTTATAAACTTTACCAACATGACTAAATCCCAACTTGAGAAGATTTTAATCCGTTTGTTTTTCTTGAAAGTTATTTATCCTATGATTTCAATAGAGAAGATTGATAAAGTTTCAATTTGTGTTAATTAAGAAAAAGGATTAGTGTTTTAGATTGTTTATATCTGAAACACCCGGGCTGATAATTGTCGTAAAGCTTTTGATATTTTGATACTTTAGATTTTAAAATTTCATTAAACATTAAAAATTGGGATGATTAGAAATGAAAAGACCCCAAAGTTGTAAAGACTATAGACGAGAATGGCTGCTAGCTTATGAGAATGAGAGTGACTACTCTTGTAAAATGAGAAAACAACAAAAGCAGGCTTGAGGCTATATCTCTTACACGTCCACTGGAAAAGGTTTGTTCAAAAAGTGACCAAAAAATGACCTTTACCTTAGGGTTATTAAGGATGAAGGGTTCTTTTTTATCAAAAAATAAAAAATAAAAAAGAAAAAAGAAAAAAGAAAAAAGGAGGAAGGGTCCATGGAATTGTGGCATGTGACATACAATCTACGTGGCATCATACAACTTAATTGGTAGATCGAATTTTCTGTTCTCATTTTATTCCTATCTTTCTTACACATAAATTAGGTTTTTTATGTATAAAATTAAAATGACTCATATAATATATTATTTTTAATAAATTTAATTTATATGAGAGCAATAGTGAAGGGAACAACAAATTTAGAGATAAAAGATTTGATTCAATAATTCAAAGACGGTTTAGTAAGGATTTAATTCTCTCCGAGATTTCTAATGTACAATTCTGTCAAATTTTTATATACATTGAGTTTTTATTAGGTATGTTCTTTGAATCTCCATAATCTCCTTAATTTTTATATCATGTATATATACAAGTGGTAAAATCAAACCCTAGAAGTCTTAACAATAATTACAATTTTAGCACCTATAATTATTTACTGTTTATCATTTTCCCTGAATTTGAGTCGGTGGAAGACAGGCTCAAATTAAAACACAACAAACAAAAACGATCTTTACAAAGGAGTTTGGTCAGAATATTAGCCACCCACGCAGAGGTGTTGGAATATATTGAAGACAAAAGAAGATGCTTGGAGGCACGATCATGAATAAAGTAAAAATTCATTTTCAATGTGCTTGTTGCGGTGATGAAATATTGAATTAATTGTAAGGTATGTTACAGATAAATTGTTACAAAGCACTGAGACATGCATAGAAAATCCTAACTCGTGTAATATGATTTGCGGCCATCTAATTTCTGATGCACCTAGCAAGTGTTTGATATTCAACTTTAGTTGAAGATTTAACAACGGGTCGTTGCTTGTTGGAATTAACTCCAGCATACCAAAGATCGGCCAAGATAAATGGCATACCTGGACGTATTAGATCGATCATCCAAATTACCCAATCGGCATTGGTACATCCATGTAACCAAATTTTAGATTTGCTATGAAGGAAAGGACCAAGGTCTTTTGATGACTAAAGATAACGCAATAGACGTTTAACTTCTTGCTAAAGAATAGAGGTTGGAGCATGCATGAATTGGGCCAACCGATTCACTACAAAGTAAATATTTGGACGGGTAAAAGATAGGTACTGTAATCCACCAACCACGCCGTGGTACAGGTTGTGCTTCGGACCTATCGGACCAATCTCTTTACCATTAACAAGGACACCAAGCTTTTAACCATTAACAAGGACACTATATATGCTGAACAGAGGTAACACAAAAGCATGACCCAATTGATCCAAGTTAAAGGAAAACCATCTGAACCATAACAGATCTGATACTACCTACTCCCTACCATAGGATTTTTTAATATCAATTTTAAGAGCATTATCCAAGATAGAATGCTTTGGCACAAAAGCAGATTGGTCAGAACAAATTAACAAAGACAAAAAGTTCTTCACACGATTGACAAGAACCTTAGCTACCATCTTATAGATGACGTTATACAAAGAAATAGGGCGGTAATCTTGAATGGTTTTAAGATGATCAATCTTAGGAATTTAGTATCAAAGATATCCAGCCAAATGATATGCCAAAACTTCTGATAGACCAGATAGCACTTTTGAATTCCTTAATGCTGAAGGGATATATAAGATCACTTCCTGCATCAGTCGAAATAAAAGAGGCAATATAATTTTATTTTATTTTATTTTTTTGGTAAAAATTTTTTTAGCTAAGGTAGGCCTACTCACTCTTAAGGTCAGGGCAAACCACAGACCTCGATGAAAGTTTACAGTGGAGTTTACAGATTATCTACTAATAAGAGCTAAATTTTGACGAAGCGGAGACTCAAACCTCAAACATGTAAAAGATGGAGTGTCTATTGTTTTCATAAGTTGTTTGAATAGGTTGCTGCCTATTGTTTTCATAAAACAAATTAGACAAGTAAACTATAACATTTAATTCAATATGTATTGGTTCTATGAGGAAACAAGTCATCCAAGAGATAGTTTATAACTAGCTCTCAACAGATTACCGAAATCTGGGTTTGCATAATTATGACTCGAGTTTATCTTATAAAAAGGCAAGAAAAAAAAAACAAAAAAACATGGGGCTTTTTCTATGGTTACTTTGTTTTTTACAAATTAACCGTTACTTTATCTATTATCACCATTAGATTAGTGGTATGAGATGTGATCCAATGGTGATAAAAACAAAATAATAGTTACTTCAAGAAAGCACCAAATCATGAAGATTAGGGCACAAACTTTAAATAAAATAAAATTTTGGTAATTATGGTTTATCTTTTTAGACGTTTCTTTTCTCCCTCGGCAAATAACACATAAACAAATTGAAAATAAAAATTAGAAGAATTAAAATTCTTTAAAATATAACTAAATCTAAAATATTAATTTTTGTTATATCATTAAGAGTCAAATTTTTTTGACATTAATTTAAAAAATTTATATAGTCATATGGACATGGTATACAAATGAAGAAAATACCACAAACACCGTTTTAGAAAAATGTAGCCACTCCTTTTCTCTCAAAATCTTAATTCTAAAAACCGCTTATTTTGAGCTTGAAATCGAGGAAGAAGAAGGAAGTTTTGCTTCTTTCTTCCTCCTCCCAACCCCAAATCTGATTTAGTTTTCTCCTTCTTCTCATCGATCCTTTTGTTTAGCATCATATATAATATCTCAACAGTATTCTTTGGTCATCAGATCTGCATCCGATAGCTATATTTTCTTCATTTATAGCTCGTTCAGATTTAACACGGGCGGAAAAGGTTAATTTAATCCATAAGTCTGTAGATCTACGGGAGTGCAATTTCAGGAAGGACATAGATCCGATTTTCTGGAGAAGCATAGGTGTTGAAGAATGGTTTTCGATTGTTTTTCTGCAGATCCGGAATCTAAAGAAATATATGATGTATTATGTCGTTTTTTGAGTACCTTTATGGTGTTTTAGGATCTCTATAGCGTTTTTTTGCCCTATATGCGGTTTATACTGGCTTTTGCTTGTATCTTTTTGAGGTTTAATACCTCATTTTTTTCTTTGATTATCATCGTGCTATAATTTTTCTATATTATTCAATGGTATGGTAACTCTTCTATATAAAAAAAAAAATGTAACCACATAAAGGCCTTGTTTGGGAACGAGTTGTTAGCTGTTTGAATTAGTTGTTAGCTGTTTACCTTTTTGCATTAGCTGATTTGACTAGCTGATTTGACTAGCTGTTTGTAAACATGTTTGGTAAAATTTAGCTGTTTGTAAATTAGCTGTTTGGATAAAATGACAATTAAGGACATTGATATTATTGTATAATATATGTAGTTAAAAGTTTAACAAATATTATAAAGTCATTAATAATATAGAAAAATAAAAGAAAAAATAGGAAATAAATAACAAATTCATATTAAATTACATAATTGTAGCTTACAAACCACATTTCAAATAATAATAAAGTTACAAAATTATGTCATTAATCCATAAACAAAATATTAATACATGTTTTTTTTTTTAAAAAAGTCATAAATAGAGGTTGAATAAAAAATATTAAATTAAGTAACTTCAAGAAGTTGTAAAATTAGAAGGGAGAGAAGTTGTAAAATTAAAAAGTTAAATGAAGGTATTTTAGCCCTATACAAAAAATAGGAGAAAAAGCTAATTCAAAAAGCTCCATTTAGGAGCTTTTTTAAAAAGAGCTTTTTGAACTCAAAAAGCTCTTTGCCAAACACCATACAAATTGTCCAAAATACTAATTGAGCTCAAAAAGCTCTTTGCCAAACACCCCCAAACTTTTTTTAAATAATCCTTTAAAATATCAAGATTTAATCAGAGTTTTTCTTGAAAAGATTTAACGAGAGTTGAATTTTTATTTCTTCTAAAATAATATTTTAAAAAATAACATAAAATTTCATTTCTACTTTTGTTTCTTATATAATAAAATAGTACATGGGCTTCGGATTTTCAGCAGTTGCTTTTAGTACATGATCTTTCGGAAAAAGATAATAGTATATGGTCAATGTCTTGTTGCATTCTAATTAATCACTGACTTCCAGTCTAGGAACGTTTCCATATTTGTGTGGATCCAATAGGAGAAGTCCAACAAATAACATTGCGTCACTTGTAGATCTTTTTAGTTCGTAAGGTACCAATCAATCATCACAATATACTTTCTTTTCTTTTTGGCAAAAAGCATTCTGAGGCCCTGAGCTTTCCCTTTTCGATGTATTAAATCCTTAATCTTTTATATTTGGTTCTATCAAGTCATTGTCTAACAAAATTGGATGATTTGTTAACTTTCACAAATTAATAAGACCAATTGAAATATTGCGACACCTAATTAATTACAACTGATTAAATATTCAATAAATTATTCAACAATTTTTTAAAAAATGAAAAAAAATCAGTAGTTATTGTCGTTGTTTTGCTCATTTTCTAGTCATTTCGAAAGTAAAATGGAGGAAAATGAAAATATAGATGAAATCTAACAAGTGATGTTTGACCATGTTCTTTATGCTTTATTAGTACTTATCGGTTGTTCATTTCAGTTCAATAATTTCTTTTCAGTAAATGTGTTTCAGTAAAATTCAGTCATAAAAAATTTGGTCTTAATTTGTGGGGCCGAAATTGAAGAGAAGAACTAAGATGAAAAAAAGAAGAAAAGCAAAGATGATGAAGAAGAAACGATTACAAAAATGAACTTGAGAGACAAAGAGTACTAATTTGGAGAGAGACAAAGAGAAACGTTTGAGAATAAGGTGCGACGTTACGACATTTCAATAGGCGGAAAAAATAATTGTCATATTTAAAAAGATAATATTGTCTAGAAATGTAAGTAGAAAGCAAAGTGAATCACATATATTAATGAACCCTCCTAAATGGACTATATTTGTAATTGCGCCACAATATTTTAATCTTATTATCTTGTGAAAGTTAACATATCATCCAATTTTGTTAGATGAGGACTTGATAGAACCAAATATAAAAGATCAAGGACCTAATGTATCCAAATAAAAGATCAAGGGCTTAATGCACCGAAAAGGAAAAGATCAGGGGCCTCATGATGCTTTTTACCTTTCTTTTTTTCTAAAGAATATATACTCTCATTTTATAGTTTTTAATTCAAGCATTTATTTTCTTAAGAAATTAAGCATTCATAATAAATCATCTCTGAACCCAATCATATTCTATGTCGACATTAGTTTAAATCGTATCATATGGAGAGCATTTGTATTTCCGGAATACGGGTAGCATGTTGTTTAATTAGATGACTGTAAAATAATGGTTTTATGTATCCGTAACTCTTTAAATTTGTCTCAAAACTTCAAGTGTCCTTTTGTACTTGTTAAAATTAACAAATCACAAATTAATTTCAAAATTAATATATTAAAACGTGCAAATGGTTATAGGTGAAAACTTACTATATGAGGAGTCAGAAATTTTGTAAATGATATCATCTATCGTTTTCACATTTTGATACGGACGATTTTAAAATAATAGGGTTACTAAAAGAATAAGGGGTCATTCTAACTTTTGGACAAACATAAAAGGGTTATTTGTAAGAGTTGAACAAGAATAAGATTAGTTGTTATGTTCCAATATGTATAAAAGGTCATTATAACATTTTGAAGTTCAATTGAAGTTTTTGGAGAAGTTCAGTGAAGTGAAAAATTAAATTTAAATATATAGCTACCAATTTTAGGCCATGTTCATTTCTATTGAAAAAATAAAAATGAACAGAACTAACTAGATTTAATGACTATTAAATTTTCTTGAATTTTTATTTTTTTTGGTAATAAGGAATTTTCTTGAATTTATTAAGTATAAAGAATAAGACTTTTTGATTGAAAAAAGAAATTAATTGAACTATATTTTTTATTTTTTTTTAAGGTGAACCGAATTATATTATAAACTGAATGTCTAATAAACTTTGCTCAATTATTAAATGGACTAAATTTTACTGAATTTAAGTAAAATCGAACCGAGCCCAAACCCTAACGTACTTGTTATAAAACAATGGATTAAGGTTAGCGCAAAGGAATTCAAAGTTTGTGGTGGATAATTTGTATAAGAAATGCATGGATATTTGTGAAGTTGGTTTACTGGTGCGGTCTTGTCCCTGTCTCTCTAACATATTTACTTTCATGGATCTCCTCTATAAATAGAGCTATTCTCCTCCTATTCTTTCACGTATTAAAACTACAGCAATACACCAAGTTAAGTGTTATTACATATCGAAAGTTCATATGGCTATACCCAGATATTCTTGTGACTATTCAGATGAAGATTACATTGATATCGATCTATTTTCTTCTCCAAATTTGTTACGTTACTCTATTACCCCCCAATCTCCAACCCGAGATTTCGAGTTCCAAATGTATCCATTTCCTCTTCACAAAACCTCCCCGGCCGACGAACTCTTCTTCAGTGGCAAACTCCTTCCTCTCCATCTTCCTCCTCCTTCTCAGAAACTACTTAATTACTCTCTTCCAGAATCCCCGACAGAAGCTTCCGTCAGAAAACCGGATTCGTGTTTCTTTCATCCGTTGAAGTATAAGTTGAAGCAATCTTCACTGCGTCAAAAACTTAAGGCTTCAACTGCTTATCTCAAGTCTTTATTTAATAAGTCTGGAGAAGAATTCTCATGCACTAAATCACCTGCTAATCGCACTGTACAACCCGTAACATCTGACCGTTTCGACAATTTAAGGTACATGAATATTTCGAAGAAAAGCCCATTTGGGGAGGCTGATCATATTGGCAGATTTAAGTTATCAAATGGTCTCAAGAGAATCAAAACTGGCAAAGAAATGTCTCAAGGACGACATTCAGTAATATCTTCTTCTTCGTCGTCGGGCTCTTCTCCTTCATCGAATTCAACATTTTCGGTTAGTTCATCGAAGGAGTTGCAATTGGTAAAGAGGAGTATGAATACAAATAGTAATTCTGAGATAGAGAAGTCTATTGAAGGAGCAATTGCTTACTGCAATAAATCTTATAACAAGCAGCAGTCAATAATCTTATAACCTTATACATGTGGAGATCATTCTCCATAACCATTTTGTGAATGGGATAGTGCGAAGTTATACTCATTTTCGAAAATGGGTCGGGGACGATATTAGTAGTTACCTCTATCTAATGAGGATTTAACCTATCATCATCCGGGTTATCAATGAGAATACACATAAATATACAAATACTAGTATAATAATATGAATATAATAAAAATAAATAATAAAAGATACTATACCTTGTGCTTATAGTTTGTTGTTGTATCTCGTTTTCTAATATGCCTCCTCTGAGTGTTTGCAAATACCCCATTGGCATTGTCACATGTGGCTAACTGGAATGTTGCAAACACCCGAAGCTTCTAAGGATTCGTCTTATGAGTACTGTGGGCTCAATATTGTTGATGAGTTTATAGCTTGTTACTTGAGTTGATTTCGATTTTCATTGATGATTTTGAAGTCTTCATTGTTAGATATATTAGATATGTTAAGTAAATATTCTCTCATTATTGTATTTACTATATAGGGATTTACCCTAGCATGTTTATAGGACTTACTGTATGAGTCTGTATCTATAATACTCCATCATGATTAATAATATTCCAGGCATTCACAACTATCATATATGAAACTTTTCTCACAAGTCCATTTGCAGATTTCAAGTTTAGGGTGAATAATTCTATATGATTTTAAGTTTTGCTACAATTAACACTTTAGTTCCTCTCGTTAAAATTTCTTGAAGAATCTCAAACTTCACATTAAATCAACTGTGCTTATAATAAATCAAAAGTTCGTGATTGCCCTAACCATATTAAAAAAGTTTGACTAACATATTCTCTAAATTTTTCTTAACGGGAGGAATTAAAGTGTTTATTTTGGCAAAACTCATAGGCGTAGTAGTGTATTTTCGAAAAAATACAAAGATTAAACAGTGTGTTTTGTCATAACTTAGAGACTAATAAATTATTTACCGTTATTTGATTTCCCTCTAATTTGATTGTAGCAAAACTATATGAATGTTTGATTTTCAAGTATTTTACCAATCAATTAGTAATTTTGCATATCAGTTGCACCATTATTGTGTATACAATTTGTTGGATATTTTATTTTTTTCTTAAATATTTTAATTTTGATAGATATTTTTATTTGAAAAGGTTTTTTTTTTTTTATGGATATTTGAAAAGGTTTTGATAGTATAATATGTAAAGATTTCTCTTTCATAAAGAAAAAACTACTTCAAGATTTCCAATAATGTTTTGTTCGTAACTAATTCATAGAAAATCATGTTTCATTTAATGTTTTTCTAAAGAATATTTCATTTAGTTAATTAAATATATAACTTAATATGAGTTGCACTCATAACAAAAAAGAAAAACTTAATATGAGTTTAAAAAGAATTAATTAAAATGGGTTTGAGTATCCTATAGTGCCTTTATTTTTTTACAATCAAAAGATATATTAAAGGTTCGTTTGGTGCAGCTGCTTCTGGTTGTTGTTTGTGGTTCATGCTTGCGGTTTGCTGTTTTATTATGTTGTTTGCGTTTTGCTGTTTGATTATTAGTGTTTGTTAAAATTATAATTAATTGTTCATGTTAGAATATAAAATGACTAATTTGAACATATTGAATTTTGTCATTATAGCCCCCACTTACATGAGTATGGGCTTTGCGGGTGGATCCACCATTTTGGAGTTTGGCAGTGATTTAGATTTCTGCCCGATTAGTGTTCCTCGTCATAAAAAACAAACATAATCTTTAATCGTAATGATGATTAATTCATATTACAAATGTTCATCTGCTTAAAGCAAACTATGAGTAGGACGTTTTATTGTAAGTTACATTGGAAAAGAATTCTGTTATGGTCCGATTCATTGGACTCATTGACATAAAAGGAATATGCGTACATATTATTTCTTAACATTAATATTTTTCTTAAAATGGTATGCTTTCTTTCATCCATTATTCGGGTCTGTTAGGCCCTGTTCTTTTGGACTTATTTTAAGTTCAGTTCAGTTCAGCAACATTCAGTTCAGTTCAGTTCAGCTCAGTTCAGTTCAGTTCAGTTCAGTTCAGTTCAGCTCAGCTCAGCAACATTTAATTTAATTTTCAGTGGCATTTAATTTAATTCATTTCAGTAATATTCAGTTCAGTTCAATTCAATTCACCAAAATTTAATTCGGTTCAGGTTAATAAATTACAAATAAATATTTATTATTTATATATAATATGTTAATATTTATTATAATTTTAACTAGTTGATCCAATTTGTTTGCAAAAGTTGTTGGACGTAAGTAAATATTATTACCAATATATGTTACAATGTTTTATCACCTTAATAATTTATACTATATAAATTTGGATTAATATACAAAAGTTTCCAATTTTGGTTATATATTGTAATAAGAAATTCAAAAATCTTGTAACAGTGTTGTGTAGTATTAGGAGCAAATTAGCATCAATTAAAGAAATTCAAAAATCTTATAATAGTCAGTTATATAATATTAGGAGCAAATTAGTATCAACTGAAAAAAATTCAAAAATCTTGTAAAAGAAATTAAAATTAGCAAATAGAGCAAATTCAAAAATTCACAAATAGCATCATCTCATTCTATTTTTCTAATCATCTTCTACCATATGATCCGTAATCTCATCATTTTGTTCACCTTCATCATCATTATCGTCATCCTCCTCTCCGATCTCATTATTAAAAACTAATATTAATATTATTATTTATTCAATTGAGTTTCAATATTTATTTTTCATTTTAGCAGAATTCAGTTCAGTTCAGTTCAGTTCAGCAACATTCAGTTCAGTTCAGTTCAGTTCAGCATCGTTCAGTTCAGTTCAGATTTTTTCAGTCCAAAAGAACGGGGCCTTATACTCTATGCATTGTAGAAGTACCCATTTTGGAAAATGTCTTTATTTCTTTTAAATTATATTCATTCAGGCTTGTGTGGTTGCAGAATCCAACTCATGATTTGGGGGCCGTCTAGCCCATAAGGCTTTATTTTTTGTTGAATTGGTATGATATGGATTTTAAGTTGGGCTAGATTGGCTTTAAATTGGGGATTTTGCAGCAAAATATGGTTGCTAAATACCCTGATTTTTTTAAAAAATATCAACAAAGTGTAATTGTCTATTCTTAGTGCTTCAATGAAATAAAAATGATCGTTCCAATAATGAAAATTTAGAGCACTCCTGAAATATGGTATTCTTTGAAAATATAAAGTGTAAATTTTGCGGTTCCTCTAAAAATTATAGAGGGAAAGTTACCCATTATTTTATAAGAAAAAAGTAGTTAATAATTAATTATGATCCTTCATTGTAATTCGGTCCATACATGGTTGTGGAAGAATGTTGAAATCGATAAAATATGTTGTTAGATGTTATTTAGTGATCAAAGTGTTCGATTTCTAGCAGCTCCTTTTATTTAATATTTTTAATAGATAATAAAGTATGCATGTGTGGTACACGTTTCAAAGCTACAGTGTTATTAGACTAAACTATCAATTTACACCTTTTAGTTGAATTGATTAGTTTAAACATGAAGTTGGTGTAACTTGATCGTATCCAGATTATTTATTTGTGAACAACAAGTGAAATTAGCCTAATTAAAGGCAAATATTCTTGGAAACAAAAGTAAATAAAAGAATAATATTAATGGCATCTGTTTAAATTGCTTATAATAATATTCTTTAAGGTTTGGTATAGAAGAAGCCTTTGATCTCATTCCTTATCATCAATCACCAAAATATGCCATTTTCTATTCACAATTTTACTTTTTTTGTTTATGGGAATGGTATTGGATTCCAACCCATGCTTTAGAACACCAATTTTATTTGTGTTTTTTAGTTAATTTCATACTAGTGTTTTGAGTAACCTCACTTTTGTGCAAATTAGTTTTTATAGTTTGTTTTGAAGAAAAAGAAAACCGTGAAACATATTGTTTGAAATATTCAGGAAATGGTCAATTTTGTTGATATGGACGATGACACTTCTTTTGCACCACTGTCATAGATATAGGTCGTTTCACTAATGATCGAGAATTCGATTTGATCACGCGAATCATCTAGACGCTCAAAATCCAATTTATTTCGGACTAATTTTCAAATTAATTCCCAATTATTTTGTAAAAGTTCCCAATTACCCAACCGACGTGTAGTGCCTTTTTGGACACCAAAATTGGCTTTGAAGAAAATGCAAACATATCTAAAAGATAACATAAGAGAATAAGCATGTTTAGACATCAGTAATCATGCAAGAAAATAGACATATGTGAATAAACAAAGGTCTCAAATAATTAAGAAAAAAGAATAACAGATATGAATTTAGTAACTGTGGAAAGGAGAATAAAGATAGGAGAGAAAGGTGATGGTTTTCTTGTGTGCGGCTACTTTTTAGTTTTCAAAAGCAGTGTAGAGACCGACTCAAGTGATTCTTGGTTCGTAGAATAGAAAATGGATATAATTGTTATATTGAGGAAATTTTTATTTTATTTTTGGGTCATATATCTCATGGAAATTGTATTCTGGAAGGACAATGATGAAAATTTGCATGTTGGACACAAAAAAAAATAAAAATTGTAAATATAAAACTATTATTCTAAAAACTTTATGCATAAAAATTTGAAACGGTGGCGATTTTATAGTTACTGTAAAATTTGAATGTTTGCATTTATGCATTTTTTATCTCTTTTCTTATGGCAAACGGGCTAATAAGTAAAATATATGACTATGCCATTGGTCAGATGCTATTTTGACAGAATCCAATCATTTAGACGGTTAGACCTCTAAAATGGGGATTAAATTATGGTGTAGGCTATGGTCACTTCGTTTTTCCATTATTTTGTCTATATTTTGTCTTTTTCATTATTAGATTAGTTTTTAACCTATAATTCAATGGTTGACAAAACAAAATAAAGGTTACTTTGTGAAAAACAAAGTGACCATAGAATATCCCTTAAATTATTAGTTTTCCGGCTTATTTTATATTTTTCTATATTCGCTTCATCTTCTAAATGATTGTTTTTGGTTTCTATTTGTTTTGTGACTCTTATTTAGCTTATTGTAAAGCTTTATAAATGCTTGGTTTTTTTATGTGAATGTATAATGTATCTTTTGATTGATTAATAAAAATATTTCCTTTTCCATTCTAATCATTGTCATTATTTTTCTCAAATCAACTACATTCGAAGGTTATTTAACAATTTAAATTGAAAATGGTAGACTAATTGAGGTGGAAAAAGAGAAAGGAGCATGAAGAAAACATTCATTGAAAAGGTTGTTTTGATGGGAGAAAGTGACGTGATAGTGTCTTTATAATAATCTTAAATTGCTTCTAAGAGCCACATTTCTTATATTTTCTTTTAACAAAAATGAGCCACATTTTTAGCATATTGATGGAGTATTTTATTTTATTTTTAATCTTTATGTATTTTGACATCTTACTTCCAGTAACAAATCTAGACTAGCCCATATAAAATTCAATTTTTCTCTCTAGTGATTGCATTATTTGTGGAGCAATGTTTCAAAGATGAAATGTTAGCTTCAAAACACAATATCTTTGGCAGCTTTAATGTGGGACATAATTGTCAACAAAGTTTGACTTTCTTGACTATATCTGACACTAAATTAAACTACAAAAGTATAGTGGGGTTTCAATTTTACATATTGTGAGTTCATAAATAACCCAGTCAGTCTCAAGCTCTCTAACACACTTGGCATAAAAATATGAATTATAGCTATATTGTTTTTGTCCCACACCTGAAAGGTGAGACTTTCTTCACTCCCAAATTTTGGAATTTTCTTTTCAAAAATAAATAGGGTAATTTACAAAAAGAATCCATGTATATGATTATATTGATTTAAAAAAACAATATATACTTCGTATTTCTTTTCTTCTGAATTGATCATTGTGGAAATATAACTTCTCGAATGATTTTAGTTTTGATTAACATTATCAAATGATTGTTAATAATTTAAAAATGACATACCGTAAGAATTGACAATGTTCTAAACAAGTTTAATTTTATTTTTTTTATCAATTTGAATGTTATTTAAATGTTGTTTGTCGAGAGTGAAAATGAATGTTAAAAAATAAAATTTTGGAATAATTAAACAATCGAAAACATTGTCCCGCAATAAATGTGATTAAATAACTTTAATTAATTTTTGATGTCGTTAACGGTCATTTCTTACAAGTTAAAAATTAAAAAGCGTTGTTTTTAGAAGTCATGGAACCATGTCCATGTGGATGAATTTTAACAAACCATATATATTTTTTCACAACAAATGTTTTTAATTTACCAAAAAGAAGAAGAAATGTAACATTAAAGTCTAGGCTAACCAATTGCTTTTGTCGGTGTAGGCTATGGTTACTTTGTTTTTCTTTTACTTTGTTTATACTTTGTCCTATTTACCATTAGATTAAGTTTTAACCCATGATCTAATGGTGGACAAAACAAAGTAATGGTTACTTTGTGAAAAACAAAGTAACTATAGAATTTCCCTTCAAATACCATTTAGTATATATAGAGTTAGTTTTTGACTAAATAGAATATATGTATGATGTTGTAGAATAATCAGTTATTATTGTCATATCCTTAGGCTCATTGTGAATTCTTAAAACAAGTCATGCAATTCGCACTTTAGTTGTGTTTATATAATGACTAGAAACGATTACAATTAAATTAAAATGGTTACTCATTAGAAAGAAAGAAAGAAAAAAGAAAAGGCAAACCAGTGTTACTGAAATGATGAAATAGGTGGGCGTGGCCAAACCTCGTATATTTTTCACTTAGACACTTAAAGTTGGTGGTTTTCACTTAACCATCTTAACTCTATTTTTTACATCCATTTAACCACATTACTCTTAGGTGGTGCTGATGTGGCAAAAGTAAAAAAAAAAGAGTGAAAAAGAAAAAAAAAGGGGGCCTGAAACAAGAGAGGACCTATTAGTCAACGAGAATGTAATACACTCACCATCTTAACTCTATTTTTTTACTTAACCATCTTAACTCTATTTTTTACATTTCAACTTTTGTGGTCAACGAGAATGTAATACATTCACCAATTTGAGACTGAATTGCAGCGAAAATGTGTCAAAGTGATGTGTTATTGATGAGTTGAGAGGCTAAGTGAAAAATCACGAACTTTAAATGTCTAAGTGAAAAAATATGTCAAGTTTAAGGGTCTCAAGAGGGGTTTGGCCAGGTAGACATTTATGCTTCTTTTACCAATAAAACAAATATGATAAAAAATTCAAGTATAAAATTTGAAATTCTTAAATAAATTTATTTAATTAAAATCCTAAAAATGGCTAAAATATCATCAAATTATTTATTTATAATAATCTTATATGGCACTCAAATAAGTTATAACTGTAAAACCAGTTTTTATAATTTTCGATAACCTAAGAACAAAATTAAATATTTGTCTTTGAACAAGTGTAAACCATAAAATAAGAGCATAATGAATTTTGGAAATCAGTCATCTAGCAAGAGATTGACATGTAGCATATAAACATAGGTGTGGATAAATAATAGAAAGAAGAAGAGATAGGAAAATAAAATAGTGCGCGGAGGAGAAGAATAAAGATAGAAGAGAAAGGTGATGTTTTTTATTGAAATTATAAATGGAGTAGAATATGGAAATTTTTCACTATAGTAATCATATAATTAAAGGTAATGGAGTAGAAGTAAAAATAATTTAGAGCAAATTGTTGTAGATGGTTCAAATAAGGGATAAGTTTCAAATTAAGGGATAGGTTTAAAAATAATGGTTGTGGTTTCGTGAATTTACAGTTAGAGGTCTGTGGTTTAACAGTTTGCATATAAAAGTATGTGCTATGAAGTTTTTTGCAAAATAAGGTATCATAAATTACAACTTTACGTTTCAATTCGATTGAAGTATATTTTGTATTTTTTTAAGAAAAAGTACATTTACATATCGATAAAACATATCATTTAATGACATTTCCCACTCTCAAATCGAAATCATAAATCATATTATGGACGTTTTACGTTCTTTTATAATTTGACAATTTACAGACTATTTAAACATTTAAGTTCATTTTACAATTTGCAGTTCGATTTGAAGGATCAATATTTTGTGAACGTAAAGATATAAGTCGTTTAAAAGATAAAAATATCATCAGAACTTAATAATGTGATTTCGAATACTATGTTTCGTAAAAATATTCATACCACATACTTCTATTAGCCAAACAAATCATACCACGTACCTCTGTTTGTAAACTGTTAAACCAGAGACCCCTATTTAAAAATTGAGTAAACCTAACCCTTAAATTAAGTGTGCCGAAATATTACGAGAGTGTCCAAAAGCAGTTTGAGAGGGAATCATGTGCCTTTCACTTCTAGTGTTCTGTTTATTTTTATTTTTTTCTTCAAAGCACTTCTAGTATATGAAGATATTAGGTGATGTATATGGGTGCATAAAATTAAAAAAGAGAATAAAGAAAGTAGAATAAAATAATAGTAAAAGAGAATAACGAACGAACCCAAAAGCGTGATAAAAAAAGAGAAGACCAACACTTGGCTTCACCACACAGTATAGAATCTCACTTTCCCATTTTCATTCTCCCTATTTTCTTTTATCAATACCCAGTTTTCACAAACCTCATCTACATTATAGGGAGAATGAAAATGGTGAAGGGATGTGAAAGCTCAAAATTTCAACCTTCATTTTCACTTTCCTTTCACACTTGACTCGCTTCAATTCAACTCCTCAAAAATTCCACTCTCCCTCAAATTTTCTAAACATGAAACCATGACAACGCCGCCGCCGCCGTCTGAACTTCCGTCGAGAATCGTCCGCAAACTGCTCGTCCAAGTAGTCAATGCGCGTGATCTTCTCCCCAAGGATGGCCAAGGAAGCTCTAGCCCCTACGTCATCGCTGAATTCGACGGCCAACGCAAACGAACCTCCACTAAATTCCGCGACCTCAATCCTGAATGGAACGAGACGCTCGAATTCATCGTCTCTGATCCCGACAACATGGACTTTGAGGAGCTTACTATTGAAGTTTTTAATGATAAGAAGTTCGGTAATGGCAGTGGTCGCAAAAATCATTTCTTAGGAAGGGTTAAATTGTACGGTTCTCAATTTTCTCAGCGAGGTCAGGAGGCTCTTGTTTATTTTCCTCTTGAGAAGAAGAGTGTTTTTAGCTGGATTAGAGGTGATCTTGGGTTGCTAATTTGTTATTATGATGACCTGGCAACCGATGATCCTAACGCGCCTCCGTCTGAGAAGGACGCGCCTCCGCCGCAGCAGCAAGGTCAGGAACAGCCTAGAACTCCGGCGGTTGTTGTTGTGGAGGAAGGTAGAGTGTTTGAAGTGCCTGCTCATGCTGACATTTCTCATAGCCATCGTTTTCATGACGGCCCCGGTATGCCGCCGGTGGTTGTTATCGGAGAAAACCCACCGCCGGTGGTTCAGTTTCATTCGGAACCGCCGGTTCCGGAGCCAGAGATGCAGCAGCAGCATACAACGCAAGGTGAATTCACGGCGGAGGTGAGGAAGATGCAGGCGATGAGAGTTGCTGCTGCCGGCGGTGGTGAAAGAGTAAGGTTACCGCCGCGACGGCCGAACGGCGATTATTCACCGAGAGTGATTTCCGGTAGATTTAACGGTGAAAAAGAACGTGTTCATCCGTACGATCTTGTTGAGCCAATGCAGTATTTGTTCATCAGAATTGTCAAGGCGCGTGGTTTATCGCCAAACGAGACTCCGTTTGTTAAAATCAGATCATCCTCTCATTCCGTTAGATCTAAACCTGCGGTTTACCGGCCCGGCGAGTCAACCGACTCTCCGGAATGGAACCAGGTGTTTGCATTGAACCACAACCGACCTGACTCGGCTAGCTCGACTCTTGAAATCTCGGTTTGGGACTCGCCGGAGCAGTTTCTCGGCGGAGTTTGTTTCGATCTCTCTGATGTACCGATACGAGACCCGCCGGATAGTCCATTGGCTCCTCAATGGTATCGTTTGGAGAGTAGCCCGGAGAATTCAGATAGAGTCTCGGGCGATATTCAGCTCTCTGTTTGGATTGGTACTCAAAACGATGACGCTTTTCCGGAAGCTTGGTGTTCGGATGCTCCGTATGTTGCTCATACGCGATCAAAAGTTTATCAGTCGCCGAAGCTTTGGTACTTGAGAGTGACAGTTATGGAAGCACAAGATCTTCACATTGCTTCCAATTTACCTCCTTTAACAGCCCCTGAGATTCGAATCAAGGCGCATTTAGGGTTTCAATCTTTGAGAACGAGGCGAGGGACAATGAACAATCATAGTGCTTCGTTCCATTGGCACGAGGATCTGATTTTCGTCGCGGGGGAACCCTTGGAGGACTCCCTGATCTTGGTTGTGGAGGACAGAACAAACAAGGAAGCAATACCGTTAGGACATGTAATAATCCCAGTAAGTTCGATAGAGCAACGAATAGACGAACGTCATGTGGCTTCCAAGTGGTTCTCATTGGAGGGAGCTGGTGGTGGTGGTGGTGGTGGCGGCAGTGGTGGTCCGAATTCTATGGGTGGTGGAGGTTACAATGGGAGAATTCATCTCCGTCTTTGTTTGGAGGGAGGGTATCACGTGTTAGACGAGGCAGCGCATGTGTGTAGTGACTTTAGGCCCACGGCTAAGCAGTTGTGGAAGCCAGCTATGGGAATATTGGAGCTAGGAATTTTGGGGGCTCGCGGTTTACTACCTATGAAAACTAAAGGAGGAGGTAAAGGTTCGACAGATGCTTATTGTGTAGCTAAATATGGGAAAAAGTGGGTGCGCACGAGGACTGTTACGGACAGTTTTGATCCACGTTGGAATGAGCAGTACACGTGGCAAGTATACGATCCATGTACTGTGTTGACCATTGGTGTGTTTGACAACTGGCGTATGTTTGCTGACTCATCAGAGGAAAAGCCGGATAGTCGCATTGGAAAAGTACGAATACGTGTATCTACACTTGAGAGCAACAAGGTGTATACAAATTCGTACCCGTTGATGGTTCTATTAAGAAATGGGTTGAAGAAAATGGGTGAAATAGAAGTAGCGGTTCGGTTTAACTGCCCAAGTCTGCTTCCTGATGCTTGTGCTGCATATGGCCAGCCATTACTTCCCAAAATGCATTATATCCGCCCGCTTGGAGTAGCTCAACAAGAGGCATTGCGAGGAGCTGCCACCAAAATGGTAGCTTCATGGCTTGCACGCTCTGAACCACCACTCGGGCATGAAGTTGTACAGTACATGTTGGATGCGGATTCTCATAATTGGAGCATGAGAAAAAGCAAGGCTAATTGGTTTCGGATTGTTGGTGTTCTTACATGGGTAGTCGGGTTGGCAAAATGGTTACATGATATCCAGAGATGGAAAAACCCAGTTACAACAGTGCTGGTTCATATATTGTATTTGGTGCTCGTTTGGTACCCGGATTTGGTAGTCCCAACAGGGTTCTTATACATCTTTCTGATTGGTGTATGGTACTATAGGTTTAGGCCTAAAATACCAGCCGGTATGGACATACGGTTATCTCAAGCGGAAACTGTCGACCCTGATGAATTAGATGAGGAATTTGATACATTGCCAAGCTCAAAACCTCCAGATATAGTTCGGATCAGATACGATCGGTTACGGATGTTGGCAGCCCGGATCCAAACAGTCTTGGGCGATTTTGCAACCCAAGGGGAGAGGGTTCAAGCTTTAGTAAGTTGGAGAGACCCACGAGCTACTAAATTATTCATCGGTGTGTGTTTGGCTATAACAATAATTCTATATGCAGTGCCAGCAAAAATGGTAGCAGTGGCTTTAGGATTCTATTTTTTAAGGCACCCAATGTTCAGGGACCCAATGCCATCGACTAGTGTGAACTTTTTCCGACGATTACCAAGTTTATCGGATAGGTTAATGTAGAGCTAATATAGAGTAATAGATTAAAATATAAGCACATTTTTTGGAAGCAAACAGAGGATGGACTTGATTATACACTCCCTGTTTTTTTTTGAGCTGCTAAAAGTGGGAGAAATAAACATTCATTAGTGGGAGAAAGTGCTGTAATGGTGTCTCACAAAGTTTACACATTTGGAAATTTGCTTTCTAGCATATAAAAGGAAGAGCCACATTTTTAATAATTTCTTTTATCAGATGTATGTATGTTTAAATATGATTGACAGTAGAAAATTAGACTAGTCCATATAAAATCCAATTTTTCTGTGGTGATTGCATTATTTGTGGAGCAATGATATGCTTGGGAGCTCTAATATGGGACATATCCTACAAAAAAAGGGCTTTTAAGAAAGCTTGAGTGAAAACCTTCAATCCAACATTTGCAGTATCCAATGCTGTGAGCCACTCAGCCTGATTGATGCCTAAAAAACCAAAAGGAATACTTTTCCTTGTTTTAATATAATTTTCAATGAAGTTTGATTTTGTTGACTGCATTGTTCATTCGAATTCAACGTTTTTCGTTTAGTTCATCAAAGGATTCACAATTGGTAATGAGAATTATCCATAAAAATTATGACTCTGAGATAGAAGGAACAATGGGTTACTGCAAAAAAATATTATGAACAGTTATTGTGTTCAAATTGAAGTTGAAGTATTCAACTAAAAACAACGAATGATGTGTTTTCATGTTATACAGTTATTTTCACTTGGTCAGTCACTATTAATTACCGTTAGATCTAACATCATTACACAGATTTAACGATAACTGACCAAATTAACATGGTAGTCACTGAACAAGTTAAAATTACTCTTGTTTTATATATTAACGTTGACATGAAGTTCAAATGCTTCTTTTAAATTATTAATAAATCAGGCTTGTGGGTTTCCAGAAATCAAGTCATGGGTCGTGTGTCTTCAAACCCAATGGATCCAGCCCAGCCCATAATGTTTAATTTTTTTATTGAGTTGGGATGATATTGGATTCACTGATTGAGTTGGGCTAAGATTGTATTTAAATTGGATACATCTTACCTGTTCTAATTGGTGTGGTTAATTTCCGTATAATTAATTTTGGTTTTATTTCTTACCAAAAAATTATGGTTTTATTTTTTTAAATAAGTTAATTTGGTGCGAAATTGTTTATCCTCATGAAGAAAGTGGGCTTCAAGAAAGAACTTCAATCTAGTGGGCTAGGCTTTCTCGAACACTACGGAAAGTAAAAAGGAATACCAATCAATGACAATATTTTCAAGAATTACCCACTTAATCATTTCATTTTCAATATATTCAACAATTCAACCTCTTTATGGGCCAAAATGAATGACTGTTATATAAAAGGCAAAAAGTATTATTTGGTCATTGACTTTCAAAATTTGTGAATTTGCCAACTGACATTTTATTTGATTACATTTGGTCACTCGCCTACATAAGTTGGTGAAATTTCGCCCTTATTATGTTAATTGACATTCTTACGTTTATATTATTTAACAATTTTTAGTTTTTGTATCGTTTTTTTATTTGAAATAAACGAAATTTTAATACTTAACATTTTTATTTCCGTTTAATTTTGATCTAAGGATGAGATTTCAGCAAATTGATAGATCAATGGTCAAATATAACTAAATTGTAAAGATGAGTGGCCAAATATTACTAAATAAAAAGTGAATGGTCAACTGTACAAATTTTGGATAGATCAATAGAAAAATAGTATTTTTTTTTCCAAAATAAAATTATAAAAGCACAATATTGAGCGACTCCTTGAAGAGTTGATAGGTTTCTTTTCCTTTTTTTTTTTATTTGCAAGAGTTCATAGGTTTCTTAAATTTATGTGAATTTTATTTTTTTTGTAAAAATGAATAACTAAAAGGGTCCAAAATTTGTATATATGAAATTTTCAAAGTTTTTAAGATAGTAATATCCAAAACGTTTGAAGTGCAAAATGTTGCAGCGCAATAAATTTTCTAATCACGATGATTAGATAATAAAGATAATGATGATAATGAAGTTGAAGAAAATAATAAGGTTATATTAGAAAATTAAAGTATACTAAACAGGATTAATTTTGTTTAGAACATTGTAGTGAACACATCTTGATATAAAGTTTATTTAGGTTTCACAAAATTTGCAAATAAACCGCACTCGGTAATTATAATTACAATAAATAATAGTAATAAACTATATACTAATACTAATAATAATAATAATAATAATAATAATAATAATTCAACAAGATAATGAATCATTCCGAATTGAATTGAATTGAGAGATAATTACAAAGGGTCTCTATTGGTAGTAAAAACAGCTTTTTAACTAAAAAATATTATTATTAAAAATTGCTTTTGTCAAACACTAAAATACATGTTTTTGAGCAAAAAGCGGTTGCAGCTTTCAATACCAAACACCATCATTCTATACCCTTGAAGTTTTTGCTGCAGTGTAGTTACATCTTCTCCTCAGTAAACTTTTGTCGACAAAAATAAAAATACTTGAAATCATTGGGGTACATCATACATCGACCCCAGAGATACATTCATATACTCGTATACAGCTTTTCTTTAAAGAGATGTAACAATTCATTTGGGTCACTGCCTGCCTAGAGCTGATCTTTTCCTGGCATTTTATCGTTTGGATTCATTCAATAACTGAAAAAGATATTATCATAAATACTATATTATTTATTTTATTTCCCTCTTAATTTTCTCTATAAATACTGCTCCTGTCTTCCACTTATTTCACAAATTGAATTAAGCAATACACAACTAAAACTTAAGTGTTTAAAAATGGGCATACACAAATATTCGTCTAGCTATCCCGATGAAGATTACATTGACATTGAACTTTTTTCGTCTCCGAAAATCTTTTGTTACTCCATTACCTCTTCATCTCCAGTTAGAGATTTCGAGTTCGAGTTCAAAATGTGTCCATTTCCTCCTCAGAAAACTTCCCCTGCCGACGAACTTTTCTGCAAAGGCAAACTCCTCCCTCTTCATCTTCCTCGTCGTTCCCAAACTCTTCAAACACTACTAAATTTCTCTGTTCCTCCATTGGAATCTTGTACACTACAAAATCTTTCAAATTTCCCGATGGAAAATTCCCTCTGTAGTCCATTAAAGAAGCCTAATTGGAATTGTAAGTTGAAACAATCTTTACTTTGTCAAAAAATCAAGTCTTTATTTACTAAGTCTGGAGATGAATTTTCTTGCACTAGAATATCTGAAAGTAGTACTATAGAACCTGAACAACAACCCGACAATTTCGACAATTTAAAGTACATGAAGATATCAAAGAAAAGCCCGTTTGGGGCTGGTGATAATGGCAGATTTAAGTTATCAAATGGGCTAAAGAAAGAAATGGGTCAACGTCAACGACGACATTCGTTGACATCTCTAACATCTTGGTCTTTATCGGGCTCTTCATCATCATCATCATCATCATCATCATCATCATCTTCTTCTGGTTCATCGAATTCAGAGTTTTCGATGAGTTCATCGAAGGATTTGCAATTGCTAAAGAGAAGTAGAAGTGCAAATAATGCAGAGATGGATAATTCAATTGAAGGAGCAATTGCTTATTGCAATAAATCTTATAATCATCAGCAGTTAATAATGTGTTCAAATGAAGGATTAATTAGTTCAACTAAGAAAATGTAATGAGAAAGAAATTAAGAATGTTGTGTTATGGGTCTTTCCATTTGTTCGAACAACATGTGATAATAAAGTAGGATGTCGCTTGTTGTATGCTATGTTAGAAACTGTACTTGTATTTGGATAATTCAAATAATACAATTTATTTTCTTCAAAATTATATTCATTCATGTTTTTGTCGGATTCCAGAATCCAATTCATGATTTAGGGTGTTCAAAATAGAGTAAACCCAATTCCCATAATGTTTTATTATGGATTGAGGTTGGATATTCAGTTGGACAAAGACCGGATTTAAATTGGGGAATTTTAGCAAAATGTTGGCGTACAATGTACATAATTTCATTCTCTTATATGTTTTCAGCTAAATTTTTAACAAATGACATAATTATTATTCAAACAAAATCCTTTTTTCTAAGTAAAAGTTGGGTAAAAAAGCAAAATGTTGGCGTACAATGTACATAATTTCATTCTCTTATATGTTTTCAGCTAAATTTCTAACAAATGACATAATTATTATTCAAACAAAATCCTTTTTTCTAAGTAAAAGTTGGGTAAAAAGATATTATACAAACATCTCAACTAGGTTGGCATCCTTACCACACTGACTCAAGCCTAAATTACCTGAACTATACATGTCATCCAAAATAAAACTACTGCAAAAACTCGAAGCAGAATGTCACCAAATAATTCCCAAAGCAATAACTTCAAACTTAGAGACAATATTTATCGTTCAATTTCCTTCGCAATAAGTATGTGCAACTACAATTTTCATATACAAACAATATTTGATGCAATCTACCAAATCCTATTGAAGAGACTCTCGTAATCGTACATGGGAAGAAAAATTCTTAAGCAAATTAAAAATGTAAAAAGAGTCACATTCCTCCTAAAGCTTTCACCACTCATTTTCCAAGCTAATTGAGTTGCAAAAATATCGCTTTCAATTCATTTATATGCACAAAAGAAGTGTTAATTGGAAAAGTAAGGGAATCTTTAGTGACAACACTAAAGGAGCGAAGAATTCCGCCAGCACCCTTGCATGAGAAGTACCATTCACCAAACCATTCGTGTTTACTTTAATCTAGCCGGAAGGAGGGCGAGACCAAAAAAAACTAAAACATTCATAGCTCTTGGAGGACGAGAAGGAATATGAAGCAAACCAATGCGGAGCTCATCAATGCAATTTTTCATCGAACCTTTATTGCAGACCGTGCCTTTTTTTTTTTGAATCTAAATCTGACGAAGAACAAGTTGAATGTTAAGAACTTAATTCGTTTTCGAAAATTCCTCAATTATTGGATTTTGTGGACTCAAAAATTTGTTAAAATTTTGTGTGGTCCCACATTCCTCTAATAAGCTCTTTGTTGCTTGCTATAATAGTACTATTAATGGACCTTTAGATGATTTGATTGCATAGGCTTTTTCTTTTCGAGAAGCTTTGAAGCCGGCTCTTCGCAGTTGTTGGTCTAATGTTATCTTTGAATCATGTTCACAACTCTTACCACAACATTATGCTTGTGTTAGTCCTCCTAGCTAGCTCTATTTTAATTAAGTGTTATCATTAGGGATTGTAAATCCATGTTGAAAGGAACTTGAGAATTGTAGTCTCATTTTTCTCATAGGAATCAGTGAATATATTTGTCTTCTCATACTTTAGCCTAAATATTTAGTTATGTGTCTACGAGGGGTTGTGATTTGCTAACTCTCCTCATTTCTTTTGTAATGTGATAGTTTCTTATCAATAGATTGTTTCTCTGTTTTTTTTCACATGTGGCCATTGTCACGCCCCGAAAATTGTGATGTACAAACAAAGTGGAGATGTCATTGGTTGAGCTTGAGAGCTTGGTGTCGAATTATCATTAACTGAGACTACATGTTATTAATTTAGTGAGCGTCCCATCTTGAGTCGACCCTTAAGGGGTGATTACGACAAAGGGAAGACCGCAAGGCACTAAACTGGTTCAGGAGCTGATCTCGCTCCCTAATGAGCCCAAGGGAGAGGAAAAAATAGTGTAAATCGGAGACGAATAAGGTTGACCTTGAAAAGTTGGTGTGCTGCTCGGGCGAAAACTCTGTGTGAGACTTTGAGCCCGTGACAAATAGTATCCAAGTGGGAAGTATGCTAGTTGTTATGTTTGCCAACCGATACGTTGGCCGCGTGGGCGCCATAAGTTGCAAATGGTGTGTTCTGGGTGAAGCTAGCGAAGGAAAAATCCTAAAGGAGTACGAGTAGGCAGGAAGCAGACAATGAAACAATTCACCTTGGTGGAGTTGGCATAAATTGGCTTGAGCTCCGTGTGATCCAAGTGATGATGGATTCGATGGCGAGGGATGACGCCCAGATGTGGCGAGGGATGAACGAATCGAGCAAGGGAGAACTCCCATCTCAGAGTAAAAAGGTGGTGTTCTTGGAAGGTGAAGGGAATATGCATCGAAAATCCTGAAAGGCGTGTTAAACTTGTGCACCAGGACGTTGCACGAATTTGAGTGAGGGAGGATGGCACACCCCGAAAATGGTGACACACAGACAGAGCGGAGGTGCCTCTGGTTGAGCTGGAAAGCTGAGCGAAAGATTATCGTTAATTAAGAGTAAATGCTATTTAGTTGGCTTTCCATCTTGAGACGGCCCTTAATGGAGTAATTACAACAGAAGGGAGATCTTAGGCACTTAACTAGTTAGGGAGCTGATCCCGCTCCCCGAATGAGCTCAAAGGAGGGAGATTGTTTACATTAAAGACGAATAAGGCTAACTTCAAGAGTCGGGGTGTCGCACGGCCGGAACCTTTGCGTGAGACTTTGTGTCCATGACCCTATGTGTGGGATCCATAGCAAGTGACATTTGGTATCAAATTAAAGGTAGCTATAGCTAGGACTCAAACAAGCTAGGTGCCTGGTCTAAAGGATATGTGACATTTGGTGTAATGTAGATGTTGCGTAGTAAATTGGTATAAGACTATAGTATTCATTATAGTTGTGTTAAGAGTTGTTTGAAATTGATTGAAAAAGTAGATTTACTCTTTGAATTTGTTTAGATTGACTTATTGGCTTCCCAACATTGTTTAGACGGATAGATTCACCTCTTGAATTTGCAAAAATTGATATAATTCATAATTTGTCAATACCCACTCATAGTTTATCATGTGGATTTAAGAAATTAATTAAGCTTAATACATATATACATAGTTTCATGAACTTGTCATAAAATTTCGACCGTCCCTCAGATTTTTAAAAAGTTATGACCGTTTGTATTTGTCTAAAAGTAACAAATAATTCCATAATTTCAAAATTCTTTGTATCAAAACATTTAAAATACATAGTTGGTTCATGCTATATATATGTACAAGTTTGTGATAAATTTTATAAATGGTACAAAAATTTATCATGGTTTTGAAAACCGGACCGACCGGTCGGACCGGGTTCGACCGGTGCCCTATCCGGTCGGTTTCTGGTCAGTTTTCTCAACTATTCAAAACCGCCCAAAAATCGATGAACTGACCGGTCGGACCGTAGAACCGGTAAACCGGACCGATTTCCGGTTTTGGACGGTTCATAATTTTAAGCTAAGGTGTAGGCGATGGTGACTTTGTTTTTGAGTTACTTTGTTTGTACTTTGCTTTATTCACCATTAGATCACTTTTCACCCCATGATCTAATGGTGGATAAAACAAAGTAATGGTCATTTTGTAAAAAACAAAGTGACCATAGAATTTCCCTTAAGCTAAAATATTTTTTGTTTATTAATGCAATTTAATTAAAGCGGGTTATTAAAGTGAGGTACTATAAAAAAAGTCTAACTTTCTATTTACTAGTTTTATTTTCTATATTATTTATTATGACTTTTCTTTTATTATTATTTTTCTAATTTTGCTTTAGTTTTTTAATAAGGCAATATAATTATATAATTTATGACTTAATTAATGCATTAATGTATATTTATTTACTCAATTAAGACATTTTTGACATACTTCCATTAAAGCATTAATATTAACATGGTATAAATTTTGATACATGACTATTTGAAATTGATTTCGCATTACATTATTAATAGTTTTTCATTTATTATTATTACTATTATTGTTCTTATTATTATAAATTACTAGAAATATCTTTTGAAGTAAAGTCCAATTAAAGAACTATCCAATATGATAATTGATTTGTTTTAATGTAATATAACTTTAAATTTTTTCATGTTAAAAATTATTAAATTATGCACTTTAATTTTATGAAATTTGAATTTTAAATTATAATTGAATATAATTTAGGATATTTTAATAGATACTATTACATTTCTTAAAAAATTGTTAATCTTATTAATGTATTATAAAGTTTTATTGTGTATTTAAATTCAAAATGTTATAAAATTACATATATCTCAACTAATAAATTGAACCCAATTCGACTTCGGTTGAACCTCGGTCAAACCCCGATTCATTGAACCGGCATCTCTACCGATTCAATGACCGATCCGATTTTAAAAACCATGATATTTATCGTTTCACATTCTGATACCAAAATTTTCAATTAAGAGGTCGCTGGAAGTACTCAAGGTTTTTGTTATGATGCTTAAAAATCAATTACAACGTTGTAGACCTTTCTTTTTAATCTTCTCAAATACCAATTAGCTAAGAAACATGTTTCCTTAGTGTACTCGTAATGTCAAAGTCAATGATTATTGTATTTATTCATTTCAAAATTTAGTCCAATATAATGGCCATTGAAGAGACAGTTCATACCATTTAATTTAATCTCAACAATACAGACAACCACATTACACCTAACCACTTCTCCTCCTAGTTGCTAATGATTTGTCCACTTATATTGCATCCTACACTTGGAGAAAATGAAAAGGTTCTTCTTGTTCTGCTTAGTTAAAAGCGTGTTAATTGATTTTTGATTTTGGGCTTAAACTGTAAGTAGATTCTTCAAGTTGTTTAAAAAAGTTATTTTAGTTCTTTAATTTTGAAGATGACCTATTGAATTCTTCAACTTTCAAAATGTGGATTTATTGAGTCCTTATTCGATGACATGACTGAGTTGGCAAATGTGAAGAATATTGATTTTAATGTCAACTCAGTGTCATGTCATCGAATAAGGACTCAATAGGTCCACATTTTGATAGTTGAGGGCGTAATAGGTCACATTTTGATCGTTGATGGACCTAATAGGTCGTCTCTAAAATTGAGGGACTAAAAAATAATTTTTTTGGACAACTTTAGGAACTTGCATATGTGTTATGCCATGATTTTAAGTTTAGTGATTTCTCATCAGGTATCTGAGCAGTGGTGAATTCAGGGTTGTCTGGATCGATTTTACAACTAAGTATATATCAAAATATGGTCAAATCTGCAAATTTTATTTCAATCCGTTCCGTTAGGATCTAATGCAACTACGATAGCGAAAACACACAAATTGTTTATCCAGTTCGTTACTCAATATGAATGATTATGTTTGAAGACTAGTCCAAGCCAAGATATTTACTATGATCAATGGAATATATATTACATGTATAAGACACATATTTATATTCCTATTAAACCTAACCGCTTAAGGAATCCTAACTGACCTAAGAAAACCCTCCAAAAATTTCGGCCTAATACTGGAGTAGGCCTAATCTCGAAAACATAACAATTCCCCACCCAGAGACTATATCCATCTGATAGTAGTGACATGCCTTCAACTTAGTTTCCAAAGCCAACTAAAGTCATACAAAGGTTCAGCTTCTCTAAGGTTACAACCTTAGTCAACATATCTGGAGGATTCTTTGTGTCTCGAATCTTCTTCAACTACAATATTATCTCCACTCCAAAAGATGTCCTATGTAGTGATACTTCAACTCAATGTGCTTTGTCCTTGAATGAAATGCTTAGCTAAATAGATAGCACTCTCACTGTACAGAATACGAATCTCTTTGCTCCTTACCTAACTCACACAAGAAATTTTGCAACTATATCATCTCCTTACTAGCCTCGGTCACTTCCACATACTCAGCTTTTGCGGTAGACAAAAGCCACCACCTTTTGCAATTGGAGCCTAATACTGAAGTAGGGCCTAATAGTTTCCAAACCGCAACACGCTTTTTGCGAAACGGAGTCTTTGAGCAAGTATTTTAAATTAATAATATTTTTTTGTAAAAATAAATCAAATCAAGTCAAATCTCATTTGAATGTTTTTTTTTGAAAGATATTGAAGTGTTTATTTTATTTGCCTTAATTATTTACTGTTTACTGTTTTTTTCTTTTTTCTTTTCTTTACTACGTACGAGTTGATTTTTGCACTAAAAGTAATTGTTTCCAATTTTTACTAATTTTTTTTTATTTTTCATGTTTGGAATTAAAATCCGTAAAGTTCTAAAACCTGAATAAATAAGGAGAATACAAAAGAAAATAAATTGCATTTAAATTATGCAAATACAACTGCATGGATACTACAAAACCTCATACATGGAGATAGAAATTCTCTCATACTTGTGATGTTCTTCAAACATATGACAAGACCCATAACATTCTTAATTACATTCTGGATTACATCTTCTTAATTAATATAAACTAATTAATCACCATTTAATACTCTTAATTACAAACTTCAACTTCATTTGAACACATCATAACTGCTGCTGATTATAAGATTTATTGCAATAAGCAATTGCTCCTTGAACTGAATTATCCATTTCAGCATTATTTGCACTTCTACTTCTCTTTAGCAATTGCAATTCCTTTGATGGACTAAATGAAAATGCTGAATTCGATGAACCAGAAGATGATGATGATGAAGAAGAGCTTGACGAAGACCAAGATGTTAGAGATGTCAATGAATGTCCCCGTTGACGTTGACCCATTTCTTTCTTGAGGCCATTTGATAACTTAAATCTGCCATTATCACCATCCCCTAATGGGCTTTTCTTTGATATCTTCATGTACCTTAAGTTGTCGAAATTTTCAGGTTGTTCGCGTTCTATTGTACTGCTTTCAGTTACTTTCGTGCAAGAGAATTCATCTCCTGACTTGCTAAATAAAGACTTGAGATAACTTCTTGAAGCCTTGAATTTTTGATGCAGTAAAGATTGTTTCAACGTACAACTCCAATTAGGCTTCTTAAATGGATGAAAGAAACACATATTTGGATTGCCTACAGAAATTTCCGTCGATAATGTGGAAAGATTTTGTAGTGTGCAAGATTCCAGTGGAGGAAGTGAGAAATCGAGTAGAGTTTGAAGAGTTTGGGAACGAGGAGGAAGATGAAGAGGGAGGAGTTTGCCTTTGCAGAAAAGTTCGTCGGCGGGGGAAGTTTTTTGAAGGGGAAATGGGCACATTTTGAACTCGAACTCGAAATCTCTAACTGGAGATGAAGAGGTAATGGAGTAACAGAAGATATTTGGAGAAGAAAAGAGCTCAATGTCTATGAAATCTTCATCTGCATAACTAGAAGAATATTTGTGTATGCCCATTTTAAAAAACTTGATTAGCTTTGATTGTGCTTAATTGAATTTGTGAAAAAAGTGTTGGAGAAGAACATTATTTATAGAGAAAAGAGGAAAATAAAATAAAAAATTTATTAATTACCATAATGTCCAGTTTGAATGAATCCAAACAATATAAAGCCAGAAAAGATCACCTCTGCTATAGGCACTGAACGAAATGCATTGTTACATCTCTTCATGTAAAAGCTGTAAACGAGTAAATGAATCTATTTTTGAGGATGGTGTATATATCTACTTGTTAACCTATTTGCAACGTTACAAATGTAAATGAGCATTGTTTACTTGTTCTTCGCTGTATCCGTCTACACGAGAAATCTCCATCATCAGTCATAAAATGGAAAAAAATAAATAATATTTTAGTCTCTATGCTGATTTAAATGAACACAAACAATTAAATTAAGCTAAACTGAATTAATGAATGAATGACTAATAAACTTCATCGTATTTATTAAAGTGAATTAAACTTATTAATATTAAAGAAAATAAGAGCCTTACTTTTTATAAATATTTGATAAGATAGGAGGAATATATGTATATTTTTAAATGTCATTGAAGTTCTAGTAATCTCCATTTCTCAGCAAAAAGTGATTTGATTATATTTTCTCTTTCATAATAAATGGATTTTACTATACATTTTGGATACAGACATGAGTTACACCAAATTAATAATTTAATGATATAGCATGTCATTAATAAAAATATAGTGTTTTTTATTATATATTTTTGTATTTTCTATATATGCAGTCCTTTGTATTTTCGATATAAATACAGTCCTACAAATATATTAAATTACAAACACAGATTGGAATCCTTTGCAAGTTGAAATATGGTAAAGATGGTAAAATTATGATCTCAACCGTAATTTGTTAAATTAATAGATGAGGTTCGATTAGTAAATCTTAATATTTAATAAGTTATTTTTTTTAAAGATCATATCTCAACCATTGATTTTACAATTAATAGTCAACACTACAAGAAATTAACAGTTTACCAACGGCATAATGTCGTCTGTAAACTTCCTATTTCCGTCGGTATTTCTATTTACCGACGACATACCGACTTAAATAACGTTCATGGCAATTCGTCTGTCGGTAAAAAATTTACCCACGCCATATCAGTTGTCATGGGTAATACCGACGCCACAGGCGTGGGTAATTTGTAAGTAAAAAAATCTCAACAAATGATAGTTGACGTTATTAGTCTTGACAGAAGTAATCGGTAAGTCGTTGGTAACGCGTGGCGTCGGTATGTCATTGGTAAGTGTAAACGAAATGTGGAAATTTGGGAGACGGTATGTCGTCGGTAATATTTTAACGCGAAATTATCGCCATTGGTGTGTCGTTGGTAAGTTCTGCTATATGTTGGGGGCTAGTCATTGGTAATGTCATCAGTGATTAATTTGAATATCAAGATTAATATTATTATTATTATTATTATTATATATTTAATTAATGTCGTAACTAAAAATACCTAAATGCAAAGCATATTTGAATAAGTTCAAAATATAAAAGTTTTTAATAACCTAAAAACCTTATCTAAAATAACAGTAGAATCACATAAGTGAACCTAGATAATAGAAGTGAATGTAGATAATAGAGTATCTAAACAAAACACATATAAGTTGAACAAGTTGTAAAAGATAAAAGATAACAAGACACAACAAGTTAATCTGCACGGGATAGAAGTTGATTGATATCTTGATTAGGAAACATTTGTTTGAGCACTTCTCTAAGTCGATTTTCAACTTTTTCGTCTACGACTTGCTCTACCCTTTGATCTACCAATTGTTGAACTTGCTGCTCTATTGGAATAGAAGTAGAAGTAGATGAAGATGTACTAGTAGAAGTAGAACAACCGTTATTGCGATATAATTTTCCGACAGATCCGATTCCATAGATCCGATCGCTCCGTTTTCCTTGAACAGCCTCCACATAAATTTGGCTCTCATCAATCACCTCCAGGTCCTCTTGTTGCTCCAATCGTTGTTCATGTAATTTAGTCACGCGTTCCTGAAAACAATGAGATATCAATTTTCATAAAAAGATACAAACCATTCACTATGATATAAAATCTTGTCTGTCTTCTTCATCATAAATTAATAAAATGATTAACTTGTCAATACTCAACAAGTCAGTACAGTATAAAACAAAGCTCATCATTTTTAATCTCTAACTCTCAAATCACACGAACCAAATTGCAACCAAAAGCTCACACGTATGCATATTATAAAAGTACAAACTACAAACTCTAAATTCATAAGCACATATAAACAAGCAAACAACCCATTATAGAGGCCAAGTTCGTAAGCTCATATAAATAATCCTAAGCACATATAAACATTAACACTTATATGCATGTATATTGTATTACTTACATTAACTTCACGTGCTTTATCATCCACAAAAGTTACTCCGTCCTGCTTCCGAGTGTGCAGCTGTCTGAAAAGTTCCGGAAAGGTACGTAGGATCCCGACCTAACTTTTTTGCCTATCATAACAAAAACATATACATTCAATTGCAGTTGTACTTGAGAGGAAGGACTAAAATAATTAAGAGAGGAAGGACTGAAATTTATGGTGTCTACCAACAGGAACCGAATGGATGGAAGCACAAGAGTAAAATAGATGGGAAAATGCTAATCGTCAACCAGCTTGTACAAAAAAACATAGATCCATCCATCACTCCTAGAAGTTTAACAAGTTGCTGATGTTGGAGCTAAGTACTCGTTTATCTTCTACGTTAACAAACAAATTTCACACACAAAGAGACAACAAAAGCATAACAAATAGATCAATAAAAAAAGGGATGTCCTAACAAGCAGAAAATCATTGAGAAAACAAAACAATTAGCCAACTTTAAGAAGCAAAAACAAAAAAAATAGTTCATTTAAGATACTCACAAGTCTCTTAGCATGTTCTACATGAGGAATGGATCCTCCAACATGGCATGAAGGTCCAGCCCCGTCATTTGCTTTTTTTCTATTTTGTGAGTTCCTTTTTGAAATGCGAAGAAACTCCTCACTAGTGAAATACTTTTGCCATTCATCCCAAATGTTTTGTGGTACGAAGTCAAGCCTTTTCTTTTTCTGGTTAGCATCAGTAACCATTTCATTATATCGTGTCCTTGATTTTGCTTCCCATGCACTCCTAACCAGAGCCTCCATGGACACATCCCAATAGACACGTTTCTGAAAATTAAACAATAAAAAAATTTAATAAACTAACTAGTGCATTGGTTTAAATTAAATATAAATTCCATACTCTATATTCCTCAAAGTAGAAATCCTTTGTTTCTGGAGATATGTACTTCCAAGCACACCCTTTTATATCAACTTTCAGAGGAAATATTGATCGCATTGTTCGAGCACAACTAGGCCATATTCTGCAAAAACATATTTATAAAGCATCATTTTGATACAATTTTGTATGCATAAAAAGGAAATACATCCATCATTTATCATAGAACATGGGTACACAGCATGATAAAACTACTTAGTTCAGTTAAAAACTACTTAGTTCAGTTAGTATTTAACAACTTTATAGAAGATTTCGATTCTCGCATTTTTTACAAGGGCATTTGATGTTGCATCCGTCCATGAAAGTAGGTTGACTAAGAGCAAAAGATATGAAAGTTTCGAGTTGATCAAGAAATTCATTGCTAACGTAGCCATGCTCATCCAGCCTTCGATACATCCACTCTCTACCATTATCCATGTCTTTGAAAAATACAGAATGAATATAATTGATGTTCTCCTATTTCGAAAGTAACAATTAAATAGATATTGAGAATCTAAATAAAATATAACTCATATATTCTAAAACTAAGGAGCTATCATGTATCATAGAAAAGTGTACAAGTTGAATGTCCAATACATTTAATAGACTTCATAAAGATTATCATAGAATTGTCAACAATAGAAAGAATAGCTCAAAAATTAACACAGTAAAGAAGATGCATACCTTTCACAATTAGGTCTTTAACAGTAAATAAGTGATCGCCACGAAAAGATAGTCTATAATTCAATTTAGGAACACCTTTCTTTGCCACGACTAGCACATCTCCATCCAAACAGAGTATTACTCACTTATATCCACCAGCAATAAACTGAAAAACTTCAACAGCCAAGAGACAACATTTCAGCAAAGTTAGTCCTGAAAATACCAATCCTATGCTTGCAGCAAAAACATTCCATACTTGCAATTCCAGATCAGAATACTATTTAAGGTTACAACTAAGATCTGATTACATTAAGAAATTTGGGGATAAATAATGTATGTTCTCGGAACAAGATAAAATGGAATACATTGATTATACAATTTGTAAAGTTTTAGCACATGGTTATACATAGCCACATTATTTACAATGCATTTAACATGGTCAGGATAAATCAAATACCTACAAGAAACTCATGCACCAACATATAAATCAAATCAAAATCAGAATCCATCTATAAGAAGTGAAGTATAAACTTTAAGCAAGCATAGTCATTTGCATTTATAAGTTTGAAACATTCTGACTTTCATATTAGTACCCATATCTTTTCGCCATAAAAATGTTCATTTTGGAAGGGGAAATAACATACAAGATGAAAAGAACGTGAATGGAAAAAGAGGGATAGAGACAAATAAATCAGCAGTGTCATTCAAGTTTATCTTTATCGGTCAAAAATCTTAATCTGCAGATATTTGAGAATTTCAGGAACAACATCCCTTATGCAATGCCAACTGTCGTTGACATAAAGAGAATGATAAGGTACAGAGTACTACCAAATATAAGGAGATTGAGATGTCTTGAGCTCATTCAGTTTAGAAACAAATGAGGAGTTAAGTTTTGAATCCTACAGAAGAAAAGAATAGTAAGGAATCACGAAATATCATGCATAGAAGAGAGAATTAAAACATTGAAAACAATTCATTGATAGTTAACAAGAAAAGAAAACAAAGCTATTTTCACATTTCTCAGTCCCTTGCCCAAAACGTTTCATGGAAGATTCCTTCATTTCTCTCAATTTGTAAATTTGCAATATTTTTCTTTTACTTGATTAGAAGACAGTTATGAACTGCAAGCACCAAGTAAATATCTCAAAACCATGACCAAACTCTATTTTACAACTCATAAGCTCAAACAAACAAACAAACAACATTCCCACAACATATACAAATATACAATATACAAACAAACATTAAGAATTTCATCTAATTCTCATGTATTAGATTCTCATGAACCTGAAACAGCATATGAGCTTCCAAATCCACTCCCAAGTTACATTAGAAGCAAAAAATAAAGGGGAACGCATAGAAAGAATATAAAGAAAGAATATAAATTACAGATTGAGAAAGAACAACAACTTGAAGAGAGCCAGGAATAGAGCAAATGAGAAAAAAACCCATAGAAATTGGTTTGTAAGCAAAAGCCACACTAAATAACGCATTAAGGCAAGCCGATTGCGGTAAATATACAAGCATAATTAACCAAAACAACCATAATTTCTACTCCATACTCACTAAACAAACCCACAAGCATTTCACATGACATTATACCTTACACAAATATATAATTTCTACTCCAAACTATTATTAAGAGCTAAGTAAAATTTGAAACTATTACTAATAGAGAGAGAATAACTATTGATTAGTGGAATTCATATCCGATTTTCAATGAACCAAAGAATAACTATTACTTTGACCTAGGGTTTTGCAGAACATGGACTGATAGAGAGAGAGAGAGAGAGAGAGAGAGAGAGAGAGAGAGAGAGAGAGAGACCTGTTCACTAGAGAGAGAGATCGATATGGAGAACCAGAATAAATGTGAAGAGATGAGGTGAGGAACGCCGATGATAATCGATGGAGAAGAGATGAGGTGAGGAACGCCGATGATGATCGTTGGAGAATAAATGTGAAGAGATGATAATAATTTTGAGAGAGGAAAAGAAGAGGTCGGAGCTCAATCTGAGCTCAATTTTGAGAGGAGATGAAATTAGGTCATCAGAAAAGGGGGAAAAGATAGATAGGAAGTTATTGCTAAATTTTATATAATTTTAGGAGAAAAAATATATATTATAGGTAAGTTGTTGGTATGTCGTCTCTAATACCCACGACATTGCATCGACACATAATGTCATCACAATTGCCATTGACTTTCGGTGTCGGTAAACTTTGTCGTTGGTATGTCATTGGCATTTTCTGGGTATATTTAATCACCATGAAACTTGAATAATTTTATTGGTAAATGGTAGGTATGTCGTCGCTACTAACAACGACATATGCGTCGTTGGTAAAATGTCGTGGGTAAACTGTCATTTTCTTGTAGTGCAAGATGCATTAGATTTTACCAACTTGACGATATCTCAACTTAAGAGGATCCAAATTCAACAAACATATATGCTACTAAATGCTTTTAGGATATAAAAAAAAAACACAAACTATTTTAATAACTAATTAAAGGACCATGTGCTTCCGGTGTACGTTAAAATTTCTCGGTCATGATTTAGGTTTTACTCTTTATGACTAACCTGAACTGAACTGAAATTTGTTAATGCACATTTATCTCAGACACAAAGAAGAAGCCTTAATCAATAACAGTGCAAATATCAAAAATCAAAGTAGATAAGTAATGCTTGGGAGTTTTCAAAATAAAATTAACCCAATTCATCAAGCCCAACCCATAATTAATGTTTGAGTTAATATGTTGGATTTAATTGGATATATATGAGTTGGGCTAGATTGGATTCAAATTGGGTACTTTTGCAAAATGGTAGTCACAATTAATTCTCTACAATACAAGTAAAAGAACTTGTATGCCTAAAATATCATTCTCATTCACAGCAGATATTTTAAAGATATTTAATTAAGAACCAAGATTGTCCATTATCTCTCTTTAGAAAGGACATGTACAAGAATCTCAATTTCACATTTAAATGCTTTACTGATAAGGTAATCACTTGTTGGAGCGGTTATGCTTGTTGTGGGTATCAGAATTAATATTAAAGTTGAGTGCGTGCTATTTAAATGACGTTCTATCTAAAGTTAAGTGCATGCTATTTAAATGACGTTCTATCTTGTAAGGACGTGACTGCAACGGAGGGGCATACATCTAGATACTAAAATCGTTTGAGAGCTGATGCTTCTTCCGCAATGAGTCCAAGAAAGGCAAAACGAGTGAACATCGAAGACTGAAGGGTTGGAAACATCCGCTTTACTCGTAGCCTTCTAGGCTCATATTTTCATGAAAAACCGAAGAATTACTTTTATTAACATCTCTTACAGGATTAAACTAACTCGAATTCTTCCTATCTAGATTGGATCGTCATAACGTGGAGAACTTGTAATCTCTAAAATGATTCAATGAGTGGACATATCGTTGCAACTGGGAGGAAAAGGGCAGGCAGGCAGCAACTAATAAGGGTTTGGGGAAGTGCCAAGTAGCAACACTTTTTTTTCTATTATTATGGTGTATGATTTTGACAGTACGGATACAAATGGGAAACATGTTTTCTTGGAATTTGATAAGATTGAAGAGAAAGGTCTAGAACATTGTAAACCAAAAATAAGATAACAAAATACTTGTGTAATTATTATTATCAGATTACAGCCTATTCATATATACTAGCTAGAGAAAATGTATGCAACCTAGCTATCAACTTCCACTCTTTCTTGTAATAGCTAAGTTTTTATTTTTATTGTTAGAGTTATATAAATGTAGGCCAAGTGTATTAGAAGTTGTCAGCCGCTACAAAGCTGTCCTTAGAGTTATACATACATAGGCCAAGTGTATTGCTATTAAGCGGTCATAAAACTTCGAGGATTAGTTAGAGACTAGTCCGAGACAAATTGAATTTTGAGTTTCTAGGCGGTTCAATCAATTCAGATGTTGGGTTCTCAATTTTGAGCGTTTATACACGATAAACGATTTTCGTTTAAAACAAGAGATATGCTTTATAAAAACTATTTAAACTAAAAGTTTAAGCTAGCTGGTGGTTAATGATTATGTAAATTAAAGTTACTAATTTTTTTGCTAAAAGAACAGAATTTCACAATTTCTTTCTTTTAAAGTGTAGTAGCCACTAAACTATGACTTAGTGGTTATTTTTATCTATTTTCTATAATAACTTAATATTTAAAAATGCTTCGTATCTTTAATAAATTAGTAATAAGCATTATTTATTTCATTGATCCTAAACAAACAAAATAACATTTAAAAAAAATCTACCCATTTTATCCCCTCTTCTTTTTTTATCCTTAAACAAACAAAAGAATGAAATAATATTTCCACCCATCCTTTAACATTCCTCTATTTTTCCTCCGTACTAAACACAGGGTAACTTTTACGATATCTTTTAAATATCTCTCACGTGTCTAAGCGCCTTGGTTCGTTGAAAATGTTTTAAAGTTTTTTGTTGGGTAGCTCAATAGCTTTCAATAAAAAAAAAAAAAAAAAACTGTAGTTAATTTTGTTTGAGATGGTGAATGCTATTATAGTATTATTGCATATCCTCCTTGTTGTAGATTGAAAGCGAATAAAGGTACCCTTAACATATAGGACCATCACGTGAGTAATTCCAGAGTCCTACAAGGCTTTTCCAATCATGGATTCCCTCGTAATTGCTGTTATATAGTAGGACTCAACGGACCCAAAAAATATAGGACTGAAGTGTGTACGCGTAATTGGACCAACACCTGTTTCCTTTTGTGAAGTGAAAAAAGAAACTATAATAATATACTTATTAAATATCTCTTCAAATATCTAATGTATTCCTACTTTATCTAAAATATCTAAGTTATATAATGTTTTGTTGTAAGAAAAAACACTTAAAGTTAACTGCCATTTTTGTCCAACTACAAATTGTAAGGTCCGTTTTTCTTGTTTACTGTTTGCGATTTGCTGTCTGCTATTTCTATTTGCGGTTTGTTGTTTGTGGTTTACTGTTTGATTATTGTTGTTTAGTAAAATCATTAATCTTTTATTGTTGTTAACATGTAAAATCACTAATATGGACATAATTAAAAAAATTAAATGTAAAATGTAAAAGACAACAAATGAACTAAAATTCGTACAGTTTTTTTTTAGAAAAACAGTATTTTACTGCTCTGTCTCTTACTTAATGAAAACAAATTGCTTTTTAAATTTAAAAAACAAAAATCAGATAGGAAACAGATAAACAAACACCCCCTTAATTTAATTTGTCTCGAAGCTATCTCGTTTTAAAAAACACTCTACAAAATTATCTTATAGTTAGTTATAAATGTTATGTTACTCGTATATTTAGGCAATAAGAGAAACACCTTCTTTACATTCAAGAATAATATCGTCTTTTGATTTAATTGTTGTTATTAGCTAATGAAACTTCTTCTTTCAAAAAAAAATGGCTAATAAAACTTCTTTAGTGTAGATATTATACAAGTAAATGTTTTCCAATATACTTTTAGAGTATAGTATCCACTAAGTTATTGCTTGATGGTTATATTGATAAAAGAAGTTCAAACCCACTGTTTCCGAACTACTGGTTTTCAACGTTATAAAAGTATTTAACACTATATAAATAATTGAAAAGTCATAACAAGATTCCGACAAGTCTTTAAACTATTGAAAATTACTAAAATAAACATAATCATTGATTGTAGATCTCGTTCTTATTACGATATCTGGTTTATATCATTCAATTACACATTTTCAAGAGAAAATCGAACAAACTTTCCACTTCAAGAAAAAAGTAAAATTCATTAAAAAAAAATCATCGCTCGTAGAAACATCAAAGTACTAAACATTACAGAACAATTAAAATTAAATACTCTGAACTTGTGATGGGTAGATTTACCCTTAGCTAAATTTTTCTAAAAAATAAAAAATTAAAACCAAGTTTCATCAAGTTTTACATATATCGCATGAGTATCACCTTTTCCAATCAGATTTGCTTTTTGTAGCTGAAACTTATGTAAAATTGATTGAAACTATTTGATCCGTTGCAGCTTCGTTTTAGCCCATGAGTTTGGGTTTTAGCCTATTAGGCTAAATCGTATCTGATTCAGTCTCGATTTTATTTCCTAAAAAAGTTCAATATTTTTCAAGTTTGAGAGTGATGAGACAACAAGTCGGATCGCAACAGCTATGGATCCCGCAGGTACTCGTCACTTCTCGATCATAATGAGATCTGAAATATGTATCCGTTAGGATAATGGAATACAACGAGTGGTTAAATAGTGAATAAAATAGAGTGCTAGCACTACTTGTAAATACCCCACACATTGCTATAGCATCACATTCGTATCGACATATTGATAATGCAATATAACAATTGAACGGCTTAAAGCAGATGTGGGCGGGCTCAAATATTGAGAGATACGAAACTTCAAGATCGTGCAAGTCAGTTTTTATTTTTGGAAATAGAAACTGACTATCGCATTTTATTTTTCTTCCGAAGGAAACTATTGTAATACATAAAAACCGAAACCATATATAGACATGTCATATATGTTAGAACTAAATTATATTGATAACGAAGATGCCATCGTTCTCTACTTATTGATTTGTGAAGAAACATATATTATGTTGAAACTAGCTACAAAAGGATATACAGAATAATATGGTATTTTCTTTTTTTTCTTAGATACAAGAACACTATTAAAAGTGTCTCAAACTGCATAAACCTTATATTCATTCTCTGGTTCTGCCATGGCTGACATTGATCCGGATGGAGACCTACTCAACGATCTTCTAAAGCTACGCAATCTCGAACCCTCAATTTTCCGAACAATCACCCAGTAAAACATAGTTCCAATCGTAGTTGCCATGATTCCGGAACCAATAACACTTATCCAAATAGCCAGCCATCGTTCATCGCTTCCCACAACAACAAACGACAGCGCAAGAAACGCAATCGAGATCATTATACAAGCCAGCCACATTAGCTTGTTAATCACGGACATGAGTTTCTCTTTTGCCTCTCGCTCGATAACTACAACCGAAGTTTGAACAACCACAACTGCAATTGATATGAAGAGAGCAATCGAGTCGAATACGATGAAGATCATAAACTCGGGTTTTGCAGCAACTTTAGCCTGTCCAGCTGATTGTCCGGGGGCAAGGTTTTTCGGGTTATCAGCAAATTGGCCCGGGACTTGGAAAATAGCAGCAAATGCAACAGTTGCTATAAGGACAGCAACGACGGTAGTCGAGTTGATTGCATTATTGAGCCCTTCAGTGTGCATTTTGTTTAACCGCTTGGCTATACCGTGAACACTTTTTCGTGTTTGTCGGGTGGTATAAAGTTGATCGTGAACCTCATGTTTTATGTCGCTCACTGTTTGCTTGAGTTCACGAGCTGTGTGTTTCGTAGGCTTCAATGATTTTGCAGACAGAACGCCCAGCTCCGCTAAGATGGATGCAGTTTCTTTTTGTCCGCTTTTCTCAGCAGTATCAAAGGCTGTTTCGCCAGACCGGTTAATAGCTAGTTTGTCAAGTCCCTTGTGCTCAACTAGCTGCCTCGCGATCTGCAACAAAAGCATCAGTTTTAGATATATATGATACTGGTTAGCCATGGTTTGACCAATTATAAGAAACTGATACAAAGTTACAATTTGGAACCGTGTACCCCTAATTTTTATAAAGTGCTATCAATTTCTAGCACAACTAGACTAACTACAGAAACAACCCCCCCGACATGTCCCATTTGACAAGATTATCAATTTTGTTGCATAATTAGATCCTATATTCTCACCTACATCGAATAGCACGACTGTAATACAACACATTTTGACACAGTCCAACTGAATCGATCACTCCAAAAACACATTTTATCCATCGGTCCAACAGTTTTTTTCATAAAACTTCAGGTCATGGCAACTCCACAATAACAGGACTACATGAGTCAATTATGATTAAACAGAGTTTCAGTTATCAAATATAAGATTGATAACTGCACGTGATCCTTCTAGGCTGCATCATCAGGATTACTGCTGATACGACAACACAAGCGAAAGAAACAAACTCACGCAACACTACCTGTTGACATGATCAACATTTTCATTTTGCATTTACATCATGTATAATCAATCACGTGCATATATAGATCACATTTCACATAATATGATCATAAAAAAAAACAACCCGTTTCGACACCCTTATAACCAACCGAATCAATCACTCCAAAAATACCCAAAACACTAATATCCGCTGATCCAAGCTCATAGTTAGAACACTAAACCCACATTTTTAGTAGGGTTATACCCTTTAAATTCAAGGCAACCCAACAATAACACAAGTCAACAACGATAATTCTGAGTTTGCGGTTACCAAATATAAGATTGATTACCTGAACCCGACCCTTTCGGGCTGCAATATGCAGAGCAGTATTGCCCTTGGAATCAACAATGTTAAGCAAAGAAGCATCAGACAAAACCAGTTCAGTTACCACCTCAGCATTCTGTCCTTTAACAGCCATATGTAGAGCTGTTTGCCCTTTTCGATCAATCCTCGTCGTAATCCCGGGTTCTTTCCTCAAAATAGCCTTGAGTATCTCTAAATGCCCATTTCTTGCAGCAGAATGCAAGGCAGTTTTAGAGTTGCTTTTTGCTATTGTAACAAGATTGCTACTACCTCTTTCCAATAAAAATTTAACCACTTCAACATGTCCCTGTGATGCTGCGGAGTGCAATGCTGTCGTATTTGATGAATCAAAAGTCATAGCTAGTTCTGGATTGGCCTCCATAAGAACTCTTACAATTTCTGCATCACAGATCATCACACATTTAATGTATGATTAATATTGGATTCACGTATTTAATTCACCATTGCAAACAAAAGCCGCCTGGCTGCCTAAGATTTGAACTGATTGAACCACCTAGACCCGCCTAGGAGCTCAAAATCCAATCCAACTTGTCCCCAACTAATTCTCCGATTAGTTCCAAAAATCCCTAGCCACCAGACTAGCACAGGCATCTTTTACTACTGATTTAATTGGCTAAAAACATTAAATGCCTTAAACTTGGGCTAAGAAACGATTGCCCCATCAACTTTGGAGATGTATTATTAGTCTTTTAACTTACTAAAGTGACTTACTGATGAGATAAATACATCAAGCAACTTAATTTGATTACAATGAAGAATCCACAAATACATATAATTTAGAGAACGATAGTTCTTTTTAGTAACTTTTTTATATTCTTTTTTAGTAACTTAGGAGCTGTTATTTTTTATTTAAATTCAATTCAGTTCAGTTCAATTCAATAAAAAAGAATGGGGGCGGGCATAGAGATAGTTACCGAAATGGCCAAGCTTGGCAGCAATATGAAACGCATCACAGCCGTTCCTAGCTTTGAGTCGAGCCAAAGTGAGATCAGAAAACTTGATCATCTCCTTTACCAAATCAACATTCCCAGACTCCGCCGCGACATAAATAGGCGTCTCCCCTGATTGATTTTGCTTCGAAATTACTTCCTTCAATTCCTCTTCATTCATACCCTCCAACATCTTTACAATCACCTCCAAACTCCCTTCCCTCGCCGCCGCGTGGAACGCCGTGTCTTCCCTTTTCCTCGTCACCTGCTTCGTCATCATGCCCCTCTGCCGGAAACTCCCCTCAGCTTCCATCGCTACAACTTTATTGAATCAAATTAATATTGTCAGTTTGAAATTAAGAATCATTTTTCTTAGATATCTACTCAAAATGAATGGTTTAAAACTTTATTAGAAGCTCCTCTCATCATTAAATATAAGAATATACAAATTAGAACATACCTGCTTGAATCAGCTTTAATGAATGAAAATTGATTATGGATCCATGGGTTTAAAATTAGAGAGAAAACATTGAAATGAAAACTGAGAAATGGAGGTTTTTGGAGATGGTGATAGTTAGGTGGATTCAATTCAAGTAAGGACAAGCTAAGGATAGAAGCATTGGGTAAATTAAGATTGATTGTGTGCAGACGCATCTACTGAAATCAATGAGATACAATGATGATGATGATGATGGGGGCCATTCTGTTTTTGTCTGAATATTGAATCTGCACCCTCCATTTTTAGATAGATTCTCAATTCTCATCAATAATGTTAAAACTAAAAAGACAACCATCTTGATTACCGATTATGAGTACAATATTAAAAACTCACCTAGTTTAAAACAGAGAATTTGTGGTATAGCTCATTACCAAATAAAATTTCAAAGTTTTATGTTACTAAAAAAGAGGGTTTTATTTGATGGAATGATTTTTTTTTTTTTATTTGAGCACAGTAAATTCTTGCTTATAAACTAAAGCTTTAAAGTTTCTTTTATAATTAATTACATTGCAAATACAAAACTTGCTGATGAAACGTTAAAATTATAAAAGTTATAAGTAACTTCTTATATTCTCCAACTATTATAAATGATTCTTTATTCATGTACAAAAGTAACAAATGATCCCCTATTCTTGTCTAATTGATATGAGTAACCCATCGATAAAACATTACTCGTATTCAAATATAAAAACCATAAATCATATCATTTTTTAAATTTTCGACTCCCTGTATCATTAGCTTACCCCCTATGCTATGTATCATCCATAATTTGCACGTTTTAATTCCGTCATTTTGAAATTAGGAAGTTATTTGTTATTTTTGGACAAATTTAGAGAATTATTTATATTTTTTTAAAGTTTAGAAGAACAATTGGTGTTTTGAGATAAGTTAAGAGGACGATGTGTATTAAGCCTAGTTTTAACCTAAACAATAAGATACAATACAACCCATTTAAATGGGTTTTTTTTTTACCCACCAGAAAGAGAAGTTCATCTTTTAAAACACATTTTAAAGGTTGAGTGACTTGGTATGTCATTGATTAATTATAAGGTTTGAATATGACACGCCCACAATAAATTATAGTCGTTGACTGTGGGTGAAGACCGCCTTGCTATAACCAATATCTATCCTGTTCATTTATAATTGGATTTTTGTAAGAAAAAGATATCAATTATTTTTTTTTGTTGTGGTGCATATAGTTCAAACAGTATACGCAATGTGCACTATGCTTGGTGTCATGCTCAAATATTTATGTAAAAAAATATAGTGGAGATTATAATAGCGCGTTAATCATGACATGTTGATATTGTTTCTCCGCGTTACTTTTTGTCTTCAGCTTTTCCCTAATTTCATTATTTTACAACTCAATTCCTCCATGAGTTGTGTGTCGTGAAGGCAAACAAACGGATGCTTTTGATTGGATTTATATGTGTACTGCAGGGTTAGCATTAAGGATGAATGCATCAGCCAGACATTCCAACCCTTAGAAAGTTTAGACAGTTTATCGTTATTCACTATGATAGAGGAATACATTTAGGTACTAAATTGGTTTGAGAGTTTACATCACTCTCTTGATCTAAGCTCGTGGAAGGACAAACTTCAGTGAATACGAAGAAGACAACCAGCCATGTCGAATCATGTGCCTCGAGGGATGTTGCAAGCAACGTGCTCTAGAGAGATTGAGGAGAGCGCAAGTATGTAGGAAGCGGCGATGAAAAACCACGATATCGAGTCCCAAGAAAGAGATGGACCGATCAAAGGGAGAGTCGCTGAAACTCGATAACGTAGAGTATGTCGAAAGTGGGTGTTTTGTGTTGGCACGAGCGGAACACACGAATACAGGTAGAGAATGTCACGTAGATGCTAACTAACAAAAAGGCATGCACGAGGATGTTGCATGAATTGAGTGGAAAAGAATATCACTAGTTGTATGTTATGAAAAACAAATAAAGAGAATGTTTGATGGTTAAGCTTAAATTTGGATTGCAAAATTAATATTTTGGTCGAATACATCCGATTTAGATATTACTCCTCTCTTGAGTCAGGTACATCGATCAATTAACTTTAGAGAATTTTTCAGCCCACTTTCTTAATGAGCCCATGAAGGGCAAAACGCAATGAGAACGAAATGACAAGCTGGCCTCAAAAAATTTACTCAATTTTAAGATGTGGCACGAAAGTTACATGTACATGAAAACTCTGACCTCCTAACAATGTGCATGAAAAATTGAAATAGGCAAAAAAATTGTCATTTTGTTTTCATATGTATATATATCACACTTTAATAAATTCTTAACTTCAATTTGATGATAAACACTTGATCAGCTATGGTATATTCCAAATTGGTAGTAGTCATTTCTACGAAAATACACATGTAGTTTGTAAAATAAAGAAGTAATGTGTTGGTGTACTTGTTTTAAAGTTTAGTAAAACTTACGAGAAACTTGTGAAACTAGCTTGATACTTAAAGACATGAATTCTCAAGTCTTAGATGCAAAGAAACAATTGTGGATCCTTGATTTAGCTCGTTTGGGTTTTTCTTCAAGGTGTGTGTCCCAACATATCCATTAATTTGCGAAGCCTGTGGGTATTCAAAACCAATGGTTACGGGCTATTACCATTAAGCTCTTGAACCAAAGGCTTTAAGACTCGTATTTTCATTTAGGCCCATAAGTTTTTAAGCTCGATCATGCCATGTGAAAAAATAAATGGAATAATAATCTATCAATTGAAGACGTAAATGGTTAGTTTTATATTAGTGGTACTTGATTTCATTTTTAATTTTTTGATAATTTTTTGTAGTTTATTTTGAGCTAAAAAGAGAATTGTGAAATGCATTGTATATAATATTAAAGAAATAATCAACTTTAATGAACTGTACGATGTCATTTTTATCTAAGATATTATTTATGAGCTTTAAAGCTAAAACTTTAACTAAGTGATTAAATTTCTTAAGATAAAAATTAGAATTGAATGTGACGAAAATAGATGAAAATTAGTGAAAAATTTACGTTACTTTGAACAATTCTCGAATTAGATTAAGATTAACATTCATTCACTAAAATGTCGTTTGGTTCACGGAATAGAATGGAATAAAATAGTCAATCCATGAAATCGAATAGAAATTGATAAAATAAATGTTCGTTAGAAATATCTATTCCAATGTTTGAAATATAACTATTTCTCCACTTAAAGAATAGTTATTCTGTATAATAACTATTACGTGTTGAAATAATCCAACTAACGCTAAGAATTAGAATAGACAAAAAATAAAATTATATTTCTTAATGTTCTTTGGATATTCCGCTAACCAAATAATACCAAAAATTTAATTTCCATCACACTTGTCATCTTCCATTGCCTTTTTCTACACAAGGTCTAAAATAAATAAATTACTATATTACATTCGTTATTTTATCAGGCGGCAGTGTGAAATTCTAATTTCGTATTTACAACGGACAGAATATGGACTGAAGCGTGTATAGTTTATGATTATCCAACCATTGCTGACAGCTAATCTCCGATACCGTAACTATAGAGTAGAGATGAGTATATGACGCAAAGAATAATAAGCAGTTGATCCGTTAAATTTGTACGGCCTAACAATGTCGGTACGTTCCGTTAAGTAGCAACAACGAACTCCACTCTTGTTTACTGTTTTCAGTTTCTGAAAATTAAATTCCATCCAATAAATATCTATCCATCACTTCAATTAATAAATGGGAAACTGTCACCGCAAAAATCAAAACGGCAATTTATCCGGAGCTCCTCCTCCCTTTAAGTACGGCCCTCCACACCCACAACACAAGCCGGCGAATATGCCTTATGCTGACGTGGACTCCAGCTTACGAGCTCTCGCCGGCAAAGCCGAGGGATTCGGTCGCTGTGCCATTGGCGGACTTCACGGACCTATTTATCCGGTGACTACTTTAACAGGTCAGTTTCACTCTTCCTCTCCGTTTTCTCGTCTAATTTAGCTGCTCATTTTTTAGTTTTCTTTGTAATTTTGCTGTTGAATCTGTTCTTTCGCTATTCGATTGTTACGATTTTGAGTTTTCATTGCTTAGTTTTGTGCATTTTTTCATGTGAAAGAAAAAATTGATGTGTTCAACAACAAGATGCTATGTATGTTGAGAGAATTGCATAATGTATTTCTTCAACTGCTTGATTGAAAAGAGTAAACCTGCTGTTCGGATTAGCAAAATGTTAATCCATTTGTTGTGCCTTTGTGAACTGATCCAAGCTCGAGCGATGGTTGAGAATATCCTGCCTAACCTGCAAGACAGTAAACGGTTAGACTTGGAGTCACTGATCGGGGGCCGCTCTCCGCCAGCTAAGTCAGTAATTGTATATGAATGAATACGTGACATTTACGGGATTAAGGCGGTTGATGTACGTGGAGGCACGATACTAGCTTGTTGATGTATACTGAATCCTTCGAAATATGCTTGCGTTAGTAATATGTACCATGCTTAGGAATGTTTAACAACTGAGGAGGTGAGCTCCGCAACGCGACGTGGCGTCATAAATGTACGGAGATGATTTCACGTGTTTTGATTCATTTTGCTGGATATCATAGACAATAAACAGATTAGTAAGATTTTAGAGTTCTCAACTATTGCAGTGCGGGTATGAAAGTCCTTATCTTAGTTAAAAACATCTGATATGGTGCCTATCTGTTTTGTAACAAATACAGCACCAATTACGACATCGGTTGCCAGTTTGGAACAAGCAAGATAGATTAGCTGATTCTGCTGGCCTCGTTTCGGAGATGATGGAAATCACAAGCTTGAATATGGTTCATACATGGCTCTAACAGCAATGCCAAGATCAAAACCAAGTATTACCTATCAGCTTTTAGACATTCATAGGCCACTTAAACTGTACATAGAGTACTAGCAACTATACATCTTATCTCTGAAGATGCATAGATCTCGCAATAAGGGTGACTCTGCTCCGAAATAAATAAATTTTATTCAAACATGCTACTTTTACGGTGTGATAATGCAATCAGCATATGTAAGATGCTGCATCAAATACAATGACATATAATTCAGGTTAGTTCAGACTGTTACATGATATCAAGGGATCAATCAACAAGTGAACTTTTCTATCTGATACTTTACATATGTCCACATTCATTCCCTTAAAACTTCTCAAGTTAAAAGAGTCAAATCCCAAAAATCAAAAATATCTTCTTATGTTTCTCACAAATGCTAATCATCGTAACATCCAATCTGATAGAGAACAACTCAAGAAACGAGAAACACTGGTGGAAAATAGAATTTCGATCTCTTAAAAGCTGAAGTTTTTTTTTATAAGAAACTCCGAAGTTCAGATAACAAGTGTTTGATAGCTAGAACAGTCTTAGAACAAAAGAGAAACAACACAAGAAAGAGAGGAAGAATATAAGAAAAAACTTCTGCTCCTCCTCCCTCGGGCTGTGCCCTTGCCAAGGTAAAAGTCGAGATCCAAAAGACTAGTTTCAAAAGGCTGCTCTCTCTAATCTGATAGAAGAAAGTAGACACTTACGACCACACATCTGAAATGAGCAACTTGACTGTTTATTCCTGATATGAATAGATAAGATCTGACTTCAAAAAGCTTTCAACAAGGCTTGTAAAATAAGCAGCTACCTTAATGCATTCATATACTACAAATGTTGCTTCAGCATAGAATGGTGAACTTCCTGCCAAGTCCTGCATATTTACATTCTCCATGGTTGAGACTTGAAGAAACAAACAAAAAAAATTGCATGCTTATAGTAATTGTTTCCATCAATTTAGAAAAATTCTTAGGCATAAATTAAAAATAAGGTGGGAAAACAATTCCAACTGTCGGCCTAACCAAAGCGCCCACAACAAGAGAAAATAAGCTTTATGAATGGAAATGAAAGTATACGGCTTAGCCCGCCTACCAATCTAATGCTTTCCAAGTAAGGTCGAGATTTCGAGGTTTTACTATATTAACTACTTAAGAGCTCACCATGCACTTGCAGTCCATTAAAGCTTTCAGACGCGAGTTCACGGAACCTTTTGGTACTAACATATAAATCGGACAAAAAAGAGACTTCGTTATTAGTTAAAGCTTTGGTTTGGAACAGCCCCATTGTTTCTCTGGTCTGATTGTCTTGCCAATAGTAGGCCTTTTTCGATAATCTTTTTCCATGGATGGTTTAACAATCTTAATACGCTTAATTGGTCGGTTCTCTCAATAAGATTTTTAACTGTATCCTTGTTTACATGATAACAGATGATGGGCCAGGATCACTTAGGGATGGATGCCGGAAAAAGGAGCCTCTCTGGATTGTCTTTGAGGTATCAGGCACCATTCATCTCCATTCCTATTTGAGCGTATCATCTTATAAGACGATTGATGGACGAGGTCGAAGAATAAAACTTACTGGGAAAGGTTTGAGGCTGAAGGAATGTGAACATGTTATTATATGCAATGTAGAGATACAAGGTGGCAAGGGACCTGATGTTGATGCAATTCAGATAAAACCAAAATCAAAGCATATATGGATAGACCGTTGCAGTCTTAGTGATTTTGATGATGGGCTGATAGATATTACACGAGAAAGCACAGATATAACTATTTCTAGGTGAAGTGAAACTTTCAAGCAGATCCCCTTTTCCGTATTTTCGGTTTAATATCTCATTTGATGACTTGAACTCTTATTTTTTAGGTGTCACTTTTCGAATCATGATAAGACGATACTCATTGGATCAGATCCATCTCACGTTACTGACAGATGTATCCGAGTGACCATTCACCATTGTTTTTTTGATGGTACTCGACAGCGTCATCCTCGGGTTAGATTTGCCAAAGTACATCTGTATAATAATTACACGAGAAACTGGGGTATATATGCTGTTTGCGCTAGTGTAGAATCTCAGGTAATAACATTCAGTTTTTCCAAGCCATTTTTTATATGGTCAAATGATTTACCCGCGATTTAGAATTATCGTGTGATACTGTATATGTTATTTTCCTCAGATATACTCCCAATGCAACATTTATGAAGCAGGACAGAAGAAGATTGCATTCAAGTATCTTACTGAGAAGGCAAGTGCTTCTATTTATTTATTTTCAAGCTCAAAATGCATCGAGAGTCAGTTAAACCTATTCTGTCATACGAAATTTGAGAAATATTGAAGAATAAGGAACTCAAATATCTATTGGGAATTCAGTTTATGGTTTGGACAATGGTTGCGTGTTTTCAGATTTCTGAACTGTTTTATATCTTTTGGCTGAGCTGGGTGGTTAAAAAGTCTATACATGCTGGAATCTTCTAATTGGAGATATGAAGGTTATGTAAAAATGAAAATAGAAACAATTTCTGGCAATTTAGGCATTTCAGCGTGATGGTGCATTCTTGTTTTACTCAAGGTTACTAGGTGTCAGAGATTATTGTAAAAGCTATTGTTCCAATTGTTCCTTCACACCAGGGCTGCACTCCTGCTAGTTACTTCCCAGAACTGCACTAGTCTTTCAAATAGCCGTTCAAAAGTCGAATTTCTGAAACTGAGGCCATTTCATTTGGTAGATTTTACATGATAGCTGTTAAAGTTTCACTTACTATGAGATGTGCTCTCAGTGAGTTTAATTGGGGAATTACAGAGAAGTTTGATAGTACTATGCTGCTGTTGAAACTCCAATTTTATAAAGGAAAATGATTCTTCGGTACTAAGCTGCGTTGTATAGTCCTTGTAAGTTGTAACAGACCATGTAATACAAAGGACAACCTCAGGTGCCCTCTACATTAAGAGAGCCTATATGAATATGATTAATTGAAGAAGAACACACGCGTATATAGCAGACCCGTATTTACATTTTATCACAATCATGATTTCCCAAATCAAGTGTAAACACATGAAGACGATGATCTTTGTCATTCACAAATGTTACTTGTATGTAGAGCTAGACATTTGTCCAGCCAACCTAGGCCTGTGCTGGTACTGAACATATATAATTCATATCGGACCCAGTCCAAGCTCGCAAAGCCCAATTATTCGACATAATGGGCTTGGTACTCAAATCAACTGCATCATCATTTACTAAGAATCATTTTTCTTACATTTTTATTTTTTAACTAGATAGTTGCTACTTCTATTATATTGTTACTGCAAATTGTATTTTACAGTACTAGGTCACAAATGCTGGGTGTGTACTAAAACTGGACATGCAATGGTTTCTCAGGCAACAGACAAGGAAGAAGCCGGGACCGGCCACATTATGTCTGAAGGGGACTTATTCATTACTGGAACCAAAGCAGGGTTAAGTTTGACACGAGTTGACGAACAGTGTATGTTTAATCCGATTGACTTCTACCCCACATGGACAGTTGAAGCCCCTACAGAGAGTCTTAAACAGCTTCTCCAGCATTGTACCGGCTGTCAAAATGCTCCTGCTCCAGCTGATCAGACATAGACTGCTCATTAATATCAAAAGGGAAGTCCCTCATAATAACCATTCTCCCTTGATCATTATTTTCTTCCCTTTAATTGATAGTTATGTATATTTAAGCAAGAGAGAGAGTCAAATATGTAAATTATCCCTTGAAATCACGTCATTTCAAATAAAAGGAGGTCTTAAATGCATAGTTGCACACCAAAATTGGTTAGTTTTCCCCGTTTGTCACCTTGAACTTGTACTTGGATCTATTATACACCTAAACTTGTCAATTCTCGACCACCAGCGTCCTTATTGGTTGACATGGCATGAAATGTGTTCAGATGAAAGTTTGACCCAGCTGTTCCATGCCAGGTTTGAAGTATGTCAAATCTGCGAATAAAGGTGCCAAGTATTTAAGATTGACAAGTTTAAGTGTGTGATAGGCTGAAGTATAAGTTTAGGGTGTCAAACGGGTAATGTGACGAGTTTAAAGGTGTAATTAAGCCAGGAAAAGTGCAGGTTTGATAGGACTTGTAACATATGATATTATTGTGATGTTGAAAAATTCAGTAAAGCAATACAAGTTGATTAATTCCTTGTCAATGAATAAATGCAATAACATTATTTATGATTGTTGTGAAGTATTAATCATTCATTTAAGGGGCTATACCTTTTTCCTGGGTCTCTACCCTTAATTCTTATATGTTGCTTTCACAGAAATTTGTTGCCTATAAGCAACTGAGTCAGTCAGTCATGAAATTGTGGAAATTTGAAATTAAATTTAATTATGATTCTGCATGAATTAATTGGCAAAACTACAACATGAAAATTAGAGTTTTTTGTGACCCGGCATCTGACTGTTTATTGCATATGCAAGTTGCTTCTCAAATGCAATTACTTTGGTTTCATGCCTCTTTGAAATTGCCCTCTTTTATTTTCAGACTTTTTCTTATTTATGTCTGACATTTTGCCCGGTCAATTCTATAGATTTTTAAGATTCACTTATACATCAAGGACCATTTCGAATTTGTTCCGTAAAATTCATTGGCTCTTAGAATTTACAAAGTGACTCATTTAGCTTGTTGGATGTGGTTAAAGTTAATTGTTAGTTGTCAAAATTTGTTTAATATGACTGATTGGATACCTAAACGTATCAGAGTAATCTATTTGAAGTTGGTTTAAAAAACTCTTTTAACTCTTTGAACTTACAAAGTGATCCATTGGTCCTCTCAACGTGGTTAAAGTTATCCATGAACTATCATGATTTGTTTAATGTGCAACCGACTAGATATCTTCGAAACTTATTTAGAGTGATGCATTTAAACTTTATCTAAATAACTGGTTCGCGCTCTGAATTTATAAAGTTGCTCTTCATACTGCTGCATGTGGTTAAAGTTATTTAGGGAGATCAATTTACATTGGTTCAAAACTCATTGATTCTTTGAATTTACAAAGTGACTCATTAGCAGTATGGTTAAATTTGTACATTGGCTATCTGAACTTATTAATGTGACCGATTAACTCTCTAAAATTACGTGAAGTAGTAATCTATTGGACCTTCCTCTGAATTTGTTTAAACTATACTTTTTCAATTTGTTCAGACCTTCCTGTGTTCTATCTCATAGATTTGGATATGAAAGTTCAGGCTAATCGAGTTTTTGGGTCAAGTTTATACTTTTTTGAAAATAATTGCTACATTAAATAACAAATGGAAACCTCGTACTTCTGGTGGAATTCGAAGCCGTGACCTCCGTAATTATAGATAGAGTCTTTAACCACTAGATTAAGACCTTCATCAAGTTTATCATTAGGTCCATTATATTATTATTTTGACAGAAAATTCTAAAAATAACTGTATTTTGTTTGCATCATCCTTCTAGGAGAAAAACTGCATTGCATCATGAGTTACATAATCATGAGGTGGAAGTCTTTGTTTATTTTCTTACAACCTCCTTAACAATCAGAATCTTCAATATATGCTGCAGTTATAATTTGACTAGCTTGTCGCACGAAACTCAGTGCAATTTACAATATTCTGGAAAATCAAATGGAGAAAAAATGAACTTCTTCACAGAATATTCATTTTTCACATACCGATAGTTTTGGGGAACTGAAGTTGAAAGAAAGTTTGACTTTGGCTCAAAAATTTACTTTTAGAGCCAAATCTAGAAATTGTGTTTTTACATTACGTACTTTTATGCCTAAGAAAAGTTCAATCTTGACGTATGTGGTAAAGTAATTACTGGTTTTTAAAGGGAGAAGAAAAAAACAAAAGAAACTTTGTCTTTGTTGTACACAACTATGGTCAAGTATGCCAAAATATTAAAACCTTTGGATGACCCAATCAGACTGCTCAACCAGGCCGGTTTGGGTGATTTTGGGTGCATTTTAGACCAGCGGTAATTTAGTTACTTTTGGGTCAAAATACTAGCTGGTTCCAACCGAATCCAATTGGACCATTCGATCTAGTTGAGTTCTTATAACCTTGGTTAATTAATAGTGACACGTATATATGGATGGATGGAGTAACAAACAAACAACTAGCACTAACAACATTAATTAACGCCAACAACAATTCTTTGCTAAAAGCATAACTACACCAAGTAGTTGGTGTTTGCTAAAAGCATAACTAAACCAAGCAGTTGGTGTTTGCTAAAAGCATAACTAGGCCAAGCAGTTGGTGAACGAGTAAATTGATCTACAAACAATAGTTGGTCCGAACCAATAGTAAGAGTAAAATGAAAAACAAGAGCGAACTTGACAAGAATATCTAACGTAAAATTTGGTGGCTGAACCAAAGCAACTACTTTCTAACTTCGTCGGAAAGTCATTTTACTTTTATTAGCCACACAATATTTGGAAAATTTCAAATGCTGAGACTTTTTTTAACTGCCATGTTCATCTAATCTTCATTTGTATATCAAAGTGCTAATTAAAGTGGTACTTCCAAACATACAGTTTAAAATCTCATGCTTTCGTTAAGGAGTGATAATATCTCAATTTATGAAACAACTATTAATTTTTCAATTAAACTACACTCATTACACATTTTAAATAAATGTTTGTGAATGTAAAAAAGTAAATCATATTCAGCCACTAGTTATATAGCTGACTTGTAGAAAACGATGTTTATCCTAGGAAAAAGGTGTCTCATATTACGGGAGTATCCTTTTCCTTAGAAAAGAAAAAAACGCATCCCTTGATATTTGGGACAAAAAATTTCATGTGTTTTCATAAACTTTGTAACAATATACTTTAAAACATGAAATTTTTAGTTTTTTTTTCCTAAAAAAAACAATTGTACAGTCTAAGCTTTTAGTATAGATGACTTAGTTATGAATGTTTTAGTTTAGTGGTTGAGATTCTTTTTACGATTGTACAAATTACGAGTTTGAATTAGGGACAAAGTTCCAAGAAAAATGTAAAAAAGAAATGTATTTTTGTGTGTGCAAAACGTTAAATGTTTTAGATAGATATATAATGTGTAGAGAACATTAGAATGAGTTAGCAGAGATTGTGTTAGGATGTTAGGCTTCTCACTTTCACTTCTTGAAAGCTTTTGAGTTCAAATCTCCATTTTCTCATTAATACTTTTTTTTTTTCTCCCATTTTAACTCTTTTCTTTTTCTCTCATTAATAGTATCACATTGTATACCTTTTCTTTCACATTATTATTATCTTTTTACTATTTTTTCAATTATTCTTACTATAAATTTTATTTTTCCTTGAATTTAAATGTAAATTTACATTTTCTTTTCTTTTTTTTTCTTCCAATTCCATTATTTTGCGCCATTATTATTTTTTTAATATTGATTGATTTTACTATTTTGAACGGAACTAGAGTCGTGTATCGTTAATTTTGGTATCTTCTATGCAAAACTAGAGGTGCATGACAAAAAAATTTTTTGCTTAGAAACGTACCCCCTTATTCGAATTTTTGGATTCGCCACTGGTTTGAATGACGTTTCAAATAAAAGGTGTTTCTTTATTATTAATATAACTGTGATTCTCTCAATTTATTTTTAAAATTGTAAGTTCATATCAATTTAAAGTGTATTTCACTCATCAATTTTTTTAAAATTAAAGTATGTGATATTTTCTATAGAAAAGTCTGTATACTAAAATGTAAAAATGGACAACCTCTCCAATGTATTTATAAATTAAGCCAAAATATAATCAATATAAACTTCTTTTTTTATACATATATATTCAATATAAACTTATCAGTGAACTTAGGAGTTATTCATGATTATTTCTTTTATTGTTATTTTCTTTTTCTTATTTCAAAATAGAGTTCAATGTTTGTTTCAAAAAAAAAATAGAGCTAAATGCATTGTTAAGAAAAATAGAACTAAATGCAAAATTTTGGTGCATGCTTCATTAAAGAAACAGAATTTTTGTGCTCTTTTTTAATAATTAACCCAACAATACAAAGAAATTCCTTCGAAGAAAATAAACAAAACATTTAAACAATTTTGCATTCCTATTTTTTATATGCAGTATATATAATATTATATATTCAAAATTCTACAGAAACTTCCCCGCCATTAAGTCAAACTACAAAAAAAATCCTATTAACCCGAAAACCGCGACTTCCGCCCATGCGATGACGAAGTCGACGTCGACGGCGACGCCGCCGAAGACATGGAAGATAACGGCGACCCAGCCAACGATTCATCATACCCGAAAAACAAATCTGATAAGTAATTCTCAATTTCATCAGGGGTATATCTGACAAATAGCTTCACACTTCTATGTTTATCAAATGTAGCCCTATGATGATCATAAAACTCCCTGTATACCGGCGTTATCTTTCCGGCAATGGCTTCCTTCGTCTCGTCCCAGAGTTTCGGGTCCGATATTATACACGAACTTTGTTTCCGGTACGCTTCTTCGAAACTCGAATTGAACCTTTTGAACCTCTCCTTTGCTTCCTCAGGAGAAATTGGTGCAGTTGGATTTTCCGGCAATGTCTCGAACATTTTCCCCCATGCTAACTTCACGTAATTCGCCGTGAATTGACGGACTTTCGCCTCGTGTTTCGATATCCACTCTTCTCCGAGTAAATACTGAAGATTTGAAGTCTGAACTCTGGATATCACATGTTGTAAATTGTTTGCCAAGAACAGATATGATAGCGATATATCTTTGTAATGTTTAGCTTTTCCATCGAGTTTGCATAGGAGAATGAGGATCAACCAAGCGAACCTCGATGAGATCTGCGGCGGCGCTGGAGACTCATCGGAATCCGGACTATCGAAGTAAGACTTCGGTAACGATGATTTGACCTGCGGAGGCCAGTCGGAGACTATATCGGAGAGTACATTACTGTAATCTCCGAGAAGAATGAGGTAATTCATAGAGTACACGGTTAACGGATGAACATCGCCGCCGGGAACCGGCGTTTTTGAGGAGTCCTTTTGTAGTTGCGTCTCGAAATCAGAGAGCATCGAGTGTATTGACTCGCTGAGCTTCACGAGTGACGTAAGCGCCTGTGATCGGACGACGGCGAGAGATTCAAACGAGAAAATCGACTCAATCTCCATCCAATTCTCAGATATTCCGACGTAGATATCGAGCACTCGGAACATCTTCTCCGGCGGAGATTTCTTGTATTTCGCCACTATTTCCGGGAATCCAAACAGGAGGAGAGCTCCGTCTTTAGAAATTTCAGTAAAACATGATTCTCTGATGGAATCAGAAGCGGCGAAGACATGATCACAGAGAATTCTCTCTCCGGTGAAGAGAGTTCTCATCGAAATCTTCACCGCCTCCAACCACCGCTTGATTTTCAGATCCAATGCATCCCAATCCATCTTATTAACCTGAGATGAGCTTAATTTCTCGACACCGAGCTTATACATAGCTTCATCAATGATCGATTTCCGAATAACTTTATAAACATTCACACACTCTTTAGAATATCCAGAAGCGATCATACACTCAGCAATAGATCTCAAATCCGTCATGGCACCAGAAGACGCTTGTTCAACTTCCGAAATCGAATCAGCGGCAGCATTCACGTCATCTTCCGGCGAAACCTCATCTTCAAAATCTGACACGCTAGATCTCGCAGAAGTGCGAGAAGATCTAGCAGAAACAGATTCAGGATCAAGATACGCGCGGTTCATGGAAAGAATCTGATAAAACTCTTTCTGTAACCGTTTCATCGCGATCTGCATAAGATTCTGAGCTCGTACAAGCCTAGAATCTCCGGAATCCTGAGAAGCTAACAAGTGCATTGATTTCTGAAGATCGTTAACGCATTTCAGAAACTGTAAAGCTTCTCGTCGATTCTCGTAAAAAAGAGAGGTTACAGCAGCGTAAGTTGATGATTCAGGATTCCATTTCGTGATCATTGAAGAAGATGACTCGATGATCTGCTCCACCACCGACTCGGAGAAGCTCCGGCGCGTGTTGGGAGTCGCCGGGAAAGAGAATTGAGAAGGGGATGATGAAGGAGAAGGAGAAGAGCGAGGGGAAAGAGCAAACGATGACGTTTTGGGGTGAAAGCAAAGACTCCTCATCCCTTTAGTTGGCATTTGAGTGATGAAGTTGTGGTTTGTTTTTTATCTAGAGAAATATAAGTGGTGATGGGGTATTTATAGAGAAAAAAACAAGAGTGAGATCATTGCTTGGTGAGGGTAAATTGGAAATTTTGACTTTTTAAGTCATAATTAAGGGCTAAGCTCCACGTAATTCAAACCTAACGCGTTACTAGAATGATCTCTTCAAGTATTTTAGAGTTTAATTTTCCTTGCATTTTTCGTGGAAATATTCTTTTTGTATATAGTTTATGTAAGATAAACAAATACTAGTAATATTTTTGACATCATGTACAAGAAATTTACCACACATCCACTAAACTACACAATATGTATATGAATCAATTTTATGTTATTTCATGATTGATTGATAAGAGTGAAGACTGATGTGGTGATTATTATTTTACGTAGATAACTTGTATTTGTAAGAGTGAGATTTTTATTCACATAAAAGAACTTCATTTTGAAAGGTGAAAATCAAATCGAATACTTTTGGATAAAAGATATAAAGTTTTTGCACTCCACCACAACTCCGTGATTTTGCATTATTGATAAGATAATAGTCATAATTTCAGATATTTACATATTGTAATTACTTGGTTAATTATTTTTGGAACCCTCTGCTTATATATTTTTGGAAAATAATTTCGCATATAGAATATATTAGACATTTTCTTAGAGAAGCACAGCAAAGAATTGCCTTAATTATTACCGCGTCGTAGTATCCTTAATTGGTAAGACAATCTCCAGTTCAATGATTTTCTGTACATTCTTGTTGGGATTATAATGTCATCATCAACTACTGTTTTTTATTTATTTATTTGAGAGTAACTACTGTTTTTTGGTATGCAATGCAAGAGTCACTCTTGAAGAGTAGAATCGAATTTTAGAATTTTGTTTTTTTAAAATTGTCACTAGTTTCTTTACTTATATAGAAAATTAGATTGTCGTTTTATTTTAAAAAGTGTCCCATTTTTCTTTTTGTAGTTATTTAACGTGATTTGTTTATGTCAATAAAAGTTAGTTCAAGTGATAAGACACGTATAGATACTCTATAAATAACGTTGTAGACCTTCAACGAAATTATTGCTGGAAGGAATAAACAAATGTTAATTTAAGTACATTACAAAAATCCAAAAAAGTCAAGAAATAAAAAATAAAAAATATTTTTTTTATTTTTTTTATAAACAAAATATATATTTATTGAAATGTACTAATAGTTAGAATAATTTTCATATGAGATAAATGCTTTTTAAAAAAAATAAATAACTAAGATAAAGGAAATATATGTCATGTATGAAATGTACAAAAACAAATTTTATTTTGGTCTCTAAAACATATTTATACCATTTTTCTTTTATCTTTTCAACCGTACTTTCTCTTTCTCTTTCCTTTGATCTTTCTTACTAACATCAAAATCATGATCAATATTAACATTATCTTCTTCTCCGCCAATTTCTTTTCTCTCAATCGATGGTTGGCACATTGGTAGCATGGATTTGCGCTTGGTAGGGAGGTTTACAGATCGATCCCTCACAACCGCGACTAGGAAAGATTTAAATATCATAATCATTGGACTCGTCTCGAATCCGGATCAGTCGGCTCAATGTGGTTTGAAAACCGGATAAAAAACCAAAAAGAATGTATACCAAAGTGAATTTTCATATGAGATAAATGCTTTTTAAAACAAATAAAAAACTAAGATTTGGGAAGAAAAGCTGTCCAAAAAGGGAAAAAAATCACCGTTTTCTCTCAAATTGTAAATTTTGTTAGTGAGTGACGACACAAATTGTTTAGATTATTTGTAGAAATAACGAAATAAAATTATCTTAAATACAAAAGTAATTAGATGAAAATTTCCAATTTTTATATTTACTCAAAATGAATTATTAAGATTCACACTTACAAAATAAAAGCTTAATACATTTGTGGCCGCTTACATTTATCCGTTTTTTTCACGTAGCCTCCTCAACTTAAAGGACAACCTATTAGCCGTCTGAACTTATAATTATTTTTTGCTTGGCTTTCTGAACTTGTAATTTTTTTTCATTTGCCCCTCCTTAACTTGTAATGTGATCCACTTTCCCCATTTATGCTGATGTGGCATGAATTTTTTATTTTCACTTATATTATGCCATGTCAGCATGAAGAGGTAAAATAAGTCATATTTGACAAGTTGAGGGGCTAAATGGAAAAAAAATACAAGTTTATGTGGCTAATAGGTTGTCCCTTAAGTTGAGGGTTAAGTGAAAAATTAAGCAAGTTCAGAGGTTGTTTATGTATTAAACCAGAATAAAATAAATTAATTATAAAACTCTCTTCTTTTGAACTTATTTATACTTAATTTTAAATCATTTTAATTCAATAATTTCATTAAAAATGTGCACTTCAATTTAATTAATATAGTTTTTTTTTAGTCATAAATAATATGTTGGAGTATCATTTTAAGACCAGAAATTCAATCATGGCCTTATAAAAAACCATATAGTCAGAAACACAAAAACTTTTACATGTTGTGTTTCGCTTTTATGTATATTAAAAAAAAAAAAAAAAGAGAGAAATGAATATGGAAATTAAGAGGAATGATTATTATATCTAATATTTGTGGAAAAGTAACAAGTACACAAATAATTGTTCAATGGCGTTGACAAATTAACCCCTTCTGTACACAGTAGTTTTCACATTGAGGCTATTTTAAGCAACAACTTGACTTTTGCTCTTTATATGAGTTGCTAAACTTAAACATTGTTCCTCTATATAGAAAGAGTAGATAAATAAAATAAGAGCATAGGTGGCTAAAATTTCAAATTTGTCTAAATAGGAAAGTTTTCTGTACATGATCATAAAATAATAACTAATGAGTTGGAAACACAATCACAACATCTTAAAAATTATTATAATTTTCTTTTTCATATAATAAAATATGAAATATGGAATTATATATAGAATTATATTTTAGTTATTAGTTACTTCTGAGTAACCAATAAGAGTTGGTTCAAGTGGTAAGGTAAACTATCTTCTGCTTAAAAGGTTTGCAATTCGAATATCTATTTCGTCAAAGTTTAACTCTTACTGATAGACAATCTGTAATTTTCATTGTAAAAACCCTCATCAAGGTCTGTGATTTGTCCTGATTTTGCGAGTGCATAAATCTACCTTTACCTAAACATTTTGTTACCAAAAAAATGTTAATTTTAAATCTCTTAAATTACGTCGAGAGTTTACGCGTGATAAAGGAAAAAATATAAAATTTACCATTTTTGTGCATTTAATTTTTTCGGCATATATGATTATGCTCTTCAAATTTTATTGTTTAAAAGATTAAAGTACTATATATTGAGAATAATCATCGCATGCGAAGCGAGTTGATGAGTAGAGAGATTTCCATGCATACCTCCTTTCATGCACAATAGTATAACTATAGAAATTTTAGGCCATTGTCAAGATATATCCTCGCTTGTAGCCCTAACAATTTCTCAAACAACTAGATGTGAGTCTGAAGTAATATTATCATGACACATTACGTTTGTTGTCTCCATTATGACTTGTCGTTCAGTGTGAATATATAATTGATATAAAAGTACCTAATAGACCTCCATCAATTATAAGCATCACCAGAAGACTCTCGAATAACGAATCTAAAGCACTATGCTTATTAGTTGACATAATTCTTGTTGCAAATGCATCATCAAAGGGGACATCCACCTTAATCGCTTTTGATTAATACGAAATAGTTCCTTTCTGTCATATACCACCCTCAATATGAGCCTCATCATCTTAAGAACCTCGTGAATGTATGCCATATTCATTAATTAGATGGGTACTTCTCAGAGGAAAATTCCTAAAAGCTTAATTCTTTCAAAATGATGAAATTGGATATATGACAATAAAAGTTCTAATAATTTTTTCTCATTCATATGCTTGAACCACTCAATAGACACACCATAGAAGGTCGAGCATCACATTCTACCAATCAATATAGTTGTCAAGATTCAAGCTTTTGATCGTTAGTGCGGCTCTAATATTTATCAAGGAACCGATTTAGCTAAAAATTTAAGTTGATTGATTATTCGGATCTAAGTATATAACACATGCCTTTATATCATAAGATAAAACTACTGAACTAAATTGAAGTGCATTCCCTAAAAGAAAGTTTAGTGAATTGAATTAAACTGAAATCAATTAATGATAATAAAGTCTAATGAACGAGATTATTGAAGTCTGACACTTCAACAACTTGTGTTAAAAAAAAATCTAATATTATATAAAAATATTTCTTAACAAAGTAAAAAATGATTGAGTTGTCCATTTGTTATTTCTGTAAGCAATTTATGTGTTTGAAAAATCTTCAAAGTTGGTAGAAAACTTTTTAATTTTCATGGGAGAAATATATGCACACATTATATACGTAATCAAAGATGGATTAAGGTTGAGATAAGCGGTAAGCCAATATATCATACATATATATTCTTGTAAAAGTCAAAATTAACTCTCTCATCATCATCAAACTAAACAAAGTTTGAATGGAGTTAATTATTAATATTATTTAAGACTGAACTGATTTTTAATCAAATATTGCATAAGTTGCATTAAAATATTCTCATTTTCACCAAAAAAAAAACTTAAAGTATTGTCATTGAACGTGGGTGATGAAGTAATGGTTCATAAAGAATAAAAACAAAGATTAAGAAAAAGGTGGTTAAATAACTACACATATTTTATTTTATGAAATATTAATAATTAGTATTTTGTGCAGTCATTCCATACAAGTCCAACATATATATAGTTGCCGTATATCTTGCTTAGCGTTTTTTAACTTTAATTCAAAGTTTCATTAAGAAAAATAAAATTAATTCAAAGCTTCATTGAAAAAGTCAACATATCGAACGATCATCAGCCACTCATTTTCCTCATCATAATAAACATAACTTTGCCTGTTGACCTTATCAATTCACTTGCATTTGAATTTGATAGCGGATCCAAGTATTTTAAGTTCAGTTCAGTTCAGCAACATTCAGTTCAGTTCATTTCAATTTTTAGTAGCATTTAATTTAGTTCATTTCAGTAATATTCAGTTCAGTTCAGTTCAGCAACATTCAATCGAGTACAGGTTAATAAATTACTAATAAATATTTATTATTTATATATAATACGTTAATATTTATTATAATTTTAACTAGTTGATCCAATTTGTTTGTAAAAGTTGCTGGATGTAACTATTATTACTTACAAATTAGCACTAGGAGAAAATTAGCATCAATTAAATAAATTCAAAAATCTTATATATAATATGAGGAGCAAATTAGCATCAATTAAAAAAAACTTCAAAAATCTTGTAAAAGAAATTAAAAATAGCAAACTAGGAGCAAATTCAAAAATTCACTAGGATCCATGATCTCATTAACTAGAAATTAAAATTAGCAAATTTAAAATAGCATCATCTCATTCTATTTTTCTAATCATCTTCTTCCATAGAATCCATAATCTCATCATTTTGTTCAGCTTCATCATCATTATCGTCATCATCAAAAATTCAACTTCATTAAAAATTAAATAAAATTTGTTTATATCATACCGTAATTGAAATGAAGACTTTCACTAGAAAATCATGCACATGGTGAAATAGGTTTTTAATTTAATATTGGTAAAAGTTTTGAACCTTAAACCTAATTCAGAATATTTTATAAATTTTTAATTTTTTTAATCACACTCTCCGTATTTATTTTTCAGTTTTAGCAAAATTCAGTTCAGTTCAGTTCGGTTCAGAAACATTCAGTTCAGTTCAGTTCAGTTCAGCATAGTTCAGTTTAGTTCAGTTCAGGTTTTTTCAGTTCAAAAGAACGGAGCGTTACTTCCCTCAAAATCATCATTCGAGATTTCTGCTTAGGATTTTAAAATTAAAAACAGAAAATACTATAGCATAAAGAAATTTGGAAATCAAAATCATCATTCGTTATTTCTGTTTAGGACATTTGTAATATGGATTTGGAATTTAAGGCGATAGAAGACGAAGAAATGGAGGATTTTGTTAAAAATTAATATAAGAAGCTTCGTTTGATTTTAATTATTTGTTTAAATATTTAACTCAATCGGTTTTTAACGTGATGATATAGCCTTTGTGAATATTCCAGTGATCCGGGGCAGCTTTTATTAATTTGTTGATTAAGTTCAACAAGTAGTAGAATTCACTTATATTGCGTAATTAATTAAATTAAGAGTAAAGTTTTTTAAAAAAATTATGTGGTTACAAAATTTATCAAATAAGTGACTGAAATTTGTTTTGTGACTCGAAAGTGATAGCGATTTTTCTTTTTTCACAATGAGTGATCTTTTTCAAGAATTGGTGTCGTCGTAAGAAACTTTAATTCTTTTTTTTTTAAGTTTAAGGTATGTTGTTTGATGAAGAGAGACAAAGTGAATATTTAGAGAGAAAATTTGAAAATGTTAATTCTGACAAATAATAAAATATATATATATATATATATATAATAAATTATGTACAAATGACTTTAATTTTTCATATTTTTTAATTTAAAACAACTGACAATCATTCTATTTAATTAAATAAAAAAGTTACTCTTTTAACAAACTGAAAAGAATTCACGTCATGACATAAATAATTTTTTTTTTTTTTGAGAAAAACAAAGATGATATAAAGCCGAAAGTGCGAAGATATTATTAGAAATTAAGTGTCATGCGATAGCAGGGCAATCTTTTATAAAATACAACGGAGAATTTAAATCCCTAGCCCAAGTAGCTATAGTATGAGCTACCAAATTACCATCCCATCTAATAAAACTAAAAGAACATGTAGAAAACGTTGTGCTAAGATTAACTACATCATAATAAATATCGAAGAGGGAGGAAGCTGGGTAAGAGCTGAAATTTAAAGCATTAGTGATAATCTTTGCATCCGATTCAATAATGATAGAGTCAAAAGAGCAATCTTTTGAGAAGACTATACCTGACCAAATGGCTTGTATTTCCGCTGTATTTACAGATAAACAAGGATCCAAATGAATATATGTGGAAGTTAAAACTTGACCTATAGAATCCCTTATGATTATACTGACCCTGCAAATAAGGCAATTGTCCCCATATGATTTCGCAATTTACTTTTGCAACAACCGACGGGAGGAGGACACCAAATTTTTTAAGATAAATGTGAGAATCATTAGAGGAAGAGTGAGGATGGATAGTTCTAGCTTTGGTTGGGCACATAGCTTGCCGAAAGTCTGATAAAAACATATGCACTTTCTCTAAAATTAAAGAGGGATCAAACCAATTGATGGAGCTTTTTATTTCTTTTGAATCAAATCCACCATGCAAGCACCACTATTTCTTCAAGAATTTTCAATGGAAAAAACCTTGATGCAGTGCATAAATAAACCATTCAGAAATGTCAGAGACGAGGAACTTGTTGGGTCGGAGTGGAAAACGAACATTTTCTATTAGATAATAACGTAAATCTTTTCACTAAATAATTAAATGTATATATAATTTAAACACGTGATTGGTGAGATGATCAATTTGTAGTATATAGAAATTCACAATTCAATGTGGTGATTCTGAAAGACCGTACAACAACAAAATGGCATGTGAAACCAAAACTAAAAGTTACGATTCTTTCTGACGTATATTTTTGGAATTATTAATTTATTATCTGAATTTCGACAAACTTTGGTTGCCTTATGGCTGATTGCTGCAGCTTATTGAAAGGATTGTGGTCTCACAAAAAATATTTAATTATAATTTGGGATAGAATGAAAATAAAATCAACAATTTATGATATTTAAGAGTCAGTTTCTTTTAATGTTATAACTATATAATTATTTATATGTATACATTAATAATATTTACAAATTAGACTAATTTACTTAAGATTTATTGTTTCATTATTGCCCAAAATTAACTCAGTTCTCATTATTTATAAAATAATATTTAATATCATCATTTGCAGTTTTTTTAACAATGACAAAATTGAGAAAAAAAGTATAATTTAATAAAAATGACTTATATTACAAAATTTATCTCTATTATGAATTTTATAGAATAGAGGAACTAGGTATTGACATACAGTATACTATAAATTCCTTTAAATTTTTTTAAAAGTTGTGCAATTATACTTACATTAAATAGCAAAAAAAAACTTTATGCTCCTGATGTAATTCGAACTCATGACCTCCATGATCATAAATAGAGTGTTTAACCCTTTAAATTTGATGTTGAATAAGCAACAAATACGACATCTAAAAGTTTCAAGTAACCAAAACTGAAATAATTGGCCAAAAATATAGACTCATGTTACTAATCCTTTTAGTGAAAAAAATTTGTGTTTACCAATAGAAATATATTTCTCGTTATTTTATTTTTATAATTTGGAAGGATGTTTAAGTCAAAATACGTAAAACAATCTTCCATAAAAGAAATTTTTTTTTTTTGTAAAACAATGATCTTTCATTTTTATAATGCGTTTGAACAAAAAATTGGATGATTTTCATATTTCATCGTGAATTTAATCGTTTTTAGTGTCCGAATTCAATAATCCACACATGCATGGTGGAAAATTATTTGTATGCCTTTATTCAAGTTCACACAAAAATTTTAAAAAATAAATAAAAGGTAAGGTAAACATAAAGGATATTCCAAATTAGGTTGGCATCTCCGAACAACTAAGCGCGGAGACGAAATGAAACTTAAGATGACTATAATTTATATAATATAGTGGTCACTTAATATTATAGGAAATTGTAAAGTTGGACCAAATATGCGCCACAAGTATGTGTGATCAGTTGCTAATTGGATGACGAATTTCGTAAAAAGTTGTTATTTGACTCTTTGTAAGTGTGATGTAGCTTTTAAAGGCTTCTAAAATCTTCTTTATGGTTTCATGAGCATCCCAAGTTTGGCTGTAGACTTGTTTTCTTTTGTTTCGTATTCTTTTTTTCCTTTCCATGTCTTGCCTCTTTGCAGGCACAAAAAGAATAAGGAGATCGTATTATATAATCATCAATAATAAGCTTTTATGTTAATCTTGAACACTTAAGTCATATTCTTTTTTATCCCTTATCAGTAATTAATTTCAGTTCAATTTAATAGCATCCAATTCAGTTCAATAACATTAGTTTAGTTTAATGCAATTTATTAAATTTCAAGCATAAAAAATAGGCCACCGTAATCTATTTAAATAATAATCCATTCATTGAAAAGCAGTATATCTGGATATAAGAAGTTGAGAAATTATAATCAAGAACAGTGAAGATTGAATCTTACATCTTAAACATTATAAACCGAGATCTAAGCAAAACAATCAATTTAATTGTATTAATACAAGTAGACAAAACAATCCTTTTTATGTTTATTGTGCGTGATGATTCCTCAAGATGAATTTTAGTTAATCAATTTTATTGTCCTTCCTAAAAATAATTGTTGTCCAGAAATTCAAGACATGGGGAAAATTATGTACATGCCTAATTTCAAGTTCACACACTAAACACCAAAATTAAAAATGACTAGACAATATATATAATTGATGGTTAATCAGAAATACTCTATTATGCAAAATTGTAATCTTAGACCAAATAGGCACCACACAAGTGTGTGTGACCACAATCATTGAATGATTTTCTTTTTCTCTTAATTATTTTCTTAGTGAACTCTTCGATTTGTGGTTGAATTTTTAGGTATTTCAATTATTCTTATCTCTAATTTCTTTGCATTTATTACTATACCATGTGTAAACTCAAGTCGACATATATAAAAGGAATATCATATATTGTAATTTGTTTTCCCTTAAAGTAATTACTACTATTTAGTAAACTAAAAATTAAAATTCAAATTTAAAAATAAAATATATAGTAGTAATACTTCCAATTTTCTCGGACCATTGCTTATGACTTCCAAGATAAAAGGATGATATTTCAACCTCCACTTTGCAGAATTCATCCCCATTGATAGTGAAATTTTAGCAATTAGCACCAAACGGACACAGAATTCCTCGATAATGTATTCAAAATGTTACAAAAGTTTAATTTGTCCTTGTGACATCACCTAATAATTTGATTTTGTCTCGATAGAGTCACTATAAGCGTCTTTTGACCATATTCTCAGAAGAAATTGATTAGTGATTTAGCATCTAATCACAAATATCAACAACATATGGCACATAATTTTATTTTTTTATAATGATTTAACACATTGTTACAAATGAAGATCACATGGTTGCTCAAGTCTCCTCGATGCACTTAATATTAAGAATTCTATTTGGTTCTGTTAAACCATCTAGGAGCTCAAAATCCGACTTATTCCTAATTAATTCATGATTCCCCTACCACCAAATTACTAGCACTAAACGGTTTTTACTATATTAATTTAACCTAATTAAAAACTTAACCTAGTTCAAGTTACATATTTCAAGTTTTTCAAGCACGTAAAAAGTTTGAAATTTTTTTAAAAAAATTTTAATTGTTGATTCTTTTTGACGAAAAAAACAAATTTTAATTGTTGATTCTAAATCTCTAAAATAAATTAACTTTCTACTTTTAAAACTTTTTTTTTTTAAAAGACTACTTTTAAAACCTTAAGACGATTCTTATATGGTTAAAAGGAAAATCATGACATTTTAAGTTTACAAAGTAATTGAGAAACTGTACAACTTTTAGAATAAAATTCAATACTTTTTTGACAATATTTTGGGAGTTGATGATATACTAAGCCTATTAGATGTGTAGCAACTAAGGTTCGTTTGACAAAAGGTGTAATGTCATCTAAGTTTAAGATTTCGAGTTTAAGATTTCGAGTTAGAATTTTAGTGCACACATAAAACTTTAATTTGGAGAGAGTGTGTATAAAAAATATTTACAATTCTCGAACCAAATAATTAGGCCTTGAGCTTTAATCACTTTCAATACTTATCATTATTTGTTGAAGCCTAATTAGTTTGTATATGAATATTATATTTAGTCTCTATAGTAATAGTTGTATTGTTTTATATTTGGCCTATTTAGACATGTATTCTAGTTTTGGTAGGAAAGGTTTTCCTAGTTTGTGTAGGACTCTTTGTAACCTATATATACGTACATTGTGAATGAGAATTGAGAGGCTGAATTTACCGCATAAATTTAACATGGTATCAGAGCCAGGTTTAAGATCCTAAATACCTAGCTTCCGCTAATTCGATGTGGCCTCCCAAAGGAAGAAGAAGAAGAAGAAAAATCTTTTCTTAGTTGTTTGGAGAGAGTGTGTATAAAAAATATTTACAATTCTCGAACCAAATAATTAGGCCTTGAGCTTTAATCACTTTCAATACTTATCATTATTTGTTGAAGCCTAATTAGTTTGTATATGAATATTATATTTAGTCTCTATAGTAATAGTTGTATTGTTTTATATTTGGCCTATTTAGGCATGTATTCTAGTTTTGGTAGGAAAGGTTTTCCTAGTTTGTGTAGGACTCTTTGTAACCTATATATACGTACATTGTGAATGAGAATTGAGAGGCTGAATTTACCGCATAAATTTAACATGGTATCAGAGCCAGGTTTAAGATCCTAAATACCTAGCTTCCGCTAATTCGATGTGGCCTCCCAAAGGAAGAAGAAGAAGAAGAAAAATCTTTTCTTAGTTGTTTGATCCGAACCCCAAACCCTAATTCTCTTCCCTTTGTATTTTTTTGAAACCTCCATAAAATGTTATGAGAGACTATTGGATCGAAAACCTTCGTGAGAGTTCATGAGGGGCAGAATTGAACTAAACAACTTTGTGAGGTGAGTTTAGTTGGAAGAAAAGCCTTTTTACAAGTGTTTGTGAATGGCTATTGGATTGGAAACCTTCGTGAGTGTTCATGAGGGTGGAATTGAACTAAACACTTTTACAAGAATTGTGAGGTGCGATTAGTTGGAAAAGACCCTTTTACAAGAGTTTGTGAATGGGCAATTGAACCGGAAACCTTTGCAATAGTTTTTGTGAAGGATGAACATATTGTGTCAAGATCATAATGAAGAAGAAATTTTTTTTTTTATATGATTGACAACATGATTTGTTGAAATTTGAAATTTTATTCTGTATCGTCCAAGTCGGACGTTCGGGATCCTCACCTCCGACTTGAGGGAGGGTATTGAGATATTGATGATATTATGTGAATGATATCATGTGATGCTAGGAGTCTAGCATTGTGAGACACAAATATGGAACAGAAAAGATTCAAGACAGTTTACCGAGAAGAAAGGAGCAAAGGAAGTTTATTGAAGATAAGTATTATTTTTCGAGAATACAATTTGAATTTTTGAAGCGCAAGTTGGACATTTGTGATTTGCATGCTCCAACTTGAGGGAGGGTGTTGAAGCCTAATTAGTTTGTATATGAATATTATATTTAGTCTCTATAGTAATAGTTGTATTGTTTTATATTTGGCCTATTTAGGCATGTATTCTAGTTTTGGTAGGAAAGGTTTTCCTAGTTTGTGTAGGACTCTTTGTAACCTATATATACGTACATTGTGAATGAGAATTGAGAGGCTGAATTTACCGCATAAATTTAACATTATTTCAATTCATCAATTTTCAATCCAATAATTTTCAATCATAATATAAAGACTTTAATCATAATAAAATAAACTTATGTTGCCTTTTTTTTTTCTTAGAAATAAAAATTAATCAAATTATAATTTGGATGGTAATTAGGAGATTGATAATAGCCAAAAGTCAATGATGCATTAGCTTGGGAAATCGGAAATGTACGAAATTATTTGGAGAGTTGAATATATAAATCAAGAGCATCACTTTCACAAGATATTGTGCTTCAGAAAAATCAAGAAATGAAGAAAAAAAAATAAAAAACTTTCCTTTCCCTTTCAAATTTCCGTTATTATATAAAAGAGATTACGTGCATGAAAATTACAACTACTCTCTTTTGGCTATCCGTACCGTACGCACACGTACCTAATCACATAATCATGGATTTGAAAAACTGATTTTAATATATTCTTGAAAAAAGAACCTTGGCTTCCATTTCTTAATTTGCATCTTGTTTGAAATTATATGTACTTTCATTATCACTAAACAATTAGCTATTTTGTGTATGTACTTGGGTCTCATTTGATTAGCATTATCTGACAAGATATATGTGCATGTCATATAAAAAAATTATACCAATTTTTAATCCTTAATTAGAAAATAAAAAGCATACAAATTAATTGTGTGTAAAACAATAAAACTCAATTCATCATCCAGTAATCAAATTTTAATAAACATTTAAACCAACAAGATAGAACCATAAAGAATTGAAGTCATCATCAATATTTTAACTTCAGTTATCAAATAATCAGTAGAAGAAATTGTACTACCTATCAATTTAAGAAATTTCGAACCTTGAAAACATACCGATTTTATATAAAAATTGGCCAATATAGCGCGTTTGTCTTTAGAGAATTTGAGGATTGGAATTGAGAATATAGAATATAGGGTTTAACTTTGAAAGGGTTATTATGTCGGGTAAGTATGATAACTAATTAATATTTGATTTGAGTTTATTACCCATAAAACAGACACAGTTCTTTTTACATTTGAATGAAACTACGTCGCTTTGTGGGAGGAAGATAAAAAAAAATAAAAAATATACATAAGATAATATCCTTTCTTCTTCTCCAACCTAATTAACCTAACCATTGCAGAAGCTTGTCGACGGCATCCATGGGGGCAAAGCTTTAAATTCAATAAAAATTACATAGGGCTATGAGAATTTCCAGATCTTAGTGGGGGCACGTGCCCCCACTGTAGATTCGTCCTTGGTTGTAGTTCAGTAATTATTGATTTAACTAAAATATTGAGCTAATAATAAAGTTCAATACATCTTTTAATCTTAACTTTACGCAAATGTTTTTTGATTTTGAAGCGTTTACAATACATGTTCATTCCGTCATGTCTTTCCAATTCAAAGAATATAGTTGTCAGGATCCAAATTCCATGACCTTTCAATCTCAGGGACTATGTTGTCGTGTTAATGAATCGATTAAACTAAGAGCTCAAGTTGATAGTTAAGTCTAATAATATCTTTAATATTAATTTTTGACGGACACGTAATACAATAGTTTGTATAAAGAAAATGTTATACGCATGGGTGGTGTGGAATTCTTCTACAAGTGTTTGATACCAAGTCAATTAATTAAGGCTTACCTTTTAGCTTAAATTCTGCTCATTTAATCTATAGTTCAACAAAATTTATTAGACATTCAAAAAAATTCAGTCAATTTGGTCAATTTAGCAAATTTATTTATATTCAGTTCAACCATAAAGAACATGACATAATTGAACTTAATTACAATTAGTTGAGTTCAAAAGACATCTTTATTCGTCAACATGTAATACAGGGAGAAATCTAGAGTGCACCAGAAGTACAATACTTCTTGAAAATAAATATAAAAGTAAATATGCTAGTACATGGTTATTTAGAGTATAATAGAAAAATATGAAACTTTATGGATGTAGGTATAATGGAATTTGGTGCTTTTACTAGAACCCATTTCATTACGAACAAAATTTTGTTGGCAATGTCTCATCTAGAGTTGTTAATATATGTCATGATGTGACAAATTAACCCGCAAATTAAACAAATTAGGGTGAGCTTTGTAGATTGTAGAAATGAGGTCATGCTAAATGAGATTCCATATTAGAATTAAAAAAAAAAAAGAGAGAAAGAAGAAGAAGAAGAAGAAGAAGAAGAAGAAGAAGAAGAAGAAGAAGAAATAAAATTAAATTAATTAGATGTGTTTTTGTAGTTTATCTTAAGTTTCTTTTAACATTTTAGCCTCTTTCACTCATTATGTTAGGATCGCTGCAGGAAAAATGTACTTAAGTAGTGTCTCTCTATAAAATTTAAATATTTTTATGAAAAGTTACATACTTGAGATGACTAAGAAAAAAAGTATCAAACTTAAAAATGGGAGGAATTAAGCCGGTGAAAATCGACCCCAACTATGACTCAACAAAACCCTCCTTCCATTTATATAATCTTTTTCTTTTTTGGTTTAACCTTTAACATACAGTTCATGGACTTATATGACGGACACACACACAAAAGAAAAAAGAAAAAAAAGAATTCCATGACTATATTAGACTATACAAGAGTGGCCTGGGATGGGATCATTCCGGAACCGGGCCTTAACCGCTGGGCAAAGGCACTTCAGATCATCTTTGGCTTGTTTCATATTTTAGGCCCCATAATATTTTTAAAAATAAGTCTCGGGAATTATAAACCCCATTGCCTATAATTTCCTTCACATATTTTTATTTTTCTAGTTTATTTATGCCTATTTCAAGTTTAAATTATCTTTCTCAATTACTTGCTATTTTTTTAAATTAAATTGATAATTTTATTTTTGCAGGACTGTAATTTTTGTTTTGATCATTTTAGAGACATAGCTTATAGACTTAATTAATTGCACAGACATTGCAATGAATTTTGGAAGTGTCAAAGGAGAATTTATTTAGATTTTAAAGATTAGTTGTGTGAAAAAATTAAAATTCAAACGAGAAATCTCATATTCATTCGTAGTTATAATATGGTGATAGAGGTTTAGAGCTTTTGGATAGGTTTTTTATAGTGGGTATGATGTGTCGGGCTTTTTGTGTTTTATGAGCTGAGCTCTTGAAAACACTCTCATAATCAAGTTAGTGAAGTTCTAAAGAGAGAGTAAAATGACAAAGTAAAGAGAGAATGTAACTTTCTAACTATTGTCATCATGTAATGTGGTGGAAAGATATTCATAGTTGGAGTGTACTTGCCAGTTGTTCTTTAGCAGAAAATATCTGTAATGATCGAACGACATGCTCGAAGAACTCTATTAGTCGTGTTGTCAAAAGTGTTGATATCGGTCTCGCGTCCTTTAAACATATATGAAGAGATAATTGTGCCCGATATAGTCAAACTCCTACTTTAAATGACGAGCCAAATATATCTCTACAATGGATCTGTTGGACTTGGACCGAAATTTCTTATTCCTCATCATATTTTATCCTTTGATTATTGAGTTTATTCAAATGATTTCGATATTAATGTGCAAAAATATATGATAGGGTTAGCTTTTCCCGTACTAAATGCAAAATGAAGTCAAGTTTATAGCTATGAATGAGACAAATAAACAACCGATTAAGACGGGGGCAAAGATGCTGCGTTTTATTCAAGAACGGGCAAAGATTTTCGCGTTTTATCCAAGAAACCCTTTTCCTTAAACCAAATCTTAAGTAGTTAGTTAAACAGTAATTAATCACTAATTAACTCTTGCCGTCATAATTTTCATTTCACTTCTTCACCATCTTCATCACCATCATCATCTTCCCAAAATGGAACTCTAAATGCTGCATTTGACCTAAATCCGTAATTGAAAATCCATCGACATGATGAAACAACTTCACAAACAAACAAGCGTGAATCACCGGCGCGACGAGGAGAATCCAAATTCATACTCACCAAAATCCCTAAAACACCCTCGATCTTTCCCCAGATCCATTCACTACATCTTGAAAGAACAACGTCTTCTCTTCATCTTCGTCGGTATCCTCATCGGCTCCACCTTCTTCGTATTCCAGCCGACTCTCTCCCGCCTCACTCCTCCCGATCCTCAACACTCCCTCTCTTCAATCTCCACTCGTTCCGCCTTCGACACGTCATCATCATCATCATCCTCGTTCGCGTCATCGTTTTTCCCCAAGCATTCGTTTGCTTCTCGAGTACCGGCGGCTGTTGGTCGCCGTAGGTTGCGGATTGTTGTGACAGGTGGCGCGGGATTCGTCGGAAGTCATTTGGTTGATAAGTTGATTGCCCGCGGCGATGAGGTTATTGTGATTGATAATTTTTTTACTGGTAGGAAGGAGAATTTGGTGCATTTGTTTGGGAATCCCAGATTTGAGCTGATTAGGCATGATGTTGTCGAGCCGATACTGTTGGAAGTCGATCAGATCTATCATTTGGCTTGTCCGGCTTCTCCCGTTCATTATAAGTATAATCCGGTCAAGACTATCATATCCTTTTATTTGTGTTGTCATCTTTTTAATGCAGTTCGTGTCGTTTTAATGTAGATTGATTTGAATTGTTGTTTATGTGGATCCTTGACTGTGAATTGTTCTTTACAAGACGAATGTGATGGGTACGCTTAACATGTTGGGTTTGGCCAAGAGAGTAGGGGCTAGATTTTTGCTTACTAGTACTAGTGAAGTGTACGGGGATCCGCTTGAGCATCCGCAGAAGGAGACGTATTGGGGGCATGTTAATCCGATAGGTTAGCTGCTGATAATTTATTATTTGTATGCTACGGTGAAAGTATTTTTTGATAATAATTAGTAGTTACTGATAACTATATTTTCGTCTGAACTTGTTAGGGGAGAGGAGCTGCTATGATGAAGGGAAAAGGACTGCAGAAACCTTAACTATGGATTACCACAGAGGTGATGATGTTGAGGTAAATGGATTTTATTACCAAGTGTGTTTAATTGTGACTTGTGATCATGCTCAAAGTTATAAATGCTGTGCCCGGTCTTTTTGCTTGTTTATCTTTTACTATATATTAGATGATCCACTTTGTAAATAATTCAATGCGAAGGCAGCACTGCACCTTCCCTGGGTTTCTCTTGTGCATGAAACATACGAGAACTGTATTTAGTCAATGGATATGATTTATGGGCTTATATGACTTGTGCTCATCTCAAGTGCCCATTCTTAAGGTGGCTCGATTGTTTAGTTCTAAGTTTGAAACTCCTGGGCTATATAACATGCTAATGAAATGACTTGGAAAACCTAAGATTTGTGTTTAGCTATTACCTCAATGAATAATTCTAAGGACTATAAAGGCTGAAGAACTACCCTATTCTGCACGAGTGAAAGTATTGGTTGCGCAATCTATCGTAAGAAACAAGGATTACAATAATTTTGTAAAGTCATAATGCGTTTTGCAAGAGTTTTATTGTGCGGCTGCAAAATTAAGTGAGGGCCTAATACTGTAACATATACATTTGAGCATTAAATATTTCAAATTATTCATTCCCTCTCACACTTCTCTATTTTTGGTGACACATAGAGCGCCTCAACTATTAATTTCCATTCACCTGGGCAGCTTTTTTTTGGAATTCTAACTTGATAGTTGTAATGAATGCAATTTGAAATACTGAAAGCGTGTGAAAAGTAAAACGATCATAGGTTGAGAAAAGCAAACAGATTATGCAAGTGTATAAAAGTGTAAGTTTGGTGTATAATGGGTTGAGAAAACAATTTAATCAAAATATAAAGTCAGTTGCCTGTTAATTTATTTTGTTTAGATAGAATGAAACATTGATTTAGTATATGCTAGTTTTTAAGGTAGAAATTTATATATCTACAATGGAATTCTTCTCCTGCTTACTCCCATAAAGTTTCAGCATGTCTGCTTATGATATTGATCTTGCGTATTCCTTTCTGGGGTCAGGACTGGGGGTGAAACATTATTTTCCTAGCTCATCCTCATGACTTTTCATCATTTGGAGAAAGATTATCAGTTCACTTTTGTTACGCATTATGAACAAAATAGATTTCATATTACGTTTGGGTGTGAATTGGTTGTTGCGGTCAATTCCAAAATTATTATAATTAAAGATCTTAGACTGATCTGTGTTGAACTTATTTGTTTGGAGGAACAATCAATTTTGTTTCCTTTTTCTTTTAGTATATGTACCATTTTCATGATAAACTGTTGTTCACTGCATCTTTGTTTTTACTATCGTTAGGATATAGTTTTGGATTCCAAATAAAAGGTAATTGCAACTAAAAATCAATAGTAATAATCTGAGATATATTCGGTCATTACACATGTTTATTACTTTAGTATTTCATTGTATATTCTCCACCAAAAGCAAACCGTGGTGGACATTATGCAAAATAGCAACCTTTAACTTGCATTTGACGTGCTACTCTGGAAAATTACTACCCTTTGAGATCACAATATCGTTGAATCTTCAATGTGAAAGATTAGTGTGAACTTTGGGATTTGAGAGACTGGCTGAACTGAGCCTTCTAGGAAATAGAAGTTATAGAAATGGACACGAAGGAACAGTTATGAAGGGTCATAAGCTGATTTTTCCTGTAGAATGACACTAGAAAAGATTAGCATTTAAGCAAATCAAGTAATTATACAATTGTTTAGTGGAACCAAAGTATTGAAATAAGCTGTATTCTGTTGTTTGGCATCAAACTGTATGCTCGCTCTGATATTTTTAGGTTCATCAAAGCCATGAAGTAAATTGGTCATCTTGTGAAAGGTGAAGAATTAAAATATTTCGTACTTATTTTTTCTTCATCATTTATGATACTATAAGTTACCATACATATTCAGACCAAGTAGATTGTTTCTATTACATTTGCTTCAAATAAGTCTTTCTTAGTTATCATATTTGATAAGGTTGTTTGGAGTAACATAATGCCATTTGGGCTTATCCCTACTGTATGTAGTCTGGTGGGATTGGAACTGCTTTCAATTTATTGCACATGGAAATAAGAACAAATGAAATGGAGGGAGATGAACATGATGAGAGAGTAAATACAGAGGTCAATTGAATTTTCTCCTTTCTTCCCGTTTTGGGTTGGGTAGAGGTAACAAAGGATAGTTGGTGGATAATGTGAATCAAGAAAAATGTTACTTAATCTTGTTTCTGTACACAAAGAGATGAATAAGAAATGTTTTGAATTAGAATGAAACTGAAGTAAACTAACATATGCATATAAACTGAGTAATCACATTGTCTGCATGGACCTTGTAAAAATAGTTTAACAGTATTGCCTATGAACTAACAAGAAGTGGTTAGTTGGCCTCTTCAAAGTAATTTTTTTTCCAATATTTAGTTTGCTTTTCAAAGGTTCTCTTCTTTTTCCCCTCACCTTTTGTCATTCTCACTTCATGTACTGTTATTTGAAACTTACGACTCAGAATGGCACAATACTTTTAGCTCTTACTATGAGCAACATAGACAACTAGAGCCTTGTCATTGACTTTTGTTTTCTCTGTGTTTGAGTTCAATCACAAACTATTTTTTCCCATTCTTTTTTCCTCCTGGGAACAATCCAGCTGAGATGTCTACAAAGAGATGTGGAATTGAGAAAGCAAAACACAGTGGGTTGGGGATTGCAAATGCAAATGGTGTGGTTCTATGTGGCATGAAAATTAGTAGGTACAGTAAGGGTTAAGAGGTATATCAAGTTGAATAGTTGCCCTTGAATCATACTTTCGTCTCTCTTTGTTCGGTGACTGACTGGGGATGACTATATTTAGGAATTCAGGGTGAGAGTTCATCTTTTCTTGCTTTCGCGTGACTTCTCAAACAGTAAAAACTGCATATTCTCCTACACTCGCCTCACATGATACTTTCTTGTCCCTTTGTTCTTCCACTGGAGATTATATTTAGGGATTAAAGGTGAGAGTTTATCTTTTGTTCCTTTAACTAGACTTCTCAAACTGAAAAAACTGCATATTCCCTATTCTTCCACTCCCCTATTTCAGGTACCTATATTGTTGACAGAGTTTTTGTATGAAACTAACCCAATAAGTACCTAATAACAGTGTATTTTGCATAGCTATAAAGACGTGTAAAAGCTGGAGTTGTTAGGGTACGCAAGATGAGATGAGTCATGATTTCTTCCTCATGTGCAAGATCATTTCTTGATGAGTAGAATAAAATTGCTGATTATTGACCAGAGATACAATCAATTTCCAAGCATTTTTTCTAAGGTTTATCATCGTGGGCATATTTATCATGTTTTTGAGATCAATTATCAGTACGATACAACTTGTTCATTATACACTTGAAGGGCGTGAATATGGTGAAATTTTCTTTCCTTGTCTCCATCTACTGGTTGCCTTGCCTGCATTTTTGCAACTTCCCTGTTGGTTTAGATTGGAATTATTATTTTTTAACATTTTCGTATCTTCTTGCAGGTGCGAATTGCTCGCATATTTAATACTTATGGGCCTCGTATGTGTTTGGATGATGGTCGTGTTGTCAGTAATTTTGTTGCCCAGGTGCGATTCTCAATTTGATTATTTGGCATTTAGTAGCGTAAAGTAGAAGGTACTTAGCCTGCAGGATGTATAGAAATCCATTTTCTCTGACTACTTAAGAATGGTGCAGGCTATTCGTAAACAACCTTTGACTGTCTATGGTGATGGGAAACAAACCAGGAGCTTTCAATTTGTTTCTGATCTGGTATGTCAGATATCTCCTAGGAATTTTTACTGTAACGTACTTTGTCCTAGACTATCTGGAACTGATTCTTCGTTACCTGCTCCCAGCCTGAGCTTGAACTGAAAATGAGAAAACTGATGGTAGTATTTCCGAATGACAGGTTGATGGACTGGTGGCATTAATGGAAAATGAGCATATCGGGCCCTTCAATCTTGGCAACCCAGGGGAATTCACTATGCTCGAACTTGCTGAGGTTCGTCTCTTTGAATTTATTAATATGATTAGTTTGTAGATAGTCAATATTCCTCTCTTGGTGTTTTCTATCGTGTACAAGAACCAAATGATTAGTTTTAGATACGGAGATTATCTTCTGCATATGAGTTTCGGGTATTTACTGTATACGTCTGGTTGAATCATTCTGAGAATTGATAATATTTTAAAATGTAGGTTGTGAAGGAAACAATTGATTCAAGTGCCACAGTAGAATTTAAACCAAATACTGCTGACGATCCACATCAGAGAAAGCCTGATATCAGCAAAGCGAAACAGCTGCTAAACTGGGAGCCAAAAATTTCATTGAGAGATGGACTTCCCCTTATGGTGAACGACTTCCGGAACCGCATTTTGAACGAAGATGAAGGAAAGGGCTTGAAATGAAATGACTTCCAAAACAAGTATGTATAGTGTGAAGTCTTCGTTATTTTTTACGTTCTCTTTCATAATATCTACGGTCCTCTGAAAATATAGCAACAACGTGCCTACAGCGAATGTATCAATGATTTTCCGAGATTATGTGCTTTAAGGCACAAATTTTTCAAATTCATATTCTTTAATAGCTTTATGTTTTCGATTTTTGGAGAAAATGATAAAAGTAGATTGTATTCTCGCTCCCATGTATCAAGAGAAAATGGACAGCATGAAATATCTTTTGGTCTGTTTCAGATTTCGAGTTATATTTCATGCAGTTTTGAATTTTTTCATAAGGCTCAAGGATGAAAAGCGGTGACCATGTTATACAACTTACCCGGATAATCCTGCCTCAATTTATAAATGACAAGGTTCAATGTGTAAAACTAAAATATTGAGACCCCTATGTATAAGTTTATGAATTCTTAAGAGATCAAATCAATATCCAAATATATTTAGAAAAAAAAAATAAAAAAAAATGACCATAATGTATAAAGACAAGGCTTTGTTCCAAAGCTTATATATTGGGCTCCTGATTTTTATTGTTACACCTTTAAACTTTTTATCATGTGATAAGGTCGAAATTTGATTTTGTTGTTTTTTAGATGTAAATTTACTTCAAATATATCAGATGATAATATTTTACTTTTAATCTTTCTAAGTCCAATTTGATCTCTATTTAAACGGATTAATTTGACCATTTTTGTAGAGTTGTGTTTGACAGTATAAACAAGATGTTTTTACCAATTGGCTTTTAGCCCAATTAGTACACTCACCAATACGTGAGTGGGTTCGAAAACAAGATGTTTTTTTTTATTTTTTAAAAAACAATATAAACAAGATTGTTAATAAACAAAAGGTAAAAAGTACTATTTTATCAACTCTAAACTTGTGCATTTGACCACCGACCTTTTATTTGGTCGCATTTGGCCGCTCACCTTTACAATTTAGTTATATATGACCATTGAATTATCAATTTAGTAAAATTTTATCATTCTTTAATCGAAATTGAAATGGGTTAAAAATGTTAAACATTAAATTTACTCTATTTCAAATAAGAAAATTAATATCAAAATAATATAAATGTAGGAATGTCAATTAACATAATAAATGTGAGATTTCACTAAATTATAAACATGAGTGGCCAAATATGACCGAATAAAAGGTCAGTAGCTAAATGCACAAACTTGAAATAGGTCAGTGGCTAAATAGTGCGTTTTGCCTAAACAAAAGTAATATTGTGCATTTTGATGGATGGTTTTTAATTGTATTCAGGCCCTGATCTTTTCTTAAACTTTAGGATTAAAGTCCTACCGGTATGTTATTAACAACTATACACTTTTTCCGAAAATATTAGGGATAAACATTACCTTATCCCTTCAATCATTAATAGATATGGATATTGAGGCAATGATGAAAGGGTTAAACTTTAGGATGCTTATGACCAAAGGGTTACAAAATTGGTTATGTTTCTTAATGGTTGAGTTCGTATGGCAGTTATTGTCTTAATAGGGGACCATTTATACATTGATTCAAATCAAAATGAACTAAAGTGTTCATCTCACCATTCCCATTGACCTGTCTCATTTAAAACTCATACCATTAAATTTGTTTGGTATTATTTTTCTTCTCTAATGAATTTACTTGATTATTTTCTATTGATTATTGACAAGAAAAACTAATTACATCGTTATATTTGGAATAAAATCATTAAAGATGTAGTCTTGGAACTCTCTCTACACAAGCTTTACTTAGAAAGGCAATATGCCACAATGACAAGCATATATAATTATTTTTGTACTATTTAATTTAGTAAGGAAATAACCATTTTATTGATTTGATTGTTGTGAATTGCAAAGAAGTTGATCAATGATAAAAGAAAAGAAAGAATAAAACCTTTAGTATATGTAGGAAAAAGAAATGGTGTTGAAGTTGGAAATGCTAAAGCAAGAATATAGTGAAAAAGGAGAAAGATATTTTTAGAAGCATCTGATTCTCAAGGATTGACAAGGAAAGTGTCTTTGTGTCTCATCCATTCATAATTAAAAGAATTAAAAAAATTACAATTCTTTTGGTATATATTCCGATTAAATCGGCATAACACCGCACAAAAGCCATTAGAAAACTTTCCATACAATTTCACGGCGTAAAGCATTTTGAGGCATGAACTCCAATATAATAAAACACTAGGGCGAGTTTAGTTCATTTGTTTGTTATTAAAAATTTTGCTGTGGTATTTGATAAAATTGCAATGAATAATATCTGTCATATATTAATATAAAATATATTATTAAATCTTAACTACTTGTTTAAAATTCTAGTTTAGTTGATTTTGTTGATATGATATTAGAGTCAATCCTCATGTACGATGTATGATTTGAAGAAGAATTAGATGAAAGCAAGTGATAATGTATACTGAATTTGGAGCCAATGGCACTGAGATAGAAAGACATGAATAATGAACGACCTTAAAAGATAAGAGTAAACTGAATCTCATATTGAAAATGAAGATAGGAGTAAAGCTTATTAGTAAATTTTTCATCTAGTACTTTATTCATTTATCAACAGCTAGTACTAGTAAAGTTTGAAAACTCAAATTTAATGGAATAAGAAACATAATTTTGTCAAGATCGACTAAATATTAAAACTGAAGTGAAAAGAACCTGTAACAACCTTGAAAATGGAAATCTTACAAGTTTTAGCCTTTATATAATCATGAACAAATTCAGAACCCACTATATATACATATATATTAAAGTATGAATGGATGTGTTCTGATAAAAATATGCAGAAAAATTTACCGTTACATTGTCTTAATGGGAGTGAAAGCCAAAATAGAGTCTGAGCATGAAATTAAATAGAAATCATATATGGACAAATTGATTGGAAGCATGATATAAATTATGCATTTAATCAGTAGGGCACTGCTACCACTTACAGCTGGTGCCTTTTTAATGCTCTGCTAAGTACTTAATTAAATATTTAGCTCATTGTTTTGCTTAAACCTAATTACTAAACTGTAAATTATAATCACACCAACACACTATGTAAATGGAAAAACCCCCCGTGATCTCTAGGCTTGATATATAGAATAATAGAATATAGATATTGCTTCAAGTTGAAGATTTCCAAATTATTCAATTCATATTATATTGACAAAGGCAAATCTAGGGGTCGTGAGTAAGATTGAAAACAAAAATACTATAAGGGATGTGACATTATTTGAGTAGAGGGATCAATAGTACTTATCATATTATCAACAATATAACTTCTCGCTTGATCATTAACTAGTCATCAAATAACACTTTCAATATTATGTTTCATTTATTGGGGATAAAACACTCAAAAAAATTCAATTGAACTATGTTCTCTAGCGGTAAATCCTGAATATGTATATCACTGAATAATTATCAACAATGTTCCTATATTATCTATGTATGTCTTTTTTAGTGAAATCTTTTTTAGTAAAAATAAAGGAGATATTAGGATTGAATTCCTAGCCATGAGTGGTGGAAAACTGAGTAAATATAGAGTCAATTTGACAATATACCATCATGGATAAGCTAACTAATAATTGTTTAGTAAAAACATTTAAAAAAAAAACTCAAAATTATAATATATTTTTTCAAAATAAGTTTTGACAGTTTCTTTCTTCAAAAAATTCAAAAAATTACAAAATATCGTAGCTCTCTCTTTTCTTAAATACTTTTTTCCAGCTTTTGTAAATAATTTTGCGTGTGCCAAACACTTGTCGGCTGGGAAAATTGGTTTTAAGGTCTAAAAAAGCAAAGCCAAACGAGACTCATGAAAAAAGAAATGAAATTTATAATTTTTTTTCATAATCCATATTTATTTAAATGTGGAAAAAAGAGAGTTAGGTATGTAGATGAAGAAGAACAAAGGCAGGAGGCAGTTTCATCTATTAAAAACAATAGGAAAAGGTGGTTGCATCTCATAAAGCTCAGCTTTTAGAGTGTTCTATTCTCTCATCACCAATAGATATCAAATTATTTTAATTGTATCACTTTCTTTTCCATGATACTTATTAATTTTTAAGTTTTGTTTTTATTAAAGCTAGTTTGGTAATTGCATTTTGTTAGTTTAATCAAATATTATATTATTGAAAAATGTGTCTTTATTTAAGTTGGTATGTTGCTCAAAAGAAAATACGATAACTTAAAATTATGGATGTAAATGAATATATAGGATATCTATGAATATATTCTTTCTTTTACTTTCTTTTTATCGTTTGGAATTATTACCTAGCTTGACGGGTGTGCATTTTTAATTTTATTTCCCTCCAATTCACAAATATCCTTAAAATCAATGGTTGGCGCAGTGATAGCATGGGACTGCGCTTGGTAGGAAGGTCTGCGGATCGATCCCCCACAACTACGACTGGAAGGGGTTTAAATATTATAATTCTTGGACCCGCCCTGAATCCGAATTAGTCGGCCTAATGTGGTTCGGAAACCGAATGGAAAACCAAAAAAAAAAATACTCATCTGTACGTCCGTGTCAAGTGTAAGATTTTTATTTGCTGTTTAAATTTTTTAATAATATTCGTATTGTTGCTGTCTCAAAATTGTTATGACAAAAGTATATATATAAAAGATTGTTATGCGTGAGGATCTTATTATACAGGTGTTAAATCAATTATTAGCTAGGTGAATGAATTAATTGAACATTCGAACTAATAGTTAAGGGTAACAATATTTTTTAAGTATTTTAAGATTACGGTTAATACATATTTTGTAATATGGTGTGTTTCAAAATTTTGATTATTGTTTTGAACTTTAAAAAATTATAAATGACCTTTTATTTCTATCCAAAAGTTACAAATAATTCTATTAATATCAGTGACCTGTGACAGTTACCGACATGTTGCGGTTTGTGGTTTTCATTATTCGCCCACCAACTGTTCTCTAGTCTTTATTTCTCATATTGTTATTTGAGCACTAACATGTATTATTTTATAAATGACTATTTATTATTGTCTAAAATCTAAAATTGATTGTATATTATTGCCAGGTTAATCTTAATAACTTGTTAATTTAAAAGTTGATCATATAAAAGGTATACATCATCTAATTTATGACATCATAAATCGGCATATATACAGTTAAACCTCTTTAAAGTAATACTTTTGGGACTGGGAAAAAATATTACTTTATCGAATTTATTGCTTTATCGATTATGAACACTGATGAAGAGACTAGTTCTAAACCGGACAATAACAATAGAATCACCTACGAATGAACAAATTTTTGAGTCGGTAATGAACATTGGTGAAAGACAGATCTTGAACCAGACAATAGCAATGTCATCTCAAGCTTGTCATCAAAGAAAGCAGTTCAAGCAATCAACACTTTGAACAATTACTTGTTACAACACGAGCAAAACATACAAAGAGTTACTTATGCTTTACGTAAGTCAATGATGATGTTAATTTTAGCTTTGGTGGAAAGAAGAAACAAGATATTATATATTCATATTTAAAAAAAAATTGAATTTTGCAACTCATACATATTATATATACGTATCATTCTTGAATTATTACTTTACATATTACTTGGGTCCTTCAGGACTTTCAATTTTTTTATTATCTTATGCTTTTAGCGAGAATATTACTTTACGACATTAGCCCAAATTGGGACCGACGAAATTTATTACTTAAGCGAGGTTATTACTTTATCGAATATTACTTCATCGAGGTTTAACTGTATTGTAATATATATGCCTTCACAGTTTTTGATACCATCAATTTTGAAATTATTAAGAAGACAATTAATGTTGTAAGATAAATTCAGCTAACATGTGCATTAATCCCAATTATTTACCTAAAAGAAATATTATGATAAGATTATATACAAATTAATATCTATATGTTTTCTTTTCAAAAATTAAAAAGTACCTAAGGTTATAATTTTGCATATAGTAATCCATCAATGTAAAAAACTTAAAACTACTTCAAAGTAGAGAATTCGAAAAATTAAGTTGATTAGGATCGCTAATGAAACCTAGTTTTTTATTTTACAACTCATCATTTTAAAATCTCTCTATGTAAACGTTTACTTTTGAAATAAAAAAAAAAAAGAAAGAAATGGCTGGATTCAAAAAATGGGTACTACGAGCCTTATGCCCCACGCATCTGACCAGCTCGTTAAAAAATTAAAATTGCTCAAAATATATGTATTTCTTTAAAACTTCAATTATTTAGATTTATGAAATCTCATAATTACTTTCACGATTTTTTTTTCTATAAATCTCCCTAACTATTGATTTATAGAGTTTTTTTTTAATATATTTTATCCTATAAAGTAATGAATTGGTTTTTTTTTTTTTTTTAAATGAATTTGTTTGTGGGCGTGAGATTTTGAAAAAAATAGTTGAGCAAATCATAAAAATGGAGAGCGTTAAATAAATAGGTATCTTATAGTATTTCGACAAACAAAACAACATTTCTCTCATAACATAAGAATTAGGAATATGAATTTTTCATGTGCTTCTCAAGCTTCAACAGCCGTATGCATGAGCCTCGACCAACCCTCCTCCTCCTCCGCCTCCGCCTCCTCCTCCACTCCATTCGGCGGCCGTTCAATCGACCGCCACAATCCTATCATCCGTGACACGAGAAGAACAACAACAGCAACGACTCCAAGAACATCTCTCTCATTAGCTCCTTGTACTTCTCAACCTCCTCCAATAAATCCCCTACCCTATCGTCTCCTCCAAAAATCTACCAAAGATCACATCAAAATATCAATCTCTAGAAAATCAAATGCTAAAAAGGACAAGAAAATTAAGAGGACGACTGACGATGATGAACGTAAGAAGAAGGAATTTAGTGCTCCCGCGAAGAAAGATGATGTGGTTGTGAAGAAAAATCGGGGAAAAAGAGTCGACGATTTGATAACGCCGCCTGGATCATCGAGATATTTGTTGAGTGAGAAGGATTTGATTGATTATGATCCTGTTTTAGCATTAGTTCCTGTTGTTTCAGGTGCTGCTCAATCGAATACTCGTAATCTCATCCATTGTTCTTCCTCGTCTTCTATGAGTTCTAACGCATCTCTCAGACCTTCGTCTCAGGTGTGTTATTCGACAAACAAAATTGATCCGTTGCTTATTATTTTAAAAACGTAAAAACGACTATGTTATTGTACAAATAAAATTTATCTGTTGTCTATCATTTTAGGACAGAGATAGTACTTTTTTGTGATTAATTTTAGATTAGTTTCAGTTATTTGTTACTGAATATTTTTTATAATTATTTGATGATGATAGTAATTAAAAATGGAATGGAAGGTGCAGGTTGTGGTATTAAAGGTGTCACTGCACTGCAGAGGGTGTGAAGGAAAAGTGAGGAAACATATATCCAGAATGGAAGGTATGTCCTTTTTTTATTTCATTTACATATGTATATTCATAAAAATTTATTAAAGAAATTAAGTTTTTGCGAAAAAGCTTGAATTTCTTCCATTTTATAAATTTAGCCTTAACTTATAAAATCATCTGATGCCTCAAAAAATTCTCTTTGAATTTTTGTTTTGTAGATAAATTTTGGATATGCTAGAAAAAAAAAAAAAGTTGACTTTTATAAAGGACAGAATACAAATTTAATTTTACAGTTATAATTAAAGGAGAGCAAATTTAGCTTCCAGTTCCACCTATACAAACCAGTACAATTTAAAACACATCTTTCTTCAAACCGTATAATTTGGAAGATGATGGGTATTTTTCCTTTTAATAAACGAAAATGCAATTTCAAGTCAATATCGAATGAATGTTTAGAAGGTGGCTAAAACATAAAGTTGAACATGAAATGAAACAGAACATCTCATAAACTTTAAGCTTCAAAATTGGACTATTTCACATGTAAATATTAAATCAGCTCTTCCATAATAACCATATAACTAAATTTGTATCTCATCTTTTTACCAAATAGAGAAATTCGCACATTTGTTTTTTTGTTTCTTTTTCCTTAATTTTATTTATTTATTTATTGAATACTTGTTCCTTGCAAAAAAATATAAGGCACGAGGTTAATTATTTACATATATATATATATGTATGATCAGGTGTAAAATCGTTCAACATAGATTTTGCAGCAAAGAAGGTGACAATAGAAGGAGATGTGACACCACTAGGAGTATTAGCAAGTATATCCAAGGTTAAAAATGCTCAATTTTGGACTCCTCCATCTCTCTCTACCAAATAAAAATAAATTTTCATTTTAATTAGTGTAAATCCTATCCTATCCCTAATCCTAATCTGTCTGTTATGGCCAATTATTATCTGGGTATTTGAGACATATATTTTTTTCTGGGAGTATTAATTTGTTTGACCCATTTTCTAATCTTAAAAACACTCTGATTCTAGTAGAATTGGACTTCCCTATGTCATGTTTAATTAGTACTAGTAGTTTATTTAATTGTTGTGTTAAAATTAAAATTGACAGAATTATTCCCTAGAAGTTGACCCAAGGAATATATTCCAGACATTAAGGCATGCGTTATGGTTAAAAAATGAATAAAAATAAATAAAATTATGTGTAACAGTGAATGCAGAAATTTGAATTCATTTATATGTTGTAGTTGAGTAAAAATTTCAGTTGGAAGCAGCAGTCAGAGAGAAGGCTGTTGCTGTTATTAATACTTTTTTTTCCCAACAGCAGTAGCAGGAACAAAGAAAAGGATGGCCATGTGTTTATACTGTTTTTCTTTCAGTACATTTCTATGATTTTCTTATCCTGCATGCCTTTGTTTTTTCAAAAATTCCTGCATGCGTCTTATATACAAAACTTATTTTTATTGGTTTTTCATCCGGTTTCCGAATCACATTGGACCGACTAATCCGGATTCGGGACGGGTCTAAGGATTATGGTATTTAAACCCCTCCAAATCGCGATTGTGGAGGATCGATCAGCAAACCTCCATACCAAGCACAGCCTCATGCTACCACTGCGCCAACCATCGATTGGTTATACAAAACTCATTTTGAGTCCTCTTTAATTCCTGCATGCGTCTTATATACAAAACTCATTTTGAGTCCTCTTTAATTTTGATGAATTAAGTTTAGATCTCTTATTTTAACATTCTTATTGATTATTTACTTCTTATCACATTAAATGACCTCTTCTAGTTTAAATAGTTAGATATGAACATCTAACTCAATTAAAGAACGTTACTCGTATTTCTATCTAAATTGTATTCAAACACATATTGAAGGAATAAGGCTTTGTTACAAAGTTGATTTATGAAAATACAAGATCAGTGATTTAGGCTAGTTTGACACTGAGAAAATGTAGATAAGTGTTTGATGAATTCAAAATAAATATTATAAAAGACATTGCCCAGAAGTATTAGTTTTCCTAATATTTTGTGAAAGTTGCTCTTCGTAAAAGCTACATTTGGAGCTTCAGACATAAGCTCTTTAACAAATGTAAATTTAGAAGCTCTAGGTGTTTGCAATACCTCGAATTGGGATTGTGCCGTGATTGCAACACCTCCCAGTTGTGTTTCAAATTTGGAAAGACTAAAACTTTATTGTTTTTACTTATATTCAACTTATTTCAGTTCAATTAAATTCATCATATTCATTAGAAATTAAGCTAGTAATAGAGTATAATTCAGCTTGTTTCAATTTAGTTCAATTTTTTTCAGAAAGAAAAAACAAAATCTAATTTTTTTTTATTGGAACAGGTGGCTAAATTCCTAGCTGATCCTCTTAGAAATTTCTGAAGTTTATAGAAAAAATTTAAGAGTTAAGGAGTATGTACATGAGACTAATTTTTTTTATTGGAACAGGTGGCTAAATTCCTAGCTGATCCTCTTAGAAATTTCTGAAGTTTATAGAAAAAATTTAAGAGTTAAGGAGTATGTACATGAGATGAAAACTACTCCTAATTTTTAATATTCGAGTTAATGGACCTTGAAATAATATTCGAGTTAATGGAAATTTTCACCTTTATTCTCGTAAGTTTCACGCAAGAACTAAAGAAGGTTCCTGGCCTTACATCGCTAGACCCACTTTTCTAATTTAATTTAGCATCATTTTATAATATTTATCTAATAATATATTAAAATGGTGAGTTGGTCGATTATACCCTCTTATATTTAGGTTAACTCATTCAAAAATGTACCTAACACACTTATAAATATTTAATGACTAATATAGGTAATTAACGTGAGATACTTAACATACGCTCATCACGTCCAGTAATATACATCTGGAACGTGAAATTTGCAGGACCGTACATCTGCGAGTGGCGCCATCGAACGAAATCTTTATTTAGCCTTTGTTGGTTTTGCTTTTACTTGGTCTAGAGGTGCAAGCTATTTATTTTTTGACAACATCTAGAGGTGCAAGCTATTGACTTCACAATATTAAACTAATAGACTCTAATAGTTTTGATTGAGCCTAACTTGTATTGAAATTCAATTTTTTTAAAAATGTTAAATAATTTAAATGGGACATGGAGCGATGAAAATGAGGGAATAAAGGTGTTAAATGCAAAAATGAAGTGGGCAATACAATGATATAGATTGAGTGGTACTGCCATATAGCAAACTGCCAATCTTCACATGCTATCCAAATAATACAATTTATATGTACCCATCAGGCCCAATTTCACAAATTTATCCCACTCACTCATGTGTATAATGGCCCCTTACCATACATACTTTTATTCTAAATAATTTATTGCTTTTTGTATTTGTGCCCATGTAAATTCCACAAAAATTTATGAACATGTTAATATACTTAATTTTTTCAAAGACCAACCATTAAACATTAGTACTATTAACATCTCCAATTGCTAGAGAAAGACTATCCAAATAAGCATTTTCACATATAAAAATATGATATGCATAGTAGTAACACGTATTGTTATTCCTAAAGTTAAAATTCATATAGTTAGTTATATAAACATATAAAATTTTGGATGGACTTTAGACTGGAAGTTGATAGAGACAAGTTTTGGAGACTGCATAATAATTTTTCGAAATACAGAACAGAAAAATATAATAAAAAAAATTATAAATGACAAATATAATATATAATTATGCAGAAACTAATGAATTATTTGTTTCTCCTTTTGTTAATTTATGTATAATCATAAGCAACTATAACATTCATAAAAAAAAATAAGAAAACTATCACATGAATACTCTTTGTTGATGTGGTTTTGGGTTCAATTATTAAGAGTGCATTCTCTTTGGGCTGCTTTTTTCCGTGCTAAATATAAACTGGATTGGACTTTTTAGAAAAACCCATTTAGAAATGCGACATCTTGTTATAAACTTGTAACCATAAAAATTTTATTAAATTAAATCTAAATCTTAAAAACCATATCCAGACCATAAAGGTGACATTTAGTCTAAGATGACCCCAGAACATAATACACAAACATTCATCTGTTTAGAGTATGATCACATGAGCAGCATGCGTTGGCACCCATACCTCCTACTCTACCTCCAAGTGCAAAGGTGAATCCGTTTTATCAATTACATCACTCCCGTCCTTGGTGGAAGTCGAACTCATGACCTCCTTGATCATATGTAGAGTATTTAACCACTTTCTCCAGATTTTATATAATGTAATCTTAGGTTCAAATTTAAGCCATGGCCTTTCATCTGGACCTAAAACTACACCAAGCTATAAATGCCAAGGACGGTCTTACAATTTCTTATGTTAAAGTATGTCAACCCTTCGCCACAAACATCAAAGGCGAATTTCAAGTGTATCCTAATAAAACTCTCTATCTCTCAAGTCCTAGTAATCATGATGTTTTAATAGTGTGTTTTCTACAAAAATTGCCTAAATTTTCTTCTTGCATATAGTTTGATGAAGTAAATGAAAAACAATCAAGGGATTATGTCTAGGAAATTAATTAATGCCTATATCATAGATTTATTAATATCAGCTAATCAAGGTAATAAGCATCCATTCCATTTGCTTAATATTTGTTTTTAATTCTGTATATACTAAAACTTTCTAAAATTATTACTATGCTACTACTATCTCATTCACCAAGTCTTCCATTATCATTTTCTCAATTTCCCTACCAAACACATCAATACCTTCTCTCAAATCCAGCCACTGCCTGTCTGTCACTGCTGCATCATCTTTACTTGCATTCTTCTGCTGTATTTCTAGCAATTTCTGTATATTCTCCATAACCACGTTTTTACTCCACCTATTAATGCTCCCATTTCCAGGCGCTACCCATGGACGTGAATCGCCGAAACGTTGCTTAATCACCACCAAAGCTGAGTTCATGCGATCGAAAAGTAGTTTACGGTCCCACCTTGCCCAACTGCCTGAACCCCAGTGCTCCTCTAGTTCTTCGAACAAGAGGGGATTCACCGGGCATTCTGACGAGTGCAATGACGCCATGAAAGTATCCTGATCGGAAATGTTGATTCCAGATTCTGTCAAGACATGTTTTACATAAGACATCTCTTTACTCTCTTCTACTCTTCCTTGCTCTTCACGGGTTTCATTATCTTCATCGCTCGAGATAATCATGCCTCCCTCTTCGTATGATTCCGACTCCAACTTCAGTAGCTGAAGCTGCATCCTAAGTCCTATGGTAAACAAAATAACATATTTATAAGACTTAAATAGCAGATTTTTTTATTTTTTTCATTGAAGACTTAAGTAGCATATTTGAATATAAATTGTGGTCTGCAATTGGAACAATACATGCATATATGATCAACCGACACAGCTCAGGGGACGCTTGCTAGGACTGTCAGTTTCCGACACAACCAACACAATTTACAAATCTGAACATGATTATCATTTTTGTGTCCCTTAACCATCTTGACACCACAATCTGTTTGGACAGCCCTAGATCAGTTACTCTCGTTCATGGTTTCAAGTCCAGAAACAAATGCAATTCAAATTCTAACCATCAACTAATTTTAACATATAAACAAAAAAGCAAGATGTAAAGTTTTCTGGTTTACCATGTAGATCAGCAGTGAGACTCTCAAAGCATTCAGAACTAGAAGATACGTCATCCGGGAAAGGAGTTTCAAGAACTGAAACAGGACTAGGCTGGTCTGCCTCCTTAGAAATTCCGGTGGATTCTAGCTCTGCTGCAGAGTGTTGCATCGGGACTGACCCTTTCTCAGGTGGCGCAAATGATGATTCCTGAAAATAAAGATATCAAACCTAAACCATCCAAAATCGACAGCTGATGCATTTAATTCAATTATGGATTGGAAATAAGGTCACGCGCAACTGCTTATGAAGTCATGTGACAGGGAGTAAGTGATACTATGTCGTTTAGCGGTTTAGTCTGTTAGGTGAATTTGGCGGGAAAATTTGTTTCGGCTGTCAAGAGGTTGTTAGATGAGCTGGGAGCTGTGATTCCCCCTATAAATACCAGTAATCTTTGTCTGCTTGATCTTAATGGAAATCATTCTCCATTCTCACAAATCATCATAATGAAAATATCTATCCCGTGTCTTAATGATATATGAGTAGCGGAAGGAACTACTGATCTCATTGATTCTTTTTCACAAATGAATCTAACTTTCCATCTAAAGGTGATAGATTCACTTATAAGGGTGAGCATTCCACATGCACTTACACACTTATTAATTCTAATTCACAAATAGAACGTTAAGGCACATTAAATGATCCCTTATTCCAAAACTAAAGGCAGACTTTTCTTTGGATAATTCCAGAATGATCTTCACTGCCAATAAATTTGAAGTTGAGATAGAACAGAGCAAATGGTGCATAATATCACTGAGACATGATAACAGTAGAAAAAGACATCTTTTGTGACGACAAAATTGAGTTACTTCGGATGAAAATGCAAAAGAACATGGTACGAAATATCCAAAAATACCATCAAACCTATGAAATATGCATGTGTTTGCAAGTTAAACGACATTTGCATCAGACAGATCATCAAAATGGACAGCAGCAGAAGATAGGCACTAGGAAAGAAGCTAGGGCCCCCAGGAGACACCGTAGCGTATCAAAACACCCTTGTCAAGTCATCTTCAATTTTAGGTTAAGAAAAGACGCGGTAAAATTTGGCTTTTTTGGAAGTTCTGATCGCAGATGTTAGAATCTTAGAATCTTAGGATTCATCCGAGTAGAGTCGATTATGCTTTAATTCAAATCAAACCTATAGGGGTGAATCTAAATTATCGCATGATCTTACGATTCACAGTTCAAATTGTATAATTCGAGTCGATTCAGCTCTATTTCGAGCCTAGTCCATAGGGCATAAATCTGAATTATCACATAATTAAAGAATCAAAACATATTAACACGACTTTACGCAAGCATCATCCAATACAGAAAACTTCTTTGCTTAGTCGCAGTGCAACAACAGTTGATCAAAATAAAAATATCTTCATAATCACTCATCAAAAACTTCAACAAACACCGACTAAAAAGCTAACCCTAGACTGCTATTTGATAATATCTTAATTCAACCTGCTAAAGATTTTATTTATATAATATTGTGAATTTGAACCGAATCTTACGATTCGATTTGCTTTATGATTCAAAAATTAAGGATTTCGATTCACGAGTCGAATCCTGATTTGACAACTATGATCCTGATCCTGAGTGCCAGTTTCAGAAAGAGAATAAATTATTTAAGGTAACAACATAGTTAACGACTTTTCAAAATCAAATTTGTAGTTTCCAAAACAGATTGAAGGGAAGAGGCGAAATAGGAAGTCAGCGAAACCTCAGAAGAAAAAGGAGAAATTTGTCTCTTTTACAAAGAGACAGCAAGAGGCCAGCTACATAAGGGCCAGAAATAGAAGGGAAAAGTCAGTTGTATAAGCAAAAAGAAGATAAATTGTAGCTTATCTCAGCCTATAGTTTTCTGAAACTCCAATACTGTTTATATATATATCCTTACCCATTTTAAAGAGCCACATAACTTCACTCAGGTGAGCACTTAGGGTAGCGCCTCTGCCTCAGGCGATTTGAGATCTCATCGCCTTAGCGGGAATGCTTTAAACAACAATGCAATGTAACGTGTAATTTTGTATTTTGTTATACTGGCATATACCAAAAATGAGTTGGCTGCTGTTTATCAGTATGCAATGCACTTATGATATGCAATCAAGCAAGCAGATCATCCAGAAAAAAATAAGAGTGAACCTGTGAAAAAGTTGAGGAATTGTCTTTTGTCGTCATATAAGCTGGTGATTCTGCATTAGTATCAGGTTTTGAAGGCTTGGCTGCATTCTCAATTGCCAAATCCACCAAATCTTGAGGAACTATTGTAGAATCTGTAAAAACAGTATGTCCAATGTGATCATCATGACTGCTTGGCACCTTTTTTCGGCTAAATTGAATTTCCGGCGATGTGTCACTGTAATCAGTGTAAGAATGCGCAGAGAAATGAGATCTAGATCTTGAGTTTCTTGAAGATGAAGCTTCCCTGTGGTTGAAACTCCCCTTTACCACCTTGATTCTCTCCTGGCGTGCCACTTCCTTTGGAAGAAGATACTTCTCATTGCAAAGATTTTCCCGGAGCAAACCTGTCCTTGGACTTCCAGAATTAGTACATGAGGCAGGAACAGATCTTGATCTAGAAAGATTTGTATCATCCTTCCAGCCATCCCTACTGCTAATACCCAAAGGCTCAACCCATCCTGCTGGTCTATCGATCCCAACAACTTTGTTGATCAATCCTTTTTCACCAACCATAGCATCTGCATTAGCCGGCCTCCCTTCTATATCAGGCATAGCAAGCATTTCACCTAGGGTACTACCCCTACTAAAGACTCCCATATCCAAAGACCTATGAGTCATTTTCCACCTTTCTGAGAGTCTCTTCTTAGCCTCTCTGCTCACTGATGACTCAGCCGAGCGAGATGATGAATTCCTGTGCCGGTTGCTCCAAGTCATAGGGTTTTTAGAAACCAATGCTGGTGCATCTGATTCATTAGCAGATTCATTATCGGACCTATTAGGTGAACTCTCATCCCCAACATATCCTTTAGACCCAGAGGACGAGAGCTTTGAATGGCCTCTCTCAAAGCTATTTCTCATTTGCCTGGTGATCTCCTTTGCAATTTCTCTAGATTCTTTAGACTTATATCTTGGGGGCACTGACCTTCTCTTCCAACATAGTTCTACCTCCTTATCCTTCACACCCGAAAATTCTTTGTGTTTCTTAGAATCCGGAACGAAATCATGGGAACTTTGGGGTGATGAACCGGTTCTGATAGCATTCTGCATTTTGCCACAGTTCGGTTTCAACACAACAATCCTTGTAGGAAGATCAGAAGACTCAACTTTCCCTTCTGCTTGAATCTTCGGTAACTTAAAATGAGCTTTTTCGCCAGCATGTTTAGTTTTGGAATGACCAAGTGGGTCGAAATGGTTTTTTCTATTTTTACCTAGACCACTTCCATGCTCTGGAGCACTCGCCACCCTCATACCCGATATGTGACTACAATGGGATGGAAGAGGATCAGCTTGCAGATCGTGAAGATGCTTTGTAAACAAAGAATCTGGCTGCTCAAGATATTTGAGCAGAAGATCTTTGTTGGAATGTAAATCCTCAATTGCATCATGGAACTCTTCAGAATCACGAAATTTATCATCGGTCGAGAGACGTCTGACATCTAGGAATCTCTGCTTGACATATTCCATATCAGCTCCAGTTATCTTTGATTTTGCACCCCCCTGCATTGAGCGACAAGTACTCTCCACTTTGGATGAGTCTGAAACTTCAAACACATCCTTGAATTCTTGCTCCTCCTTTGAGCTTCTTCTAGACGACTGCCGGCTACAAGATGTACTACTCCTCTGAGACTTTTCTGTTGATGACATCCTCGGTTGATAGTTTTCGGCTGACCTTTTTGCTTGCTTGTTAGACAACTGCTGAGGTGGCAGCCCATCAAAGCCCATCAATCTAGCAATAACACCTGGTGATCTTTTTTTAGCTTCAGTGTCTCTTGACATCTCTTCAGCTAGTAGCTTCTTAATTGGTGTTCCAGTTGCTTGTTTGGAAAATCTCCACCCAGACTCACACGTGACCTACAGGAATCAGATGATTTTAACAAACTAGGAGCATAAAAGAATTCAAAAGTACAAGACGACAACATAACGCCATGCAACCGAAGAATAATTTTTATAGATTTCATGAAATGAATAAAGTAATATAATCAATGATCGAAAAAATAAGTTAGATTACCGCACCGAATATTCACTATTTGTATCACTACTCCGAGGACTAGAATCAGATGCCAATTTCGGAAAGTCTCTCTGTTTCTGAACCAGCCTGTTTCCTGAAAAACAAATCCCTAGCCAAAATTAGGGCATTGTTTCCAAGCAAATAGCCATGGAAGACTGAAAACCGTAACAAATAGCAAAGAGAAAAACCAATGCAACCTTACCAAAACAAAGAAGGCAAAAAAAGCAAGAATTACACGAGTTCAATTAGCAGATTGCGTAAACTAAAACCGTAAACAACAATGGAAATTTCACATACCTATAGGTTTTGAATTGAAAAAAAATGAAGAATAGCACTATAAAATCTAAAAGACAGCTAGAATCAAGGCTGCGAATAGATATCATCATAGCTATAAATTTTACCTGAATGATTACTTTTTTGTTTGAAATGAAAAAGATGCAAAAACGATCACTGTAGATAAAGCAATTCAAAAACCTACTTTAACTAAAGCACAAACAAATATAATCACCTCAACGCTAATCGTGGCCAAAAGAAGAATGAAATACTGCACCATCATTCGTCTTTTTCGACCAAAAATTCATACATATACCTCAATTCAATAGCATAAATTAATCAAAAAAAACATAAAATCTTAGTCAGCGTTGTGAAATCTGAGTCAAATTAAATTTTCCTAGGTTTTCTCAGCAACCAAACAGAATTTAGAGCAAAAAAAAAAAAAAAAAAAGAGGACTACCTTCTTTGAGTCTACGGTTCCGATCATCAGTTGAGCTCCCGGTGGTAGATTTCCTCATGAGAAATGTCTCCATACTCACTCACTCATCAAATGTATGTTAAAAAAATAAAATAAAAAAATGACACGTAAAATGGAAGAAATGTAGATCGCGAATCCCGGAAAGAATCAGGCAAGAAAAATAGCGGAAGGATCCAAGAAAATCATTGAGCTCCTCAAACCCTAAAAATCGCACCACATTCCAAAAATCAACCTCAAAAAAAAAAACACATGAGAATCCAAACAAACAAATGCAGTCATTCAAATTCTACCTGCAGATCCTAATGAGAAACATAATCAAGAGCAAATGAGAAAGAGAGAGGAGTTAATGTCCGGTGGCCGGGGACGGCGGCCGGAGAAGAAAGGAACAGAAGATTTGTAGAGAGAGAAAGAGAGTGAAAATGTTTTTGAACATTCAAATAGCGATAGACTGACAGGAGCAGAGAACTGCGCGGGCAAGTGGTAATTACTATGCCTGGGTAGACTGTGACTTTTCTTACACGTGTTGCTCTACTGCCCCAGACACGTACGCATTCTTTTTTCTATTTTTAATTGGGGTAGGTCGTACTTCAGCTTGCTCGCCATTTCTCATTTGGTATATTTGATGTTTTAGGCAATGTTTGTAAACCAATAACGCCATTTAGATCGACTTGGTTACTTAAGTTTGCTTAAACATTTAAAATATGGTTGACAAATCTATTTAAATTGACTTTAACCGTGCGATTAACTGTCTTTAAGTGTACTAATTTTACGTGATATAAGCACAAATGTTTTGAAGTTATACATTTCTATATTAAATATCTTTTTTATACACATTTTATGCTAAGTTACTCCATAGTCAAGCTGATAGTTTAATGGTTAAAGTATTAGAATAATTTAATGAATATTAAGAGTTCGAATAATGTATTAATCTGTCGTAGTTGACGTGTAGAATATCATATGGTTAAATAAAAACTTGTTTATTACATTTATTTTTAGTATGGATGTACATAGAGAAAGTATCATTATAATTATTAGATTATTGAGTTGCTCTTTAGAAAAATCAAATTTTGATGTATATGTATTTTGATTTGCATTAAACAATATCACTAATACTGTAATACCTACATTGTAGAATCAATCAAGGAATTGATTTATGATATTTCTATTTTTAAGTGATATATGATATTTCTTTTAGTAAAGTTGTTTATTTTGTTTTTACTCCAAGTAAAGACACGTAATAAATTGGCAAAAGATGTCTTGTTATCTAAAATGTATTGCTGTCAATTCTGTCTCGACCATATACTTGAGGATTTGTAACTTTAAATATTTATTTTACACTAAATATATAAATGATGAATCTATACAAAATGCCATATATATCTAGTTTGAATGAGGAATAGAGGATTAGGTTTGATAATTTCTTGAGATAGTTAAGACCTATAATGTTAAGAATTTTTATCAACCAAAAAATACTATGAACCCTATAAATATATACAGAATACAAAATAAAATAAAATTAGTATGGCATTAATTTAAACAGTTAAAATAGAAAATTTTAGATTTTTAACCGTATATAGCTAATTAATTGCCATGCAGAAATACTTTCAAAGTAAAAAGCGAATATCAAAATATCTTTTAGTTTTTTTATTATTTCGAAAATGACAATTCATTTACTCAACTCATAATTTATTAAAAATGTCTGTCGGAATTAATCGCGTTGTTCGAAATCACGCCGTACAACTACTCCAAAATAGCCGCACAAGATTTTAAGTTTTGTACTTTTCCTTTATGTATAACTGGCAATAAAAGATGTCTTATTATCTAAGCTGTAATATTGTCAGATTAAATTTTTTTATGAAATTTTCTCTCTCAAATAGTATAGGTACTTTAAAAGTAATAAGCGATTATCAAAATAACTTTCAAATCTTTTATTATCTCAGAAAAAGTAATACATTTATAGTGTTCATAAGTTGTTGAGAGTACGTGTCATTCATCTAACCATTTCAAATTTATACCGTACTCTTTTTTCAAATAGGTGCGCACGGTTTTAAGTTTGTTTGTTCTTTCCCTTGTATATTATTAGCAATAACAAATGTCTTATTAACCAAAATGTTACTGCAAGTTTTTTGTTACGCCAAAATATTACTGCAAGTTAACTTTTTTTTATTGTTGAAATATTCTTTCAACTATATATTTGATATTGATAATAATTAACATTTAGATAATAAAATAAAAATCTATACCAAAAGCGAATATATAACCAAAAATCCTGACCAGTAAAAATTTATCAACCCCAAATAAAATCAAGCCTGCTTGACTCGAATCAGGGGGTGAACTGACTGGTTTTGGATAAAAAAGAATCACCCCAAATCCGCCTAAAGCTAAACAAATCTGAAATAATTCGAGCTTGTGGGTTAAAATTCAATACTTTAATCTTGGATCCAACGGTTATGCGTATGGGAGCAGGAGCACATGTACGGTCCGGATTGGTTATGTCATTGATATATTTGCTTAATACATATGTAGTTATTCGACTTTATCCACAGAATTCAATTGTCACCATCATTTCAAATGTTTCAAATACTACTTTTTTGTTCGGCCTTTTAACACCAAAAGCACAGAAATTAATTATTTTGGAGGTCAGTTTGCCTATTTTTCATGAATAATCATAAAACTTTAATTTGTCCTAATAAAATTATAAAGCTTTAATAATGTCCCAATATAATTACATTGACCATTTTCCGGCCAACCACTAGCCGGAGGTGATGACATGTGATTTTTAAAATTAATTAGCTATAAATTTGTGACTATTTAAGAAAATATTTAAAATTATTGTGACCATTTAGAAAAGTATTCAAAACTTTTGTGACCATTTAGAGAAGTAATAGAAAATTTTATGACCTCGAAAACTAATTGGCTATATAACCTTGGGTTGGGTTAATTATTATTTTTTAAAATTATTGTCACGTCATCACTTCCGGCGAGTAGTTGGCCGGAATTTGGTAAATGTAATTTTATTGGGACAAAATTAAAGTTTTATGATTTTATTAGGACAAATTAAAATTTTATGACCATTCATGAAAAATAGGCAAACTTTTATGACCGCCAAAGCAATTAACTCAAAGCACAACTATGCAAATTCAACCACACTAATACAATCTTATAATCTGGGCAATCTTATAATCTGGGTCAAGATTAGTTGTTACTAATTAATAACTTTTGTATTATTTAGCAATATTTATATTCTAGGAATAGTTTTATGATTTTAGTAGTATAAAGTTTATAATTCATATCTACCAAACAATGCCTTAGTGGTTATTAGGATCAGGTCATGGATTCAAATCTCATAATTGTAAAAAGTTAATTCTCAAAAATTTATAATTCCTATTTAATTAGTGTTCTTATTTTGGTAAGAATAGTATTTCCTATTTTATTAGTTCTAGATTTATTGATTATCTATTTAAAATCTCTCAGGTCAAGAATAGTATTTCAATTTGAGAAGTTTAATAATACTTCAATTTACTTTTCTAACTAGAAAAATGATTGGTGTTTTAGAAATCGATCGAGCGGGATCGTTTTGAAATGCCGAGATTGGTAAGAAGAAACTGTAGCCACATCAACTCACTTTCAGTGGAAGATCATGTTATTGTTGGTTGTTTTCTTTTGTGTCACGAGATGAGGCTCTTACTAAGAAACACATAAAATGCACACGAGGGTAACTATCAACGAGATAGTCTCCCCAATCACTATCGGTGTAGCAATATATGAAAACATTTGGGGTCGAGGAGAATAAGAGAACAGTTTTGGTTGTCCCCTAAATATACTGAAGTACCCTTTTCAGACTCTTACAACGCTCATTAGTCGAATTATGCAAGAACCATACCTTCCCTGTTGCCAACCAGGACCAGATCAGAGCCCGAGTAGGCATTCATTTGCTGCAGATTTACGGAACTTGGTGTCAAATGGTACATTGCTCCTGTCTCTAGGTACCATGGTTGAGAAGGACCAACAAATGAATCAGTAAAGTACTATGCGACATGTGTTTGTGGTTGCGGGCCGGAGTGTGTATTGCGACTCCCACTCTTTTGTTGCCGAGTTTTCTTGCACTTGTCTGACCACTGACTATGTCACGACAATTAAAATAGCATCCCCTCTTTTTGCTGGCCCTCCCCAGAACAAGACCCACAAGCCTTTGTTGCCACATTGGCCATTGTAACAAGTTGGATACTTTTCAACAAAATTGCAAACGCAATCAAGTGATCAAATAACTAATAGTAATCAATTGTAGCACCTCGACGAGTAATTAAAGACTAAAGGCTTAATAGTGAGATAACTCCCTAAACTTGGACCAAATTGACAAGTGATACCCCAAACTTTCAATTGTAACAGAAATCCTCGTGAACTTGCAAAATCGTATGAATTACCCCGTAAAAACTCTCAATTGCAACAATTAACCCCCATATCCGGCAAGGTCTAATTGCACCTACAAAGTGGACTACACGCGCAACACGTGGCAACATGTCATAGGTCGTTGAAAAGTCAAATGCCACATATAAAAAAAATTAATAAAATTGAAAAAATAAATAAAAGAAATTCAACAAACATTAATTATTCTTTTTCCTTTTTTCTTCTTCTTCTTCTTTAACAAACATGATATTTTGTTTTTTTGTAAATCTACGGGAGAAGCTTGATTATGCCGATTTTTTATGCATTGAACCTAAGAGTGAGATCGATCAATACCAATTTGAGTATTTGCAAATTGTCTAAACTATATGAGGGAACAAATTAGATTTCTTAGGCTTGAGTCGGGCTTCTTTTTTTCTTCTTCTTGTTCTTTTTCTTTTCTTTTTCTTTTTCATCCGAAATCTTTCCAGATTACCGACGGAAATCTGAAAATTTTTCTAGATTCCGTCGGTAATCTCGAAAATCTGGAATCTGTATAAAAAAAAAAAAGAAGAAAAAGAAAAGAGAAGAATAAGAAACTATGAAGAACAATGAAGAACACATTTTTGTTTAATTTTTTTTTCGTTTTTCAATCCTTTCACGCGCCCCCAAGAGTTTGAATCTCACTTTCTCTGCCGTGTCAACATTTCGGGGTTAATTCATAAGATTCCGCAAGTTCACGGAGATTTTTGTTACAATTGAAAGTTTGGGGTGTCACTTGTCAATTTAGTCCAAGTTGAAGGGGTTATCTCACTATTAAGCCAAGACTAAATTGTATTCAGGTACTCTTCACGCAAAATTTTAAATAACAAAGTAGGAAGCAGATGCATGGGAAAATGGTTTCCAGACGCATCTAAATCATCTGAAATAAATTTAATTTTCTGCATGACTTACATAAAAGTCATTTTTCTGAAGACCAGATAGATTAAGACTCAGTTGAAATTGTCGAGACTTAGAGAAAAAATTATACATTTATTCCAAAGTCAACCACATAAAAATTGGTGATAAGAGGGAATACCTCTTCAGGAATTGAGTTTAATAACAAAGCTATAACCATATCTTCATTGTTTTCCTAGTCATAAAGTCGCGATTTAGGTGCAAAATCAAATTCAGAAGTCGAATTTGACACGATATGGACAAAACGATTAGGTGGTTTACCCAGATGCATCACATGAGCATAGAGTTTGTGAGCACGAAGAATGGCATATACATTTACCTGCTAGCTACAACAGACGTTCATCGAATTCAATTTAATAGGAATCTGAATATCCCCATTTAAAATACGAGGTAACGATTAGGTGGTTTACCCAGATACATCACATGAGAAAACAAGGTCTAAACTGCTGATGAGCTTTACAATAATTGGTAGAAATAGAAGGCCGATTTTTAGCACCATGGTAGTGACGCATTAATAAAGGACTTAGGTGGAGTATGCGTTAGAGGCGGACTAAAGTTCGGCTTGAGAGGAGGGGGGGGGGGGGGGGCGCAGATCCAAAAGTGACACTGAAAATTGCTGGTGTAGTTGAGTATCACAGTTCAGACAACTACGCGGAGAGAGACGTGTGTGGATGATTCAAAATAAAATATAAAAATAATTAAATTGATTTGATATTTGACCAATTCATTTAACCCTAACAATTATCATTATTATTATTATTATTATTATTATTATTAAAAGCATTTCTTGTATTAACCAAATATTAATATCACTTAGTAGAATGATGAATAAGCGTGGAAGAAAATGTTAGCCTAATGAGAACAAGATTGAAGTTATCAAAGGGTTAAAAAAAATTACTTACTTATTTGTTTGTTTATTATTTTTGGGTAGAATAAAGATAATCTGCATAAAAGAAGATAGTGAAAGTGCAGAAAAATGTTAGATGAATTTCTTGCACTACTTGCATTCCTTTTGAGATTCCTTGCCGTATGTATCTTGCTATGCTAGATAACACTTCAAAGAATATTTTGGTAATATTTTAATTTTTTATTGCCTGTCAATCCTTGCTTCACTTCTATAATGATTAATGTATCACAATCAGATTGCTACACATATAAAATTCAATGTTGGCATTTGTCTAATGTGACATTATTTCGTTACATCGACTCTTGTGGTATCCTAATTCGTCATATTTACCCTTAAATAGATGAAAAGAATACAATTTCGCTATATGTTGCCTTATGTCACAATTTGACATGTGTACATACCACGTGACAACTCAATTTGAAAAAAAATGGATTTTATTGCAATAAAGTGTTAAAAAGTTGAGATGTCAATTGATAATACACTTCGATTTTTCTTAAATTTAAACAGTCATATGATATGTGAATATGTCAAAATAGTGACACGTGACAATATGTAACATAATTGTTATATTTTCATCCAAAGAAAGATTAAATATGACAAATTAGAATACCATAAAAGGCAAATATGACGATCTAAGATATTACATTGGACAAATGTGACAAAATAGTATCACAATGGGTAAATGTTAACATTTTAGATACTAAAAGGGGCAAAAAGATGTTTAATCCTAAAAAATTATAAATATCACGAGAATACGAAAATGAGTCTATGATAATGCAAGTGTATTTTGGATAAACGCTAATGAAAAAGGCATATATATATAATTAATTAGCGTATTATAAGAGAGCTTCAAGGTTTTTTTTTTTTAAGTTACTAGAAAATAATGAGTTAAAGTATGCAATAGGCGTTAAAATATATACTACATATTCATAATTACAAGTTAATTAATTAACTACAGTGAGTTAGAATTAAAAGTTAATTTTTAGTGACTTAACCTTGGAATTAACTTTTACTTTTAGTGATCTTTGTGTACATAAAGCATCATATACTATTGTACTATTTATGTAAGTGAAATTCCTGAATTGTAATTTTGTAACTTTTCATACATTTTAAGTTGTTTTTTCTAAAAATAGAACATGTGTGGAATACATTCAAAATATATTATCCGTTTATAACTAATTATATCAATTAAATAATATGATAATTAGGTTAGTAAGTAATTATTGAACATTAAATAGATAGTCACTTATTAAAATGCTAATTGCATAAAATTTATAGTTGTCAGAAATCTCAATCGTTAGTGTTTTGTATCAGTGATTCCTATCTAATGGTATCGACTATTCACCCATTATTAGTATTTTATACCACTTCTTGACAAAATAAAGCCCAAAATTCAACAACATACATGTATTATGTATGTATGATAGATAACCAATTCAGCAATTGACAATTAATTAATCAACATTTGTAATTGAAATTAGAGCTAGTTAAACTCTTTTTTTTTTTCCATATAGGAGTAGGAGCTTTGTCTCATAGGTTGGCGTTGTTCTCTCTTTATTTTTGTTTTCTTTAACTATGATTGACTTGTATGATATGTAGTGGTTGATTATATCAGAATCACCATTATCAAATAGCCACTAATTTGCTACTAGTTAAAAAGTAATTTTGCGTTACGTTTCTCAAGTGAACAAGCTAGCTGCCTAATTTAATTTGTCTTTCTAATGGTAAAAATAAGACAAATGACACTTAACATGGATTAAGTATTTGTTTATTCAAATAAAAAAAGCTAGTTTTGGAATCTGCATATGTAAAAAAATAAAATTGAAAAACCTTTGGAATCATGTGTGGACTTGAGAGTGAAGAAGATGACAGAATTGGCAGACCTTTTGGGGCGTAAATAAGGGAGGAAATTACAATGTCGACTATGGGGATTTGTGTCTATTCAATTTCAAATCAAAGTAGCACCACACTAGTATATCTTAATTTCTATGGACATACATGACGTAGAGGGCAAATTATTAGGATCTCGGAGTTTAAGTAAAGTTAAAAGATTTTCTATTAGATCTTCAATAAGTGTATATACGGCTTACAAATGCAAAAAATTGGTGATCCATTAACACTTATCAATAATCTAATAGGGGAACTTTACTTAAGGACTGGATCCTCCTAAAATTTCTCGACACAGAGCCAGTTTATTATTGGTGTGGAGAGAAACACTTATTGTTGGAAAAATTGCTACAAAAGTATTGTCAGACAAAATAGTCAAAAGATGTAAAATGTTTAATAAATACAATTCAAAGATCCTAAAAAAGTCAATAAATAAATAGAAAAATATCTATTTTTTGAAATATTAATTATTATAAATTAAGAAAAGTTAATGTAGTAATTAATGAACATCTTTAAAAATTAATCATTAGATATTAATTCAATGATTGTAATTGTAGTATCCATAGATGGATAATATCTATTGAGAGAGAACCCTTATTAATATATATTGATAGTTAAACTACTTTCAGTAAAAACATATCAATATCTTTTTGCACAACTTCTAACAACTGTTTTTTTCAAAAGCTACAAATTTCAACTTTTATTGAAATTAACTTTCTCCGGTTTTCCAGATTCTAGCAATCAGTTCTAAATTTACTAAATACTACTTTTGGCTGAAAAAGCTGAAAAAACAATATCAAATTGAATCATCGTGTAAGAATAAAATTATTTGAAACTTAACACATTTGACCCATATGATTAGCATCTCGAGTTTTGTTAATAAAGAAAGAAAGAATAGTAATATCAATTCCTTGTATATTTAGTTGCAACCCACTATTCACAATTCAAACGGGCATAAATGATAGTAACACCATTTAAGCTTTTAATTATCATCACAATTCAAACTTCGATTTCACAATACTTTTGAAAAACTCAAACTTCCAATCTTCAACTTTCCGGGTAGTAAAATCATGGACGGAGAAAGAGGCGGACATGAAAATTTCATTAATATGTTCTTTTAATAACTTTTCTCTCAGCATCATTGTATGGTGCTAAAAAAATTTACCCTACTTTTTGTCCATCAAGGAGCAAGATTGACTTTTCTTCGAGCTGGGGGAGGAAAAAGTGAACTGAATTTAACAACAACAAGTATTTAAGAAAATATATAGCTTTCTGAGTTAATAGAATGAGACATTTAACATGCTCCCTTGGCGCCAATTCATTTGATGTGTGATGTCAATTCAACTGAGACTTCCAACTTTAATCAACCATGACTCTATTGCCATGAAATGACTAAATATTAGTCCCTTGAAATTCGTTAAAGTGATATTACAATTTTTCCAAATTTCTACCTATGATCAAAGAGGTCATTGGTTTGAATCATACCAGGATGAGAGATTTTCTTTATTATTTAATGTAAGCACAATTACACAATTTTAAAAAATATATAAGGATCTCTATAATGATTCTAAATCTCGAAACAAATTGACTTTTTATTTTTAAGATTTATTGGATCTTTTTAAACAAGTTCGGTGGATAATCAATACATTACGTAAATCTAATATGTCTTGTGTGTCAATCAATTATGTTTAATAAGTTAAGGATAATAATGTACTTAGCCAAATATCTACTTTAATGCATCATGAGCCTAAAAACTAAATTAATCTTTTATTTTTAACCAAATTTGTTTGTAATGCAGTATATGTCCCATAATAACTCTCATTCTTCTACCCTTTCTCGGGAGTCGATGGCTATTTATAGCATTACATACACCAAATAGATAGTTCAACCCAATACTTTATTTCTATTCTAGTGATCTTAAATCAACATTATAATTATATTAGTTTTTCTTTAATAACCAAGTACTTTTGTCTCGTAAATACTTCATATTTGATTCCATTCGTAAATATTTTCTTCCCTATGAATTCTAGTGTGTAATTGATGTATTAAGCCAAAATCATTATGATTAGAATCTTTAAGGAAAAAGTACAAATAAATTTTTTGTCATTATCAATGTTTTGCAAATAGAAGAATGTGGTTTCATTTCTTGCAAAAGGAGTCATGTGGTTTACAAAATTGACAATTAAAGGAATTGCACTTAAAATGTTAGTATTTGATGACATGCGATATTGACTTTGATAATATGTCATTTTTGCCTTGTTGACTTTGATGAGGTAGCACAATAAAATATTAATTTTTTGATGACATGTTATGTTGACTTGATGACGTGGAGGGTTGACTTGATGATGTGGCAAATGATGTTAGTCAATTTCCTCTATTTGTCAAATATGTAAACCACATGCCTCCTTTTGCAAAAAAGAAATGAAATTACTATCCATTTATTTTGCAAAACATTAAACCACATGTATTTTATTTGTAATTTTCCCAATCTTTAATTGAGAAACACAATTATGAGGAAGAGAGACATTGATTACAACAACTGAAATTATAGTTGTTGCCAATCCCCAACTCTTAAAGTTATCTTTCAGTCAACTGAACTCATCATGTTTCTTTCTTCTTCTTCTTCATATATACATACTTTTGCATTTGGAATCCTAAGCTTTTACTCTTATTCAAGGCCCACCATTCTTCTTAAAACCTCTTTATTTTCAGTACTTATAACAGTTAGAAAATAAAATGATATAATCAAATGCTAATTCAGCAAAATATTTTTGACACAATAAATGTTTAAAATAGATTTTTATATATAAAAGAATACAATATCCAATATTACACATATATTGTTTTTTTTGGTGCAATTTGATTCATATTACTTTAAAATAAGTTATGCATGCATGAGTCTACATTTTAGTAATATACTCCGACCTTCCTTTCTAGTTTTGATATGGGAGCCATTTTTCAATATCGCTCTTTGCTATCCCGGTGCTATCCATTTTGAAACGGGAGCAAAAATTATTTTAATTTTATATCAACAAGATAGTAACTTATATGTACAAATAAATGTTTCAATAAACTATAATCAATCTAGTAAACGATGACTGCATGACTACCTAAAATTTGATTAGACGTTTAAAATTGAAAACTTGAATGAACTGACTATCCCACCTAAACTCATCTACGATCTCAAAATATGACTTGATCATGACTAATCCCTCAATTAATTTTCGACTAGTTCTCGGTCACTTGCATAACATCTTATATACTATTTATATTCTACAATTCCTACAATAAACCAAAAAGAACGAAAGGGAAAGAAGATAAAGTCGAAATGGGCAAGAAGTAATTATGAATGGCATAGACACCCCATGCCATGCTCCTACTACTTACTAGTAAGCCCTCATTCATTCCTTTCTTTCTTTTTAATGCCAATTCATAGTTGAGGACTCTTTACACATGTCTCCTCTCTTCTCTTCACAACTCTTAATTAACTCATAATTATGACTAGTAGTTTTTAGGAACGTGATGAATTCATCATTAAGTCAACATCATCATGGTTATCATTTGTTGGTGAAAAATTCAAAGTAATTATAAATATTATTTATAATATAATCAATCTCATTGTTGGATTGGAGTGGAAATTTGCCTAACGTACCAAATTAAATTTGCCATAATTGAATAAAGCAATATATTAGTTACATATATTGACAACAAATAGCAACTTACCTATTTCTAGCTGCTATGAAAGGGCAGGTAGAAATAGCCTTCAATTTTGTCAAATTTATTATTTCCTTCAAACTCAGGACTCTTTATCTTTATTTCTTTTATTGGCAATCTAATAATAATAATAATAAAGAAAAAATTGTCACTATGAATCTTTGATTGACATCCAGTCTAATAGAGATTCAATTTGAAGACAAAACTCTAGAGGTTTGTTTCTTTTGATTTGTTTTCAACCAAATTCAACTTAATTTTGCCAAATTCCATATAAATTTCTTAAACATTCAACAAAATTCAGGCAATCTAGTAAATTCTGTTTAACTCAAATCAGTTTAGCTATAAAGAACTGGGTCAACATATTCAATCATAGTTCAAAATATTGTGAAACATTCAAAGTTTAATCAGACCCATATTTTGTGTAGTTATCTATATTAACTTGTACAGTAAACAGTTGGTAGCATTTCAATCATTTATCGAATGGCCGATTGTGTCAAAATTGATCCTTAACATATCACCATAGTAGATCAACATAACATGTTTACGATCTATTAAACCATTTTAGCTCACTTACCATATTTTTAAAGGATTCATCAACTTAATCACGCCAACAGGTTACTAGTTCTGATTTTCATCAAAATTTACGTGACAAAAGCAATATGAAAATTTTATACGCTAATAATTATATTCATGCTCTCAACATCAAGGATAAATATATATGTTATCAGTTTGCAATAAATTAAAGTAAAGTATGAATGTAGAATGCAGTTCTGAGTGTTGTCAACTTGCATATTATACGAGTTCAGAACCTGATGTCAAGTTCTAAGATTTAGATTAGATCACATAAAATATAAGCTTTTCTTTTTCAACAGAAGTAAACAGTAAATTTTTAGCTATGCATATGGATGACTAAATATGAGCTCGAAGCACCACACAAAACCTACGCAGTGAAAAGGCCCAAGCAGACCACATAAAACCCACGTAATAAAAGGGCCAAAGCAGGCCCGAAATCCTGCTCAAACAGGCCCACCATCCCAACAACCAGTGTAGTGATCGGACCGGTGAATGAGATAAATCGTACCCTGACCCGGCCAAAGGAAAGGACAAATAGGGGTTTTCAACACGTCTTGAAATCGCTATAAATATAGGACAAGTAAAAAAGAAATGAGTTATAGAATTTGCATTTACCCAGTGTGCCAAATAGGCTTATTAAGTAGACATCCATCCGTCCGTCCCACGGAAATGAAGGTAAAGGAGTGTGTGTGTGTGTGTGTGTATGTTGAGGTTGAATGGAGGTGGTGCTTACAGTATTTCTGTGGTTTTGTTGGTTGAATTACTTAGTGTCTGTTTGTATGGAAATGGAACTACTACTACTTTGTGTTTGCAGAATCTCATCCACTCTGCTCCTGCTTTCAATTTCACTTCACTAACAACACCACTGCCACTTCCACTGCTTCTTTCTCAGGTCATTTCATTTTTCCTCTTCTATCTTTCCATACTTTATTATGCTCATCATGCTTAACATCTTTTATATTAATCTCCCACACCCGAAGATTATCATATTAATGGTTTCAGGAAAGAAGCCTTTTCAATCTCCAAAACAAACGTCAAAGCAGTAGCCCTACACTAAAATCTCAATCAATCACCAACCATGAATCTCTAACTTCCACTTCTAATGTAATTCAGCAACATAAGCCTCCTCCACTTGTTACTGCGTTAAAAACATCAGCTGAACAAAATGCAGCTACTTTTCATTTCCCGGGTCATAACAGAGGCAATGCTGCACCATCATCATTGACAAAGCTTATCGGGTTGAAACCTTTTGTTCATGATTTACCACAACTACCAGAGTTTGACAACTTACCTGAAGGTCCTATTTTAGAAGCACAAAGGCTAGCTGCTGAATTGTTTGGGTCATCAGAAACATGGTTTCTCGTTGGAGGTACGACGTGTGGGATCCAAGCTGCAGTAATGGCAACTTGTCCACCTGGACAACGTATAATTCTCCCCCGGAATTCGCATATATCAGCCATATCCGCTTTGGTATTTTCCGGAGCAATACCTAAGTACATCTTTCCAGAATATGATTGTGATTGGGATATCGCAGGGAAGGTTACTCCATCACAGGTGAGTCTGCTGATCAATTAATATTTTCCAAAACAAGATTATCCGCATATTCAACACGAGATTGTGAATATATAATAGTTTAGACGTAACTGAACTTTTAAGGTGTTTCAGTCTTTTTTGGTTCCTAGACGTCATTTTTGCAGTTATAAATACTGCAACTTAGTGATAGTCTAATACTAAATTAAATATGAGTTACTGTGAAAGGTTGCTATCCCAAAAGGGTAAATTACTTGTATGGTTCTTGAACTTTAGCGTGTTTAATATTTTCAGGTCGAGAAAGCTATCGAAGAGATAGAAATGGAAGGTCAGAAACCAGCTGCAGTTTTTGTCACTTCCCCTACATATCTTGGTATATGCAGTAACTTAACTGAGATTTCACAGCTTTGTCATTCCTACGGAATTCCCGTAATCGTCGACGAGGCACATGGGGCACATTTCGGATTCCATCCTCAATTCCCTCAACCCGCTTTGAAACAGGGTGCTGATCTGGTTGTACAATCCACACACAAAGTTTTGTGCTCTCTCACTCAATCATCAATGTTACACATGTCCGGAAATATGGTCGATCGAGAAAGGATTTGCCGATGCCTCCAAACGCTTCAGAGCACGAGCCCGAGTTATCTACTTTTAGCATCATTGGATGCTGCTAGAGCTCAACTTGGTGAAAATCCAAACACCATTTTCAACGAAGCAATGGAATTAGTCGTTGAGGCAAAACATCTGATTGAGAGGATTCCAGGTATTACATTGCTTCAACAACAAACCACCCGAACCGAAGAACCGACCATTGGTCCCTTGCGTCTTACTACTGGTTTTTGGCAACTGGGTTTATCTGGTTATGAAGCGGATGATATCTTATTTAGAAATCACAACATCATATCAGAGCTTGTTGGCAACACGCATATTACATTTGCAATCAATCTCGGAACTCGTGAAGAACATGTTCGGAGACTGATAACCGGACTCAAGGAATTATCAACAACATGTTCTTTGCATATAGAAACAAAAAAAGCAAAGGTAAACGATGAGGAGTACGTACCGTTTGCTGATATTAGTATGTGTTTGACTCCGAGAGATGCATTTTTCGCGAATAAAAGGCGGGTGAGTGTTAGAGAAACCATTGGAAAGGTATGTGGTGAACTTGTATGTCCATATCCACCGGGGATCCCTATCACCGTTCCGGGTGAGATTATCACTGAAAGTGCTATGCATTATCTGCTGGATGTTAGACGGAAGGGTGCTGTCATTAAAGGTGCTTCGGATCCTCATCTCAATTCCATAGTAATATGTGATGTTTGAGCAACGAACTGGTGAGTTGATTTGTTTGTTTTCAGCTCATCTGAAAATGATAGTAGGGAAATGCCAAACAGGAGAGCGTGTATCTATGCAATTTTTGGAGAGCGGTTGCATCAAGTTAAGCAAATTCGGAAATTATTCCGCTGACTATAGTTTTGTATAAAGTATAGTAAATCATAATCACGTTCACTTAATACTAGAACTTGTGAAACAATAAAAGTTTCATCATATTTTATCAAGTAGCAGGATCTTCATCCAATTTCACGATGACACGTGTGGAAGTACTTGATAAGCCTAAATATTACGTGTTTTTTTCACTCTTTTTAGCCTCTATTCTTGCATATTTTTATGGTTGAAAGTTGTTCTTATGAGGTTTTATAGCAGATATTGTTCAAACGTGCAAACAATTGAACAACACCGCCACATACAAGTTAATCACAGCTATCTAAAATGTTTAGCATGTCATCAACATAGTTACAAACAACTTGACAAACTGCTTGAGTGTATCAACAAATTTGCTTGCAGAGTCCAATGTGAGTCAACTAATAGTCAAACAACCCGTGCTAATTTTTGCTAAGTGGACGTGAACCTGAACTTGTTTAAAAACGTTATGCATTTTGTATCCAAACAGTTTCTCTTACTGCCCAAATCGAACTCCAGAAAATTATTACACTTGTAGAGGTTAAAATACTATTCTTCCATGTAAAACAAACTCTTCCAAGACGAAGACAGTTGATGCAACATTCCTACTACAGCAGAAATAACAACATAGCAAAAGCCAATTCTACTTGGGATAGGTTGTTTCCTCGTAAATCTTTCCAAAGAATAGCTATAACTGTTGTAGCATTAACTTCTTACATCATCATTTTGGTAAAAAAACAAGCAGCAAAACATGTTTGGTGTGTTGGCTACTCATTGCGAGTGATCGATCATGGCTATTGAAGAAGGTATAATTTACATGGAGTAAATTTGCAGCACTAGACCATTCTAAATGGTATAGTACAGAGATATGCTTAATACACCTATTGGACTAACCTGAGTAAACCATAAGGGATAGGTACTTCATCCTGTTATTTCAACATAATGGCATCAACATAAACCATGCTAGTTGAATTCTAGATATCAAACAAAGCATCACAAATGTGAATGCTTATTATCAAGTATACAACTTAGAACATGTTACACAATCAAACCACTTGAGTAAAGACTTCAGTTTAAACGTATAAGCATTAATGGAGAACATAATGGTTGAATGCCAAACTTGTACACTACATTATTCTCTATCGAAGAAGCAAACAGAGATGATATCCATTCGAATAAACACAAGACATCGACTAAAACTAGCATGCTATTTGACATTTCACCAAAATTACTATCAAAACGAAATGTTCAAGATAAGATTCGTACTTCACTCACCTAAACACATTCTCCATTCGTCTTAACTACTTGATCCCGCTTCCTCCCTCAGGACCTTCTCCGAGAAGAACTTTGTAGCAAACATGTTATCAAGGAAAAACTCTCGATACGGATGATTCTTCGGAACAAGCTTCCGAAACTGCTCAAACTTCTTCTCAGCCTCTTCTTTCTTCCTCAACAAAGTATAAATAATCCCCTGACATAAATAAGGCCTAAAATCCCTCGGCTCCTCCTTCACCAATTCATCATAAACCTTCAAAGCATCAAAATACTTCTCCTCCATCACCCGAATTTGCGCAATGAGCAACTTAAAATCCCTCAAATCGGACTTCTTCTTCTCCTTCTTACATTTATCCATCGCGGATTCAATCCTTTTCATCACATCATTCAACGAATCCCCTGATTCAGACCCCGCCATCACCAGCCCATGATAACCCTCAACACGAAAAGGATCTTTCTCTAGAATTTCCTCGTAAATCCTCCTCGCCGACTCAAAATCCCCACTGTAGCTAAAAATCTGAGCTTTCAACATAGGCCATTCATCCTCATTCGGCTCCAGCTCAATCAACCGGTCCACAACTTCCGCTGCTTCTACAAGCTTCCGAGACCTGATCCTCACCTCCATGAGGGCTCTTAAAGCTTCAGTATCAGTAGGATTTTGAGCCAAATGCTCTTCCAGAGCTCTTTCTTGTTCCTCAAATGAAACATCTTCTTTCGCTGTTTCGGTAGTGGATTCTTCGGTAGCGGGGGGAGGAGCAACCGGGACGGCGATCGCGGGGTTAAATTGGAGGCGGAGGAAGAATAGAGCGGCGGCGGTAGTGAGAGTAATGGAAGCGGATTTGAGGAGAGGGGTTAGGGTTTTGAGGAAAGAGGGTTTAGATTTGGGGGAAAAAGATGAAGCTTTGATGGGGGAGAATTTCAAGGGGTAGTTTCGGAATGGGAGAGAAAGTTGGGGTTTGGAGAATGATGGACGGATAGGATTGAAGGAGAGGTGAAGAGGGCGTTGAGGACATTGGAGTCTAGCGATGGAATCCATGGGAGAAGATTGCAGAAATGGCTAAAACCCTAAAAAAACCCTGAGATGGATAATTGGGGAAGATGAGATGTTCAAAACTCAAATATCATCATTCTCTATAACGTTGCCGTTTTAAAATTGTTGTTGTTATGGGCCATCATCACAATCTGAACTTAGGCCCACTAGAAATCATATTTGCTTAGGTGCCGTTTGGTGTATCAAATGGAGTTGAATAGAATAGTTATTCCTTTACTTATGCCTAGTTCTATGTTTGGGAGAAGAATCAAATACAAAGCATAGCAAATTTTGTAGTTCCAAATATATATTCAAATGTAATTACATGAAATTTTCAAATTTAATTTACATGAACTTAATTTATATCTGTAATTGTTAAGAAAATATTGTTATAGAGAAAAGTGTTGTCGAAAAAAGCAGAGTAATGTTTGATAACTATATTTCAAAGTTTCAAAAATAAATAACTAAAAGATAAAAACATGAAGTTTAATAGATAATCAATATTTTAAAAACCGAACCGAACCGATTAAATGTCGGTTAGATGTCCACACAATATTAAAATTTCGGTTAGATGTCCTGAAATTTTGGATTATTTAATGATTTTAACTATTCATATTTTTAATTTGGCATTTGTGTTTAATTTTGCTTTGACCTTAAATGTTTTTTTTTCTATGGGATCCTTGAATATAAAACTACAGTTAAACCTCGGTTAAGTAATACCCGATAAAGTAATAACCTCGCCTAAGTAATAAATTTCGTCGGTCTCGACTTGGACCAATGTGGTAAAGTAATATTCTCGTTAAAAGCACAAGATAATAAAAAATTAAAAAATCCTGAAGAGCCCAATTAATATGTAAAGTAATAGTTCCAGAATTATACATATATATAATATATATAATTTACGAATCTACAGTAGCGTGTTTCTTATATCCAGCAAAACCAAAATTAATCTCATCCTTTATTTTATGTAAAACATAAATAACTCCTAGTATGTTTTGCTCGTGTTGTAACAAGTAATTGCTCAATCTGGAAATCGAATCTCATACCCATTTTTGGGGGAACATCCAGTGCCGAAGTCACTGAATGGGTAAGTGTTGATTGCTTGAAATGATTCCTTTGATGACACGTTTGGGATGACATTGCTATCGTCCAGTTCAGGACCAGTCCCTTCACGAATATTCATTACCCACTCAATGATTTCTTCATTCGTAGGTGATTCCATTGCTATTTTACGGTTTAGGATCAGTCATTTCATTAGTGTTCATTATCGTTAAAGTAATAAATTCGATAAAGTAATATTTTTTTCCAGTCCCAAGGGGATTACTTTAAAGAGGTTTAACTGCCTCGGTTAAGTAATGTTCGATAAAGTAATAATCTCACTTAAGTAATAAATTTCGTCGGTCCCAACTTGGGCCAATGTAATAAAGTAATATTATTGTTAAAAGGATAAGATAATAAAAAATTAGAAAGTCCTGAAGGGCCCAAATAACATGTAAAGTAATAATTTCAGAATTATATGAATATAATATATATATATATATATATATATATATATATATATGAGTTACAAAATTCAATTTTTTAAAAATATGAATATATAATATCTTGTTTTTTCTTTCCACCAAAGCTAAAATTAACATCATCATTGACTTTATGTAAAGCATAAATAACTCTTGGTATGTTTTGCTCGTGTTGTAACAAATAATTGTTCAAAGTGTTGATTGCTTGAACTGCTTTGTTTGATGACACACTTGGGATGACATTGCTATCGTCTGGTTCAATATCAGTCTTTCACCAATGTTCATTACCGACTCAAAAATTTGTTTATCCGTAGGTGATTCTATTGATATTATCCGGTTTAGAACTAGTCTCTTCATCAGTGTTCCTTATCGATAAAGTAATAAATTCGGTAAAGTAATATTTTTTCCCGCTCCCAAGAGTATTACTTTAAAGAAGTTTAACTGTATAATGTTTTCAAATATATATATTGTTTAAGTTATTCCTTGTGTAATTTTTTTTAAGAATTATAAATTATGTAATAATATATAAATTATATGGTGTAGGCTATGGTGACTTTGTTTTTGAGTTACTTTGTTTGTACTTTGCTTTATTCACCATTAGATCACTTTTCACCTCATGATCTAATGGTGGACAAAACAAAGTAATGGTTACTTTGTCAAAAACAAAGTGACCATAGAATTTCCCAAATTATATATATAATTTATTATGTTATTTGGTTCGATCATTTCGGGTCATTTGGTCGAACAATGTGATCCGTGATCCAAATAAAAATCCGGTTCGACGTTCGGTTCAGATTTTAAAACATTGTAAATAATATTGAAAGTTAGAGCTATTTTAAAGCAACGCAAAAGTGACCATCTATAAACAACTTACCTAGCCGAGTCAGACTGTACTTTTGGAATGAATCTGAAGGCCATGCCATCTTGTATTTGGGCTTGTTTGGGCTAGAATCAGGCCTGTTTGTATTAGTATACTAAGCATCAAATAGGGTAGGTGAGAAATAAATAGGAGGAACGTGAAAAGTAAATGTGAATCCTAAAAAAGGTTTGTTATTGAATTAATATAACACATTTAATATTTTGTTCTTCTTCTACACCGTAGACGTATCGATCACATTAAAATTGGAAATTCTGTTAACATCATCCTATTTTTCCACCTTCTTTCTATAACCATCAATACCAATGTCTGCCAAAAACTTTTTAGATTTTGCTTACTTCATTTTCATACTTTCCGTCTTACATTCATTATTGTTCAATCATCATCCTTCTTATTCATTTCATCTATACACTCATTTTTTATAATTGACAAATTTATCATGAATCTATTATTCCCCTTCATTTTGGCATTTCTATTTGTCAATTTTAGGGTTTGATTTCTAGCTCAGTCAAAATTTACTTTTGATGATCTTTACGTTTATTATAAGATTTACTAAAGTTTATTCGTTTTGCTTTGTTTCTAAGACCATAATTGGAGCTATAAATACATATATTACATTTGTGGTTTTATATTATTTTGGTTCTCTTTATATAAAATTTCTTTTTGATCATGAATTCTTATTAGAAAAGATATAGATATAATGTTTTATATTGTAGAAGTTATGTCATCACAAAGGCCGTCTAGTCACCCTAGAGCTCAAAATCACTAATCCAATTGGAGTAATTATATTACTCAATATTCGACTAAGTACTCAAAATTCGATTTATCCTTGAATAATCTCTCAATTAGTGCTTGACTATCTTCAAAAATCCTTGACCATTCAGCTATAATTTAATATCTTTTACTACATTTGATACACTTAATTAAAATTTTAATTCTATCTCTACTTCATAATAGATACTCTATTCCAATTACGTAAACTTTCTGCAGAAAAAAGAAGAAGAATAGATGTTGGTTATGATTAATTTGTTTTCTAAATTACTTGGACCGTAATCTAGACTAGTTACCATTGGATTGATTTTTACATAATTTAGATTATTCTATTTTCAATGTCTTCAACGTCCCGTTTTAGACCGTACATACTTTTCCCAGGTGAAGTTTAAAATTACGAACCTAAAAGAAATAAGGAATTGGGCCTACCATGTTCAGCTCACCACGCAATATCCCCTGTCCACAGCATTTTCCCACGTTCTAGCCACAATCCTATAAGTTACGACGTCGTACTGCCTGCTCTATTTCAGGGTGCTGTACTTGTACATGGATAGGTCATGGGTCCTAGATAAACCCAATAAATAAAGGCAGCCAGTTTATTAATAAATATATTAATAATTTTCTCAACGGCGACAAACTAAATGCCAAGAGAGTTTTGACTCTTTCACAAGCAGTTCCTTTCAACTTGGATGGTTGAATCCAAATTCAAATGAAAATCAAAATATTACCTACACTTTTCGAGTAAGCAATTAGCAAATAACTAAAGAATCCGGTGTCATTCAATGTAAATATGTATCTGCAGTGATTCGATACGTCAGAGCAGAAAGACATGTACAAAGAGCGGTTTTAAGAGATGTACATGATAGAGATATAAATTGACTAAATTTCGCATTGAAAATAGAAAATATATTACTAAACTTATAAGTAGGATATGAGTTTAAGGTATTTATGATACGTTTTAAAATATGTTGTCTGAGATAATAAATTTAAGTGATAACAAACAATATTTACATATTGATAATGTTGTATAATTCGACATCAATATTTACATTCTTTTCTTATTTATACGAGTCTTTCTACCATATTCCAAGAACACCGTTGCAAATGAAATTCGTCCTCGATGTCAAAATCGAGAATTCAACTTGTTTCCGACTAGTTTCCACACTAATTGCCGACTAGTCTTTGAAAGTTATCGACTACCCGCCTAACACTTAACATCGGTAGTCCTAACACTTAACATCTTTTACTGAGTAATAATACAGATTGACCATATGTATAGAATTTGTCTCCATGATTAGACTTCTACCCATTAGGAAAGTGTCGAGTGAAATCATGTCAAGTACACAGAGTGACAACAGTTGGTGACATTTGACAGTACTTGCCTCTTGAATCTACAAGATAAAATAACCAGAAAAAAAAGCAAATACTACCAAAGAGAATTACAATTACAGCAGGGTAAGTTTTTAATATTAACCACCAGTAGAAGAATTATCAGAAATCACGCTATGAATCTTCTGTTTTGCCTCTTTTTCATTTACTCCGTCTGATCTTTTGATCTTTTTGCAATAGGCCTCAAAGAACTCCTTATTTTCTTTCTCTAGTTCTTTCCATACTGCAATTAAACAATATATAATATTAGATTAATTTCCATAACTGAAAATAAAGATTAAGAATTCATATCAAAAAAAATATTTACAAACCTGTAGAAGTGATGATAGGGTCAATATTAGCATGCTTTAAAAGAGCTTCCATGCACTCTTCTTTGCTCATGTTAAATACTATGCACTCTTCAATCAGATGGTGCACCTGCACTTATCATCATCACATCATCAAGATCCAATTATACAAATATAAAAAATAATAATAAAAAAGAATACAATAACAACAAAGTCTTAATTTCAAAATGATCGTATCAGCCTGTAAATGTCACCCAGATAATAAAGGAGAACTGCGGTAGGTTTGTGGCGACCAACTTAAAACTTAGACATCAAAATGAACCAAAAGACAGAATCATATGATAAATTAATTATTAAAACATAATCACATATACATACCATATGAATATATGAAGCAGAAGAAGAATCACCCATCTCTCTAATCTCTAAATTGCTTTATTATGAATCAAATATCAATGTGTTAATTTTGTAAATGAATATAAGAAAATTCAAGAATGAAGAAAGAAGAGAAGAAAGTAGATCAAGAAAAGCCAAAAGTTTGGAGTTTTTTATGATAATAATTACAAAGAGTATGATGGAGAAATAAATATATGAGCAGAATAAGTTGATAAAATTAAGAAAATTTTAATGTCTGATACTTGAATTATGATAATACTATTATATAGTATAAAAATTAAAAAAAAGGTAGACAAGGACCGCGTGACATCATAGTATGAGGTGGGGTCCAGAGTCCCACGTGGTAAACGAGGCGTGATTGGAGGAAAGAGGATTAGAGAAGATTTTATAAGGCATTAATCAGCAGCCATTGTTTGTCTTCTTACGTGGCGATCATGTCACGCTCCACGTGATTTTGGGCTCCACGTCATACTTCCCATGTTTTTCACTTTCATTTCTCCCAGTCCTAGATGGACTCTAATTAATATTTTAACTCTTCATTCTATCTTTTTGATAATTGTGAATGTAAAAGACACTATTTGATTGAGTCATTCACTTATTTTAAATTTACATCAATTCATTTTATCACATCTTTTCACTTATTATTTTTAATTAATTCAGTAAATTTCACTATTTTCTAATCAAAATTGAACGAAGATAAATATATTAAACATTAAATTTTTTTTTAAATTATAAAGTTGAATGGCCAAATGTGACCAATAGTAGCCACAAATTTAAAATTAGTCTAACGGTAAAAAAAAAATACATTTTGCCTAATTGTGAATCATAGATTATTCAATATTTAATGGTTTCTGAATATAATAATTAAGTCCTAACTTCATAAATAATGAAATACTGTCCTATTATGGGTAAGGTGGCTAGATAATTTTTATAATATACGTTAGGTAGATTCACTCTTATTTTCTACTCTGATAAATCAAGTGCGCACTTAATTATGAAACAAAAGATTTCATTTTGTTCTACTGTGTTCCATACCATTATGGTTGAAGTGCTTGTGAGAATTTCAAGAGGAGCTTAAGAATTGTTTGACATTGGCGATGAGAAGAGGAAGAAAACATTAAAGGATCTCAAGTGATATTAGTATTTTATAGTAAAACGATTGTGATATATTGAATATGGAATGTTGATTTTGAGAAAAGTATTAGTATTATCTGGATCAATACATTATTATATACCGTGTTAATATCTTGAGGTAATTCACACTAGTTCAAGCTCAACTCAATATATTGAACTTATAAAAGTATACCATTGGGTTCATTCTTTGTCACTTATGCTATGCATGTGTTTGATATACGAAAATACAGTACACAACAATGCAATACACAATCCCGTAATTCATTGTCATAACAAACCTTTCCCCGCTCAAAGCTCGGATATCATCAACCTTCATCCACAACTCGTTTTCCATTTCTATGACGTCGTAATCTTCAATCCTCATATTCATTTAACCTCCTCTTCATGCCCAAGATAACTTGTTTCGCTCTACCATACATTGAAAGATTCGAGCCGCATGTTGTCAGACCTGCATTATCTGTTCTGGAGTCAGAACTGTAGGATGTGGCCAATCATGGTCAGGCAGTTGTCTGAGCTGCCTGTTGGGCTGCCAGATAGTTTTGCTCGGCTAGGCTCAAGATCTCATATCCATCATCACAAAGTAATTGCATGTCACTTGTTACCTTCTATGCCCATAAAACGTTCGACCTACATTTTCTTTCATTGAACCTGCCCTCACTGCCAATATCAACCCACATCAACAAGTCCTTAACTTTCCAGTTCGCATCTCCCTTCCGTCCGCTTTTGTGATTGCAATGTTATGGATTTCATTTTGGGATTATTTTTAATAAGTTTTAGGACACAATCCTGAGATTTAAGGTATAAAAATTTTGATCTTAAATTTTGAGATATGATATTACCCTCGAGGATCATGAGACATTTTTGCCATGTCATTATACAATACATTTTCTGATAAATTTAAATTACACAATAATACAAAAATTGAAACACTTCAATATCAGTTTAAAGAATTCAAGAAAGATGAGTAAGTTTGGTCCAAGAAATTTACTTATGCAATAGTTTTGATGAAATAGACAACCAGAAAAATTTGCCTCTAGTCTTAAAGAAAGTCGTTTTCATCGTAAAACCAAACTTACCATAGACAACCGACAGAGTTTTGGGAATTTTCATTAGGACATGTTTAAAAAATGGGGAAAATATAAACGTGAACCTTACTGCTCACCCTCTGTCCCAAGGGATTTTATTGCAAGCACCGGGTGCTTACAAAACTCCCTATCACAATTGCGCCATGCGGTGTACAAGGGATTTTGTACCACATGGGCAATCCCGAGGGGGGATTATGCAAGCAACGGGTTGCAAGAAAACCCCGTGTTTAGATAAGAAGAAATGAAAAAAATATAAAAGGGTGGTGTTTAAGTTCAGAACTCGGATCATGCAAAGGCAGACATGCAACTCGGACTTTTCACATGCTATTTCCTTAAACCTTCTCTACATTTTTTACATCCTACCCAAGAAGCAGGCAGCAAAAGTTGGTTTCCATCCATATTTTCGCTCAAATTAATGTAAAAATATTATCAGTTTACCTTGGACAACTGGCAATTCCCGATTGCTGCATATGTAGTCTCTGATCTTGCTCCCCCTTCAGAACATATTTGAAACACATACTTCTCTTTCCAATAATTCTAGCAGAGGAACATCGTCTCGCTACATAATGAGTACGGCCTTCACCGGTTCATCATTCTTGACAGACAATTACATAATATTTCTTCTGTTCTACTTGTCAATTTCAAGAGCTTATAGCAATATCATTCCAAGGTATATCAACATGTACCCAATTTGATTTGTGAGCTACATAAATAAAAGAATTATACGATAATTTCAAAGGATCTCTTTCTCTTCTCTCTCTTTAACTTCATAAACATGCCAGAAATTTAAATGAACATAGACAAGCATACAAGACAAATAGATAAGGAAACCAGGTGGTAGAACGAGACTATACTATATAGGAATGATTGTGTAATAAAACAGACAATCAATCATGCCTCCACATTAATCACTGGATGGCATCTTTTTTGTTCGTATGATTTGCTTAATGCTCTTCACTTCAAGAATGGATGCATCTAATTATAAAGGATAGACACACCTTCTTATATCTCTGCTGAAGAATGGATGTTTTAGAGCTTCTCTGGCTTTCAGTCGATCTGCTGGCTCATATCTTAAAAGCCCTTGTAATAGATCAATCAAATCACCGGCAGAGTGATCTACGTGCTGCATAATTAGATTCTGCATAAAACAGAACAAGCAGATATATATTAGTTCTGCATAAAATGGTCCTTCATATATTATCGGTGCTCTCAGAATCATCATACATATTGAAGATAGTAGCATAATTATTCTACCAAAAATAAAAAAGAGGAAGGTTTTGAAATGTTTACAGGAAGACGCGGCAATTTCCAAACTGCTCTCACGCTTTCTCTTGAAGTTGCACCCTCAGGCCAGTCTAATCGTGCGCCTCTCCGGAAATATTTCTCTGCTCGGCGACTATAACAAAATGCATTATCAAATTAGCTCTTCTTCACAAAGAAACAAAATAACAACTTTAGAGTCTAATGTCATCTCTCTTACTCAGATCTGATCATCATATGCTGTGGTAGTGGCCCTAAAACCCTTTCCATCATAGCAAGATGCTCCAAATTCTCATGTGTTTGAAATAAAGCCTCGCCCTAATCCACAGAACCAACAAAAAGAAAGACAAAACATATATAATTATTAATAACCACACCAGATCAATAATCATTATTCACCAAAATTAATGCAGGTGTAACCTTGTTGGCTGTTGCAAATAAAATAAAGGCTAAGGAGAATAAAAATATGGGAAGTTACTTACAGAACATAGTTCAACCAGTATGCAACCCACACTCCATAAATCACATGGATAGTTCCATCCTAGACCTGAAGATAATTCCAAGTTGGTGGTAAGAGACGTCTTAAAACACTACACAACTGTGATCCTGATGTTCAAACAAGGCTTACCTAAGATAACCTCTGGTGCACGATAATGCCGTGTTGACACTACATAACTGTGATCCTGATGTTCAAAAGTAGTACTTCCAAAATCAATGACTTTAATAGCAGTCGACTTGGGAAGATTTTTGAAATAGGATCCATCCTTTGAGGACCTTGAAAGAAACTAATTCAAAAGGAATTAGGTTAGTGAGAAAGATTAATTATATTAACACCAGGAAAATAAAAAGATAAGATGGAGACGCACAAAAAAAAAAAAAAAAAATGTAGCGAAAGGCATTGTCTCTAAATTTCAAAATATACATTGCTAGAGAAGTTCCTTCTACACTTGTAATTATTAACAATAACCATAATGAATACAAATACTAGTAAGTACATGATATCAAATCATATTAAATAATAATTAAGTCAACCCCCATCCCATCCGGTACCACACAACCCAAATTTCTAAATCAAATAGTCACCGATATCACACTGATAGAAAAAGAAACTGTGCACATTGCATAAGTGCGAAATCCAAGAAAGAAACAAGAAAGAAGCTCTAGGATTTTTAAATTGGCACAGATGCTTATACTACAAGTTGAGAATCAAGTCCTTTCACATGGTAAGCCTCAATCATTAGCATGCAAAAGGTCAAAATATAGCATGCATAACAAAAGTGTAAAAAAATAAAAATCTAAAATAGGGGCAAGATATTGAAAGATTACCTTGTAATCTGGCACTTTGATATAATCAGAGGAGACCAGTAATATGTTTTCAGGCTTCAAATCAGTGTGAATCAGTCGTAACTCATGCATAACTGTCAACAAAATGAACTAATGAGCAAGTCTATGAGAAAAAAAGGTTACAAAAACCACAATCACCGACACATAATAGAATTCCAACCAACAATTACTGTAGGATTGAAAGACCATTACGAATTTGACAAAGTGAAATATTTATTTATTTGTGAATCTATGTTTTTTTTTAAATCATCAGGTAACCAAGTTTGGTAAAAATAAAAAAGAGGTACTAGAATTCTCCACACACATGCAATGGACTCCAAAAGTTGTTTGCCAAGCTCGCGAACTAGATCAATGGGAAATGAACGGTAGCTGTTCTTGCGGAGAAAATCGTATAAACTGGGTCCAAGCTTCTCAAACACCTGTTTCAAACCATTTAAATTCATCCGCAAGTCTTTTAACCCACAGGAATATTGGCATCTACTGCCCCTCAAGGTAATCAAATCAGAAATATCAATATGTACTTACAATACAAATATGATTACGATAGTCAAACCAATTCCGTATTTGCACACAACTGCAAAGAATAAAACCACTTATGCCAAAATTTACTTCAAATTATTGCAATGATTAAGGGCGAAAACAGACACGGAAGAATCCGTACCGTGAGCCACCAACATCATGTCTGGCAAGCCTCTGCAGGACATCAATCTCTATCATGGCGGCTTCACGATACTTCTGTATGGCTCGAACAATTTTTATTGCAACAACCTCTTTCTTTTCGTAATCAATGCATTCCAAGACTTGCCCAAATGTGCCTGCAAGATACAGCGCCAAGGGATTGTCACTAAACAGTAATCAATATACTTATCAAGTAAGAATGCCAATACTAAAACTTAAATACTAAAAACTAATGTGTTTTGCAATAATTTAGACACAATAGAAGGATACCAATATTCTCCACACTTTATATGAATACTTCTCCATAACTACAAGAAATACAAGTAATACCGAGTATTAAAAAGCCAAAGCCGAGAAAATACTAACCTTCACCCATTTTGCTAAGAATCCTGTCTGCAAGAATCGAAAAAAAAAATAGAAGGAATCAGCAAGCAATTCTTGAACAAAATTATATCCATAATAAAACATGAGGATGATTTTGATAAGCAAAAACTGTCCATAAATATATAATTAAAAAAAACTGTACTTTACTTGAGTCAACCATGTATAAACATATAGATAAAATAAAAGAGCAGTCTAAATAAGAAAAACACAACCAGAACCAATTTTACCCATGAATGCTGTTAACTGTCAAAAAATCTATACTTGGCACTAGCAAAGTCAAAACTTTCATAAGAAATTCCGAAATGCAACCACTAAGTATGTCAAAAACCCAAAAGAACAAATTTTAAAAGCAAACTGAAATAACTGGAATCAAGTGGCCAAGATTATTTCCCAAATGAATGTTCTTTCTTCCAAACCACCAGTTGCCACCTAAGTATTTAGACAAGGAAACCCCATCTCTAAAAGTCAAAAGCTCCATACTTGGATAGCTAACCAAACAAAATTAACTCGGTACCTATTCAAAGTACTATCCTACCATGCAACAAAAAAAGCCTAAACTATGAGTCAACTAAGTTGATTAAAACTTAAATATGTGTACAAACTCTGTTGCGGGATGGTATGCTTACAGCGAGACGTCAAATTATCGCCAACAGAAAAAACGTAATGGCCATCTTTATCATCGGGTCTCCAAGGAGGCGATATATTACGAGGAAGCGGAGCATCCCTGTAGAAAACATTAGTGTATCCATAATCGGGCATGGTGACTCCATTACCAAAATCCTTCCCGCAGTAAAAAACCTGCACGAAATCCATCATTAGCTGAATAATGAAATATGTTTTAAAGCAAAGACCATAAATTTCATTAAAAGATGAGAAATTTAAACCTTAGAGGAAGGAGGAGGAGGAATGACAGGTGGCATATCCCATGTTAATCTAGGTCTCTTCCTAGGGCGTTTATCCATAATCCTCAGTGGAAATTCTGTCATTGTTTGCGTCTCCATGGCTCTAAATTCGCTGAGATATCAATCCATTGCATTCAAACTCAAATTCAATCAATGCTTCACCAAAAAGTTTGAATCTTTCGGAAGATTTGTGGAGAATTAATTGAAACCCTAGAAATTGAATTTGGGAAGATGAATTTGAAAGGAAGGAGATCTGAGTTAGTGGGAAGTTAACCTGAGGTTAATATTCATAACTGGGGTTAGTTTAACAGTGAAGAAGCTAACCGCGGTTAGGTTCCCGGGAACCATTAGTTTCTTTTTAGCGGGACCACTCTTCCCGGGCTCCCATGTCCCATCCCATGATGATGGATTGAGATACTCTTGTCATGCGAGTCCCGTGGGTTGTGGGCCTCTAAGGCCCATAACTCAATCCACGTTGGAATATATATTTCTTCAAGTGATTTTTTTTTTCTTTTCTTATGGAATTTCTTCAAAGTAATGTTGAAATATCAATTTGAATAATTAAAAAAGCAACCCAACGAACCATGTCTTGGTGGTTATTACATTCCACTAGGGAGTGTGAGGTCATAGGTTCAAATCCCATAATTGTAGAAAGTGAACTCTCAAAAAAAATAATAATTAGAAAGCAAACATTAGATTATGATTCTGGTCTAATCAATTATTTTAATATATTTTTGATAATTATACATTTATTTTCTTCATCCCAATTATTTTGTAATGAAATAGTTAAACTTTAATATTTTATTAAACATGTCCATTGCATCTGGTTTACAATAGAAATTCTCTTTTGAAAGATGGTTTGAATTATTCTCTTATTACAATCACGATAACTTTGGAAAATGACAATTTACAAACTGATTTCTGATAACTCATCATAGATAGATGGAAAATATGAAGAAACCGCATGAAATTTTGAGAAATATGAAAATATTTCAACTAAAATCCTTCAAAATATAAGCATGCAATTTTCAAAAAACAAAAAATAAGAGGAAACCGCATGAAATTTTGGATAGTTAGGAGAAAAAATTGTGATTCTATAAGGATAAAAAGCCATGTGCAATGCAGGTATTTTGTACGTAGATTATTTATTTATTTATTTCTTTATATGGATTGTAAAATGACGCTTATATATCGATTGAAGCTTAGCCCGATGAGCTAAGTCTTGTCTTTGAAGCTATAATTGCATCATTTCGTAAAGGTTGAGGTTATATTAATCAAATTATATATGTGAAGGCCAAATTAGCTTTTTGCCTTTAACTTTGGGGTCATTTTGATATATAAACTCCGATCGAAAAACTTAACCTGTTATTCATCAATAAATCGGTTGTGTATAGATGATAGGCACAACACAACTATGAAAATCTGCTGTTTTAGCCAGTATTTGGAAGTTCCCTTAGTGAGTAGTTTAAAACAATAATCAATCAACGAACCACAAAATAAAACTTGATAATTTCAGTAAAAACAATGCACTTCAGTACAGGCAACAATGTAAAATTCCTGTCCATGGTTTTGATGGAAATGGAATGAAATTTACCTTTTGTATTACCTTCAACTTGAATAATCAAAGTGAAACTATCTCATTTTCCTGGTGTTATCAGTTTGACCACATAAAGTTACCTTCACAATAAATAAAATACCAAATGATTCATTCAATCAGTTAACTTCTACTGAGTAATCTATAAACGTATTAACAAGCTGCTCTTCATATCTCAATTTTGATTGACAAAGTACCAAGTTAAATTTAATCTTTGCCGCATCTCTTCCCCGACACACAGGCTTATAAATTCATGTACCGTTCGAGTTTTAACTAATTCTGGAAAGAAGATGAGCTGGAAGTCCGGGTTTGTCCCATTTGCTTATCTTCATTCTAGACTTGAATCACTTCTATCAATTTCTGAGAAATAACCAATGCTTAAGTTAACAATCTAGCAAGAATTCAGAGATTGCAACTTCTCTTAACTGTTCAGTACAAAATGTCAGGACACTATAAATTTCATCCTTGTGGTGATGCCTCTGGTCAGCATTAACAAACGCATGAATTTTGCTTCCAATTTCAGTCCAACTACAACCTGGAATCCGTTTCAACCCTTTCTCATGCATTTCTCTCCGTATTATAGACACATTCTGCCATCTGCCTGCAGCAGAATAGGCATTTGAAAGCATTACATACGACGAAACATCTTCAGGATCCAAAGCCAGGATCTTTTGTGTAGCTAGGTCGCTCAATTTCGTATTCGAGTGGATGCAACAGCCTGCAAGCAATGCTTTCCAGAACCCGATTCCTGGATCAAACGGCAAATCATTAACAAACTGCTCAGCTTCTTTCAAACGTCCGAAGCGGGAGAGTAAATCAACCATACAAGCATAATGCTCAGGCTTTAACAAGCCACTATCCTCGTGCCTTATCCGATTGAAGTACGAAAAACCCTTGTCAACAAGACCAGCATGATTACAAGCCCACAAAAGGCCAAGAAGTGTAACACTATTTGGTCTTAAACCCGAACTTCTCATCCTCTCAAAGCACATCACAGCATCATCTCCTCTCCCGTTCTGCGCAAACCCGAAAATCAAAGCATTCCAAGACACAGTATTCTTACCAACAAGCTCATTAAAAACCGAAAGACTATCTTCCATAGTACCACATTTCGCATAAAAACTAACCAAAGAATTCCCAACAAACACATCAAAGTCACACAAAAACTTAACAGCACAACAATGAAAACTCTTCCCCATTCCCAGTGCAGCAATATTAGCAGCAGCACTAAAAACACAAGGAAACGTTGACTGAGTAGGTACCAAACCTTCTCTAATCATCTCAACAAAAAGATTCACAGCTTCCTCATTATGCCCCAACTGACTACACCCACCAATCACCGCGTTCCAGGAAACAACATTCCTTTCGGGCATATCCCGAAACAACCCAATAGCATCCTCCATTCTTTCTTTCTTCAAGTACCCATGTATCAAACTAGTGTAAGAAACAACATTTGGGTTTTGAATCTCCTCAAAAACTTTTCGAGCCATCTCGATCGAACCCAATTTGGCATAGAAATTCAGCATTGCACTACCGACGAACACAACGGAGTGAAGCCCCATTTTGATTGCAGAAGCATGAAATTGGGTCCCTAAAGGTACGTCCTTTAGGGCAGTTGATGAGTGGATTACAGTGCTGAGGGTGAATTCATTAGGTCTAATGTCCGACATGAATGTAGTGGAGAAGAACTGTATGGATTCTTTGTATTGGTGGCGTTTAACAAAATGACCAATTGTAGAAGTTGCTGAAACGACATATAGTTCAGGCGTTTTGTCGAACAGGTTGGATGTGTTTGATGATGTTGTGTTGAATTTGGAACAATGGATGAGACGAAGGTTTCGAGTTGTGGGGAACATAAGAGGAAGATGGAACTTTTTGATTGTCGCCATTAAATTTCATGAGCTTCCATATGATTTGCAACAATGGAGCTCACCAAAATTCTGTTGAAGCTTATGGGAGTGCAAACAAAGACAGTGTGTGATTGTAAACGACGTTAAAAAGCTCAATTAGCTATCTAAACCTTCTATAAAATCATCAATTTTGATCCCAATTATATTCTCAAGGTCAATCAGCTCAATTTTTAAAAATTTGTGCCTAAATAACAAAAAAAAAAAATACAAAATCTTTGCTCACAGTGTGATTCGAATTACTCATTTTTTAGTTATATTTTGAAGGTCAATTAGCTTAATTTAAAGTATATATTTTTTACAATGTACAATAAATTAAGGGATAAGGGACCAAAATGACCCCAATATTGTTGGAGAAGCATCAATTTGACCCCCACGTACAAAATGGTACCAAAATGACCCCAACGTTTTCCAACAGGTATCATTTTAACCCTCATTAACGGAAGTTGCCACGTCACCCACTCCATTCCGTTAAATACTGCCACCTCAACGCCACATCATCAGTAAATTAATGCCACATCATCAGTGGATTTTTTCATAATAATGTATCAAAATGACCCTAACGTCTATAATAAGGTATCAAAATGACCCTAACGTTTGTAATAAGATATCAAAATGACCCTAACGTTTGTAAGTAAACATCAATTTAACCTCAAATATATATAAAAAAAATGATATCATTGTGTTTACTTAAACTTAAAACTTAGGATATCAATATCATCTAAAAAGAAATTTACATAAACCATATCAGTTTAATCTAATCAAAATATTTAAACATCCAAAGTGTTTTGTGTTGGACAACAAAAGTAATCTGCTACTAATAACCGATAATGACGGGTTTATATCCTAAGCTTTAAGTTTAAGTAAACACAATGGTATCATTTTTTTATATATATTTGAGGTTAAATTGATGTTTACTTACAAACGTTAGGGTCATTTTGATACCTTATTACAAACGTTAGGGTCATTTTGATACCTTATTATGAAAAAATTAACTAATGACGCGACATTAATTTATTGATGATGTGGCGCTGAGGTGGCAGTATTTAACGGAATGGAGTGGGTGACGTGGCAACTTCCGTTAATGAGGGTTAAAATGATACATGTTGGGAAACGTTGGGGTCATTTTGGTACCATTTTGTACGTGGGGGTCAAATTGGTGCTTCTCCAACAATGTTAGGATCATTTTGGTCCCTTATCCCATAAATTAATAAAGAGTTTCTAGGTGATACATATGATTCAAACTTCTCTCATTGAAATTGTTTGTCGTAATTTTATTAATTTTTCTTTCTATTCTTTTTCGTTTCTTGTTCGGATTCATAACATCTCATTGTTACCAAAAATAAAATAAAAAGCTTTTATCATGACATGTGCTTACATGACACAACCAAACGATTATAATGTTACGCCACTCAGTTAAATAGTTAAAGTCTTGACTAAATAAGATTATACATTTATTTTATCGAACTTATCAAAACTCCCTTACAAATAGACAAATAGACAAATATGTCTAAGATGCATTCATAACACTTCAACTCCTCGAATTATTCTTTACTGATCATTAAATTGATCAACTGACTTAAACATTACGGATGATTAATTACCTCTCCTCAACTTATATTTATTTAGCACTTATTTGGGAGAAGTTTAATGGAGGTGAACGGGAGCAATGAAATGTAAACTTTCTAGTTAATATAGTTTGGAAGTTTTTAAAAGTTTAAAAGAAGATTAATGAAAATTAACATTTTACTTCTATTAACCTCGAAATTTTAACCTCCGAATCGACTGTTAATGAAAGTAACGTAAACATATCTATTAACCTCATATTCAATTTCACTACTGAGAGTTAACATTTTACTTCCATTAACCTCAACACCTTAACCTCTAAATCGGAAGTTAATGGAAGTAACGTAAACATTTTAACTAATTTACATCCATTAACCTCCAATTCAATTCCACCAAATCCCAAACAAGATTAACATTTAACTTTCATTTCCGTCACTTCCCTTTCCGTTATGATGCTCTCATTAATCTCCTCTAACTCTAAACTTTATTAACCTCCCAACTCCGAAACAAAATAACTCTCAAATAAAGTTAATAACTAACTTTTATTTTCATCATTTTTCTTTCTATTATTCTCATTAACGTCTTCTAACCCGCAACTCATTAAACTCTCAACTCCCGAACAAATGTTTACAAGCCGGCAAAACATTGGAATTAAATGACTCTGAATTGATGTTAGTAAAAAATTACGCTTGAACCATTTTCTTCTTCCAAAACCTTGGTTTTTTTTAGCAGAGCAGCCATGGCCATAGCAACCGCCGCCATCTCCAGCTCCTTAGCTCCATCATCTCTCAACCGCCTCCGGTCTCTCTCGTTATCAAAGTCTATCTCAATTTCCTTTTCTACCCCTCACTCGATTTCTCTGAAACCTAACATCTCCATAAGAATCCCCACGTGCAAGTTGTCAGTTTCTTCATCAATGACCGCACGTGTCTCCGAAAAAATTAGCTCCACATCTTTTCTTGATCGGAAAGAAAGCGGCGTCCTCCATTTCGTCAAGTATCAAGGCCTCGGCAATGACTTCATTCTGGTAACTATATAAAATCACTATTAATTAATCTATTTAATCAGTTTTAATTAATCTATTTTCTTCGAATGCGGTGTGATAGTTGTGTTTTGAAATGTTAGGTTGATAATAGGGACTCCACTGAACCTAGGATTACTCCAGAGCAAGCGGCTAGGTTGTGTGATCGAAACTTCGGCATTGGTGCTGATGGAGTGATATTTGCAATGCCGGGGACCAACGGGACTGACTACACCATGAGGATATTTAACTCTGATGGTAGTGAGCCGGAAATGTGTGGTAATGGAGTGAGGTGCTTTGCTAGATTCATTGCTGAGCTCGAGAATTTACACGGGAACCATAGTTTTACCATTCATACTGGTGCTGGTTTGATTGTTCCGGAAATTCAGGAGGATGGGAAAGTGAAGGTTGATATGGGTGAGCCGATACTGAAAGCATCTGATGTACCTACCACATTGTCTGCAAATAAGGATGGTGCTGTTGTTAAATCAGAGCTGAATGTGGACGGAGTGACCTGGAATGTGACTTGTGTTAGTATGGGAAATCCTCATTGTATAACATTTGGGAGCAATGAAAACAAGGTATCAACTTTAGCCTATTGATTCACAACTTGTGATTCAATGTTAATGCTCGTGTTGTTCGTTTACTGTATCTTGTTTTAAGTTGTTTTTAACTTTCTTGACTTGTGTAGTTAATATAATGGGGACTTGCAAACCGAATACAATATGTTACTAACCTTCTGTTTTTTTCTTTTCACAATATTTTGAGAGTAAGCATCAGATGTGCCTCAAGCTGTTATACAATTAGTGGTGAGGAGTAACGAGTAGGCTTCTTTGAATTTGGACACGTATATATTAATCTCTTTTTTGCCAAAAGAGAAGGAAAAAGAAACAAGGCGCAGACATTTTTCTTTACAAAATGGTTGGCGAATATGTTTGGTGATATTTTGGTTCAGGCAGCATTTGATAATCTGTTTTTCCTCAGCAACAATTTCAATCATATTTTATTTTATGTTTGTATGGCGTTCCACATATCCTGAACAGTTGTTTATCTTTCGTTATCTGAGCTAAACTGTACTGATAACGTAAACTTATAGACATGATTGATTGTATTTATATATTCTGAGTTAAAAGTTAAATCAGTTGATTGGTTATTCAAATATTGTTTCTTTGATTTTTACTCGTACTCTCTATTCATTATGCTTGTAATAATTACAGGATCTGGAGGTTGATAAATTGAATTTGGCTGAGATTGGCCCCAGCTTTGAGCATCATGCTGTATTCCCTGCACGAACAAACACAGGTTAGCTTTTATATGCTCAAGGTTTTGCAAGTGGAGAAGATCTTGAAACTTAAGATCTAGAAATTTCTGCTATTTTATGCCTTTTGATTTTAGATCAAATAATAGATGTAATCAGTTCTTAGTCTATATGGAGGCGGCCCTGTTTGGATTCATTGAAAATATTGAATGCTGATGTCTCTGCGTTTTATAGATCAATATTTTTTAACCTTCACATCTTACAAGCCTTGAGTTACATGACTTCCTTTTGTTGAGAAAACAAGGAAAAGGAGTAAGTTATTATTTTAGAAAAGGAAGGTCAAGAAATATTCGGGAAGTGGAGATGAAATACAAAATCTTTGAAAGAAGGAAATAAAAACCATTCCTTAATGTGCTTTTAATCCATGTAGCCTTTGGTTTTCATAAGCTATAGGATGTGCAAAATTGAGATATGAAGATGTGCTAATGCTTGTATCTTGTGATTCTATTAATGTTGCATTTATCGCTCGTTTTCTACATGTTGCTGTATGAGCTTATGTAGGAATACTTTTGGATATTTAGTACTAGCTTGCTTAGCCAACACATATCGGCCGGAGCAAGCCTTAGTGAATTGTGTGAGTGATAAATGGGAAAATGTTGACTTGCATATGTTGTAGTTAGGATGTCAATAGTAAAAACCTTAAGCATAAACTTAGCACCTTGGACATTTTGGGGATTTTCGTGCTATGTTTCGAATACGATTCTGCACTATTCTATTATCAAGCATTTTGGTTCTCATATAAATTTTTTCCTTTCTGCCTTGCAGAGTTTGTGCAAGTTCATTCCCGTTCACATCTAAAAATGCGCGTCTGGGAGCGTGGTGCTGGTAAGTTCTTAAGCCACAAAAAGGATGGCTCATTTACACAAGTTTTACAACCATTAATCCTCTTGGATTCTTTAACTGAAGTGCATGCTCTTGTGATTATAGGGGCTACACTAGCCTGCGGGACTGGAGCCTGTGCAACAGTGGTTGCTGCTGTTCTTGAGGGTCGAGCTGGAAGGGTAAGTATAGTATACCGCTATTAAGAGTTCATTATAAAATGTGGGACTGAGACACGCATTCGGCAGTATCTAGTGTGGCATAATTATGGAAATCAAAATTATAAAAATTTCCTCAAGAGTATGCTAGATACATGTATGATGTCCTGCTCATAATTGTCGATCTTTTAATTATTTTAACATTACATTATAGTGTTCTGACATTCACGGGTATACAGAATTGCACAGTGGATCTCCCCGGAGGACCGTTGGAAATTGAGTGGAGGGAGGAAGACAACCACATATATATGACTGGCCCAGCCGAAGTAGTATTTTATGGGTCAGTCTCTCTTTGATGCGCCCTTGTATTGACGATTGATTCGTCTTATCAGAGATTTCATCTAAATACACATAAAAGAACATGAGCTGAAGAAATATCAGAAGGAATGCTTCTGTGTACCAGAGTTAATGCTGTTGTACGTTGTGGGTTCCGCTCAGTTAAATGCTTCTGTACGTTATGTATTTTGATTTTTTGAGTTTGTAGGATGGAGTTGTATATTGGCAGAATAAAGATTTGTAGGCTTAAAAATCGAGGCTTGGTGATTGATCGCACCAGATATCAAAGTAGAAGCTCACGGTGAATCCTTGACCTGAGTCTGATCAACACAAGATGTTCTTGAGGTTTTTTATGTTTTTAGTGAAGTGGTTGTTCTGATTTTTCTCTCATTTTGAAGTGTACTTCTGATATTTTTAGTTCTTTTTGAGAAGCTACAAGAAATTGGAAAACCAGTTGATTTTTGTTTATACAAGTTTTTCCTACTTCAAGCATACAAGTGAAAATAACTGATCCAAATTTTGAAATTTGTCCAAATATATGGTAATAGAAGTGAATTAGTGTTGAAAGTTGAAACATATGATTTTGATACTGTTACTCAAAAAGTGAAATTAATATAAAAAGATGTTGATGAACTTTTGGTTCAATCGATTAAGCAACATGGTCTTGAGTTTGAATATGGCAACTTCAATAATTCAAATTTCCTTGGTCATCTAACATGAATTTTATTTGAATTTTGCAAAATCAACAAAAAAAGAGAGGCCCGAAAGCTTGAAATGTCAAAGTTTAAGGTGTCAATTGTAAAAAGTTAGAAATGTTACATAACTATATGTTATGTATGATAGACTAAGTAGATATTAAACTGTAAATGCCATTAATTTAGTTGTATTAAACGATCATTTTTTGTCTTTCGTTTCAATTTTTTCAAAGTTGTCTTTCAACCTCATTCAAATTTTCATAATTTTAACTACAAATTATAGAGAACTACTAAAGACAATCAACTTGAAAGCCCCGAAAATGGATTATAGTGAGTTGTAGGCATCTAACGATTTTTTTTTCTTTCCAAAAAACTTAGAACGTTTTTTTATGTTTTCTAATTTTATACACCAAAATGATACCTCACGAACAAGAATGAAGAAATAGGCGAACGTGCGCGGCTCATTTGAATTTTTAACTGCAAGCCGGACCCACTTTCTTACATAGCTCCAAAACACGCCCCTGTTCTACTTTTCAAAAATTCCAAGTAGCCGTTAGATATCAAACTCCATTTTGAAAACCAAAAGCATTCATCAAAAGACTTCTTTCTAGATTCATTCCATCCATCAAAGGTTCCGTACAACATACACTTCATTCCTCTCTCCTTTATTGATTCTGTTTTCTCTGTTTAGGTCTGAATTTCGCATTTCAAGCAAACAAAGATGTTTTCATTGACTCCGGATCAGTTTAAGAAAGTCGGATTGGGGATTACCCCGTCCCCATCTCCCTTTCTCACACCTCGACCAGAGAGGCGAAGACCTGATTCTAGAGGCTCCGAGTGGGGCTTTAATCGTCAGGATAGAGATAAAGAGGTTAATGTTCAAGTTCTTCTCAGATGCAGGTTTGTAATACCTCATTTACTTTAAAAGCCCCGCTATTCCTTAGAAAATACTTCAATTTTAGATTCCGATAGTCGAAAATTCTAGTGTTTATACGTGCAATATTTTATTAATTTAGTGAATTAAATCAGGCCATTAAGTGATGAGGAGCAGAAGATCAATGTTCCAAGAGTTATATCATGTAACGAGCATAAACGAGAAGTCAATGTTCTGCAAAGTATAGCTAACAAGCAAGTAGACAAGCTCTTCACCTTTGATAAGGTACAATTTCACTGTGTTTTTTAGTCTGCTGTTCTATGAAATGATCAATTGTTAATTTCTTTGGTTTTTTCATATGTTGATCAGGTGTTCGGGCCTAAGTCACAACAAAGATCGATATACGATCAAGCAATTGCACCTATTGTAAACGAAGTTCTTGATGGTTTTAACTGTACAGTCTTCGCATACGGCCAGACTGGCACTGGTAAAACCTATACAATGGAGGGTGGAATGAGAAATAAGGCAAGGAGTGTAGCATAACATGTATTTAGTTTTTTCTTTTGTTTTTAATCTTGTTCTGTTTATCATTCTTTATTTTTATATGCAGGGTGGTGATTTGCCTGCCGAGGCTGGTGTTATTCCGCGTGCAGTTCGCCATATTTTCGATACGTTGGAGGCTCAAAATGCTGACTATAGTATGAAAGTAACATTTTTGGAGTTGTACAATGAAGAAATAACTGATTTATTAGCTCCAGATGATGCTGTGAGATCTACAGAAGATAGGCAAAAGAAACCCGTTTCATTAATGGAGGATGGAAAGGGTTGTGTGATTGTGAGGGGCCTTGAAGAAGAAGCTGTCTACAGTGCAAATGAAATTTACAGTCTCTTGGAACGAGGATCAACCAAAAGGCGCACAGCAGATACTTTGTTAAATAAGAGGAGCAGGTTATTTTTATCATCTAAGTTACCTGAATTTGCCAATAGTTGAATTAGGAATAGAAGAAACTACTAACTTTGTTGATTGTTTTCTCGTGCAGTCGGTCTCATTCAGTCTTTACTATTACTGTCTATATAAAAGAAGCTACTGTTGGCGAAGAGGATATTATCAAATGTGGCAAGCTTAATCTTGTTGATTTGGCTGGATCAGAAAACATATCACGTTCTGGTGCAAAAGAGGTATTCAGTACACAAGTTTCAGTATACTTTTTAATAATATGAAAGATGGTCAATTTTGCTAGTAAGTTTGTTTTAGTCAAGAGAGGTGCAATAGAACATTTTGCTGAATCAGAACACATATCACATTTAGGACAAGATAGGCATAGAAATGAGCATACATTAGGTAGCTTAATAGTATAGTTTTGATACTATTCTGTGGACCCTGCAAAGAATGTGAGAAGTGTGTAGGGAGGGGATTTGTACATACCATACCCAAATCCAGAAGTAACCGGAGTTTCAAACACAGATTTTTTGAACAATATCATGTCTTTCTTATTCTAAATTATTAGTAACCCTACGAATTTAGTTGAACAGGATACATGTTTGATGGTTGATTAGCATCTTCATGCTCTTCCTCAGTGTTATGAAATGCTTGCTGTAATTCTATTTGCCTTGAACACCCAAATATCAGAACCAGTAGCACAATCTTTTTCTAGCTGTATTTAGTTTAAGTAAGCCTTTTAGTTTGGAGCAGCTATGGAATTAGATCAACATTAGTTGAGCATGGAACTTCGATACAATGCACACACTTATACTGTTGCAGATTAGTGAAACGTTACCTATAATATCCATTGGTTTGAACACCCAAATTTACAAATTCATAATATATAAACCATATATTTGACTTTGGCCTTTTCAGCTGAGCAGCTATTTAAACCTTGAGATAATTTTAAAACAAATTGCAGGGACGTGCAAGAGAAGCTGGGGAAATAAACAAGAGCTTACTTACTCTGGGTCGGGTTATAAATGCACTTGTGGAACATTCAGCCCATATACCCTACAGGTCCTTCCCAATACACCTATTTGATTACTGTTTGTAACTACTTTTGACATTTATGTATCACAATGCAGGGATAGTAAGCTGACAAGGCTTTTAAGAGACTCATTGGGTGGAAAGACAAAAACTTGCATCATTGCTACAATTTCTCCATCAGCTCATTCTTTGGAAGAAACACTAAGCACATTAGATTATGCTCACCGTGCTAAAAACATTAAAAACAAACCAGAGGTTTGTTTAGCTTATCTTTCTAAAGTGTTATTTTGGCCATTATCATCACTTTCTTATCTATACAAATCATCTTATAGGCGAACCAAAAAATGTCCAAAGCTGTACTGCTCAAGGATCTATATTTGGAAATTGAGAGAATGAAAGAAGGTATGTAGACACACTAGCATTCTCGTATGTGTTTGTGTTTGTCTTAATTGTGCTCGTGTATACAAACATCAAAACAAAAATTGGTGCTTACGAAAATGTTCATGCAGATGTGCGGGCAGCAAGGGAGAAAAATGGCGTTTACGTTCCAAACGACAGATTTGTCAAAGATGAAGCTGAAAAGAAGGTGAATAGCTTATCCACAATTGTGATGAATATTTTTCTACCAGATTAAAGAAACTGTCCTGAGTTGCCCACCTAAAAATTTTATATTGATCATCAGAATCAAAATGATTTTTCTTTTCTACCTTTATATTCATTTCTTTGAATTTTAATAATTTGCAACAACCTGCAGGCAAGGATTGAGAAGATTGAGCATCTAGAAAATGATCTCAACCTTAGGAACAAGGTATAGCTGACTTCCACACTGTGTTTTATTTTCTTTCTATTCTTTTAGTTTATTGCAATTTTCAACCTCTTCCCTCTTAATATAGGAAGTTCATAAATTCCGTGAGCTCTATCTCACCGAGCAAGAGGAGAAACTTGATAGAGAAAGTGAGCTCAAGGACTGCAAGGTACTTGTGATTTCGAACTTCGGTTTGAATTTTGTGAGCCTTTTAACTTGCAGTTGGTCTAAATCAAGTTAATGTTAATTTTTGCAGTTAAATTTGGAGAAAAGTAATAAGGAATTACTTAATCTTCAAGAGAACCATAAGGTAGCTATCTCAACGATAAAGGAAAAGGAGTCCATAATTTCCAAACTTCTATGCTCCGGTGAGTGAACTGAGTTTGTATCCAATTTCTTTTCTTTATCCAAGCATGTTTTTAACAAAAATAATTATGTTATCAGAAAGTTCCTTAATTGAACGGGCAAAGGAGATGCGTTGCGATTTGCAAACTGCATCAGAGGACATGACTTCCTTGTTTGGAAAATTAGGTATGGTTAACTTTGCTGAATATTCCTTTGAATCTTATAACAACATCAATCCAGGTGTACAATAAGAACCAAGAAGGTCCATTTCCTTATGAATCCAAGAGTTGCACATGTTTTATGTTGAATCATACACTTCTTTATTATTTTCTTTCTAAAATCTATGGGTTTATTAAAAGTTGTTTTTATTGCATACAGATAAGAAAGACAAGATGGAAGCAGAAAATCAGAGGCAAATTTTAAACTTTGGTTCCCATCTGGACCAGAGTTTAAAAGACCTGCACAGGACAATCCTTGGTTCAGTTTCTCAACAGCAGCAACAAATAAGATGCTTGGAAGAACATACGCAATCATTCCTTGCCAGTAAATGTGATGTAAGAGAAAAATATTTTATCATTCTTCAATCTGTATTAACTGTCAATTACGAGTCTTATCTCATTGATTGTATCCAATTGTGCTGCAGGCAACAGAACTCTTGGAATCGAGTATTAAGAAAATTTCTGAGACATATACCTCAGGGATAGTAGCATTGAAGGAAGTTGCCAACACAATGCAATGCAAAGCTTCCTCGGATCTAGATCATATATATGCTACAACCTCATCTCAAAAAATGACTATTGAGCATGTAAGTGACTGCAGTAAAAGAATTTTTTATTCTAAAATTGACCAGAGTGAATGAAATGACTTTTCTTTTTCTTGGCAGTTTCTCGGTAAAGCTGTAACAGAGGCCAAGGAGGTCATTGAGCAAATCCAGAATATGCTTAATGAGCAAAAGCAACTTTTAGCTGTATCTGCTCAAAAACAGGAGGAGGTAGTGTATAAGTTGCTTTTTCAATACTTAGGCTCTTCTTTTTGATAATTTTTTATTGAGCTTTCTTTACCATGTCTATATCACAGGGATTGAAAAGAAGCTTGATGTCTTCTAAAGTAGTTACAAAGGCTACAATGGACTTTTTGAATGACATCAATTATCAGTCATCAAAGATCATGGCAGTATACCAAGAAAGCCAAATGAAAGCAACCAACCAATTAACCGAGTTTGATAAGAAGTTTAAGGTAAGCTATACTCGTTGAAATAGGTTGTCATATGAAGTAATTGCGTAGTCATCCACTGAATCTTGACGAACGTTTGTTTGAAACAGGAAGAATCTGCTAGAGAAGAAAAACAAGCATTGCAAAATATTGCAGAGATATTAGCAGCATTAACATCTAAGAAAACAGCTATGGTAAGGATATGGTTTAGATACTTGGACAATTTCAGATCATGATATACATTTTCTTTCCGATCTTAGGGCCTAAGAATGCTTGGTGTAGCATTAGCTAAAAATGATATAGAAGTGTACATAAGTATGACTGATCTTGTTCATTTAAGGTATTATGAGTAAAATTTTGTGTATTGCTAGGTCTCGGAGGCATCAAAGAGCATCCAGAACTTGAGCCGACAAGAGTACAAGAGATTTGAGCTAGAGATGTCAAGCATGCAACAGGTTTCCGCTGACGCTAAGGAGGAAATTAGTAAATATTCACAAAAAGTGGAATCAGATTTGATAGGAGACACATTCTCAGCGGCTCTATCAAGGGATGTCGCAGAAGACATCCTCGAGGAATGGTATGTTGTTATTTTTGCTTGTATCTCCAAAATGCCACTAGTTTAATCTTATTTAACTCTCTTCTAGATGCAGCATTCATCTAGAATTCTTAATTATGGAAATTTGCAAATGAATTGTATAAAGGATGAATTTAGTTGACTTGGATTACAGAATCTATTTTGCCAAAATAAGCTTAAGATATCAATTCAGTCCAGAACTTGGCATTCATTTTTGGTTAAATTATTTCAAAAGTGACAACATATGATTTGTGGAACAAACTGATCTTTTTTCCGTTCAAATTTTATGTCACTTGGAAAAGAATGTTGTCATGGACACTTGGCGCTGTATATTTTCTATTTATATGCATAGCATTCTAAGTAAAAACATTGAATACTGTTATATTAATATCCATGCCTTGTTGTATAGGCTTTGTATGAGTACTGATATATATATATATATATATATATATATATATATATATATATATATATATATATATATATATATATATACGAAGTTATGCACACTATTTCATGTATATGCTGAAAGTTATAAGATCAGTAATTTGATGTTCGAGCTGGAAGAACATAATTCTTTCTTATGTTTAAAGTCCGCTTTATCATTCTTACAATTTTATCTTCTTATTGCAGCTCAAATTGGACAGACTGCTCTCGGAAACAATGGGAAAACGTTCAATCAAACATAAGTGATCTCAATAAAAGCACCATTCTGGAGATAGATTCTACTGTGAAGTAAGCACACAACAAAAATTTTTCTTTTTTCAATTTGTCATCTAAGTTGGGTACTAAACATGATTCTTCTGCAGGGAAAATGTAAGCAATAATCGCATTGTACACAAAGAGTTTCTATCTAGGTGCTCTGCTGTTTCTGCCGATTTTGATAGCAGAACTTGTGTTATGAAGGCTGCTATTTCAGGTAATATATAATAGTTAACTCTCTGTGCAACATCAAACTTCTTCATGAAATTTGTACTTAATCATTAGTGGAATCGCATCTCTGTTAGATTCACTAATTCGGGACCAAGAAAGTACGCAAGAAATAGAATCTATAGCTACACATTGCTGGGATCAGCTCCGCCACATACAAGAAAACCATGGTGAAAACATATCAAGTATCAGAAACACGGCAGAGAAGTGTCTTACAAAAGATTATTTGGTATGCTCGAATTAATACGTTAGCCATGCTTTTTCCTTGAAGCAAACCCTCATCATGTTTTTTATTTGATGCATAATGTGCCCTACATTTGCAGGTGGATGAGAACACGGGGTCAACGCCTAAAAAGCGAGCGATATCAGTTCCGAGCTTGGCCTCCATAGAGGAAATGAGAACATCCGGAAATGAAAACGCAGTAAAGGAAGAGAAAGGATCAAAAAGGGCTTGCAATGAGAGAAAAATGCACCAGCAGCAGCAAGCTGCATCACCTAAGAGAGCTCCGTTTTCCGACGTCAACTGAAACACGGATAAGGGACTAGTGACCATCAGATGGAGTTGAATGTTGTTGTAGCAGATGACAATTGAAGAAAATAGATGCTCATCGACTGATGAGTGAATGAGAATGCAGTTTATATTATATGAGATGACGTCGTATTGCTCATCCACAAATCTCTAGTACTGTTGTCTAAAATGATGAATTTGGAGTTTTGAGTTGTGAATTCTTCCATGATGAATAGTAAGAATGCAAAATCATACGAATCTTCTCCAATGAAAAATCTAAATCACAATATGATTATCATTCCTCTAATCAGCATCCTCTCTAATCATCGATTATCATTGATCCTCGCTGATTATTTACGCAATCAACAGTAGAATAATATACACGCAATTTATTTTCTTTTGATATTTATTTATTCTAGAACAAAGAATGAACTTCAACAAGTCAAAAAAGCTTAAGCATATGAAGGAAATACAAGTACTAAAGTTTCTAGAAGTATAAAGCTTCGTTAAAAACCATATACGGATTTGTACATGCATAAAAAAAATGTGTATATTTCAAAATGATAGTAATAATAATGTCATTATGACGGAAGCATTACATTAAGAACCGTCAACAATATGTATCACGAGCTATGGAAAGTGCAAAATTATCAGCTCATGGAAAGTTTAGAATATTATGTACTAACTTTGACTGACTTGAGACAAACATAAATATTTTTGAGAAACTTTTGCAGTTAAACAAAGTTATATTTAATTAATCTACCAGTAATAAGTTTAGTCATTTCGAGTCTTCATTTTGTCAAATTTAGTTCTTATTGACAGAAAATTTGTAAATTTCACCGTAAGCCTTCATCGAGGTCTGCGGTTTGTCCCGACCTTGCGAGTGGATATGGTTATAGTTAAACTTTTTGTTACAAAAAATAATAAATTTAGTTTATTAAATTTTTGTAATCCTATATTTTATTTATGAGGAGTTTTTTTTGTTACAAAAAGTTTAGGAGATAAAGAGCAACTTCAATCTCGGGTGACCCTAAATGCATCAATTTTGGCTATTGATATTGCTTTTGAGAGAGGTTGGAGGAAGATTTGGTTAGAATGCGACTCTACCTATGTTGTTGATTTGTTTAGGAATCGGTCTTTGTCCGTTCCTTGGAGTTTTCGAGTCGACTGGAAGAAGAGCTTAGCTCAAATTTCTTCGATGGAATTTGGTGTTACTCATATTTATAGGGAGGGTAATCGTGTTGCAGATGCTCTCGCTCGCTTTGGTCAAAGGGGCTCTAATTATCAGTGGTGGTCTTCTCATCCTGACTTTTGTACTCCCTTTATTTCAGATGATTATTCTAGAAAGGAACAATATAGGTTTATTTGATTTGTTTTCCTCTTGTATACTTTTTTCATTCTTCTTTAATATTATTTGGTCCTAGGGGTCCTGTTGGGTGTTTCGGTGGTGCCAACCTAGTTGGAATTACTGATTTCCACAACTTCTCCAGCACCAGCTTTTAATTAAAAAAAAATCTCGGGTGAAGAAAAGTCTTAATGCTACAAAAGTGATTTAAAAAAAACTTGTTTATCACTTCATTTATAAAAACCTAAACAAATTACACCGGACATTAAAAAAGTAAATTGTTTGCTAGTAATTATTAATTAAAAGACTGAAGAATGACTTAAGATCCAACTTGGAAAGTTGTTCATACCTAGATTTTGAAAGAAAACATACTACAATTTTGTACAAATTAATATTAATAGTAATAAAATGAAGTTTCTGAGAAGGGCAAACTCGGAAGGTCGCCACTCACGACTCGTTCATTAAATTTTACTACTAAACAACTAATACTCGCCGTCCATTTAAATCTATTTCACTCTTTTTAATTTATCTGACCATTGCAGTGACGTCCAAGCTTTTCTGACCAAAAAACCCTTCTCCTATCATATATTAATTCATTAATTAAAACATACTTTAGTTCATTACTCTATCACTAGTACTACATTTCCAAAATGTCACGCATGGCATGATCCACTAAAACTTTACTAATCAGATGTTATTACAAAGAGTCTACCAATAGATATTACTATGAAAAATATTCATGGACTTTAACTGTCTAAGTATAATTTTTTAGTCAAATAGATTCTCGTATAAGGTTTCAAATTTTGATAATCTCATTTCTCAAAAGAATTAAAAACAAATGATAGGATGAATTTGTATTGGATGTGTTCTTAAGTTCAAGGGATTTGTGTGAGGTTGTGAATTAAATATTATTGTAAAAGATGTTTTTGGTACTAAATATCAAAATTAATCTTCTAGATCATTCGATCAACTATAAAAAATTTCGAAATTAATTTAATTTATTGTTAAACTTATTTGGATGACCAATATAACAATTAAATAATGAAATTCTTAATAAATTACGAGCTCCTTAAATTTGGTCTAAAAAACATATTGGCTTTCTGAATGTACATATTGTCTCATTAGCTCCCTCAATTTGCTTAGATATTGATAAATTATAAATATACTACTTTATGGAAGTTTCGAAGACGGATAGATCATTTTAAATAAATTTAAGCTCAAATTTTTTTTGACTTTGACTGAGTACAAAGATTTGTTGTTGTATTAATTAATATAAACAACTGGTTAGGAACATCACAAGTGTTTGAGCCGCTTGTAAGTCCTCATAATATTTTTCTAGCTCATACAAGTGGTGTTGATACTTTCCGTTAAATTCGTATGCAATTTTATTTGTTTTACGTTTCTATTCCTATTTTCTCTTTTTGAGGTTAAACCCTCCTTTTTAACAAGATAAAATAAAAATAAGCGGTTGAAATTAATTCCGTACGGAAAATGAAATAGAGTAAAAACAAATAAAAAAGAAGATAAAGAAGGGTATAATAGTCTTATACGAAAGAAAAGTCAAAGTATGAGTACTAAAAGGACCAAGACACCACATTAAAATACTAGAAACGTTCCATTCAAAATAAGGTAGTTAAATCAGTTGAGTACATTTGCTGAATAGTCAAACACTCAAAACTAGTCAAACATTCAAAACTCAACGCCTATAAAAACATCATTAGCCTTCACAAAATCCACTTCAACCTTCATCTTCATCTTACATTTTAGTTATCTTCTTAATTACATCTTAACTACTTCTTATCATGGCAATGAAAAGAATGAGAGAAATCGAAAACTTAGACTTAGCAAAGTGCCTCATCTTTTTGTCCCAAAACAAACCCCAAAAAATCATGAAAACATCTGATTTATTTGAATGCAAAACATGTAAAAAAACATTCACATCATTTCAAGCTCTCGGCGGCCATAGGGCAAGCCATAAGAAGCCGAAGTTGACAGTCTCCGGTGAGGATAAACTCGTCGGTGAAACGGTGAAGGCCAAGAAGACCCATGAATGCTCGATATGTGGTGTTGAGTTTGCTCTAGGTCAAGCTTTGGGAGGTCATATGAGGAGACATAGAGCTCATGACACGTTTCCTGCTTTTTCAGTAACAAAAAAGGAAGAAACGTTTCGTTCGGTATCAAAACTTCCGGTTTTGAGGAGATTGAATAGTAGTAAGAGAGTTTTTGGATTGGATTTGAATCTTACTCCTTTGGAGAATGATCTTGAGTATATGTTTGGGAAGATGGCTCCTAAACTTGATCCTTTTCTTTGATTCTTTTTTAAAATTCTTCTGTAACATTTTTTATTTTTTTTACAATTCATTCTTTCATTTATTTGAGGATCATTCTTTCATTTATTGTTCTTTTACTTATGAAATAGAAATTTTTTGTCATTTTATTGGATTAATATGTTTGAACTTTTATTTAGTTGATGAGTTAATTTGTTCATGAACATGAGAAATAGATATGCAAGTATTAACACACACGAATATTCCTTCGGTTTGATTAATTTGACCATGCCCATGCCAGGATGAACATGTACATACAATTCACCAATATGTACATATTGGTCAATAAAACAAAAATAAGGACACATATCTTCAACTCAGATTAACCTCAAATTTGAATTGGATGTTTGTGATATGCAAGGTGGTGAACTTGGAGTCTTGATTCCACAACTGGATATGCAAGTACATAAATAAGATAAATCAATAAAATGAAATAACAACTTAACTAACTATCGTTAATAAATAAGCGTAATTCTCTTTTCCCTTCTAATCAATTTATTTCTTTCTTGCTTCCTAGTGATTTATCTAAAACTTTATGTAACGATCTTAAAGTTTTGTTTTCCTAAATAAATAAATAACCGTAAGTTAGCCATTATGTTCAACACACTCCTCTAACCGGAGATTGTCGATATCAAAATAAGATCAGTCCATTGCAGAAAACTATGACATACGATGTAGCTTGGGCCGAAGATGGAATGGAAGACGGCTTTTATTTTGCCAAAGAATTGCAAAATATTTTTCTTCAACTATATATGGTGAATATCATCTCTGATATGTAAGGGGACAATTTAGTAACATTATCTCTGTTGCTTCATATAATTGGATTCAATGCTGCATCAGACATCATCATTGTTTACATTGAATTTTTTAATATTATTTGTGACTTTATAAACTATCATGTTCTAATACTAATTTTACACTCTCATGGATTTTACTAATTGGTCTATTTTGTTTCAGGACAAATTAACGAGGTGGCTCTGGCGGAGTCAGTTCGATCTTATTCTTGTCTATGTATATTTTATTTTTATTTTTAAAAAGTTCTGAGTTTTATTTTTCTTGGTTTATTAAACTTTTACCCTATTAACGCTCACTAATTTTCTTTTCCTTATAAGAAGAACTATGTTTATAAATTTTCTAACTATAACACCATTTGTTTATATTTGGTTTATTAATCGCTAAAAATCAAACTAAAAGGTTAATCGGTCAATATAAGTAGTTAATCGAGCCTAATAAATTAGTGTATGGTTGATATCTTTTAACAACCGAGAAAATAATCAAGTGACCATATGCACCCCCAATATATAGGCTCTCCTTACACTCACCAATAGGTGAGTGAAGGGAGGCCAGGTTACGAACCTTCGTTTTTACAATTTATCGAAAAAAATAAATATCTCTTGGCTAAGTTAGGTAGTGTTGGGCATGCATCTTTTAGATTTATATTCCATCCCATATTGGAGGAAAAAGATTCACATTTATAAGTTTTTTTAACTTAATTTAATTGAACTCGGTCAAAACATATAAAAGTTAGTAAAATTTCAAATCATTTTTCTTAAATATTTTATCAAAATGAATGGATGCGCCCATACCTGATAAGAATTAGGATCAACTAGCGTCGGGTTTCGCTTGGTGGGCCGGGAATGATCGACTTATCAATTTATCCAGTAAACTTATGGGAGCTCATGTAGCTCAAAGCTGGATTAATCGCCTGTTCCTGAAGGCCAAGTGCCTGATCAATGAATTCACTAGTTTCAATTGATAGTGGGCTTGAATCAAGGTTGGGCAGATTATCAATTTTCTTTAAATGGGCTTTTGGGTGAAAAGGTCCAACCTTGGAATAAGAGGTTATTTAGGTATATATTTATATATATTTTTTCTAAGTTGATACCTATTTTTGTTTGTAAAGTATTAAGGGGCAAGGTTAAACTGAAGGCCAATTTTATTTGAAAAGTATTAATGGGGAACTTATATTTATGAGTACTTAATTTTTCTCGTACTAACATTATAGTTGGTTAATTTGAAAATCTGATATAACAGTCACTCAATTTTACCATCTATCTCCACAAATCTAATAACATTATAGAGATGATGGAAAGAATATTACAATTTTTTTAAATTTTTGAACATTTTGACTTTGAGAATATTACGATGTTAACGAAACTTTGAAAATATTGATTTGGAAAGTAGAAAACATGATTATGTAGTTAAACAATTTTATTTTTTGAAATTTTTTATTTTTAAATTGTCAACGACCATTTTAAAACGGTTTCATTCTCATAAAAGGCATAATGTTAGTAAATAGGAAAAGTTGGGTAGTTATTATTATTATTATTATTATTATTATTATTATTATTATTGTTATTATTTCTCGGATGGCATTTCTTATTGCTGTTATATCACACTAGTATTTGGTAGTTGAACAACCTAGAGTAATGTCTTCATCAAAGTAACATCATTAACCACAACGTATATGTATGGAATTCAATTTGAACCACACATGTTCTGAATTTATAATTACATGCATGAATTTCAAGTCAATTATAGCTAACGTACTAAGATTTCGTTCTTTATGATTGAACTGAATTAAATTTGCTGAATTGAATTGGCTAAATTTGGTTGACTGGAGAAGAAATTTGACTGAACTGAATTTGGCTAAACTGAATTGAATTGAACCGAATCAAATTAAAATGAATTGAACTGAATTTTGCTGAAATTAAGTCAAAAAAACAAAACCATAATAGCAAATCATAGATTAAATTATGAAAATACACAACAATTTAAGGAGTATTTAATCATTGATGATAAGTAAATGTGATTAAAATATTTGGTGGGATAGCATCGCTTCCCGAGAAGGAACTATTTGATTCGTAGAGGAGGGATTAGGTGTGACACTTATGAAATTATTGTGAGACTGATTTTTATTGTGTGACAACAGGTGGCAATTGTGTAATTAAATGGAAAATGATGGCATAATTTGAGGGGCATATACGTGTATGGTGAGGGAAGGGCGCTGATGATGTCAACGCTTTTCTTTTCTTTAAAATACATTTTCCCGATGATCCCGAACTCGGTTTTCGAAATTTTTTATACCGTTGGACTCGTATTAATTAGTCGGTCGGTCATTTTGAGATCCATTGTGGTCAAATAAAAACGATTTTTTCATTTTGGAATATTTGGTAATGACTTTTGGAATATCAAGAAATTTGGAAAAAGATCGTTTTTATTTGAACACAATGGATCTCAAAATGACCGGCTAATTAATACGAATCCAACGGTATAAATTTTTTTGAAAACCGAGTTCGGGATCATCGAGAAAATGTATTTTAAATAAAAGTTGTCACGCCATAAAAATTGTCACATCTAATGACCTTGTCTCACTTGATCCTCCCCTTGATTCGTATATTAATTGTTAGGGAATATTACAAATCTAAGATACATGCAAAATGACTTGGAAAACAAAGTATATAACATATATAGTGTACGATCCAATTTGAAATAAGTGGGGTTATTGGTGTGAGAAAAAAAATTGCGCAAGGAGAGATTTGATGGATGATGGAGAAGGAAAGGAGAAATGGAAGATTACGAGATCAGGTATGAACTAAATCAAATATCGAAAATAGAGAGAGTGACTTATATTTATTAGTAAGATTTGAATAAAACATGTCAAGTATAAAGTGATAAATGGGTTTACACTTTGGAATTAAGAAAATTTACAATAATTTATTTTGCTAGAGTGAAAATTTCTATTGTAGCTCATATTTTGTCGGAAAAGAGAAAAAAATATGATTTTTTTTTTACGAATATTGCAATACCAACAATTTTCTTTTCAACTTTTCCGACAAAATTTAATATATTTTGGCACTATTTTACAGATTTTCGGCAATCTATCATTGAATAATAAGCTTTTACTAATAAAATTTTCAATCCAGATGAAACGTAACCACTCATTGTAGAAGAGGTCTCAACGGATGAGGGATGCTTTCATTAATACACCCCTATATACGGTTTAATAAATAGTAACATATAGTTGTTATATTAAAAAAGGGTAATATATATTTTCAGAGATTAATATATAAATTATCACGAAATCTTAATTATTAATTCGAGCTTTTTTATCGTGGTTAAATAATATGGTATCAAAGCTTCTGCAACCAATAACTGAGATTTAGCTATCAACTCAAACTTTTACTCAATTCGGTGAATAACAATATTATACCGTAACAACTAACTTATCGTTGGTTAGTAATCAACGAAAATGCAAAGATAGAAAGGTGAGAAAAGGGTTCTCATTTTTGTCCCAACACAAAGATGATTGATTCTTCATGCATTATTGCTCATTATAAAATATGCAATTTTGAGTACCATTAAATTGGAGTATATGATGAATTATTTGACATATTAATGTATAATTAATTTCTCCTTAAAAGAACAAAACAAGAAAAAGAAAACATATATATAACTACTTTAATAGTTTATAGATAGCAAGAGTTGGTTCAAGCGGTAAGATACTTAAGCTTTGTTTTTTTTGACTAAATTAAATTAGCTAGATTGAACTAAATTGACTCATTGACTGAATATTTAATTAATTTTACTAAATTTACTGAATTGAACTAAATTTTACTGAATATAAGTAAAAAGGAACGTAGCATCACTCATCTTTTGTTTGAAAGATTTGAGGTTTGATTCACCGCTTTGTCAAAATTTAACCCTTTGATAGACAATTAAACTCCACTGTAAACTTTCATCGAAATTTTTGTAATGTAAACTAAATTTGGGGAGTGGGTTGCTCTCCTTGCCATCTTAGAATACTTTTGGAGTACGGATGACGTGATACTCCGGTTGAATAATTGGATGACAATCTATTTTTACTTAATTAGACGTTGTCAAAATCTTATTAGTTGGTGTGATACATCTCAACAATTTATTGGCTTGGAGTACAACGTCATCATATCATGAACCCTAAACACTAACATATATGATGTGTCATCGAATTATTGGATCGAATACCATGTTATTGTATTCCAAAAATATACTAAAATCTCTCCGAAATGCTTATTAAATTAAAATACTTTAATCATGGACCAATCTTTCAATTAGTTCATGCTGATGATCATAAATGATAACGATGTTATTATTTAATTTCAGATTTTCCAATCATTTGGCTGCTTATTCCTCATAATTTGAATATAAATAGTGACAATTTAACGAACCAAGTTCGTATAGAAAATTAACAACAACAGTTTAAGAACTAAATTATATAACAAAAACGTTCTTGAAATTAAAATGTAAGCAAATTAAAATTGCTTAATATAGTATAAATTCTTGAAATTTTCTATATTGAGGTAATTAACAATCAAAATTAACAGTGTAAAAATTCCTTGGCATTGCTAACACACAAACCTCGATTTGAATTTTTGAAATTAACAAAAATACAATGGTTTCATTAGTAACTTGCTTAAAGATTTGATAATTAAAAACTCCAAATTGTAATAAAATAATACCACTAGAATGAGCTATATGAATACGGTATTTGTTCATGAGAATCGACTCTAGATTTTTTATTTAACAATTTACACCTTATTATAGTTATTTTTATATTAATTTGCATATAAATTTAAGATGATATACTATTTTTAACTTCATATTTGAGAACTTTTACTGTTAACTAAATGCAATGGATCTGATTAATAAAATTAGAGAAATATATCATTTGAAGAAAAAAACCAAAAACCATAAATATGAACTGGAAATTATTTCACAAAAACTAAAAGAAGTGGGGTGAGTGATTGCATCAAGTTCTTGATAATAATTAATTAACCTTTGAAATTTTTTAATACTCAAACTAAGAAAAGTAATTAATAGGGAAGCTGAAAATCATTAGCATATGTTGAGTGTATATCTAAATCAATTATGGTTGGAGGTCTTAAGATTTTTAACTAGTTAAATTTTATGGATCTCATGATTAAGATATAAACTTCATAATCATTCTAATCATTAATTGATGCATATTAGTATTCATAAATGCTGCTTTTGGATTAAACTAATTAATCCACTTTGGGTTTCATGTCCAACAATCATTGTGATTAGAATGCATCGTTTATTCTCGAAAAAATTTGTGCAATGAAAATTGTTTGTTGGAGAAAATAAATTGGATTCATTTGTTTGGCTCTATCAAGAAACCAATTACATTATTCGCTTAAAGCTTTTATAACATCTTTTATATTAATCTCAAAATCATCTTATATGAATATCCTATGGCTATTTGGATCGTGTATAACAAATGTCTATCTCACTATGCGTTTTTAATTCACTAATAAATAAGGTTGTCAGGACTCAAACTCATGATTGTTTAGTCGTAGAAGCTCTGATACCATATCAAGAAACCAATTGAATTAAAAGCTTAAACAAATAGTTAAAGTCCAAGGATATTTTTATGTTAATCTTTGGCATTGTTATAACTTAAGAAACTAAACTGCTTCTTAAATATACAAGACAATTTTGAGGTTACTTGGCCCTTTATTAACATGGTATCAAATTGCTGAATATTGGGAGCATGATGTTGGCATCACACACCAAATGAAATGGACGTTAAGGGACGTAATTACATTGCTAACTTGAGAAGTTATATAACTCCTTAAAAATATTGCACAATCATATCTCATTTAAGTACCTTTTGAATTAGTTAAATCTATCTTAACAGGCTCAAACTTGAATATTTTTTTCCCCCGATTATTTAATTTAGAACAAAAAATGTTGTATATGGAAATAAAATATACTAGTATCTCGATCACTGGCACCAGGGAACCCGGTTATCGCTTATTGAATTCAACGACGGCGAAACGACAGATAATGGGTTCACCTTTCAAGTCATTGGGAACCGCCAGCCAGGGACAATGAAATTTGGGATCTGCCACTGAGATGTCGAAGCTCTATTACTGGCGATAAACTGTGGGCGAGCGTTCTAGTTAGGAAGGTAGTAGTAGACAATGTAGGAAAAAATACTATACGCTACGCTAGTGAACCCATTATCATTTGGGATTTCTTTTTCTTTCTTTTTTATAGGTGTCATGTCATAATTTTTAGTTGAGGTGGCAGGTGACATGGGTCTGACATGGCAAGATGTCATGTGCCACATATGTAAACCGTTAGTTTAAGGTATATTTGAGTAACTTTTTTAGATACAACAATATATTTGTGCGTTAAATTAAATATAAGGGAAAATCTGCATTCGAACAGAAGACACCGAAGCCAATATGTGTGTTAACCCCTCATCATCATCATCATCATCATAATAAATAATAATAATTAATAAACCGACTCTAAGATTGAAAAGAATTTCCCACAATGAAAAGTGTTAAGCGTTGTTTGTTGGGATATCACCCTAACTTTCATATTAGTTAAATGTGTGATCCTACATTACTTAGACCATGTCCATATAAATTTACAGAACTGAATTGAAGTGTATTTAGTGAAGGGAAATTTCAACACATGCTCTTAAAAAGAAAGACAGGAAAAGAGTGATCCCATGCATATAAAAAGGTTTTTGAGCTTTAGGTCGTGTTCTTTATGCCTAATTAGTAATTTATTTCAGTTCAATTTAGTAGTATTAAGTTCAGTTAAGTAATTTGATTTTAGTAAATGTTTCAATTCAGTTCAGTTGAATTCAGTTTTGGCTCCGTTCTTTATAGCTAAACTGAACTGAACTAAATTTGTTGAACTGAATTTGGCTGAATGAAGGATGAATTTTACTAAATTTGGCTTAACTGAATTTGGTTGAACTGAACGAAATTGAAATTAAGCCAAAAAAAACAGAACCTTAATTGTTTGAATCCTCCCAATGCTAGTTGGGCTTTGAGTTTGTATGAGAAAGCCAGAGTTTCTTGTTACAATTTTGTTTGTCCAAGATTTGTAATTTCTTATAGGTTAGGCTTATGGTCTTGTGGTCTTATTCTTGTTAAAGAGGTTTTCACGCTAAAAATTGTTGTCCTTTTTTATTGTTTGTTTGTGTAGAGTGTGAGTTTTGTTTTAACTCTACTGAGGTAGCCAAAGACTTCCGAGGACTAATCAGAAATTAGTTGAAAAACTATTCAAAAATAAGTCGAATTTTGAACACCTAATCGATCTAGTCGGTTCAACTAATTTTCAATTTTGAATGCTCGTACGCACCAAGCGTCTAAAATAGTGCTTACTTTTTGAGAGAACACTATTTTATGGAGGGTCAAATGAGTCCAACTAATATTTCATTAATATTTATTTTTTTCCAATAGGAGAGCGCAAGCCAGGAAGAAGAATATTTGATTAAATACTCATTAGGAGAATCGTAATTATGGAATAAAAATTCTCAAGTGATTATTTTGTTCCACTAGTTAGTGGCACTATGTGCATTGTCATTTTGTTGTTTAGGAATTTGGATTAGGAACCATGCATGTTTCACGTTAAGTTAACTATATATTCATTCAACCAAAGACAAATATTTATAATTAAAGTAAAGATTAATTAAAAATGTACGTTCTATAGTGCTCTTCCTCCCAGAAAACAAAAAGCGATTAGAAAAATGAAAATCAAGATTTGTTCTCAACAAATGACAATTTAATCTACATGGGAACCACTAGTATAGATGATTTGAATTGTTAATTACGCTCTTTTCTATATAAAATGGAGAAGTTTTGTGGAGCATTGACTGTCAATAATTTGTAGCCAAAAAAAATAAAAATAAGGATTAGAAGAATCAAATAATTGTTCAGGTGAAAAGAATGTTGATGGATATGGAGATCAACGTGTATAATGGAGTAGACTGAAGATGACCAAAAGAGAACTAACGGGTTAAATGTAAGCATTGGTCACTTAATTTTGGAGTAGTATTCAATTTCATTTTGTCTCAAAAAATTTATTTAATTTTATACTTTTGTTTCAAATTAATATTAAAAAAAAGATGTGGTACCATTTCAATAGAAGTCAACATTGACACTAAGGCCCTGTTCTTTTGAACTTATTAGAACTTATTTTAAGTTCAGTTCAGTTCAGTTCGGCAACACTCAGTTCAGTTCAGTTCAGCTCAGTTCAGATCAGTTCAGCTCAACAACATTTAATTTGATTTTCAGTGGCATTTAATTTAGTTCATTTCAGTAATATTCAGTTCACCAACATTTAATTCGGTTCAGGTTAATAAATTACAAATAAATATTTATTATTTATATATAATATGTTAATATTTATTATAATTTTAACTAGTTGATCCAATTTGTTTGCAAAAGTTGTTGGACGTAAGTAAATATTATTACCAATATACGCTACAATGTTCTATCACCTTAATAATTTATACTATATAAATTTGGATTTAATATACAAAAGTTTCCAATTTTGGTTATATATTGTAATAAGAAATTCAAAAATCTTGTAACAGTGTTGTGTAGTATTAGGAGCAAATTAGCATCAATTAAAGAAATTCAAAAATCTTATAATAATCAGTTATATAATATTATGAGCAAATTAGTATCAACTGAAAAAAAATCAAAAATCTTGTAAAAGAAATTAAAATTAGCAAATAGAGCAAATTCAAAAATTTACAAATAGCATCATCTCATTCTATTTTTCTAATCATCTTCTACCATATGATCCGTAATCTCATCATTTTGTTCACCTTCATCATCATTATCGTCATCCTCCTCTCCGATCTCATTATTCTAAAACTAATATTATTATTATTATTTATTCAATTGAGTTTCAATATTTATTTTTCATTTTAGCAGAATTCAGTTCAATTCAGTTCAGATCAGTTCAGTTCAGCAACATTCAGTTCAGTTCAGTTCAGCATCGTTCAGTTCAGTTCAGTTTAGATTTTTTCAGTCCAAAAGAACGGAGCCTAAACAATGTTAATAATTAACTTTTTTTTTTCTATTTCAAATAACTAAAAATGAAAGCAAAAAATTAGTAACCGATACAAATATAAAATGTCAAATAACATTGAAAAAATTAATAATTCGATCATCACATATAAATGTTTTAAAAATAGCTATACGAATGCGACGCAGTCAGTGTCCCAAACGATGAATCGAGGATTAATCAGAGATTAATGGAAGATAAATTGATTTTGCATTTTTCTATTTTTTTAATTATTTTGGATAAATTAATATAAATATTTTTAAAAGAAAACAGAACAACTCATGCTACAAATGCAAAAATCAACTAAACTATCTAAAATTAATTTGATCAACTATTTTTGTTCAAAATGATAATAACAAATGTACCAAAATGTCGAGAAACATAAATATTCAATATTTTTTGTTTTCAATTTCTTGCAGACTTCGATTGTCTGCAAACTACTTAGTTTTTATAGATTTTTATTTTGTTATTCTAAAATTCAATTATTTAATTAAAAACATATGAGACATTTTCATTTGGGCCTATTTTTTTGTTTTTGACGGATAAATCGGTCATATATCGATGGATCGATTTAAAACGACCTATTTACGAAAATTGGTACAATGTTCTCAATTTTATCGGTTAACCACCAACGAATCGGCCAACTCGGCCGATTTTTAAAAGACCGCATATAATTAAATTAAATAGGTTAATGACTAAAAGTGATCAAATAATATATTAGTGGTTAAGAGCACAAATTTTGAATAGCTTAGTGACTAAATAATAATTTTTATCACACTAATTATATGGTTATATTATCTTAACTCTTAAGCACTTCAGTTAACAAAAAATAATTACCTATTAGAAAGTTCGATTAATTCAAATAAATAAGAATAAAAGCGTGGAATGAAAGATACAAGTAATTATAATAAAAACAAAAAAAGGAAAGGATGTCTATAAAAAATAATTTCAAGGTTCTGAATTAAACGGAATTTGCTAAAAAGAAAATAAGCCTAACAAAATATTTCAGTCAATTTATATCTGACACTGACAAGAACCTGCATGCTTTATTCCAGTAAAGTTATATATTTAAGTAAATCAAGTTCATCCCTATCCTAGAGTATTACATTTTGGGATGTTGGTAATAAAAAGTTCTGTAATAAAATATTACAAAAGTGCATTAAAAACTAACGACAATAACAATACCATGAGGTTAATAAGACTTTAAGCCTAATTACAATTGACATGCAATAGGTGTTTTATTATATTATTTTGAGGAAAAATCATTTTTTAAAAAGCAACAAGATGATAACATAGACAACAATGAAAATCTACAACGTACGTAACTAGTAACAATCTTTAGGTTCATAAAAAAAAAAAGAACACAATCTTTAGGGACTGCAAAAAAAACCTTTGGCTAAAGTTCAAAACAAAAACAAAAATGTTAAATTAAAACATTTTACTACTAATGATCAATTATATATTATGAGTTTGAAGTTAGCTTTACCCATTAGTATAGACAAGTTGGAACTATTTCAAATTCATCAAAATGTCCTCTAAGTAAGAGAATTGCTATTATGATGGGGTGTAATGGACTTGATAAATAAAAGTACCTCATTTTGAAGTTATTGGTCTAAAGAAAAAATGCATACATTATCATGTATTCATTGATCTCAGGTCTATTAAAACCCATCTCCTAGTAATGAGATCATGTCAATCTTCATTCAATATTACATCATTTATCATTCATATGTATATAGTAAATAAAAATTAATTTGTTTACTATGTTTTGTGGGAATTAATCAAAAAATATCCTATATACAATAATAATAAAAAAAAACATAATTTAGCAACTGAGTCAGAATATAAGAATTAAAATTCTAAGTATTTTTAATAATGTCTCAAATCTATATGTATATTAAAAGAATTCCAACCGCAAGATTTTTTTAACATATGTAATATTTTTTATTATAACTCATGAATTCGTCCAAAAGAGGAGAAAAGTACGAAATCTCTTAACGAAATCGCAGATTTTTCGATTCTTTTTTACAGATAATTTTTGATGAATTTATCATCAGAAATCAATATTACTAATAAATTTCACAAATCAGAGGATCAGAACTAATCATTATCAGAATAGTTTCAACAAATACGCTAACTGAAACAATGCCTAGTAGGGATTATTTTGAGGGCCGGGGCTCCCCTCAAATAATTAGTATACCCCTGGTAACCACCAATTACCATGATAAAATTGTATCATCTTAAACCCAAAATTCAGTCCATCCTAATGATCAAAACCCTGATGGTGCTTTTATGTTTTTTTTTTAAAAATTATTTTCCGAAATAAACACATATGAGGATTATCTTGTATGACACAAAAAACATGATACCATATATATAAAAGAAAATCCAATTGAAGATTAAAAATAGTTGAATGCATTAACAAAAAATAAAGTACTAATTATTAAATAACCTGTCAATTACAAAATAAATAAAGAAAGATAAGAATAGACTCACTTAATTTGAGCAAATATTGAAAGTGGTTGATAGCTAGGAAGCAATATTAAGCTGTCTGAAGAAGGAAAGAGAGCTTTTTAAGATTTTAATAGTGGATGATGCAACCGATATCCTTTGCCTCCTCTCTATGGGTTTTTAACATTTTTAATTACACTAATTTTTCATTTATTTATACTAATTTTTTATCAAATTACACTACTAACTTTTTTTCATCTTTATCATCAGGTTAGGTTTGCAGGTGTGATTTTATGTATCTCATTCTCTAGTAACTTTGGGCCACGTTTCATTAATTCCTGTTTTATACAAGTACGTGTCCAAATAGGCATACTTTTTTATATTTTATCTTGTCTTCTGCACTTTTGTTTACGGGTTAATTTCAGGAAAAATACAAATAAATCCTTGCAATTTCGTTAATCTAGCATATTGATTTTGAAAACATAATATATTTGATTTATTGATTTTATTGATGTGCCATATTGAAATATTTATTTTATATGTCATAACATGTTAAATTGACAGTGTACAAATAATGCGAATAGTTTTTTTTATTAATTTTATGAAGTACACAGGACATTGTTTTGTTATTGAAAAAAACTAAGAAAAATTTGAGCTAAATTGAATCATTGGTTGAATTCTTAATTAGTTTTGTTGAATTCACTTAAACTACACTGAATTTTGATGAATTGTACTGAATTTTTACTAATTTTAAATAAAGAAAAAACCATACTTGCAAATGGACAAAAACTACGAGGATCTATTTGTAATTTTTTCTTAATTGTGTTGGATCACCAAGGTTTTAAAATTAATTAATTAATTTTGGTACAATCTTTTGAGGATTATCTTGACCAACAAGTCAGCATTTAGGGACACGTATTGTAATAAATTTGAGAAATTATGTGGAATTAATGGTAGGTTAACACATGTAATTAAAGTTTGTATTATTCAAAGTTAAAATTTTGTTAGTATGTGTTTACTAGTCAAATGTATACCAAAAGTACTTATAATTTATTTGTACCACTTACTCCCCAACACACCTTGCATTTTCATTTTCTAGTCCTTATATGATTATGTATATAAATACTTTGCCTAGCTAGTATTTAATATAATGAATTAGAGTTTCTTCCTCAAAAAATAATAAAATGAACCAAAAAGGGACTCAACTTTTGGAATATACTCGTACAAAATCCAAGAGTAGTTATTATTTCCTTAAAAAAAAAAAAATTCTCCAATTTGAGAATTATTATATTTCGTGCATCCCAAAAGTAAACAGTTGATTTATACTATTTCTTTTATCATTTTGTTTTTTGATTTTGATTATAGCTATATTTGGTCTGGAGATGATAATTCCAACCGCAAAAGTACATAACGTGGCACAAATATGAGCTAAATACAAGTAATTTGCGTGATTTTGGGTTTGGATTAATAATAGTTTAATAAAGTCATGTTTCTTAAAATGTGTACAAATGATTTATTAGTCATTGTATTTTGTTAAAATTTACTGTTTGATTTTTATATTTTGAAAAACATACTACAAGATCTCTATTCTTTGTCATAATTAAGTTTTTAGTCAATTATGTCTATCTTATAGATTTTAAACATAACATATTTTAACTTTCAAGACATTTATATTGCAATACAAAATGACCTTGTGATTCTGTTATGTCATGTTTGTTTGTCTATTCCGAAATAAAAGTTACAGATCTAAACAAATGCACAAAAGGACCAAACAATTGTTTGTCAGTATCCAAAACTTACTTTTTTTTAGTTTGACCTCATTGACCATTCTATGTGAAAAGACCCAATTTATCTTTCTTCTTCTTCTTCTTCTTCTTCTCTCCTTTTTCTTCTTCTCCTTCTCCCGTTTTTTAAGAAACGAAATAGATCCGACAAGGACTAGTACTGCCGAAATCGGGAAATTTCCAGATTTCGGAAGGTTCCAGCCCTGATTGAAATATGGAGTATTCCAGATTTCGGCCAGATTCCGAACTGGCGAAACTCCAGATTTTGGCTGGTTCCGGATATGAAAAATCGGGTTTCCCTTGCGAGAATCTTCATTTAAAAAGGAAGGGGAAAAAGAAGAAGAAGAAGAAGAAGAAGGGTTAAGATTCATGGATAAAGAGAAAAAATGAGGAGAGAGGAGGGAAAAGGTGGAAGTGAAGAGGGTCATTTTACATGATGGTCTATGGAGTCAACAAAAAATTGGTCAACTTTATATTGACTAGTGTTGACTAAGTGTTGATAAGTAGCAGTTTGAAAAACAAGGTATAGTCAGCGTACTAAATGTGTAATTTACCCTACAAAGTGTGCATGTTTATTGAATGGATTAACTGCAAATGTCATTAATTGAAAGCACATTTTAACTCTTATTGGGCAGACCACGAAGGTCAGAGAATGAGGAGATCTAAAACATGAAAAGAAAATATTCTTTCAATAAAACGTTAAAGAGTTTTGATATATGCAGCCCTAAGGGCAGCATATAAGCATTTAATAGAACTAGGTATTTTATTATCCTACATATTTTTATATCTGTTAATTAATTTGATTGAATTTTATATATGTTAACAACTTAAAATCATAGAATTGATTTATATTGTAAAAATTCTTACCTATTGTGAAATTTATTGCCTTGCTTGGGAATATGACATATAACCTAAGGTAATCAATTGAAAGCCTAAACCCCAAACTTCCTCCATAATCAAATATCTCCCAGTAGCCTAATCAAATGTTAGGGTTTAGGATTATAGTTAGGGTTTAGGGTTCAATATTAGGGTTAGGTTTAGGGTTCAAGGTTAGGGTTCATTGTTCAGGGTTAGGGTTAGGGTTTAAGGTTCATTGTTCAGGGTTAAGGTTAGGGTTCATTGTTCAAGGTTATGGTTAAGGTTTAGGGTTCATTGTTTAGGTTCAGAGTTAGGGTTCGTTGTTCAAGGTTAGCGTTAGGGTTCATTGTTTAGGGTTAGGGTTAAGGTTTATATCAAAGTTAGGGTTCATTGTTTAGGGTTAGGGTTAGGGTTATGATTTATTGAAACTTGGTTTATTGAGTTTTATTAGAAATTGGTTGTGCAATTCTTGGATGATGAACATTTTAATTACTTATTGTCCTGCATTTTGTTGGTTGTGCAATAACAATACCTTTAATTTCATATGTCATTTAGAAATTCTTTATTAGGTAAGTTTTATTGTATTAGGTATTTTAGATTTTGATTATTTTCTTAACATATATTGCTTTTATATTATTTTGACTAATAAATGTATGTATATTAAATATAATACCATATTTAGTTCTATTAAATGCTTATATGCAACCCTTAGGGCTGCATATATCGGGACCGAACTTTAAATGCGTTTGCATTGTTTGGTAAATATGACATTTTAAATTTCATTGTTTTGTAAAAAGAAATTTCACCAAATTAGCATATACTAAATGAGAAGTTTGACAGTGGGAAAGAATGGATAAAAATTTGGTGTGCCCTCGTTCAATATGTTGACATGTGACATATTAACTACACTTTAACTAAATAAAATAAAGTTGCCATTGTTAACAAAACCGAGCTAAGCGTCAGAAATGGATGGAAGACATGGAAGGAGACTCTCAAATTAGGAATTAAGGTCGATTCTTCTCTAACATACATATCCAAATACCAACAAGAATTGCTGGACAAGTGTACAGTCGATAATTAAAGGCTAATTACTTAGATTAATTTAATAAATCAGAGTATTAATTAGTCAATTTATTATAATTTTTTTGTGAGGGAATTTATCATATAATATTAGTTTGGAAAGGAATGATTGGTTAATTAATCTTAATTCTTCAACCACACCACTAATGTAATGTTGTACTCTTCTCATAATCTTCTGTGTCAAATCATTTACCGTTGTTAGTGCTATAATGTTGTGTTACATTTTGTTCTCTTCTAACTTTACACAATTTTCCTCTTCTTAGACAAAATGTGGTTTGTTTATTAAACAATACTTATTTAATCAATAGGCTTTGTGCATTAATTAACTAATTGTCTCTTTTTCATTTTTTTGGTTCATTAACCCCAAATTATTAATAATTTAACTCACATCACTAGCATAATGTTGGATGTTTTAGTCTAATTAGTTTCGTTTGTTTATTTTTGGGAGCTCATTATCTCACACCATATATGTATATATATATAGACCAAAATCTAGACTCGAGAGTTTGATGAAGAGTAGATATGTCTATGAATCAAGCTGGACTGAATTTAATGTTAGACAGATTTGACGAAAAAAAATTAAATTCTCACTCCAACTTCTATAAGCTCCCTAAAATATATATAATATTTAATAATTATAAATAAACTTATAATTAAATATATAAACTTACTACATTAGAACGTGAGCTGAACTTGACCGGTCCATATTAATTATATAATTTTCAAATCCCTGTAAATAAAAGATGATTTAACGTGTTTAGACCAGATCGAGACTAAGATAAAAAAATTTCTCAAAGACATAAGCCTTGTCGAGTGTTAAGTAGTTATACATTGGCTAGTTATGTGAGAGTGAAACATCTATAAGTGGTAAAATGGTATCGGAGCCGCTTAATCCAATGTTGGGAAGCCCATTGTTGGCGCCACCCGTAGATGGATATATTCGAACAACCTCCTTAGAAGAACTCATTAGGTTTGTTTTGCACTCTCTAGCTAGCTTGCGAAAACAAACATATATAAAATAAGCCTAAAATAATAATGTTAAGATCCTGGAATCAGAAATTTTTTAATTGATAAACGAGTAGACCACTGAATTTAGACATCTAAAAAGAAAATTAAAGTTATAAAATATATGGTAAGCATTATAATATTACAGATGAAATCCGTATGGACCATATATATGATATATCTCAGAAAAAGATGTAAAAAGGTATGAGAAATGGAGGCTGGAGAATGTGCGCCTATCATTTAACCTACGATCCTCCCTTTGCTCCATTTATATAATTTCAGGCTATATCGTGTCAATCCTCTGCTCCACTCCTCCTATCGATCAAAACATATAAAAATAAAATTAACTTTCCAACATTTATTCCTTCATCACTCTCTACTTACCATGAATATATAAAAATTAATACCAAGACTCTTCCCCATTATGACTTTGATGAATGTTTTTATCTTTTAAATATGTGCAATATGCAAATAAAATGATTTATTGTAACAATGATATTAGCTGTTACGATTTAAATTCTAATGTATTTATCAGTTCTAGTCATTTTCTCTCTATTTATGATAGGAGATTCAGCTTATTCATGTCCTCATAGTCATTGTTACGACCGCTTTGTGTAAAAATTTTCTTGCACCTGCTATGGATTAAGTCGTTATAAGCCCACCAATTTTTATCTGATTCGTCCATAAACCAAACATGAGACGTGGAGAATTGACTTTGATAACATAATATAATTAACAAACAACTCAATACCATATAAATTATTATCCAATTCGACTCAAATCCGTTATCATTGTTGAAAGCATTATCCCATTAATAGGTTTTATCACAGACCAATTATTGCATAACATTTAATGTTTAATTTTTCTCTTCGTTTATTGTCTAGTAATATTTGTTTCATAACCGATAATATATCATATATTAATATATAGATTTCAATTTGACATTATTTATCAGCTCAAGTTTTTAGTTCAAACAACTTTTTGTCAGAGTTTGCAATCAAAATGTTCTGAGTTCGAATCCTAACAATCTCATAATTTATTGGTGAACTAAAAAAAACACATGGTGTGATGACATGTTGCATACTTCAAAACCAATGAATTATAATAATACTTTAACTATCAGCTCGAGTTTTTAGTTCAATCGATTAGTTTAATCCAATTAAAATTCAAATGATCTACACATCTAGCTCCTGTAATTGCTAATACCATGTTTTAACACCATTCTTAAGACTTCCAAACTAATTAAATTAGTAGTTTCTTCTAAACTAATTAAAAGATTATTTAAATTCATAGCTTTCGTTCTATACATGGGATATTTGGAAATTCTTAATCAAAGTATGAGGCTAGATTCTATATAGGGTGCCAGCATTGATTAGATTGACAAATGGAAAAATGTTTTGATTTGTAGTAAACTTTCTTGGTTACAGAAAACTACATTTTATCTGCCACGATTACACCTTAACTTTCTTCATGTTTGGGTAATTATCATGCTTTAAAATACATGAAAATTTGTTTGTACGTCTTTCTATTTTTAGCAAATTATCAACCCCTTACCTCTACAAATCATTTCCATGCTTTACTAATTTAGCACCATATGTATATAATGGCGTATTGAACACCACCTCATCTTTTAATTAATTTATTTATTTTCTTGAACATTATCTGTAAAATTCACAATCAAACATTTAAGATTGAACACTTTGATACCAATATTATTACCAATAAGTCAACTAAAATTACCCTTCTCCCGGGACATGGCTTTTGAACCAATTCAAGATTTCAATGCCACATTTTGTGTTAGTTTTGAAATCAGCCCATGCCGCAATTGTAGTAACTTGGTCAGAATAGAGGTGATCTCGAGTAGAATGAACTAAATTTCATATTGTAATAGAACAGAGAGAACTGAAACTCATAAGTGAAATTTGAATTCAATACATCATGATACGTTTCGAAGGTGTGTGGATGTGGCCCGATATAGTCACGTATTTGGGCTAGAGGACATATTTTTTGCATGGTATTGGATATGAGTATTACAACAAAGTCTAGTAAAGTTTTGGTTTAGGGGTGTTTGGACAAAGTTATTAGACTGAGACACATATATATCTCACTTTCTTTAAGTAGATTCAAGTTCTTTATGTACGATTTACAAAATTTACGATGTAAGGAGACACATTTTCTCATCCCTTCTGAGATACAACATTCTATAATCTTCTTATTAATTGTGATAATTATGCATAAATGTTCAATCTCTAGCTCTTTGTAGAAACCTTACGACTTAGAAGTTGATTGTGATATGCGGCACAAAATTTGTTAATTTGTGTCATATCAAAAATAATAATGAAGTTGGCAGCTGTTTGAATCTATCAAATTTTTTTTCAAAAGTCATATAGTTGTTACATTGGGTAACTTACACCACAGGTTCCTAAACTATACCCACTTTCTCAAAGTGGTACCTAAAAGACTATTTTGCACATCCTTGTACCAAAATTATCGATGACCTTCCAAACTGATACCTAATGACCAACTATAGCAGGTTTACCTCGAGTCAATGCCCAGTCAACGCAAATTTATTGAATTTTTGTTGACTTTATTCACTTCCATAGACAAAATGATAAATTACCTTTCACCTTCTTCGTTCTCCTCTCCACCATTCTATCTCTTATCTCCACCATAATTCTCTCTCCTTTAATTTTCTTTTTTTATTCCTTCCTTCTCTTTTCTTCTTTTTTTTCTTAACAATTTAACAAATATTAGATCCCGACAAGCACGGACCTGCTAGAATCTAGAATTTTGATCCCGACAAGCACGGACCTGCTAGAATCTAGAATTTTCAGATTCCAACGGGTCGCCGTCGTCTCCAGAATCTGAAATTTCCAGATTCCGGTGGCGACCGGAATCTGGAAATCCAGATCCAGTTGGGCTGGAACTTGGGGTTTCCAGATCCTTCCAGATTTCGGTTGCCGCTGAAATCTGGAAACTCCAGATTCCATAACGACATTTGTCGGGATTTAAATTTTTTAAAAAAAAATAAAAAAGAAATGGGAGGAAAATAGGAAGGAAAAAGATGAATAAAGAAGAGTAAGAGAAAAAAAGGAGGAAGAAGAAGGTGGGGTAATTTAGTCATTTTATCTTAGAAAGTCAAAAAGTTAACAAATTTACATTGCCTTTCGTTGACTTGACATTGATTTAGGATAAACATGCTATAGCAAGTCATTAGGTACCAGTTTGGAAAGTCGGTGATAATTTAAGTACATAGATGCGCAAAATAGTCTTTAAATACCACTTTAGAAAAGTGGGTATAATTTAAAAATCTCTGATGTGATTTACTCTTGTTACATGAATAAAATCAACTTTAACTATTTGAAATTCAAAAACAGTATTTACACCATATAACTACCAAGTGTCAACTATTTTGATTAAATTCTTTTAATAAATTAATTACTCCTATTGTTTGAAGGCTGCCTCTTGCTATTTTTGGGATTGCAAGATGAAAATATTCTTCCATGTGTTATTGTTACTAATCAAGTGCGGAAGTGTCAAGCTCCTCTGGCTAATGCTTCCTAGTTTACATGTGTACCTTAACTTTGTATGAAGGTGTCTCGCATACCTTTACTTCCTCACCGGTCTATTGAGTTCCGTCCGGTTAGGACCTGAATTCAATAGATCATTAATTATGGAAAAGGAAAAATGACAAGTACAAGCCTACCGAAACCCGTTAAAGCCCGCTTAAGTTTTATTAAAATAACATAGACCGATCAAGTTCGACACAGGTTATAGAATTTTTTTTTAAAAGAACACTTGTGATCTTTTTCGACAAAATTGATCTATGTGATTACAAAATTTCTCAAAATAAGGATATTTTTTTTTAATATCACAAAATTATTATGACATTAGCAATTTTTTAATTCTTCCACCTCTTTATTTTAAAGCCATTTCGATATTGTTCGATGAGAAAAAAGAAATTTATGTTTAAAAAGATGCAACCCTGATGAAATGACTATTTTTAAAAAATCAAAAGTGTTTTTCAATATAAAATATACAGTGGTGTTCACCTAGTCAATAACCAATCAAATACAATTTAGTCAATCACCATTAGATTAGAATCTAAGAGTGAAGATTAAACCCTAATGAAATCACTTAAAAACGACGGGATGATACATGACTATCTAAGGTATAATAAAAAAACAAAAAACACTATTTATAATTAAAGTAAAATAGGTGATTTCATTAAATTTTAATCTCCACCGCTCATAAAATATATCACTAAACAACTTTAATTCTTAACAAATATCTATTTTAATGTAGTTAACAATGACTTTTATAAGTTCAAACTTAAAATTGTTTTTTAGAAATCTTGCGACCACAAGAATTAATTTTGAAAATATAAAAATTACATGTATTTTTTTCCAAAATTCCTGTAACCACAATGTTGTTTTTAGTTTACCTTATTAATTATTATATATAGACTATTTAATTTAAATAGAAAAATCATTAAAACTTATATATATATATATATATATATATATATATATATATATATATATGGAGGGTTTATTAGAGTCGGAATTGGGATTTGACTTTTAATGTCGTGCCTAGCTCGCCCGACCTAGTTCCATAAGAAATGATGGCAAATTGCACTTGGGCTAAGATGTATTCGGAAAAAACTTGTTAGGCTCAACCCGACTAATGAATTCGAACATATAGAGTTGCTGTAGTGTAAGAATTTGTGACACTTCTAGCCGGTTCAACCTCAACCTATGATGAAAGATTAAAGAGATTGTTGCTTCGGGGTGTTTGCTTACTGTTCCAAACATTAAACATACAAGGACCACAAAGAGCACAAGTTAAAAGCATAGCGACGATTTCAGAAATTTAAATGATACAAGGTTCAAATCACACATTTTACCAACTCAAATAAGGAAGAAACTTACAGTTGACTGAAATAACAATAGAAATGTCAAAAGTTAAAATAATTTCTTAGCCAAATAAATAAGAAAAGGAAACCACTTAAATTGAGGAAATAAAAATAGTATTTATTTCATTTTTGCTCCTGTTGAGAGTGCTGCCTCCTAGTCGAGGTTTTTAGGGTTTTTGCCCTAGCTTGGTTTTTTTATGGAGGCTGTGTTGGAAAATCTCTCGCTCGAGGATGGAGGCTTGGAGTTCGATGACATTGTGGAGACTCAGAGGGTGGAATCATATGATCTGTGTTTGGTTGGTACTCTCATTACCGATCGAGTTGTGAAACTCACAAATCTGAAAAATAGAATGGCGAGCATTTGGAGGCCGGCTAAGAAAATGACGGTGATGGAATTGGAAGGGGGGCTGATTCTTTTTAGGTTTTACCATCCATATGATCTGAAATGGGTAGTTGATAACAGTCCATGGACCTATGAGAACTGTTTATTACCTCTGCAGCGACTCAAGGAACGAGAGGAACCGGCTGATGTTACGCTTCATTTGGTGGAGTTCTGGATGCAGGTTCACAACCTTCCGGCATCGTTCTTTGCTGTGAAGGTGGGTGAGGCGTTGGGAAATGTGGTGGGTAGCTATGTGGCGTATGATCCAAGAAATAGGAAAACCTTTGACAGGCCCTATATGAGGGTTAGGGTTAGCCTTGATATCCGTCTTCCGTTGAAACAAGAGTATAGTGTTCGTCGAAAAGGGGATCAGTGGTTGTCTTGCACTTTCAAATATGAGAAGCTGCCTTCCTTTTGCTTCCTTTGTGGATTGATAGGGCATCTTGATCGACATTGTGATATTTTCTTGGAGGCGGTTGACCCCGATAGCCTTGAACGCAAATGGAGTGCTGCGATTAGGGCACCGTTTAAGAAGCTAAGTACATTGGGGGGAGAGAGATAGCTGCTGGATTCAGATTCTGATCCTAGTGGGGAGAGTATGTCCGGTGAAAAAATCAGTGATAAGGTGGTGGTCTCGGCGTCCATCAAGATTCCAAAGAACCTTGCATTTATTCAGACCAATCTGGGGTCTACGAGCTGTTTGAAGGGCAAAGCGAAAGGGGGTACTGAGAAGGAATCTGACGGTGCAGGAAGTAAGGAAGGGATGGAGATTACTGAGGAACGTAAGCGTCGTCGCAGCGAGCAGTCAGACAATATGGTGACCGACCCATTAAACGGAAATCAGGCAGACCCGAAGGAGAGGGTCTGCTCATCTCAATGAGAATTCTGAGCTGGAACTGCCGGGGACTTGGAAATGTCCGGGCAGTTCCTGTGTTGTGTGAACTTGTTAGAGTTCATAGGCCGGATGTAATTTTTCTTTATGAAACGCTTGTTTGTAATTCTCGCATTGATTTTATTCGTAATAAAATTGGTTTTGATTCGTGTTATTCGGTGGATTGTGTGGGTCGTAGTGGTGGTCTTTGTGTGTTTTGGAAATGTTCTTCGTGGTGTTCTCTTCTTTCTTTCTCTATTAATCATATTGATATTGTGGTCCATGATAGAGTAGTCGGTGATTGGAGGTTAACGGGGTTCTATGGGTGTCCGGAGAGGGCACGTCGTAAGGTTTCGTGGCAAATTTTGAAAGCTATTGCAGCAGCTTCGGCACTCCCGTGGGCTATCATTGGTGATTTTAACGATCTCCTTTCTAGCGAGGATAAAAAAGGGCTTCATGACCATCCGGAGTGGTGCTTTAGGGGGTTTCGAGAAACTATTGATGCTTGTGGGTTGGTTGACATCCCCATGGATTGGTATCCTTTCACTTGGATACGTCATAGGGGAAAGCCTAATGAGGTTCAGGAGCGTCTTGATAGAGCTTTTGCTTCTAACTCTTGGTTCTCTTTGTTTCCGAATGGAGGGTCTTTTAATTCCATTGCTCCGGTTTCTGATCATTCTCCCATTTTCCTGTCTACGGAGGAAGTTGTTTCTATAAGACCACAAAGAAGGTTTATGTTCGAAAATAAGTGGTTTCGGGAGTCGGGTTTTCGGGAGGTTGTTACGGGTGAATGGCAGTCGAGTAGTACCTTACAGCTCGACGACATGTTGAGGGTGTTGGCAGGCAGATTGGCTGGGTGGGGTCGGGAGCTTAATATCAACTTTCGAAGAGAGGTGAAAGCTCTTTCGGATACTTTGAACCTGCTTCGAGATGGCGATTCGATTTCTAATGCCCCGGAATTTGAGACAATTCAGTCGAAATTAATTTCTGTTCTAGTGCAAGAAGAGGATCATTGGCGCCAGCGAGCTAAGGTTCAATGGTTGCAGGAGGGCATACTAATTCTAAGTTTTTCCATTCCTTTGCCAGTGGAAGAAGGAAAAAGAATTTGATCTTGAAATTGCAGAGAGAATATGGTGTTTGGGTTTTGGAGACGGACGAGATTTGTTTGGAGGCGCAGACTTATTTTAACAATCTTTTTTCTTGTAGCGGCTCAAATTTCCAGGCAGTAGCAGATGTTATTAAGCCGACGGTGACTGATGCCCATTCGGCTTTGCTTTCAGAGTCTTTCTCGTTGGAGGAGTTTCGTGGAGCGTTGTTTGAGATGCATCCTGACAAAGCGCCTGGGCCGGATGGTTTTAATCCTAGCTTCTTTCAGAAATTTTGGGATGTGATTGGGAATGATATTTTTGCGGCGGGGCGTCAATGGCTTGAGCGTGGGTTCTTTCCGCCTTCTCTTAACGATACTATCATTGCTTTGATCCCCAAATGCGATAACCCTGTGAATATGAAAGACCTCCGTCCTATTGCTTTGTGTAATGTGGTATATAAGATTGTCTCGAAGGTTTTGGCTAATAGGCTTAAGCGGGTGTTGCCGGGGATTATTTCTTTGAACCAATCTGCGTTTATAAAAGGTCGGTCTATCCATGATAACGTTATGATTGCTTTTGAGGTAGTTCATAGCATGCGGTGTAATGTTGCGAAAAAGCAAGGGGATGTGGCATTGAAGATTGACATAAGCAAAGCTTATGATAGGGTTGATTGGAACTACTTGGAGGCTATTATGTGTAAGCTGGGGTTTAAGGAAGAGTGGGTGAAGTTGATAATGATGTGTGTCCGTTCTGTTCGTTACTCGGTGAAAGTTAATGATAAGTTAGTTGGGCCGTTTGAACCTCAGAGAGGGTTACGGCAAGGTGATCCGTTGTCGCCGTATCTCTTCTTGATTTGTGTGGAGGGTCTTTCGGCCTTATTGAGGAACGCGGAGGCTAGTGGTCGGATTCATGGTAATAAGGTTGTTGTTGGAGCTCCTTCTGTGTCTCATCTGCTTTTCGCAGATGATGCTTTTTTATTTTTCCGGGCTACGATTGAGGAGGCGAGGGAGATGAAGAGGCTTCTTGAGGTTTATGCGCAGGCTTCCGGGCAAGCTGTGAATTTCGGTAAGTCGGGTATTTTATGTAGTAATAATGTGCATCCTTCTTTAGGCTCGGCTATGTCTCATATTCTGGGAGTTCATAATCCAATCGATACGGGAAGATATTTGGGGTTACCTTCTTTAGTGGGAAGAAAGAAGAAAGCTATCTTTTCTCATTTTAAAGATAGGCTCTGGAAAAAGTTACAGAATTGGAGGGGTAAGCCTCTCTCTAGAGCGGGAAGGGAGGTTCTTATCCGGGCGGCAGGGCAAGCAATTCCAATCTACTTTATGAGTGTTTTTTTGCTTCCTTCTTCAACGGCGGAGGAATTGCAGCGTATGTTAAACAGCTTTTGGTGGGGAAACAACAAGACGGGTGCCCGAGGAATTAATTGGATGGCTTGGGAAAGGATTTGTGTGCCCAAATGCTTCGGAGGTTTGGGTTTTCGAGATTTCACGGCTTTTAACTTAGCTATGTTGGGTAAGCAAGGGTGGAAACTTCTATCTTCTCCGGATTCTCTTTCTAGTAAAATTTACAAAGCAAAATACTACCGCGAGGCGGATTTTTTAGGGGCCACTCTTGGTTCTTCCCCTAGTTATATTTGGAAGAGTATCTGGAGTTCTCAACTGGTTTTGAAGGAAGGCTTTCGCTGGAAGGTAGGGAATGGGGCCTCGATTAATGTTTGGAGGGATCCGTGGTTACAGGAAGATGAGGGTCGTTTTCTTGTTACTCTGGTGGTCTCGGGGATGGAGAACTTAACTGTTAATGAGCTTTTAATCCCTAATTCCTCATCTTGGGATGTCGAATTGCTGGAGGAGTATTTTTTTTGCCTCAGGATGTTCGGGCTATTCTTAAAATCCCTCTTCGGAGTGTGGAGGGTGTTGATACGAGGATTTGGAATGGTACTCGCAATGGTTGTTACTCGGTTAAAAGCGCCTATAGAGTGGGTACCGATCGGTTGGGTGACCTTGCAAGGCACCGGGTTGTTGGCAATTGGAAGAAATTGTGGAATTTAGAGATTCCGGCGAAAGTGAGACATATTCTGTGGAGGATGGTGCGTAACTGCTTACCGGTCAGGGATAATTTACTTCGGAAAGGTATCCAAGTGGAAGCGAATTGTGTGATGTGTAATAGCGATTTTGAGAATTTGTGGCATTTATTCTTTAATTGTCATCACGTTCGTGATGTGTGGGAGGAAGCGGGGCTGCTGGAGACTATCGAGACGGAAGCTCTTGTCGCGGCTGATTTGAGCTCTCTTGTGTTCAATATCTTGTCCTCTGGGACTAAGGAGCGATGTGGTAAATTCGCGATGACTTTGTGGAGCTGGTGGAAAGCCCGGAATGATAGGTACTGGAATAAGTTGATTACTTCTCCTCGGCAGGTGTATTTTCGGGGGCTGGAATGTCGTTGTGATTGGGTGGTTGCGCGGAGAGTTCGGTCGGAGAGCACGCCGCGAGAGACGGTGGAGGTTTGCTCGAAATGGCACCGTCCAGCCGAGGGGTTGATCAGTTGTTGTACGGATGCCGCATTCTTTGCTTTGTCTGGTCGAACAGGCTGGGCTGCTGTTCTGCGCAATTCTGCTGGTGTGGTTTTGAGGGCTCGTGTCGCTGCTAGGGAGGGGGTCTGGGCAGTTAACGATGGTGAGGTGGCGGGGTTATTCGAGGCGCTGCAGTGGGTTGAGGAGTTGGGCTACACTTCTGTGATTTTCGAATCTGATTCCCTCTCTACTGTTACTGCAGTTAATGGTCAAGTCGAGGATGTAAGTGAGTTCGGGGAGGTTATTGGTTTTTGCAAGTCTATTCTTGCTCGAAACAACGGTTTTACGGTCCGTTTTATTCGGAGATTAGCTAATGGGTTGGCGGATGCTCTTGCTCGGTCTTCGCATTTATATGCTACTCCTACTGAGTTTCTTGATGTACCGGCTAGTTGTAGGCCTAGCTTGTTGTCTTTTTGCCCGTTAGTGGCACATTAGTTCTCCTTGTTTTTCAAAAAAAAAAAATAAAAATAGTATTTATTTCCTTACAAGTAAATAACTATTAAATAAATATTTATTAAAATAATAATAATAAATAATTTGTATTTTTGGCAGCTTGTTTTCTCCTCCCCTTCTCCCTCTATATTCTTAATCAGTAGAAGCAGCAGCAGTTATATAAATGGAAGGAAGCATCTCTTTTTGCATTTACGAGGTCCGCCCCCAAACTTCCTTTTTGTTCACTTTTTCATCCCCAACATCTCCATCAATCTATTCAATTAACTCCTTTTTCTCCCCTCTCTCCTTCCTTCACTGCCTGATCAGCTTCATCTCTTCTTCGCCTGTAAGTTTTTTTATTTCCATTTCTCTCCATTTCTTCAAATCATTCTTCTTATTTTCTTTGACTTTGAATCTAATCAGTCAATGTCATTTCCTTTTTTTTTTTCCAATTCTTAGCCGACCTCGAATCATTTCGGGACTAATTGTTCTGTTTCATTCATTTCCTGTTTGTTTCATTCGATCTGAGGATTCGATTGATAAATTAAAAAAAGATAAAGGAGGAAGCTGAAACTTTCTTATTAATCTTACACTCTGTAAAGCTTTCTCTATCTGTCTAAATGAAACTAAATACATAGTTTTAGTAATTTTTAATTCGATAATTTTTTCCTTTAAATACTGATCAATTTGACATTAGTTTACAATTTCAGGTTAGTAAAATAAGTAAATTTAACAAAATATCCGTGAATAAATATAATTTCACACTTCATTTCTTCTTCTTTCTTTAATTACCAAATTTGTTTCCATTATAAAGACTTTTTAATATCTACTAATTAAAATCAGGAAGATGCATATCTAGCTTTACTTATTAATCTATTTATTTGTAATTTTGTTTTCAAAATTCAGACGGCGGAGCAATGAGAACAGAGATGAGAAAAATCTCTAAGGTACGCCGGAAATGTATTCTTTTCCGATAACTTATTAGATATTCCGATATTATTTGCCTGAATATATTTAAATGTGAAATTTTACAGCCGGCGTGGCCCAAAATAGTCGCCCGGAAATGGCTTAATATACAAAGCGGAGCAGACGAGTTTCACTCAGATTACGGCACAAAAGGTAAAGATTTTAGTTTTCGGATTTAATGGGTTACTTGGGAAAATAATTTGTTGTCCACAAATTTGTGTCGCCTCTACGTTTTTTTACATAAAAATTAGTGTTTTTTTATTGATTATTACGTGAGACGGAAAGTGACACAAATTTAAAGACAACAAATTATCAATCTATTTGTTGTGCCGGATTCAGTGAACTAACACGTATCGCTTTGGTGTTTAGGACACAAAATAGAGAGGAGAAAAAGCTGCTCCGACGAGGACTATTATGTTTTCGTACCGGAAGATTTTTCAGGTACGTTTTCTTTTGAGAATATATAAAAAATGTTTGATTGTGAACCGCCACATGATTAAAGTTTTCGTACCGATTCGAATCGGACCCGTCAAATCCGATTACTTTTTACACGTTTGATGGGTTCTGAGCCGTTGGATCGGCCGGTTAACGTCAAACTCAGATTGTACGAAACAAAGGCTCCGATGTTTTCCAGTTGGGTCCCAATTTGTTAGTTGGGAGTTAAATTTGTGTAGTGGCACGTGGATTAGGAGTTGTTTGGTTTTGTTGTTTTTCAATTTTGTTCTTTTTAAAAAAAAAATTGAGTGAAGTGTGAAAATTCACCACCGTTTTTAAATAAAGTTTCATAATTTAAGTATGAAAAAAAGTTAGGTGTTAGTAAAGCGGTTAAAAACTTTTAAAGCATAATCGGAGTATATTTAAGTGTTTGTCGAAGGCTAGTGGACTTTGAACTTATTGGTAGTCTAATAGCTCAAGTCAGTAGCGACTTCCTTCGTTTAAAATAGTGGATTTAATACGATATAAATGAGGATATGTGGTATCCGTGTCATCGGCAAATAATATTCTAAAAAGTTCTTTAACATATCACCAAAACATTTTTGACTATTTTCCACATACCAAGTTCTTGCTTAGGGATCTTAACCTTGTAGTCACGTTACAATTCAAAAATTCACTATTGCGAATTTTGAATAAAAGTTTAAAAATTGCTGCTGTAAAACTGACATAGAAAAACATCCATCCAGCCATTTAGTTTTAACCTCGACCATCTTCTTTTTACACCTTTAATATTTTTAAATCTTATTTATTATAAATTTGTAATCACATAGTTTTATTTGTACCATTTTGAGCCATAAAACTTTATTTGCAAATGACGCGAATGTTGGTATACACTAATTTCCATTTTTCTATTTGTTATTCTAATTGTGGGTTTTTGGAATTAATTAGAAGGGTTGTTGATGGAAAACAGTAATGGATATAATAAACGGTCGAGAATGGATTCTGAAAGATCAACGGCCACTGATGCTCTCAATCTCAGGTCTGATTATTTAATGGCTTTTTTGTAATTTAGTTCTGAAATCTCAACATTATTGGATATTTGTTTAGGGTCAATCTGCCAAACAAATTCTATATTGAATATATATGTCTCGTGATGTTTGTGTTTTATTTTCTCTTAGGTAGGTTGGTTCAACTAATTTGACTTAAGGATATTTGGATAATGTTCAATTTGTAGGAATTGAATTTCAAAACTGTCCTTAAACTTGACAGAGATTATCAAATTTAACCCAAAACAAATTTTGACCAATCAATTAAACCCTCAAATTTGCAATATTTGACAAATTAATCAAATATAATTAGTTTTATTATGTTAAATTTTAAGAACAAAATTTATAGCTAAATTTTATTAAATTGATATGCCAGTTTTAAACCCTTAATTTTCTAGATTTTGCTTGTAATTGCTTAAACATTTGTTAGTAAGAAATTTAATCACAACCATTAAAAATGGCATGAAGTTTTCTAGTCTTATTTTTCTTTTTTCTAAAAACGAAATGAATGGGAAATTCTTTTTACTCAAATTACCGGTAGAATTTTAACATGCTAGTAACATTTATGAATTTTTTTTACTAACACGTCAATTTATGAGTTTAATATTCTACTATTTTAAACAATAAATAGTTAAATCTTTCTAAAAGCTCTCGAACTCATAGATTTGGATATGGTAGAATAGAAGTGTTCTATTAAGATTAAAAAACAGCCATTGATAGCTATATCAAAAGAAAATTAGGTTAACCGTTACGCATGGAAAGCTTAACTAAACCGATTCAAAATTCTCTTTCAACTGCCATATCCTTTTAGAGGGTTAGAGAATATTAATGAATTTAAACAAGCTGGCATAAATAAAGGGAGAAATTGCAATTATGCTATAATTAATAATTAGAAGAGCTGATTACTTAGATGCAAAATCATTAGGCTAATTACTTGATTTATGAATTTTGATTTTATGATATGATGTTGGTGAAGTGTGTCAGAGCCAATCTGGCAATAAGGATAATTATAACATGGTGTTAAAAAAAAATGGCATGTCAATCATGTTTTTGACGCTTAATTTTTGGGGAAAAAAAAAAATACGTGGTAGGGTTAATTAATATCTTCCAAATTTGATTCACATGCTTATCTGGCCATGCATGCTCTAATAATTTTTTAACTTTGTTTTTATTTCTTTTTTCATGTTTGGAAATTCTAATAATTTGTTTAATTAAAAAAACAGGATGTTCGTAGGGACATGGAATGTTGGAGGGAAGTCTCCTCATGATGATTTGAACTTAAGAGATTGGCTAAGTTCACCTGCTCCTGCTGACATTTATGTCCTTGGGTACAATTCCTTTCCTAATTTAGTGAATAATGCCTTTTAATCACTTCAATTATACTTCACTAATTAGATCTTGAACTAATTATTTAGGGTTGAAGGGTCATTAATTCTGTCTTCAAACTAATTTGATCCACAATGTTCAATTTGATATTCGGGGTCAAATAGTCCAAGTTGAAATATTATCAGTATTTTTTTTCTCATGATCGGCATCTTGATAATTACCCATGTCAATTTCAACTAATTTGCTCAAAATGACAAGCTCAAAGGTCAAATTGTCATCTAAAATTGACAACATTACCATCCCTTAAGATCGATCTTTGTACAGATCTTTATACCTCTACGTCACCCGCTATGAATCGGGTTAGGAAAATCAGTGGGCTCCATTACCATAAAACTAAATTCCTATCCTATCCTATCCATTAAAATTTGAAGTTGGCCCTTTATTGCATTATCTAGATGAGCCTAAGTACTTTCCTCGTAATTTCGGACACACTAACAATGATTATGTCCTATCTCAGGTTCCAGGAAATTGTGCCTCTAAATGCAGGCAATGTATTAGGAGCAGAGGACAATGTTCCAGCTGTGAAGTGGCTTTCCTTAATCCGACAAGCACTTAACAAAAACAAAACAAACGAACACGAATTTCCCCAAAATTACAGCAATGCCACTGAAATAAAACAGCCTGGTGTGAACTCCAGGCTCAGCTTCTCTGATTTGATCTCCATGGAAGATCATGAGCTTGGCAAGGATGATTTTGTTAAAATGTCAAAGTTGAATGAAGACGAAGACGAAGAAGAAGAAGATTATTACACGTCTGAAAATCAAATGCAGCAACGTTATTGCTTAGCAGCAAGTAAACAGATGGTTGGGATCTTCTTGTGTGTTTGGGTTAGATCTGACCTGTTCAAGCATATCTCAAATTTGAAGGTGTCTTGTGTTGGCCGTGGCATTATGGGCTACCTAGGCAATAAGGTTAGATCATAAACTAACTCGTATGAGCTACAACGAAAATTTTCACTCTGATAAAAAAAAGAAGGGTGAATTACACCAATTACCTCTCATCTTTGTCTTTTCATGATGGGACATAAATTTAACAAAAAACCGAGCTAGAAAAAGAGAAGGATTGATTACATCAATAGCCCCCCAACTTTTGTTTTACTTTTATCAGGGGTATGCAATAACTAAACGTGTTTAGTAAAATTGTGATAAACAGGGATCAATTTCGATAAGCATGACATTGCACGAGACAACATTTTGCTTTGTGTGCACACACTTGACATCCGGAGAGAAAGAAGGAGATGAAGTTCGAAGAAATTCGGATGTTACAGAAATAATCAAGAAAACAAGATTTTCTCATTCTTGTAGAGGTCCTGGTAGACCATTTCCTCCTGAAAGTATACTAGATCATGAGTAAGTCTCTTGTCTTTTTAATCAGGAAATTAACAATTGATGTTAAAATTTCATCATGTCTGATTGATTTTATTATGTTTTAATTTTGTTGAAATCAGCAAGGTTATATGGCTTGGAGACTTGAACTATAGGCTTGCAGTTGGATGTGCAGACACACATGAATTACTAAAGAATAATGATTGGCAGGCACTTCTTGAGAAAGATCAGGTAACTGAGTGCATCTTTGTTTTTCCGTTGTTTGTTTTTTTTTTCACTTCAAACAGTAGAATAAAAATAGTGCGGTCAAGATTGGAAAACAATTGTTTATACTATTTGTTACAGTATACACCTAATATATAGCAAACAGGAAACATGAGTTTCATTACATTTTTGTCGTTGATAAAAACGATAATCATGTCAGACATGGCGAGTAAAGTATCACAGAAAATTAACTAATGTACCCATCGTTTGATGTGGCAGCTAAAGATAGAGCAAAGAGCCGGTCGTGTGTTCAAAGGATGGGAAGAAGGGAGGATATACTTTGCTCCAACTTACAAGTACCTCACCAATTCTGATAACTACGTTGCGCAAACCTCTAAATCCAAAGAGAAACGGCGAACTCCTGCTTGGTAACATTTCTACTCTTTTCCCTTCAGAATACGTAAACTTCAAAATTTCCGCAAAAGTGTCAATTGGAACTTTGTAGAAAGTCTCGTACTTATTACTTAAATAAACAAATTAGGTATATTTTGTTGAGTTAATCATACATAAGAAGGTGCTGTAATCATCGTTTTCAATGGAAATTAATTATTGAATTGAATTGAGATATAAAATCTCCAGTTGAGATTATAATATACTCAACTCTGGCCTGCTGGATGCTATTATTAACCTTTGTTTAGTACTAGTTGTTTATGCTACTTGTGTATTAAATGACACTAAAAACCAATAGAACATGAAGATTTTCTTGCAATTGATAACCGACATAATAAACTAGATTAACTTCCTCCCATGCCAACGTGGTCTTCTGTCAACACTCTGATCAATCTATGTGGAGTTGACTTGAAGAATCTGCATTCAGTTTTTGTCTTTGGATTACAAATCACTCCACACATAAATATAGTACTTGTTTTTCATATTATTCAAAGCAGTTGTCAGTTGTTGAAGTTTAGTGTAAATGAAGTCATTTTCGTGTAGGGGTGTCCATTGGTTGGGGATTCCCCAATATCCGTCGGAGATCCGTCTATTGAAGACGGGGAATCCCGGATTTAGATTCCCACAAGGTGGGGATGATTTTCTTTTTGTCCCTGAACATCGGGAACGGGAAATACTATCGGAAAACTATTGTGTTAGGTAAAAATGAAGTTTGACTTTCCTTACGTTTGACATTTCAGATAGTTACTCTCATTTCTGCAAAAAATTAAAATGGTGACGACTAAGTGGCACAAAGGGAAACATTCTCCCTTGTTCCATATTTCATGAAAAATTGAAATTGCCAATGTTTAATGACAAGAAAAGTAACAATTACTTCAAACATCAAAAACTTCTAAGTTAAAATCCACATAGAGAGAATTGGTTATACGATACATTGATGAAGTGACAAGTCAACTTCTAATTGACGTAGAAGGACATGTTTGATGGTACTTATGATCAAAACTAATGAAAATTGGAAATAGTTTTTTTTAAGCAAAATCTGAACATTATTAACATTTTTTATATAGAAGAATTTTATTTGTAACTAACACAAACCTTAAACTTTAATGACTGACATTTGACCCAAATATGTATAACATGACATAACAATAGTACATGTCATTTGTCTTGTTTAATAAATGTAAACATGTAATTTTTGCAGGTGTGACAGAATATTGTGGAAAGGTGAAGGTCTTAAACAGATGTGGTATGTACGAGGAGAGTCAAGATTTTCAGACCACAGACCAGTTTATTCACTCTTTTCAGTCAAAGTCAATCCTTCTAACCCAAACAAACCCTCTAAAATCTATCATCCACCAAGGTCTTCAACAAGTGCTGTTGCCAAAGTACAAGCTGAGGAATTCCTCATCATTTCTAGGACACAAAGCTTCATTCACTCTGCCCCGAGGTTAAAGTAATTCGAGATTGATCGGACACTCTTTTTAGAATCGGGATTGGAAGGAGGAATCTGGTCCGGTTTTGTTTGATAAGTAATGTATATATTAGGATTTAGGGAAAGTGGAAAAGGGAAAGCAAGATGAGGAGGCTTTGGAAGTTCTAATTGTGAAGTAAAAGGTGGAATTCAGAGCGTTTTGAAAACTTGTTTGGAATTTTTTTACCACAGCTTAGTGCTCAACCATTCAATTGGTGACACGTTATGTGTCAGCCGTTTGAGTCATCTAGAATCAGTTGGTCCCGATAATATTAGAATTTTCCTTATTGGATTTTAAAGGTGGGGGAAGAATGTTCTGCTTTTTCTTTATTTAATTTGATATTTTTAAGTGTAAAATTAGAAAAGGGAAATTTTTGTTATAGACTAGAGTAGGTTCTCTTGCAGGAAATGGGATGAAAAATGGATGTATTAGCTTGTAACAAAAAAAAGTAAAAAATGGATGAATTAGCTTGAATTAGCACATTTTTCAGTCAATTTTGTTTAGCTAATGAAAAAAAAGCAAGTCTCAAAATTTTCTGTATTTCTAGCTTGAGAACTTCTTGTTTAAGAATTTTACTTCTATAAAAAAGTTGGGATGCAATCAGTGGGGTAAATTGCAGAGACTGCCATTCAAGTTCAGGGTCATGCATCAATATATTCATTTCAACTAGGAGTTTGAATCAATTAATTAAATCACTTCAAAAGTGGTGGTTGTCGCGTATTCATTAAAGTCAAGCATCAAAGTTAACTATTATTGATAGGACAATCATAATATTTTCATTGTTCAATTTGAAAGAATGACTTAGTTGAAACAAAATCAAAAGTTAAATGAATTTATTGAAACTAATTGAAGTTAAGTGACAATTTTAATATGATTATCAAAATTAGGTGACAATTTTAACGAACAGTGTATTGCACTGATAAAATTCATAGTTAATTGGTATATTACCTCTATAAGTTGATTAAAATGATAATTTACCAAAGTTGATTATAATGATTTATTAAGAACCAACGCGAAATTTAATTATAAATTAGAACATCAACAATGGATGCATTTTATCCATAAAACTACTAGCAATGCTATATCCATTGCATTTAGAAGATTATGTGAACACAAAAAGATACGGGTCAGAAATGCAATGATCACCTACACAAAAATGGTAAAACCCAACTCATTCAGGGCCCATAGGCCAATATTGTTTAGACATTTTTGAGTATTGTTGTACGTGATCAAAACATTCATGTATTATTGGTATGTAATCAAAGATCCTCAATCAAATCAAAATGGATAGGCTTCAATCCAAATTTATCATCATTATTACAAGTGAGAGTTTCTTTAGGGCTGTTGTTTTTTTATCAGACAATTCTAAAAAATGAATTTTTCTATGGTTAATTTATATTTTACAAAATAACTATTACTTTGTCCATCATCACCATTGGACGAGTGGAATAAAACATAATTTTATAATATAAGAGACAAAGTAACATAAAGACAAAGTTACCATAGCCTTCACTTAATTCTTTTTAATTAAGTACAAGTATACAACAACCTTCAATATTCTAACAAATTTAATATCACAAAATTAGAGGGTGTAGGTGTTTATTTATAGGGGGCCTATCTAAATTGCCCAATAGGACTTATTAATAGAAGTCCATTGGGCCGGTGCATTTTTTGGTATATATTAATCTTTTGGTTTGTTATTTTTTGTCACATTAAACTCCTAACAACAAAGTAAAAACTTGGATTTGAGCCCAATGGGGTTGACTCCCAAGAGCATGGTGATTTGTTGTCGCACGTCTAAGACCGAGAATGGCATGATGCTATTGTTGAGTCTGATTCTATGATTCTCGTGTAGTTGTTGGCCCATCTGTGAGAGACTTCCTCTTCTTTTAATGCCTTTATCAAGGATTGTTAATTATTACTCAACGAGAATGATAATTGTTCATTTTGTTTGTTCGTCGTTTGGCAAATAGTGTTACTCATATTCTAGCTAAAAGTATTATTTTTACCTAATTCTCGAGGCGAGTGGTTTGATTTACCTCTCGTGTTTATTTGTAATACGATTGTTCGAGATTCTTCTTAATATATGTTTCTTTGGTTATTAAAAATTCACATATGCTTGATTACCTAACAAATTGAACCACAAAGTAATTCTTAAGATATGGGAATGAATCAATGAACATGTTAGTAAATAACGGTTTTGTGCCTCTGCCGATAAGGCGGGAGGAAATAATTTGCACATAATTTTATAGTAGGGTGATACGATCCTATCTTGGGAATCGATCAATTGGAGAACGTTTGGGGTGAAACGAACAAAACACCTAACTCTTTTTCTTGCAAAGACCAAACTGAGTAATTTTTATTGATTAATAGCCTCCCAAAAACGTTACATTGAGTTTTCCTTATATAGAGATAAAAGACCTAATGCAATTAGGAAAATATAACAAAGAAATACTAAACTAACTAGGAAAGGAATTAAATTGAAATAATAAAAGGAAATCCTATTCCTACTTAATATAATCTTTTTGCCAATCCGGAATCCTCCTAAACCGAGTAGACTTACGAATAACGGAAGTTTCGTCACTCATATCCGCATTTACCAAATCCAAGGATGTATTGTACGGAAATAAACGTCTTTGAAATGTATTTGATGGACATTAGAAAAAATGTTAAGAAAACTTAAAGTTTCCAATTCTAGTGATTATTGGTTTGTACCCTATTCAATTAAATTTTAGCAATATTTATAATTTGCATGAACTTGGAAGTGAATACACAAATTCTTAATTAGAGAAATTTTATAGTTACTTTGTGTTTCGCATAGTAACAATTTCTTTGTTTTATGCATCATTAATCTAATGGTAAATAGCACAAAATATAAACAAAGTAAAAGAAAAACAAAATAACCATAGCCTACGTAATTAATTAATTTTATTGTTTCTAGCATAAACAAAATAAGATTAAATTAATTAAAAAACAACAGTTACAGATACAGTGAATCAAAAAGACGAGCTTACCGATACCTTAACGTAGGCAATAAAAGCCACATCTCTTCCCAACCATAACTGGTAACATCTACTGAACTAATCTGCCCCCCCATAGATCTCACTGTCCGTACAATCGCCGGCACCTTTCCCGTTCATTCGCCTTCCGATCTCCGATTTCAAATTAGTACGTTTGCTTCAAATTTCAATCCTTTCTCCATTGAACACTGAAAAAATTACCCCTTTCCTTTCATTTATATCGGAAAAGAATATCTTTTCAATTTAGTTTTATGATTGCATGTAGCCTTATTGAGAGATATTTGTATAATCTGAGCATATTGATTTAAGATTTGAATGATGATCTTCATTTATTTTGGCTTTTTTTTTGTTAATGGTTTAGTTTGTCTTTTGTTTGGTCAGGTGAATGAGGTAGGCGATTAGTTTTCTGCAGTACGAAAGTATCATCTTTTGATCAAATTGTTATAAGGATTGTACTTAGCAACTGCAAATTCTTACAGAGAAAAGAAGCTAGAAATGGTAAAGTTTTTTTGTACCTATTAATGGATATCAACTTGTTTTACTGCAATTTTTGGTTATTAAGCCTTTCATATCATCATTTTATTGCAATGTGGTTTTCTTTTTCTTTTAAAAAAAGAAAATTTGCCGCAATTGCGCTTACACTATGAGGTGATTCGAACCCGTGACCTACCTAATCATTGGTGGAGTCTTTAATCTTAGGCTAAGACCTTCACCACGATGTGGGAAGAAATGTTGTGTATTTAATTGAAATTGGTATCACTTGTCTTTTCTTGATTTCATTTTGCTCTTGAATCATTGTAAGCTCTGAAGATAGTTTCAGATGTGTCGGCATGTTTGGGGGTTAAAAGCATCCATGGTCACTGCTATGTGCAACTATGGTTACTAATGTACATTATTAGGCAATAAAGTCGCTAAAGTAACGTATATCCGTCAACAAAGTTACTTTGATCGGATCCAACCACCAATACCACCTGAACGATGATGTCTGCTCCACATCAACGCCACATCACATTATTAACGAGAAAATATTAGCCACCTGTCACTTGCATGGCTTCCAAGTGTCTTCCACACGAGTGACCAAAATTGTTTTATGACATGTGGTGTCCATGCGATTGACACATCGCTGCTACGTGGCCTATTTCTCTCTCATTAATAGTGTGATGTGCCAGTGACATCATCATTCTGATGGTGGAATTAGTGTTCGGATCCGATGATAGTGACTTTATGAATGAATATATTTTAATTTAGCGACTTTATTGACTCGAAAACCAACTTTAATGACTATGGGTGTTTTTAACCCGCATATTTGGTTTGGACATTTTTCTCGTCTCATTTACTTGACTGAAGTTTGTTATTAGCATGAAGTTTCACGGAATCGTCTTAGATTTCGACAAGGATGAACTTGTTGATGTATATTGATGCAAGCAAGTTGATTCTTGGTTCTTGAATTACTTAAGAGAAATGCTTGTGTGGTTTTAAACAACTTTTATAGGTTACAAATGACGGGTATAGTTGTGCACTTTCTTTGTGTGTTCATTATGAATAGAAAAATGTATGATTATCGAAAGAAATGTTCCTGAAACGTCAACAACTAATTAGGAACAGAGGAGTATTAAACTCTTCTCTGACACGGCGTTCTCGGGGGTCTTAATTATGTATGGCTCACCGAATGAATGGTGATTGAAGTAGTCAGATAGCCTTGTTGGTTGTGAAAATGCTGCAGTGATTGGATTAAGTTGTGCAAATAGCTTTTGTTGTTCCATTTATGTTAAAGAAATTACGTCCTTCTTGTTCTTTTGGTGATCATATAATGTCTATCTAAATGAGATTTGTATGATGATTGGTGTTTCCAGAATCAAGGTTTTTGGATGACAAAAGGTACTGGCTCGATGAATGATGGTGAGGTGAATTATGATAATTCATCTAGAGGTGAGATGAAACGTTCTCATCAGTGGTTTATGGATGGTCCTGAGGCAGAGCTATTTTCCAACAAGAAACAGGCTGTGCAAGTTCCAACCAACAACTTATTCACAGGATTATTAAATTCAAACGTTTCTCCATGGGGAAATCCTTCCAATTTCCAGTCAATCTCTGGTCATTTTTCTGAAAGATTATTTGATACCGAGACAGCAAGAACAGGAGATTTTGATGATAGAAACATTTCCATGGTTAACTCGGAAAAGGAGAACCCGGGTAGGAAGGTGGAGGATGATCCGTTTTTGAATGATTCCCCATTTGGTTTAACTATTAATAACACTCTTGAAGATCCAAGATCAGGTTTGCATTTTGGTGGGATTAGAAAAGTAAAAGTCAGCCAGGTGAAGGAATCTGAGAATATAATGCATGTACCAAAGGAAAATGACTACAATAGAGTGAATAGCGATAATAATTTATCAACATCTCAAGCGTATAACAGGACAGATGATAATTCTATATCTGCATGTCTTGCTTATAACAATGGAGATGGCACTATTATGTCACTGGGTGAAAGCTATGACAGAGAGAGTAACATTTTTATTTCAATGGGACAACCATATAATAAGGATGGGGATAATAATGTGGCAGCAATGGGTCATGAATTTAGCAAGGGTGAGCAAGGAATCATATCTATGGTTCAAAACTATAAGACAGATGAGAATACCATATCGATGGGGCACCTGTTTAACAAAGGAAATGATACTAGTGTTTTAATGGGCCAAACTTACGGAAAAGAAGATAACAACAATTTGTCAATTGGGCAGACTTATAACAAAGGAGAGAGTACTATAATATCCTTTGGAGGCTATGATGATGATGATGATACAAATCCATCAGGAAGACTCATATCTAGTTATGACTTGCTAATGGCTCAGCCTTCACTTCAAAATTCAGAGGTTTTGAATGACAGTGATGCGGTCAAATCCAACTCGGACACACTTGCATCTGTAGCACATACAGTTGGGTCTGGACCTGAAAATGCTCCTAAGAAGAAAGAGGACACAAAGACATCTAAGAAGGTTGCTTCCAACAACTTCCCTTCAAATGTCAGAAGTTTACTATCCACCGGTATGATGGATGGGGTTCCTGTGAAGTATATAGCATGGTCGCGGGAGGTAATTCCGAACTCATTCATATTTTTTGGTCGTGATTGTTTTGTGATGACATTTTCTTTCTTTTTCTTGTGCATCTTAGAAGGAACTCCGTGGTGTTATAAAAGGTACTGGTTATCTATGTGGCTGTCAGACATGCAATTTTACCAAGGTGAGCATTCGTAGAAAAATACTATTTCTATTTAAAACATTTGAAGAAATCTATCTCTTGGAAAGTTTGGTGATTGTATGCTCAACATAGTAAAATTTCCTTGAATAGGTAATTAATGCCTATGAATTCGAGCGTCATGCTAGTTGCAAGACGAAACACCCAAATAATCACATATATTTTGAGAATGGGAAGACTATATATGGCATTGTTCAAGAGCTCCGGAGCACGCCTCAGCATATGCTGTTTGAAGTTATTCAGACAATAACTGGATCACCTATCAACCAGAAGTCTTTTCGTATTTGGAAAGGTGATGCAGAAAATTCAATTCAGTTAAATTGCTCTTTCCGTTTTTCAGATTATCCATTCTTTGTCTGCTTGCTTTTCCTTTTAGATTTTTGGTATTTGTTCACTACAACCTCACTGTAACATGTGTTACTTAATTTTCCTATCCTACAGAATCATTTTTAGCTGCAACTCGTGAACTTCAACGTATATATGGAAATGATGATGGAAAGCCACCATTGTAGAGCAGCCTCATTCAAGTTGCCGGATAGGATCAGTTTTGTTTTTTGCATACAGGTGATCTTTTTTGGCCTTGTTTTGTACTTTATGAGGATGATTGCCCTTCTAACTTAAGGGGACATCAAATGTATGCAAATTTTGGAACGGGGAAACATTTTGAATATCATCATCGGATTTTGGATGTATAAAGCGGCATGTATCCCATTTACTAATGGGAAACCAAATCAAACATATGTGCTACTTGTTAATGAAAACGAAGGGAAGTTTTTCGGTACTTGTCTATTTTCTTTCACCTTTCTCAACATTGCACGATGTGCAAAATTGAACAAGTGGATTACTTTTAGCAAATCAGTGTGTCCCCTGATTTGAATTTTTTTTGCTGCAAAACAATCCACATTTGAAATTTTAGCTCAACCCTTGTGATGCGTGTCCTTTATGTCATTATGCAGAAAGTTGAATCTCTATTACGTGTTTATCTATTGTCTTCTCCCTTATAAATAGCTCTGAAATTTGTTCATGAAAAACAAGCCACTGTTTCTTGTTCTCTAAAATAGAGCTGTCTTTTTATTTTGTTTTAAGAAAAAGTATGCAGTTTGAAAATTCATGTCCATTTGTTCTCATACTGGGCAAACAATGTATTATGGGCCAAGAATTTAAACATTTTTCTTTCAGTTGCTTTGATGAATTGATCTGTTGGTAATCCGTGGAGTTTAGTGTCAGTTTGGTTCTTTTTCTTTCTGTCATAGCAAAATGGAAAGTGTTTCGTTAGACACTGCCGGTAGCTGTTTCTGTCGTAAAATTAGTTAATTGCTACTAGTTACTTACTATTAATACTAATAATATGTAGAGCATATGATATGAACCTATTAGATATTAGGAGTAGATAATAGATAATATATTATATTTATTTTTCGGTCCTTTTTTCTGTTCAATCATTTTCATATTCGGAACTAACATTATTTATTTTTTTATTGATCAATCAAAACAAAAAGATATGTTCTTTAGTTCCTTTCAAACTTGCTCTTATTAGTTTTAATGTGACTTTTTTTTTTCTTCTAAGAAATTCGATAATTAAATTAGTGACAAGTACATTTTGATGCGTCAAATTATGACCGGATCAATTCGATTCCGATTAAAACTTACTGAAAAGATCAATCTACCAATAAGGTTTTTTTTTATATTGGAGCTAATTTACTTTATGATCTGCATCAAAAATTGACATGAATAGTAGGGTGCATTATAGTTGGAATAATATGCAAATAAATACCAATTAACAGTTAAAAAGGGGATATATATGGCTTCAATGACATATTAAGCCAAATAAATGACGTGGCTAGCTCAAACAAAACAAAGTGCCCTCTACTTTTCTTTTTTTCTTTTGATTGTAGATAGACATGCTCTGAATAATTGTTATATGTAAAGACCAATTGGGTTGCCAAAAAGCACCTGATGATGAAATATACAATTTAATTATGTGACTCTTTTTTTCATTATGTCATCTCTATACGATGCTGCATTGATTGTGTGACTTGTTCATCTAAATTTTGCTTTTTATCAACATCTTTTGTTTGTTTTGTTGGAATTATTTGCTCATCGTTATAATCCGTCGTAGATTCATAATCCTTGCTTTTTCCCCATACCACAAAATATAGGCCTCCAACTATGATTATAGCCCCAATTATCCTGCAAAAAATGGTTAAGCATTAGTTAATGATATGTTTAATTGTGATTAAGTTGAGTCGGAGACGGATCCAAGTGGGGTACGGGTGGGGAACGAAGCACCCATTGATACTTTAGGATAAAGCCATCCAAAACAATTCAATTGAGCACTTATGGCATCGAAACACCGTTCAGTGGGTACCCAAACCTCTCCCGGCCCTCCAAGATCCGTCCACGGTGGTGATTATGTTTGTAATTAAGAGGAAAAGAAGTACCTTCCCAAGTACATTTGTTCACCCAAAATGATAGTACTCATGAAAGCAACAATAACCATAGCTAAGGGATTGAAAGCTGTGACAAAAACAGGGCCTCTGACTTTCATAATTACTCCTTGTATGTAATAAGCAAATCCTGAACAAACTACACCCTGCATTTCAAACATTTGTTTTCAGTTAGTGTTTTTTTTTTAATCGGATACCGTGATACGACAACGTAATTTAGAGGGATTCATTCATACACTGTAAACAGCTGCTACCAATTTGGTGTCCCAATGTAGAGCCCAAACACCAGGGTTTCCTCTTTCCATAATCAATGCTACAATTGAGCCTTCAATTGTACCAAAGAGACATATCCAAGCCGTAAGTGAGAGCTCAGCTGGGTATGTTTTTAGTGTGATTGCCTAAATACAAATTGAAACGAAATTCATATGTTAGAAAAAGAAGCACTAGATACGTGGTCTAGATAGTTAAGATATTGGATTAGTTTGATCATTCAATTAGTGTTTCAATCTTGGATATGAGAATGCAGTTGAGATCACAATATTTAACGAAGTATTCCCTCTTGAGAGGGTTCTACTCGGCTCGAATATGAATTAGTTTACTTTACCAATTAATAATACATGATGGTATCCACTCAAAAGATATGGTAGAGAAAAAAAATTCCCCTTTTCGGGTAAGATATATGTGTCTGAAGACCCAAGACAATCACTAACTTGTACTATGTCGAGTTAGACCACGAGTCATTTGATTAACTTTGAACCGGTCAGCCGATTTAGTTAAAACGAAAGCTATTTATTTAGTCCAAAAATGCTTAATACAGCAAAAGTTACTGGATATTGTAAAAAAATGTTCGGTAAGTATCTCATGAGATTGCTTAAAGTGACATCGTATACCCCTCAAATACACGTGATACACAGCAAGAGAACATTTAGAGGCACACGTTAAACAAATTCAGTGAGCTAATAGATCATTATAAACAACTTTAAGAGATCAATATGTCACATTAAACGAAACAAACAACTTTAAGGAACTTTAGGAGGCTAATGAGATATACTATAAGCGTAGGAACACGATCGGTTTTTGGACCAAGTTCAGTTATGAGTGAAAATGAATTAAGTTAAGACTTACTTGTAGGATCATAAAACAAGCCCAGCTAAAACATCCAACAGTGATGAACAAAGCTCCTTTAATGGAACTATGGAGATTAACACCATCAGTTACTTGCCCTGTTTTTCCTTTAATACCAAACAAATCAACTGGTACGCCTTTAACCACCGTCATCACCATTGCTCCGGCTACTGTTGCTATCGTTCCAGCAATCTTAGCTTGGCTGTGGAGTGATGTAATTTTCACCTTCTCAAGCCTGCCAAATTACAGCACAGTAAAAACTCAAATGCTCTTGCCACGGAAAAGATTATTCATAAATTAACCATTGAAATTACCTAATGATCCAAGCAAGGACAAAGGTAATTGCAGGAAGAATATTGACTATAGCAGCTGCAAATGTAGCCGTTGTATACTTCATTCCCAAAAAATACAGGTTTTGGTCTATCACTGGCCTGCCAACAAAACACGGAAATACGTTTTTTATTAAAAACGGGAAGCTAACAAAAGAAACAGGCTAAGGAACTAGAATTATTAACTCAAATGTATCTAAATATGTTTTTTTGGTTAAAACCAAGTACAGGTTTATGATTTTGTGAACATAAAAAATTGTTAAATACGGCACTTTAAAAAGATTTACTCTGCAAATTACTGCATGTATAAGGTAGGAATTTTCAAATCCCGAGTTATCCAAAACCCGATTGATTGGGACCACCATAAAATTACAATATTTTAGTTTTTTTTGTAACCTTGTCCTTTTCATACTTCAAACAAACACTCTTAGAAGTAGAAATATTTCTACAAAGAACTTGAACGTTCAGGTAGTGATACATCAGCAATATAGCCGACTTATCATCTCCTAAATGGTTGAAAACCAGTTGGTCTCGGACTACATAGGAAAAGTAGGAGAAAATTACTCGAGTAACGCGAGGAACAAAATTTTGATGAAGATGGAGGGAGTCATTTTGGGCCTAACTTTCCCATCAAAAAGAAGAGCAAAAGGAGCAATGACAATGGTAGCAACAATATGCCTATATACAACAAGAACATAATTGCTCATTCCTCTATTAAGAGCAGCTTTAGAAAGAATATCCATTCCTGCTAATCCTATTTGCATGAATATTACTGCTATGAATGGCTTCATTCTTTTCAAAAAGCTGCTATTTTCCATCTTCATAAATTATTAATTTTTTGGTTATGTTAGGAATTAATGGGCAGAAGTTTTTATGTCCTTATATACAGGTTCCTCTTACTTGTGGGACTCTCCAAGTTACATCCTTTTCATTTTCTTTTTCTAAAGAAAGGATAAAAATAAAAAATAAAAGAAACTTAATTATCATTCTTCCTTTTTATTATTATTGTTGTTTTGTTATGGATAAAAACAATTTGGTGTCCTTCATCTTTTTAATTTGATAAAAAAAACTATTTTTAAAGATGCAAATTGGTGTCTCATGCAAATAAAAGTTGATTTTGATTTTCAAGTTATGGTTCACTCACCGACTCATACATAACAGGCGTCTTCGTCTTTTCATGTCATGGTTGGAGATTACATGGTAATTGTTTGATAAATTGCTCGCCTACTGGAGGTTTTATCTCATTTTAATAGCATGGTCAAAGATTATGGTGTTCTAATTAACAATCTTAGAAATAGCTCTATTTCCTTGATTAGGTGTATTGTGAATAAAGTTGCACTTATTTTAGTTGGATGTGTTTTTAATCATGTTGCTCAAGGTGAGTGGTTTTATGTACCCTCATTTTCTTTGTGATTTGTTTATTTTGATTTAGTAATATATATGTTTTCTCTTAAAAGATAATATTTTAATATTAATTTTTAAAATATATGTATAAACATGAGAATACATTTTAAACTTTATTTTCCTTGGAAAGTATGTAAAAAGTAATGAAAGGAAAAAGAAAAACTCCATTATCACGAAAAAAGGATGACATAATTAACAAAATTATTGGTGGCTATTATATGTGATAATTTACTTCTAATAAAGTGGCTGTTCCGGAAAAAAATTTACATTTTCCAAATTTGCGTATTTTTTGGTTAGTGAGCATGCAAATGCAATTATGCAATGCAGTGGTGGACTCGCTTTGCAAATATTAATCAGAAATGGATTGATTTAAACTTGTCTTCATTTGCTTACCTGCTTTTATAATCCTTAATTTATTTCATTTGTTTGTATTTTTATTTTAAATAGCTTTAATTAGCTTAAATAAATGGCGCATTTAGAGATTCTCGTGAGTTTTAAAAAACCAACAACTAGAAAATATTATTAAAATTGGTTACATCTTTGGGTGGAGTGTGATTCAATTTATGTTGTCAATCTGCTTAAGTATTGTTCTACAGATGTCACTTGGTCTCTTCGTCAAGATTGGTTGGATTGTATTAGGTACTGTTCGCATATGAATATTATCGTGACTCATATTTACTGCGAAGAAAATAGGGCAGCGGATGTTGTGTCCAAGTTCGGAGTCGATGCAAACGACATAATATGGTGGAATTCTGCGCATGGTTTCTGCAGTGTCGTTTTATTTCAGATGATTTGTATTATCTAGAACAGTTTCGTTTTGCTTAACTTTTCATTCCTTGTTTTTTGTTCCCTTTTCAAATAATTTTTGAGTTAGGTTCGAAGTGGTAGGGGTGCCGACCTAGTTGAGATGTCTGTCATTTGTTCGTTTCACCCAGCTTTTACTTAAAAAGAAAAACAGTTTCTCTCTTTTAGATGAAAAATCAAAAGACGTTTGGAAAATAGTAAATCAAAACTCTCAAAACTCTCTAATTTATGTAAAAAAGAATTGTAAAAATAATAATTTATAAGTTAAGATATAAATTATAGTTACTTTCTTTTATATTTACTTTGTTTTATTCACCATTAAATTAATTTTGACTCCATAATTTAATCTATGACATAATAAAGTAATAGTTATTTTTGTAGAAAATAAAATAATTATAGAATTTTCATAAGTTAATTAGAAATAGACCAACTTAAGTTTCGTAATTGGACCATCACGTTTTAAGCCCACTTTTTACATAGCCTTCTAATTGAAATATTATGTGTCGCGTGGCCCTTTTTTGTGGTATTAATTTTGGCCACTCACTTCATTGTTTTTCATTGATATTATTATAACTTCTTCTTACCACTCAAATTGTTGCCAACTTTATTAGAAACATACGTAGTTGTACTAAATGAGCATACAGTTTAGTAGTAATTAGTTTACTTTTTCACAAATTTAGTTTAATTTAATCGAATTAAATTCAGATCGATGCAATTCAATTAATTATATAAAAAAATATAGTTTTAATATTTCCTTCAAAATAAATGACATTCTAAAACTAGACTAGAAATTGAAATTGGATTAATAGTTGAAGGATCAGTAAGTTGATTCTGTTTTGCAGCCGAATAGAGGAAAAGGAAAACTCTAGTCGCTGGAGAAGCCTCCGATCATCATTCAGGTTTTGGGGTTTTCTTCTGGCTTTTAGTCGGAAGAGAAGCCCCTTCTTTGCTTTGCGTTGCTGCTTTTTCTTTTTATCGCTTTCAATAAAAATCATATTAGGGTTATTAGTTTTATTTTTATTTGGTGTTTGTTTGCTTGTTTTTCCTATACGAGAGATAATTCTCTCTATATGGGTTGTTAAAGTTTGTCTGCTTGCATGGAGCGTTATCGTTTGTATCCCTTTATGGGTAGTTTTATGTTTTATCTCGTTGAAGACGGAATGGCTTTTGCTGTTATCAAATAGAATTGTTGATTGGACGACGAACTTCACAGGGATCATCGTGAGTGTGTTGTGTCGCCTGTAGACCTCCAAGATCTCCTTCTAGCTGATATTTGTTGCTCAAGTTTCTCTCGCTGAATCTGTTTCTCGTTGTTTGGTTGTTTTGTTTTTCTGTTTTTTTATTTTCTTGTTTTTCGGGACTCCTAACCCCTCCTTGTTACTAAAAAATAATAAATAAGTTTGATTATATTAATATAGAGTCAAGTTCAAATGAGACAAGAGTTTAAGATGAGACTAGTTTTTATGGTGAGACAAGGGAAGGTGGCAAACTTGTAATTAAAAGAAATCTTCTCATGCGTGGAATTGGAGGTGATGTCAGCGATGATGTCACATCTGGAGAGAGAAAGAGTTTTAATTATTTTATTTAAAATGCATTTTTCCGCTCTTTCCAAACTCATTTTTCAAAAAAAATTATACTAGTGAACTCGTATTAATTAGGCGGTCATTTTGAGATCCATTGTTGTTATTTATAGACGATTTTTTTTTATGGTTGTTCCAAATTGGATACTCGGTTGTTCCAGCAGAATACTACATTTGTTCCACCGGACTACTACATTTGTTCCAACATAATACTACATTTTTTTACACTCCTAGAGTGCATTTTAAAAAAAAATAATGAAAATATTCTGCTGGAACAAATGTAGTAGTCCGGTGGAACAAATGTAGTATTCTGTTGGAACAACCGAGTATCCAATTTGGAACAATCATAAAAAAATAAAAATCGTCTATAAATAACAACAATGGATCTCAAAATGACCGCCTAATTAATACGAGTTCAGTGGTATAATTTTTTGAAAAATGAGTTCGTCAGCGCTGACATCACCTCCTCTTCCCTTCAATAATACCCCTCTATGTTTTTAAAATTTCAAAATTGCCATCACTTTTTAATTATCTCACACTAAAAATCAGTCTCGCCATAGTAACATTGTCTCACCTGATCCTATCTCTATTAGTATAAAGACATAAAGTTAAAGAAAAAGCTAACTTTTTATATTAATATATAATATATTTTTTCGTGCAAGTTGGAGTTTGAAACGTGCACAATATAATTTATTTTACCATTGTCTTTAGTTCGCCGATATTGTTAGTATTCTAAGTCATTAGCGCTTAATTCAACTCTACTATCACGTTAAAAAATGATTTAACTAAAAATTAAAATAATAATTGAGATCCGGTGAAACTTTTTATATTAATATCTCACAATTTGTTACAATAATAATAGTTTATATAGTGTTTTTTCCTATACATCTTTAGTTTCTAAACTATATATTATTCTACAAACTTTTTTGTTTTTTTTCCTTTCCAAATTACATATATGAAAATTATAATTTAAATTAACTGTATTCTACATGCAAACTTCTTTTATATATATATATATATATATATAAGATCATGTGAGAACACCTTTCATATGTGAGAACATTTTGTATGTGAAAACACCTCCAAAACTATGTAGTTTTATTAATAAGAGAGGGTTAAAAAGGGAATTTGTCATTATTTTCAATGGACACATATGGGATGTAAGAGCAGGAGAGAGAAATTAATACTTTTTTAATTATTGTTTATTTCATTTTGTTTAAATAAATTTTTCCGACTTTTCCGAACTCCGATTTGAATTTTTTTTATACCGTTGGATTTGTTTTGACGAGACGCTTATTTTGAGTACCATTGTTGTTAGGTAAAGTTGACGTTTTAACAATTTGAACATACGTGCTGTAATTTTGAACATGAGTGTCAATTGTAATTAATTTGCATTTTTTCATTATTAAAATGTTAAAAAAACTAATATTATCACTAAGATTGGATAATTTTTCATGTTTTGATGCTTAATTTGAACGTATTATCACTAAAACTAGATAATTTCATAAAACATTATACTAATATTATTTTTTTCCCATCCAAACTATCAATTGACACATATTTAGGAACTTAAAAAATTATATTCAAAAAAATACTTCATATTTTCAAAAACTTAAAACGTATGCTCAAAAAAATAACGTGCATGTTCAAAAACTTAAAATTCTTAGTTACAGCAGCAATAGAAACTTAAAAATGTTATGTTCAAATAAATATTCCGAGTGTTCAAAATTTTAAAAAATCGTTTTTACATAAGCATCATGGATCTTAAAATGAACCTTTAGACGACACGAGTCCAACGGTATAATAATCGTCAAAATCGGAGTTTTGGAAAGTCGGGAAAATGATTTTAAATAAAAATAAAATTAAATGAAGAGTCATTAGTACCACATTTCTCTCTCTTCTTACACAACTATGAATAGAAAGAGACAAATTTCCCTTTGGTCCTCTATTATTAATAAAACTACGTAGTTTTGAGGTGTTTTCACATATAAAAGTGTTCTTACATATGGAGGTATTCTCACTTGATCCATCTCATATATATATATATATATATATAGGGAAGGGATCAGGTGAGAACACTCTCATATGTAAGAACACTTTTATATGTGAGAACACCTTCAAAACTATGTAGTTTTAATAATGAGGTAGGACCAAAAGGGAAATTTGTCCATTTTATTATGTTGCGCAGGAGATAAAGGAGAGAGAAGGTGTTGGTGATGAGTAAAAATTTAACTTTTTTTTATTTAAAATCATTTTCCCGAGTTGTTCGAACTCCGATTTCAAATTTTTCTATATCATTAGACTCGTGTCGTCTAGAGGTTCATTTTAAGATCCATGATGCTTATGTAAAAACGATTTTTTAAAATTTTGAACATGCAGAATATTTATTTGAACATAACATTTTCAAGTTTCAATTGCTGCTGTAACCAATAATTTTAAGTTTTTGAACATGCAGGTTATTTTTTTGAGCATACGTTTTAAGTTTTTGAAAATATGAAGTATTTTTTTGAACATAATTTTTTAAGTTCTTAAACATGTGTCAATTGATAGTTTTGATGGGAAAAAATAATATTAGTATAATGTTTTGTGAAATTATCTAGTTTTAGTGATAATACGTTCAAATTAAGCATCAAAACATGAAAAATTATCAAATCTTAGTGATAATATTAGTTTTTTTAACATTTTAACAATGAAAAAATGCAAATTAACTACAATTGACACTCATGTTCAAAGTTACAACACGTATGTTCAAATTGTTAAAACGTCAACTTTACCTAACAACAATGGTACTCAAAATAAGCGTCTCGACAAAACAAATCCAACGGTATAAAAAAAGTTCAAATCGGAGTTCGGGAAAGTCGGGAAAATTTATTTAAACAAAATGAAATAAACAATAATTAAAAAAAGTACTAATTTCTCTCTCCTGCTCTTACATCTCATACGTGTCCATTAAAAAAAATGACAAATTCCCCTTTTAACCCTCTCTTATTAATAAAACTACGTAGTTTTGGAGGTGTTCTCACATACAAAGTGTTCTCATATATGAGAGGTGTTCTCACTTGATCCCTTTTCTATATATATATCCTCATGATCGTTATAAATGAAGGATGCTACATCTTATAAGTTAATTACATAAAATTGAGAATTTGATTTGGATTGATTAGACTATTTAACCGTTAAAAATTTGATTTGTTTTCGATTAATTTTTTATTAGTGTCTGTAAGTGTCCGATCTAGCTACTTTTACCACACTATTCGTGTCCCTAATTTTAATATACTGTTTATTTATTACATATTATTCCAAATATAATGCACCCTATTCAATATGAAATTTGCATGTAAGGATTGTTTATGAACTTCTTCACCCCTAAAGTAAAAAAGGCAAGCTTCTTTAAAAAAAGAAAAAACCAATTAAATATGAAATTTGTCTATGTATAGTCTAACCCACGCCTAAGTGTGAAAACCCCCAGCTAAATCGCATGTTTAATTATTTTAATTAATGAAAAATTGAATAAATTAGCCTTTGAATATAAACACATATTGTCATATAGGACCACATTGCGCCAAAATCACTCACCAAATATTGTTTATGTTTATCACACAAACTTTTAATTAGAGGTTTGCGAAAGTGGTAACGATTTGATCATGCGGTACTGTGTAACTTTCGGGATTGATATGAAACATGGAACTTAAATTTTTTTCCTGGGTTAGGGTCGATATAAAAAAGATGGAATTATATTTAAAATTAAGATAAATTATATATAAAAAAGCATATGGTTACATTTTATTTTTAGGGAAAATGTGGAGGTGGTTTTTATTTTCACATTGCACAATAATTCTTAAAATAAGCTTATGTTTACTTATATTTAACATATTTCAGTTTATTGCATTTCAGCGTTTTTCAGTTCAATTTAATTTAGTAAATTTAACAAAATTTAATAGACATTTAACCAATAATTCAGTTCAACTTGTTTCAGTTGAGTTCATTTTTTTCCATTTCGGCTTTTTTCAGCCAAAAAGAAGAGGCCTAAAAACCTTTAAAGTTTGAGCATCTAATTACGATGTTAACAACCTCAAATTTGAATTTTTCTGAAAATTAAAGTTGTTTGTTAACACATTTATACTAAGAATTAGCAATTCCGATTTTCTAAAATTGTCATTTCAAAATTTTATCTCTCTATACATTCATTTGCTCTCTCCTCACCAAGCAACACTTAAACGTCCTCAAAACTAGAAAATGAAAAAGTTAAAATTGCTTTAAAATATCATCAAATCTTAGAATTAATGTCTATTTTTTAGATCATTAGAGCATCTCCAATCCAACACCATTTTAATGCCAAAAAACAAATTTGATGTTATAACCCACCATTAAACCGTATAGCATTATTTTGATGCAACACCAAATGCACACCAATTTCATCAAATTTGGTGTTAGCATCAAAAAATTTCATACTATAACATTTAATAAAATAATATTATTTTTTATTTTATCATTTATTTATTATTAACATATTAACTCATTTCATATGAATGTTAGTTTAATAATAATAAAGTATTATTATTTTAATGACATCTTTTAATTTAAGGGAAGAAATGATGAAATGGGTTGGAGTAAAAAAATTATAGCAAAATCAAAAAAACGATGCAAAATACTATTTGATGTCACCAATTAGGTGTAATGGGTTTGGAGATGGTTTTATATCAACAGAAAAATCTTGTGATTGCACTTTTTCAGAAAAGCCTTAGAGTTGTGTTAAATGTCCTAGCTATATAACTAACGTGGGAAGCTACATGACTCTTTAAATATACAAGACAATCTTATTTTTTTTATATATTTTTTGGGATTAATTAGAGCTTTTTTGTTGTGCATTATGAGACTAACTCAAAATTGACACGATATTAGCTTGATAATTGCTAGCTATACTTTTAATGCATGATGGATCTTATACAGAATAGGAAAAGCCAATTAAGGTTTTTATGCTAATTAGAACATGGAGAACATGAAAAGCCAGATAATATCTGATGCAAAAAAATTATGAAATTTATTTTGACAACAATGTTTGAATTTAAATTTAAGTTTTTGAAAGGCAAAGTCAAAGGTGAAGGAATGAGTGGGTAATCATAAACATAAAAAGGCATGAATCATATACATTTTGAATTTATGCTATGCTTTATCATGGCACCAAAATAAAATTCAATTTTATTATGATGTAAAATCCCACTATGTAGTGTAACCTTGTATTAATTAGCTAGTGTCGTGTGTAAGAATTTAATTTAAGGCCCAACCGACGTGGAATACATTAATTGTCTCATATAATGACTATCTACTCACTTCTCAAGTCCTATCTACAGATATATGCCCTTCGACATTTTCATCAAAGCCACCAGTTTCCACTATTAAATAATGTAGGTTTGAGTGTTCCATAAAACCACATCAAATCATAAGTTTAAAATGACAAATAAAAGGGTTTCGTAAAAAAATAAAAAATAAAAAGCTTAATTATATAATAATCCTTTTGAGAAGCTCATTTAAACATTTTTTTTTACTTAAATTCAATAAAAATTAATTTAATTTAGTAAATTCGACAAAAAATTATTTTCAATTTAATTCAATAATACATAACAGGAACTTACATATATGTACCTCTTTTGAGACATGATATCAAAGGATACCATTACAATTCTTTTTCAAAAATACCCTTAGAATACAGGGTAATTTTAAAAAACCCCATTGTTACTATTTTGTTCGTGGTTCATTTTTATTTCAAAACGGATTGCATGGTGCACAAATTTTCAAATTCTCCCTCTTGCATAAAGAATACTTAGCAAAAAGTTCGAAAACAAAAACAATATCATTTTCGTTAGCGTTATAATATATAAAATTAGGGTTTTTCTATAGATTACTTTGTAAAAAACAAAGTAACTATTACTTTGTCCATTATCACAATTGGATTAGTTGTATGAGATGTGATCCAATGGTGATAAAAACAAAGTAGTGGTTACTTCAAAGTGACCATAAAAAACACCATAAAATTAACTAATACTGATCAAAGTTAAAAAAGACAATTATGTAAGTAAAGTGCAAATTTCAAGGCCTTAAAATTTTGAAGTTCAAGAACTATATAACGAAACCAAACACAAAGTTTAGAGGTCATTGTATGTAAATTTACCCCAAACCTAACACACAGAGCAATCAATCTCTTATATATCGATCGCTTATAACAACAATTCTAATTAGGAAAATGATCTTAATAAGCGAATGGAGAGATTACCCAAGTTGCAAGAAAGGGTATTTAATTGTCATATAGGATAGGATTGAAAAAAGGTTACGTAAAAATTGTTTATTACTTTTGTTAGATAAATTTAAGATTTTAATTATCCCTTAGCTAATTAGTTCGTTGGGTAGTTAATTAAGGTGTTAGTCATATGTATAAGCAAAACTTCACCAATAACTAAAAGAAGTCCTTTTTTGTCAAGAGATAACATCGGGTCTAGTTGTCGTTTCGTTGCGGTAGGGGTGCCAACCTAGCTGAGATGTCCGTCCTCGTTTCTACAGTTAGCTATCCAATTTTACTTAAAAAAGTCCTTTCTTATCAAGAGATTAGTGTGTTTTATAATTAAATCAAAGAAGAAGTTCTTATTTTCTTTCTACTTCTGTCAATTCTTCCACTATTGAGAATTTTCACAAGCAGACTTTTTTTAATAAAAACGGGAATTTAATTAAGCAAACAAGGACGGGTTCGAGCATTAGATTGGCAATCCCCGAAACACCGCACCAAAGTTAGGCCCAATTATATTAAAGGAAAAAGCAAAATACAACAAGAGAAAAATTAAACAAAATAATTGTGCTACACAACTAAAATCGTCACAAATGAATACAAAAATCTGGAGTAGGATTCAACCAAGAGATGTTGCTTCCCTAAAGATATAAGAAACAATATTAAGCAAGATGTTAAGACCCAAAGAGAACGTGAGTTTTGAAGGGGTCACAAAAGAATAGTTCCATTCTAACTAAAGCCGGCGCCAACCAGAATTTTCATATAATAATAATAACAATAATAGTAATAATAATAACTATTTATAGATGTTATTTCTTCATCAAAAAAATTTTTATAGATGTTATTTATAGCTAGGTTTCTTCGGGTTAATTGTCTCTTTTCTTTTCTATGTCGTCAATTTAATTAAATCAAGTGAATGAGGGTCCAAATCTTAAAAACTTCATTTATTACTGGAATTTATTACAATAGTAACATTATTTTGTATTGTACACGTTTGAATTTTATGAAGCATTCGCAAGAGTATACGTGCAAGAATCCCATCTACATAAGGTGTCCAAAATTTTGAGGATCCCAAAAAGCTAAGGGCTTTATGTTAAATTACAAATTTAATAAATAGATAGATTATTTTGGTTTTTGATTTATGGCCTTTAAAAAAATGTGTCTTTTGACCGGTCCATATAACAAAGCAATAAAGAATAAGCAAAATGACCTTTCGCTTTGATTCCATCTTGATTGCAAAGTGGCAACTTTATGAGTAATTGACAATGTTTTTATTTTTATTTTTTTAACATTCACTATCTACAATCATAAAATTTGAATCCATAATTTCACATTTTTTAGTGGAATGTAATAACCACCAAAGCATTGCTTGGTGCGTAGTAATTGACAATGTTTTAGAATCTCCATAGACCACCCTATGGGTTCGACCATGAATTAATAGGCAATGTATCTGATTTGCTTGTATGTAGTTCGAGTTAATGTTGCTCATCTATCAGGAACTGGAGTCAATTAGTGAATCAAAATCAAAACATTGAACCGACATGATCCCAGTAATTTAAGATCGAGTCTATAAAAGAAATTAAATGCAGAAAGTTATTAAAGTTGATAATGTTGTTACTAAGCTGATATATGGAGACATATTGAATAGCTCTAGAGGAATTAATAATGTGAGGAGTAAATTGGCTAAATTATGGAAGAATTAGTTGTTATGTATATTTATGGATATATGAATTTTTTAGTTTATTGGAACGAGAATACATACATATATCGCCATTGGTTGCAATCAATCCGTGTCAACTGGTTAATTCGCTTTGATTTTCTGATCCAGTTGTCAATTGGTACAACTGGTTAATGTGTAAGTTAGACTCACGAGTTCGATTTCTAGTTCATTTTTGAAGTATTTTACCCTTTTTTTATATATAAGTTTGTAAAAAGTAGAAATCAAACTCGTGAGTCTCACTTACACATTAACGATGAATTTATCAATTGAACAGGATTCAAGACATTTTACTCAATGCATAGGGTGTAAATGAAAGACAACCGCACGATCCCTATTTATTTGCTTATGTTATATTATAAATTACTTTGTTTATTAAGTTCAGTTCTGACCCCCAAAATTTTAGGGGTATGCTATAGAACAAACTGGATAGAGTTGGTGAAATGTATTATTGGATTTAATTGAGTGAAACAAGAGGGATACAATGATACATGTACAAAAAGATGAATGGAACAGAAGCAACTGATTGAAAGTAAAATGTCGCTAAACGATGTTAAAAGAAAACTGTACATTTGATATTTCCGTCTCGAAAATGATACGTAGTTATAACATAATCAGCTGAGCTGGAAATGAGCTGACATTGATGAATTCTGGAACATTGGAGAAGTATGTAGAAGATGCTGGTGAATGGAATAGAAGCTGGAATCTGTAGTGTTGCTAGCAGCAGTTGATAGTTATAGGTACTTACTCCAACATATGCCATAGAGCTTATTCCTAAATAAGTACATAGTGTTTTTAATAATGTAATGGAATCTATAAATTTTAAATATATATATGAAGATTCTGCGGAACATTTTAGGATTCTCAGTGCTGATTTCAGATGCTCCTAGAACCTAGGGAATAAAATATATTTTTATCTGATTTTAATATTTTTGGATATAGAATCTATATATTTTTATGATGGAATTAAGCTGGAAACCACCGAATATTTTCAAGGATTTACTGAGTATCACTATTACTTTTGGAATAAAGGATATATTTTTTTGATGGAATTGGAATAAAGGATATATAGTTACAAATGTAATGTCCATTTAATATACGAAATGAATAGGATTTTTGTGAAGGAATGATGAGTCATTTGTCTATAAAAATAGAATAGAAATATGGGAAATATGGGATGCAATATAATCTTCTTCTTTTTCTCAGACTGCATAGGAGAAACTGAAATGTTATTATGTATAAAATTCTCTAGTTAATATGTAGTGGCGGAGCCAGGACCCAGAAGTCAGGGGGGCTCAAATCTCTCACGGTCTTGAAAAGGAACTTCGAAATAAAAAAATCCCAAACTCAACCCGTGAGTTACAGTGAGAGGAGGAGAGAAAAAAATTTAGTTTGAATGGATAATAGAATGTTAATGTGGTTCATACATATTTGGGTTTCTTAAATGACAAAATATAGTAAGTTTGGGCTTGTATGACTTAATTTTGTAAATGGGCCGCCGGTATAATTAAATTTGGTTAAATGGGCTTACTAATCAAAACGACGTCGTTTCAATAAAGGATCCAAAACGACGTCGTTTTGATTCCAGCCCAAATTAAAAGAAAATTAGGTTTACCTTCTTCTCCAACCTTCAACTTCCAGCCATGGATTTAGGGGGGGTCACTGGCCATGGACGAAATTCGGTGAAGCTCGGATTCAACCATCCCTAGTGCTAGATTTTAGCAAGTCGGAGGGTCTGGTGACCCTCCCGGACCCCCCTGGATCCGCCCCTGTTAATATGTACTTCTTGGGCACATTATAACAGTTTTTATATAATAATAATAATAATAATAGAGTTTTTCTGTAGTTAGTTACTTTGTTTTTAACAAAGCAACTCATTGTTTTGTTCATTATCACCATTGGATGAACGAATGTAAGTTGATCCAAATGGTGGAAGAGAATAAGAAACGAAAAAAAAAGAGTAACCATAATAATAATAATAAAGAAGTTGGAGAAAGTTTCTCTTATGTATCTACGGTTTCTGTAAAAAATTTGGGAGAAGATTATAATTAAATTTCGAAACATAAAAAAAAATCCATAAAACATAATAAATTTTGGTAGATAAACAACATTGATTTACCATTGTAAGTAACAGGTGAAATTTTAAACGGATAGCTAATATTCAATATTAAATTTTAACACACCGTATATATGAACGAATTTTAGCTTAAATTGTGTACAACACATATCATCTCAATATGTGTTAAAATTTATTCTTCGAGTAAAGTTTTTAGGTTTGAAGCAACCACAAGGTAGTTATTCTTAATATCCTCCCCTTAAGTAGATGCTTGAGAAGACATCATAAGGCAAACACAAAGGATCGTGAAGTGAGAATTCGACAAAAACTTGGTTAGAACATCTTTTATTATAGTTAGTATGAAAGTATGAAGTGCACATATAAGAATCCCTTGAGAACCTGTTACCATATAAAATAATAGTCAAACTCAATGTGCTTAATTAGTATAAGCATACCAACAATGAGGTTTACTATACACTGTCGCACCAAATTTTAACAAGAGGTGGTATTGAATATCTCAACTCACATAGTAGTAGATATTGAAAGTAGAAGAATTATATAAAGGGAGCCTTCCTTTTCCCACCAAAAAGAAGAATTATGTAAAGGAGGTTGAAATTTTCCATACTCATGAGGAGGTGAAGTCCGTTTCAAGCATTTTGGAAGTCCTATGTTGTAATTGGTCCAGAAATAAATTATTTCATGCAGTTATACAGCTATATTAACTTCATTATTTATTTTTATTATATATAAGCCTTGAAATAATGAATAAAAAATAATAATAATAATAATAAACTAAAGCTAATAAATTATTCTTGATTTTTAAAAGCAGTATAATATAATTTAACTCTGTCAAAAAAAAGCAGTATAATTTAATTTATTTTTTTCTCTCAACTAACAACAACGGTAAACCATTCAATTCTTATTGTGATCAGATAATAGATCAAAAGGTATAAAAAAAGTTAAGTTTTTTTCTTTATAGGAACTCGGCAAAAATTAAGTTTTGGCAAATAACTCACTATTTGAGTCCCACATTCAATTCAAGAGTCAAAATAGAACTCAATTTCGCATAGAGTCAAGTTTAGGTGAGACACCCCCTTATGGTGTGACAGCCCTCTTATGGTGTGACAGAGACCAATTGTGTAATTTATCAGGTATGTAAAATATATTTTTCCAATTAAAAAAAAACATTACCCAACCTCAGGCCCCCATCTTCTTCCTCAGTCACGTCGTTCCGGAGACTCCAAGAGACTTTATACTCCGACAATCGAAATCAAAACACCCAAATTTCAATTGGAATGCAGGAATTAAGAGGTGGATCTCATGATTCAGCAACATTTAGCGAAGGAGTACAGGTTTCGATTTCAAAGAACCCGAATTTTAGTTGCGATTTTAAGGAACAAAGTGAAGGAAAAGTGCATCGCCGGTGGATGCTGGTTCAATCGAACTCCATCGCCGTCACCGTCGCCGTTGCCACTAATGAAAAGAAGGGAACGCGGGAGGAGGGGGCACTGTTTCAAAAACCTACCGTGTTGTTTCAAAAACGTACTATGTTGTTTCAAAAACGTACCGTGTTGTTCCAACAGACCTATATTGGAAGGTAAATACAGAATTTATATGACAATGTTGGCTTTTCTACCTGGTTAATTGTTGTTGTTGAAGTGAAAAAAAGGTTCCCCTGCTCTTCATTATAGCATGATTATGCTATTTGCTTTATGCTATGAATGGGAAAAATTGGATCCCTAACAATCCAGGAGGAGATATTATCCTGCAAAAAGCTTGAGCTTAGGATATGTGAAGTAGCAAGATTAGTTTTAGTTCCAACGGTGGTGGCGTTATTTACATTTTCTATCGCCCTTTTTTTTACTTGTAAAAAAGAAAGAAGTAGGATTTAAGTTTTTAAAAATTGTGTAGACTAATGGTCTGTAACATAACAGGGGTGAAGAATTTTGTTGATTTTTGCAATATGTTGATTATGATTGTGTATGATCTTATCAGCAATAGTGTCAGTTAGCAATAATTCTGGTAAATTCTGAGTTTCTTGTGTTCCATGGTTTATTGAACAATAGTGAAGGGCATTGTAGGAGATATGTTGAACTCAGTTTGTTAGGGTTTTCATGTTTTTATTCCTGCAACGTGGTAAAATTGAAACTTTACTTGTTTTTTTTCTAGCATGGTTGATCATTTGGTTATCATCGGGCACGAGGACTTTATTTTCATAGTCTTTCTTTCCATATATTTATTATTATGATTTTATTATTATGATTTTAGTTCATTGTCTCAGTACAGTACAAATATTACAGAGCTCCATTCAATCCAAATTGTTAATTATGTTTCAAATATTTCATTCGGAACAATCAAGTATTATTTTGAAACAACAGAGTAATAATTTGAAACAACCGAGTCTTAATTTGAAACAACCGAATATTCTGTTGAAACAATATAGCATATGGAACAACTGAATATTTCATTCGAAACAACAGAATATTATTTTGAAACAACACAGTATTAATTTGAAACAACTGAATATTAATTTGAAACAACCATAGAAAAATTAAAAAAATTAAAAATCGTTTATAAATAACAAAAATGGATCTCAAAATGACGGCCTAATTAATACGAGTTCAGTGGTATAATTTTTTTTGAAAAACGAGTTCGGAAAGAGCGGAAAAATGCATTTTAAAGAAAATAATTAAAACTTTTTCTCTCTCCAGGGGTGACATCAGCGCTGACATCACTCCCTATTCCTTCCCTCCATTTTCCACGTATAAAGGTTTTTCATTTAATTACAAGTTTGCCACTTTCTCTTGTTCAATTACAAAATTACCCCCACCTCATCTCATTGTCATACAATAAGTGGATTGTTACACCATAAGCTCATTGTCACACCTGAATCTTTCTCATTTGAATATTCAATTTATCTTTATTATTAAAAAAATAAAACACAACAAACTAAAAGGCCCAACACTTGGAGAAATAAATAAATCAATAAATATATCAGGCCCAATGTTTGTTGAGGCCTTAGGCAAATGCTAGACAGCCTCCCTCTAGAGCCGAGTCAGGAGCCTAATGGTTGAGATGTTAACTCTAATAGTATATGAGGTTAAGTATTTTTTATTAGTTTGCAAGGAGCGAATTCGAACCATTGGGATTTCGTGTTATTTGAACAGGAGCTTGTATTTGCCATGCATGACCATAGGAGATCAGATTTGGAGGTCGAGAAGGTAAATTCGTGTAAGGGTGGAGATTATTGTGTTATGTTTTTTTGGAATATTTCTCATGTTTTGTGTGTGTTTTGTTTCATACTTCTTGAAAAAAGTTTTCAAAAGTGCAAACTTGATTGTGTTTGTCTCGTGGGATTTACTCCTCATGTTGATGGACTTTTTCACATAACATGTTAGTGTGGTTGGTGTATACACTTGTGTTCGTGTGGGGTTTACTCCTCATGTTGAGGGACTTTTTCAATAATTGTGCTTTGGTTTTCTCAAACATTCATTCAAGTAGGGAACATATTTACAAGAAAATTAATTTTATGTTATTGTTATTTCGGTTGTTAGACATTTTTCCAATCAAATGAACTAAGAATAGGATTCCTAATTGAGTTTGCATTTTCTTATTTATATTATTTCAAATTAGTTAGGATTACTTGCCGATATATATGGTTAGTTTGACTCTATAATATATGCTACTCCTTCCGTTTTCGAATGTAAGTCATTTCAGTAAGTTGAAAAATTCACAAACGTATGTCGTTTTGTCATTTATTTCCTACTTTAATTTTTTGTTGTCTATATTGCCTCCCTTTGATTACGCAATAAAAATAAAATAAAGTAATACAATTATCATATATATAAGACATCATTTGCTAGTTTTTAGGAAATAAAACCAAAAATTTAGGAGTTATGGAGAAAAAAGAAACATATTTATTGAGATGCCAAGGGTATATTAGTATTTTATACAACATTCTTAATTTTTCACTTTTTAGCTTAAAAGACATACATTCGAGAACGAATGGAATAATGGATTAAATACTATAGTGTCATTTAGATTTATAGGAGAAATAAATGTATTAATAATGTTTATTTCATTGATTTATGATGGAACGACACAGTCAATCTACAAAACTAAATTGTAAAATGAAATAACTCTTTCAAATGCATATATTCAGAAAAGGATATCTTGATTAAGCAAAGTAAAGATGCACTGGCAAACGAGGCATTGCTGATGCAACCAAAGGCTTAGCAAGAGCCAAACTATCAGAACACTCTGATAGATCAATGGATGCTTGATTAGAAGGTATGTTCCAACTAAATCCTTGAAGAAGCCTTGCAAACAACATTAAAGTAATTGCAGTTCCCATTACTGCGCCAGGGCATCCTCGTTTTCCTGTGCTAAATGAGATAAACCGCAAATTGGACTCGGTTAATGTAACTTGGTCACATCCGTTCAAATGTCTCTCAGGCTTAAATATTTCTGGTTCATCCCAAACTTTAGGGTTTCGTCCCAAGCCCACACGACTCAATAAGATATGGCTACCTTTCGGGATGAAGTAGTTTCCAACTGTTGTGTCGGCAATTGAAACATGAGGTAGATTGAACGGAGCAATCGGGTGGAGGCGAAAGGCTTCTCTTGCATATGCCTTGACGTAATTCAGTTCTGAAAAATCTGATTCTTCAACAAGTCTCTCTTTTCCAACTACTCTATCTAATTCTTCCATAGCTTTCGCCATGATTTTTCGTTGGTTTAACATCTCTGCCATTGCCCATTCCACGACACTTGATGGATTGTCGACTATTGCACCCATTATTTCCTGCAAACGTCAAATCTTTCTGTTATTTCTACATGGAATAAGCTTTACATAACATAAGATAGTAAAGAAAGAAAGAAAGAGATTTTACAATTATTTGAGCTTGAATTTCTTGTTTAGAAAGTAAGGGGTTTCCGTTAGCATCTTTTAATGTAATGAACATGTCAAGTAAGTCCTCGACTTCCTTATCCTTTCCAGAACTCCACTTTTGAAACCGTTCTTCAATTATGGGGTCTTGATATTTATTTATAATCATGTTAGCTTCCTTAATAAGTTTCTCATGGTTACCAAAGTCAAATCCTACCAAACATGGCAAATAATCTGAAACACAAAACGAATATGTGTTAGCAAGGATAGTGAAAATTGCACTAACATGGTCTTCATCATCAAAACTTGGTGCCCCATCTTTCTTTTCATCCCCAAAAGATCGCTTGCTCAACACTATATTCCTAGTCAGATTTCCAGCATAATGTTGTGCGACATATCGTATGTTTACTAGACCACAGTTTTCAGATTTAGTACATAAGTTGTACACATAGCGAACAAGGTGATTAGCTTCTTCCACTCTTTTCGCATAAAAAACTTATGTTTCGCCGGTGAAAGCATTTGAGATACAACGACACTCTTCATTTTCTTCCATTGCTCCCCAAATGGATTGAGTACTGTTGTCAAGTACCCATTGCTAGTAATGCGAGTCGACATGCTTACAGGTCTGCTTGCAAAAACGGAATCTTGTTCTTTTAAGAATTGACAGCTTAAATCAGGACACGTTACTGCGATCGTATGAACATTTCCAAGGCGAATGCAAGCAATATCCGTGTTGAGTTCTTTCATAAGATTGTGAATCCAACGAAAAACGGTTGGCTTGCTTTTAAGCATCATCGGCAAGCAACCAACGATAGGCCATGGTTTTGGACCAGGAGGTAATGGAAGTTGAGTTAATTTTTTATCGCTTAGGTTTAGGAATTTCAGGAAAGTAAGAAAAATCATTGACATAAAAACAATGACCGATATTGAAAAGATAAAAGGCGTGGAATTTGAAATAACATGTGAATAAGGAAGGAAATTTGGAAGAGAGATCAATAGTGAGGTTATGTTCTCCATTACTAATACACTTAAATTGTAATGAAGTATTTAAGGTACTAAAACTTACGATCTTATTCAATTGTAATGCACTATTTATAGCAACTTAAAAAATTACTAGTAAATGCATTTCTTATTTTATTATATTGTCACATTTATATTATGGTTTTTACAAAAACACTTTCTTGAAGAATTATGACCATAAGTTGTTTCAGCGCACTCATTGTTGGACGCCTCTGGGGCCGGCTCCAACATATAGTAGGCCTTAGGTATTATACAAAATAAATTCAATTGAAATAATTTTCACAAAAATAAATGATTATTAAGGAGATATTATTAGAATAAATACAAATTGTATTATACAAATTAAGATGTTACATCAAAAATTAATATCGAAGTACATGATTTGAAGGACATAAAAGTTTAAAGTTTCAAATTAATTGAACTAAGTATTTTTTGACGTGAAAATTAACTCACAATTTAATTGCAAAATGAACAATCAATGACATTTGTTTTGTATGTTTTTAAGTCGCGGAACTGTTTTGAGATACACATAAAGCATATTTTTACATTTACATTACCCATAATATTTATAGACAAGTTGTGAAATAATTTATAGAGGCACTCACATTATATAGTTATAGTCAAAGTGTACCATTGTTGTCAATTTTTCACTCTATTTTAGTTGACTATATATCTAAATTCTTATTTTTATAAATGATAATTATTCAATTCAAAGGAAATAGTACTTATATATAAACTCATGTTTTAACTTTTAACAATTGAATTCATATCTGAATAGAAAATGTTTGGATCGAAACATTTTAAGTTAGAAGAAATTATATTATGACTATGTTTTTATTGACTTTATAATAGAAACATAATAAGTACATATTTTCTTTATTCACACAAGTAATTTCTAATAGGATGATATGTTTTATATTTTTCATTAGTCTAATTTATTGCATTCGAACCATCATAAAGGATCGATAAAATTGGAGGCCTCTAAAAAGTGGAGGCCCTAGGCATCCGCCTAGGTAAACTCCTCCTAAAACTGGCCTTGGACGAGTCGTATAGTAGATTTTGTGAATTTTTGTTCTTTACTAGCTAGTGATTTTTACTGCATTGGTACATCTCCTAAGACTTTAGATCATACTACAGTACAAGCTTTTGAAAATAAATTAACTATAACTAATGTGCATTCCTTCGTTAATAAAACGAGTCATATTAGTTTGTGGTTTTCATGAGACCTGAGGAGTATAATATTGATCCATGAATATGGTCTATACTCAGAAGAATTATATTTCGGATAAATAATTTAAATCCCCAAGTTTTTAAATACTTGGGCTAGTTTTAAATGTTGATCGTTTTTTGAAGTGAATTTTTTTATAAATGTTGATCGTTTTTGTCATTTATGGCAATAAAGGTTAGTGTTTTGTCAATTATGCCCCTATGCTTATAGAGCTTTAAGGAAACAAGTAACACATGAGAAATTAAAATGAGGGCAGATTAGTAATTTGTATGCTATAATTAATGATATCTTAATTTCTCATATTTGTATAAAAGCAACTAACATTTAAAAACGGAATGAGTACTATATATTTAGTCTCGTTATTTTGGAAAACACATTATAAGGTCTCTCTATCTTTTGTCACAATTCGTTTTTCTAGTCGTTTTTGCCTATTTTTTAGATTTAACGTAACATATTTTAACTTTCAAGACATCACTAAAAAAGAGAATGCTTTTAATAAGTGAAAAATTTGTTAGTAAAAGTCCAAATACAATTATTAAAAAAGTTTTAATAAGTAAAATAACCCCTTATGAACCCCTCGGTAAAGGCTTCCTTGACAATTGTTTTAATAAGTGATATAGTAACTCTTATTGCTTAACTAGCCGTAATGGAAAATAGACTATTATTAAAAGTATTTATAATAATTAAAAATCCTCTTATTAAAAATTATTTATAATAATTAAAAATTTTATTATTAGCCTAATAATGCTGTCAAAAATAATTATTAGCCCTATAATAAAATAAATAAAAATTGGATTGAAATGAGCTATAGTAGAATCAAATATTGATTAGCACTAAAAACCTTCAAGAAAATGGGCTAACATCGAGTATTACTAAATGATAAAAGCATTAGTAGCTTATAGCAATATGGACTGTAGCAGCAAAAATTCTTGGGTTTCCAGAAGCAAAATATCTTCCAAATAAAGAGGCTTTTGAAGTTGAGCTTGTCTGTATGTTACATAAGCTTCTTTAGAAGCATCATATGCAGAAGCTCATAATAATAATAAAAAAATACAGTTCATATATAAAGAACTAGGCCAAATGTTTCAATAATAAAATGCACTAAAAGTAAAATTTCAGCTACAAAACAGCTGCAAGATGCAATAAAGTTCATTATCAATAGTTAATATAAAATGCACATGCATAAACAATAAAATTTCAGCTACAAAACAGCTGCAAGATGCAATAAGAATATATGCCTTAACGATGCTAAATTTTGTAATACTTGCAAACAGACATATAGGAATAACAGCAACAGTAATTGCATCATGAATCAACTAGGAGAAAACGTAAAAATATGATGCATATAAGATAATTGGATTAACAATTGATAAATTCATATAATCTGATTTTCCATGGTAGTTTAATCTAAAAAATCATGTGATTTTTTTAATTTACTTGGAGGGTCTATAAAACCAGACATTAATCAATGTTTAGATAGATATTGTAGTAAAGGTATGGAATGCTTTGACATACACAGTTGCCAATTAGTAGGTGGAACAAAGATGAACTCAAAATCGTTTTGTTTATCCTATATATGTAATAGGAGGAATCACAAGGACTAATATTAACTAACTCTAGACCTGACAAGCACATAAGGTACAAAAACTTTATCAAATGTCAAATTTTTAATTGTTCAAAACCATAGACCTCAAATTGCCAATCAAGAGATTAATGCCATATTACAGTTATTTTTATTTTATCTTGATGAAAACTTCATAGGTAGCATCATCAATAGCAAATACCAAAGGTAAAACACTTGAACAAATTAGTACGATGTACAAATGTTTTTTATGCTCGGGGTGGCAAATTTGACAACTCTATTTGTGATTATCTTTTTTTTTTTGGTAACATCTATTTGTGATTATCTTCAATATGTTAACTATTACTCTATCCGTCCAATGATATTTGTCGTTTTGAAAAATTAATTTTGCCCCAAATTATTTGGGTTTTACATTTCTAATAAGAATTAAATGTATTTTTTTCAACTTTACCCCTATAATTAGTGACTAGAAATTTGTAGAGATTTTCAATCATTAATTGCAAGAGGGAACATGGTAATGTTAAAGCATTTTTAATTCTAATTAATGAATTTCTTAATATGTATGTAAAAATCTCAAAAGACAAATAATATGGGACAAAATAAGTAGTTTATTTTTCAAGCACAACTTAATTATTTCTTTTAAGCCAACAATTATAGAAACTTCAGCCATATTTTCATATAATCGTTTTAACGAAAATGTCATGTTTTAGTAAATATTAGCCATAGAACAAAAAGCCAGATATCTCAAATAGGTTGTTTATACCAATATTTAGTTAAGTCAAGTATTATCACAAGAACAAAAATCGTACAAAAAAAAAAAACAAAGTGAAATTATACAACAAAATAAAGATCATGACACATAAAAGAGTTGCAGATCTGAGTTCCACAATGCATTTGTAGGGTGGTTAAATCAAACTAGCTTGAAGGGTCAGCAATGAGAAAACGATAGCTTGATTACGCAAAGTAAAGATGGGTTGGCAAACGAGGAATCGCCGATGCAGCCAAAGGCTTAGCAAGAGCCAAACTATCAGAAGACTCTGATAGATCAATGGATGTTTGATCAGAAGGTATGTTCCAACTAAATCCTTGAAGAAGCCTTGCAAACAACATCAACGTGATTGAAGTTCCCATTGCTGCCCCAGGGCATCCTCGTTTTCCTGTGCTAAATGAGATAAACCGCAAATTTGACTCAGTTAACGTAACTTGATCACATCCATTCAAATGTCTCTCAGGCTTAAATATTTCTGGTTCATCCCAAACTTTAGGGTTTCGTCCCAATCCCACACGACTCAATAAGACATGGCTACCTTTCGGGATGAAGTAGTTTCCAACTGTTGTATCGGCCATGGACACATGAGGTAGATTGAACGGAACAATTGGGTGAAGGCGAAAGGCTTCTCTTGCACATGCCTTGACGTAATTCAATTGTGAGAAATCTGATTCTTCAACAAGTCTCTCTTTTCCGACTACTCTATCTAATTCTTCCATAGCTTTTGCCATGATTTTTGGTTGGTTTAACATCTCTGCCATTGCCCATTCCACAACATTTGAAGGATTGTCGACTATTGCAACCATTATTTCCTGCAAACATAAGATCTTTCTGTTACTTCTACGTACATGAAATAAGCTTTATATAACATAAGATAGTCAATAAAGAAAGAGAGAGGTTTACAATTATTTGAGCTTGAATTTCTTGTTTGGAAAGTAAGGGGTTTCCGTTAGCATCTTTTAGGGTAACGAACATATCAAGTAAGTCCTCAACTTCCTTATCGTTGCCAGTACTCCACTTTTGAAACCGTTCTTCAATTATCGGATCTTGATATTTGTTCATAATCATGTTAGCTTCCTTAATAAGTTTGTCATGGTTACCAAAATCAAATCCTGCCAAACATGGAAAATAATCTGAAACACAAAATGAATATGTGTTAGCAAGGATAGTGAAAATTCCACCAACGTGTTCTTCATCATCAAAACTCGGTGCCCCATCTTTCCTTTCTTCCCCAAAAGATCTCTTGCTCAACACTATATTCCTAGTCAGATTTCCAGCATAGTGTTGTGCGACATATCGTATGTTTACTAAACCACCATTTTTAGGTTTGGTACATAAGTTGTACACATACCGAACAAGGTGATTAGCTTCTTCCACTCTTTTTGCATAAAAAAACTTATGTTTTGCTGGGGAAAGCATTTGAGATACAACGATCCTCTTCATTTTCTTCCATTGCTCCCCAAATGGATTGAGTACTGTTGTCAAGTACCCATTGCTAGTAATGCGAGTCGACATGCTTATAGGTCTGCTTGCAAAAATAGAATCTTGTTCTTTTAAGAATTGGCAGCTTAAATCAGGACATGTCACAGCAATCGTATGAACATTTCCTAGGCGAATGCAAGCAATGTCGGTGTTCAGTTCTTTCATAACATTGTGAATCCAACGAAAAACGGTTGGCTTGTTTTTAAGCATCATCGGCATGCAACCAACAATAGGCCATGGTTTTGGACCAGGAGGTAATGGAAGTTGAGTTGATTTTTTATCACTTAGGTTTAGGAATTTCAGGAAAGTAAGGAAAAGCATTGACACAAAGATAGCGAAAGATGTTGAGAAGAGAAATGGTGTGGGATTTAAAGTAACATGGGAATAAGGAAGGAAAGTTGGAAGAGAAATCAATAGTGAGGTTATGTTCTCCATTACTAATACACTTAAATTGTAATGAACTATCTAAGTTACTAAGACTTATGATATTATTCAATTGTAATGCGCACTATTTATAGCAACTTAAAAAATACTAGTAAATGCATTTCTTAGTTATATTATACTGGCACATTTATCTTATGGTTTTGATAAAAACACTTCCTTAAAATCATGACCATAAGTTGATTGGTACCACTCATTGTTGGATACTTCATACACAGTACATTTTTGTTTTTACTATTCTGATTTCTACATCATGGGTACATTTCCTAGGACTTTAGATCATGGGACACTACAAGCTTTTGAGAATAAATTAAGTATGAATTGGCTAAATAATAGGCATTCTTTCGGTAATTAAACGAGTCATATTAGTTTGTGGTTTCCACGAAATCCAAGTGTTCTGTGTAATATTATGATTAATGAATGTGGACTTTACTCTCGAGAACCAATTAGATATTATGTTTATAATGTCCTCAAATGGGTGGCTCATATTAATTTACTTAAATATCAATTTACGTCTAAAATCAATTTACAGTCAAAATTAACTTTAGGGTAAACTCAAAAAAGGAAAAAAATCACGTGGTTGAACTGTGTCTTAAAATGTTGTTTATAGTTTTTGTTTTTTAAAATGCACATTATGATTATAGAAATTCTCAATTTGAATTAACGACCTCTAAACATAACAAATTTCAAGAATTAAAGTTGTTTAGTGTCATATTTTACTATGAAATAGTACTTTCAATTTTTCAAAATCAGCATTCTTAAACTTTATCTCTCTAGACATTTATTTTGTTTATGCTCACAAAACAACACTTAAACTACCTCAAAACTAAAAAGAAAAAAAAACTAAAAACTGAAGTTGCTTAGTACATCATCAAATCTTTATATTTATCTATTTTTTAGATTATTAATGATCTTTCTAATGATATCAATGAAAAAAGCCCTTGATTTGGGAATAAAGTTGAAAAATGACGATTTAAAAAAAAATCACAAATACCGTTTTGAAAAACAATGTAACTACAAAAGTTTTTTTCGAAGAAAATTCCTTGTAATATTACTATTAAGTTATCAAAGGTTTAAATTAATTTGCTTAATATCTTTAAGAAATTTAGAGTGTTGTTGACAGATAGTTTCAAAAAACTATAGTTACACCAATAACTAAACAATTATTTAGTCCCTAACAATTATTTAGTCCCTAGGCTTTACCTAAATAATTATTTAGTCCACCCTTTATCATAAGGTCTCTATTTATGTTAAGTTGTATTAAAAGTCTAAATTGACCACGCTCATTAATGATTTCATCTTCTCTAAATCCCTAAAATATACTCTCTCTCCCTCTGAAGAATAAGCCATCGGTCTATGTAGAGAACAATTAAGGATTTGGAGAGAAAAAATGGTGAATGTGAAGAACTGAAGATGGTAGAGATTATATGAATCTAACTCTCCTCTTCCTTTAATAAATCTATGCGAAATTCAAATTCTAAAATAAATCGATTTACCAAAAATTTCAAGACTAAAATTTCAAGAGTTAATTTGTTGTATATAACTTAAAAGAGAGCAGTAGAATAGTAGAAGGAAGAAGAAGAAATTGGGGTAATTTTGGTATTTTAATATTTAGTTTAGGCTTTTTAGTGTTGACTAACGGAATACTAGACAGAATTGGTGTATAAGGACTAATGAGTTTAACGAAACCTAACGAAACCAAACGTTAAGAACTTTATAATTATTTTCAAAAACACAAGAACTAAACAATTGTCTATAAAAAATTGTAGGGACTAAATAACTATTTAGTCTAACTAATTTGTTCCCATGCTACAAATTAATGACACACATGTCAAGTAGCTAAAACGTTTACTGAGTTTCCACGATAATTATAAACAACTAGCTATAATATACAACATTATTCTAATTTATCATTAAACTTATTTGTACGATTGGAGAACTGTTGAACCAGTCCATTCAAATTTTAGATAGCTCTAGGGTATATATAATCAATCTTGAACGAAAAGATTGTGTGTAAATTTGAATAATTTCATACAATAAGGTAAATATGTAATTTTCTAAAAAAGTCGCTTTATAAGAGATGGTGATAGGGACATGAAAAATTGAATCCTAAATTGAAAATAGATAAAGGGGAAACGAGACATACAAGTAATAAGTGGATTAAAAATATGCATATGACATGTTTTAAAATTGCACAGCACAAATGTGTGATTGAGAATATCTGCATGGTATCCATCCACTATATTAGAATAGAATTGGCATACATATGATGCAAAAACAAAGGTGTAAAAAGAAGATGAATGGACATGATTCTACTATAAGGGGAGAAAGAAAACCTTCTAAAGGTAATAATATCACACAAAATTATTGTTCAAAAAGGTTAATTTAATCCCCTCAATTTTGGGGACGACCTATTGAGTCCCTCAACTATCAAAATGTGAACATATTGAGTACTTATTCGATGACATGGCACTAAGTTGTCAAATGTGAAAAATAGTAATTTAATGCCAACTTAGAGACATATCATCGGATAAAGACTCGATAGGTGCACATTTTGATAGTTGAATGACTCAATAGGTCGTCCCCAAATTTGAAGGACTAAAATGACCTAAGTAACTGCACATGGTTTAACCCTTAATTGTTTTTATCTTTGGTGAAAAAACTCGTGGATAGCATCCATCAACAACAGCATAAACCCAAGATAAAACATTTGAATAAACTAACTCTTTAACTTGAGCAATTTACCTCACTGCAATCTCTGCTGTTACTTCCATTTGCAGGAACGAACTTACTTCAGCATCATCCTCTGGATCAAGAACTTCACAATTACTGTTATCCGGGAGATTTCCAGCTGGCTTCATCTGCTTTGAAAGCAATTTTAACAATGAATATATTTCATGTCTTTGAGAATGTCTTTTATCTTTAACCATGAACACATGAACACGACCAAGTATCTCAATCCAGCTACAACCAGGCTGTTTAACAACTCCTTGATGTTTCATTAGTTTTCTTACTCTTACAACATCCTTCCATCTCCCAAGCTCGGCATACATATTCGAGAGAAGTACGTAAGGTCCCGAGTTCGTACAATCAATTTCCATTAGCTTCTTTGCAGCGTATTCCCCAATTGTGATGTCATGATGAACTTTACAGGCACCAAGTAATGAACCCCAGATAACTGCATCTGGCTGCATAGGCATTGTCTCAATCAAATTTTTAGCCTCGTCGAGGAGACCCGCTCTTCCGAGTAAATCAACCATACATGAAAAATGGTCCTTTGATGGTTCCAAACCGTATTCCTTTGTCATTGAGAGAAAGTAATGTCGACCCTCTTCGACTAAGCCTGCGTGGCTACAAGCACAGAGAGCACCAATCATTGTAACATTGTCCGGTTTCTCTCCAACAGCTAACATTTCCCTAAACAATCCGAGTGCTTCCGTCCCGTAACCATTTTGAGCATATCCTACAATCATTGCATTCCATGAGACGTTATCCTTTTCGACCATCTTCTGGAAAACTCGGCATGCCTCCTCGACTGATCCACATTTCATGTACATGTCTACTAGAGCATTCCCCACGAAAACATCAGGCTCTTCGCCAAATTGAAACCGATATCCATGCTTGAAAATATGTGTGTGAGCCTGCCTACCAAGCTGCAGATCAGCAAGATTTGCACATGCATTCAATAGGTTCCCGAACGTGTAGTGGGTTGGACAGATAGCTTCCCGTTTTAGCATACGGAATAGTAAAAGGGCCTCTCCATTCTCCCCATTCTGTGTATATCCCGCTATAAGCGCATTCCAAGACACCACATTTCTCTCTGTCATCGTAATGAACATTGATCTTGCAGCTGCTGTACTTGCTGCCTTTGCATAACCACTCACCATGGAAGTTTCAGTCACCACAGTCCTCATTAGCATCCTATCAAAAACGCATCGGGCTTCATAAAGTCTACCACATTTCGCATACATATCAACCAATGCATTGCTTAATATAATATCATTCCTAAGCTTATCACATTTCACCACACAAGCATGAATTTCCAAACCTTGTTTAGCTGCAGCCAAGCTAGCACAAGCACTCACGACACTAGCCAATGTCACTTCATTTGGTTCATACCCGTTCTCCATCATCCTCACAAACACACATAAAGCCTCATTCGCCGGACCATTTTGTTCATAACAAGTAATCAAACTATTCCAAGAAACAACATTCTTCTCCCCCATTTCATCAAAAACCCTTTGAGCCGAATTCACAAACCCACATTTCGAATACATATCTACAAGAGCCGTCCCCCTGTAAACATCCAACCCGAACTCAGATTTCAACATAAGACAATGAACTTGAGTACCCATTTTAAAATCCTTCAACCCGGAACAAGCACTTAGACAACTCCCAAATGTATACTCATTCATCACAAACCCCTCTCTCTTCATCCCAACAAAACACTCCAACGCTTCCTGAAACCTCTCGTGTTGCGCAAACCCCGCGATCATCGAATTCCACGAGCATTGATCAGGGCAAGGCATAGCAGCAAACAAGCGAGCACCCTCATCGGGAAACCCCGATTTCATCAAAGTGCTGATGATGGAATTCCAGGAAAAGGTGTTTCTTTCAAGCATTTTATCGAACAGCTTGCGAGCATCATAGGAAGAGCCGCATTTTCCATAGGCGTCGATGAGTCTGTTCTGTATAAAAACTTCGGAGGCGAACTGGGTTTTGATGATGCGAGCGTGAATGCGACGCGCATTGTGGGGAGACTTGGATTTGATGCATGAATCCAGGAGCTTTGCAAATGGGGAGGAGTCGAGGAATGAAAGGTCGCCAATGAATTGTTTAACGATGCCATTTGGAGTCATTCATTATCTGGTTTGGTTTCAATTTGTGTAATGTGACAGAACACCACAATATTTCTACTACGTTTGAGCTAACGAGACTCCAGAAACCGGTTTCCTTCCAAGTCAACTTGAAGCTACTAAAATGATTGTATCAATCCTAGCACGTATTGGGTTTGGTTTGAGTGTCAACTTGGCACTTTCTCCACCAATTCAATAGACAAATCGTAGAAACTATTACCAAAGAAGAACTTGCATAATCTACTCTCATTGTACTTGTAATTGAATTCACTTTTACATGGGTAAGTTCATATAATTCAAGTTTAGCTACTTATTTGCACGTGTTTTAGAAACACAATAAAAGTTTTTACCACTCAGAAAAAAAAAATTGTAGTTAACTTATATAACGATGTGAGTTGGTATTTCGAGACATTTTCTGGAATTATGTTATTAACATTGAATATTTGTCCGATATGATAATTGCATATCGGCTAGTACGTATATATAATACAACTATGCATTATATAGTTACTTTGTCCGTGTTTTTAAATGCACAATGGTAGAAATCCTCGGGTAAAAGATAAAAGCTCCAACGGCTAATGGAATTAGAAAGGCATTGTTCTTGTACAAACAAAGTTTTTCGGCTTCAAAATTTTACTTAGCAAACCTTTAGACAACAAACATTACATATCTGACACACAAAAGCGCGCGCGCGCGCGCACACACACACACACATATATATATATATATATATATATATATATATATATATAAAAGCCAGTTTTAATTGCTTATCAGATCCTTCCAAGCATCCAAATTTCAAATCCACGAATACCAATTCTAAATTGCAACTCAATCTGCAAGCAATTAATAGTCAAACGTATAGACATTTTCTTTTGTGATAATAATTGCATGGATTTCAAATAACCTAATCCAAACGCCACCTTAATATAATTTAATTTTCTGAGAAAATAACAAGGATCTAAGAATTCACACCCAAATTTGCAGCAGTAAAAATAATGATAGCGAGAACAATACAAGCACCAATCACATAGTTGTAACAAAATTAGTTTCCATCAACATGCTTGAGAATTTTGCCACCAAATCCCAGTCTCGAGTGGCATCTTTAAGAACCACAGCAAGCCGATTTCGGTGCAGATTGGCCGGCTCCTCCTGCTTGATCCGGTTGGTTAATTTTGATTGTCTGTGGCTGCATAAATGAGCCCGATACACAACAATTAAAACTCACATCTAAAATTGCAAGCTATGCCTTTCAAATTTTTAGTATACATAGATACGCCAATATATCACAATTATCATGCAAAATGCATAAGAAAACACCGTTTTCAGATGATATAGACAAAGTTCTAAAATTCTGTACCTCAGCCCTCGAGTCCGTATCTGCGAGTCGTTGTTTGATATCCCGGGCTATTGAAAAGAAAACCTCCTCAACATTTAAATTTGTCTTGGCACTCTGTAAGATAGTTTCTTGATCATATACAAAGAATCAACCAAATTTTTAAATTTAATTTCAATATATGGCACAAAGTCCACCTACAGTCTCAAAAAACTTGATGCCATATTCATCTGCAAGAGCCTGACCCTTTGAGGTAGGAACAGCCTGAAAATGAATTTCTTTGTCAATTTCACACAAAGTTGTTCACATATACACGCATAAGAGATTTAGAGAAGCTTGAGAAAGTATACCCTTTTGCTTTCATCCATATCTGCCTTATTACCCACCAGAATCTTGTTCACATTGTCAGAAGCATGCTGTTCAATATTACGAATCCAATTCCTAATGTCTAGACATATATATATGAATCAGTATAATAGTAGAGATGATAAATGACAATATTGGATCTCAGCATTCCCAATCCCAAAGTACAGGTGACAGAAAGTTCGGTGATTAGATCCAAGTTTTCAAAATGCAATAGAAATAATTTAAAATACAGAGAATAGAGAATGGCAATATATATTTACTTCAAAAGACAGAAACAAAAGGAGAAATTACTGTTAAAGGATGATTCATCAGTGACGTCATACACAAGCAAAATACCCATAGCTCCACGGTAGTAAGCTGTAAAGAGAACTATACTTTAGTAAATCTGGAACTAGCTTGAATAAGCAAGCAGATACGAGAAATTCCTGGGTAAAAATCAATGAAGTTCTAAAGCAGGCAAAACACAAACAATATGCAAATAATATAAAAGCATTCAATCCATAGCCGCTACAGGAAAAAACATAACTTCTGAGTACTTCATAATCACACAGGATAACCCATTAAGAGGACAGACATATGTTTTTCCGCTTTGTATTTTCTTTACAGCAACGTGATCATGTCTGAGAGCTAACATATTTACATTGATAAACTGGACATAATGCCTATCTAGTTCTTTCACCATGTTCATTTTAGCTCAAAAGACACCAAGTTGATTATACAAACAAAAGTGCGAGAAAAATATTTGAAAATGTTCATCATTAATGAAAAATGCAACTCATTCTACACTTAAAACTATTCCATTTCCAGGCTCGTTAATGACAACTCCAGGTTTAAGAACGCAAAACAAGTAGAGAACATAAAGCCTTTAAAATTTCAGGTAATGGCAGGTTTCACGCATGTCAACACTTCGCAGACATACTTCTACAAAGCAAAGATTACATATGAAAATGCACAATAGCCTGTACAGCTGCAACAATTCAGGTTTTCAGTTTTCTTTACCTGCCTCTAGTTCTAAGTTAATCTTTCTATACTACTTTGCTTACACAGATAAGTTTATCAGTAACTATATTGACACTATAGCGTGAAATACTCTGAAACATACAAGTCAGAGCATCATCCACTGGAAAATCGTTTTCTATTAGGTAAAGATTTTGGTACAATGGAAATTGACCATATGGTATTATAAGCTGCAGATGAACTTATTCTCGTATACAGCCAAGCCTTTTCACATAACATTCTCATTCACCTCAAATTATCCTCTCTCACTACCAATCTTTCATCCTCATAAATTATCCAAATAACTCATTTCTCTCAAATGAAATAGTCTTCAAGAACTAGGCCCCTGAACTGAAGATGCATATTCAGCAAGAGAGTCAAGATATTTTCAATGGGCCTCGATGCACACAGAGGGACCGGCATCAACGAAAACCGACCATATAACAATTTAAGCTGCAACTCAACTTATCCACGCATGCAGACAAGCCTCCAGTTCGCATGACATTCTCATTCACCTCAAATTATCCTCTCACACAACCAATCTTTCATCCTCGTAAAATATCCAAATAACTCATTTCTCTGAAGCCAAATACTCTTCAAGAGATAGGCCCCTTAACTGAAGATGCATATTCAGCAAAAGAGGAGAAAGTTGAGATATTTTTCAATTGCTTTCAATGCAGAGAGTCTGGCATCTTATATAGTCTCTGTTGCCAAAAGATGTCTATGTTGCATGAATATGTAAAAGCTCCAACTCATTTGCAAATGCCTGATATCTAACATTTAAACAAAGTAACAAGAACAGCAAGTCTACAACTGAACATATGCACATATTATCTTTAGACATAAACTTGCCAACACGCAATGTATTTATACAGCTCTAACAGAAATCATAAATTGGAATAAAAGAATGCTCACCAGCACTATTCATAACTCATCAAATCAATTTTCCCTTAAGCAATCCTATAGGCATAACCTAAGAAATATGCTTACAATTTGAATTAACGACCCTCAACAAATATGTTCCTTAGTGTGAGCTAAAATGTTAAGGACTCGCAAGAGAAGCACAAAAGAAACATTAATTCCTGCTTCAATTTACAAAAAAAAAAGGAAGAATAAAAATAAATAAATATCTACAAATCTACATAAGTAAAAAGTATCAGAATAATATTTCAGTACCATTAAAATAAATGTAAGCCTTAAAACTAACCAGTTGTGATTGTTCGGAAACGTTCTTGACCAGCAGTATCCCAAATTTGCAATTTGATTCTTTTTCCATCAAGCTCAATTGTTCTTATCTTAAAATCAATACTGTAGAACGGAATTTAAACACTAATGATTAACAAAAATTAAGCTAAAAGTTAGAAAACTAAAGCCCGTAACACAAGTTGACAAAATGCCTACCCAATAGTAGTAATAAAACTAGTTGTAAAGGAACCATCTGAGAAACGTAAAAGAAGGCAACTCTTACCCACACCTGCAACACCAGATATGAAAAGGTAACTGGATAGATTATCATCTCATCGCAGTCAAAACTTATTGAAAGAAGAAAAACAATGCAATAGGAACCAGCATAAATATCAGGCATGCCAAGTGATCTAAGATATATAACTTGAGAAAGGAGAAGCTCAAGTGATATGACATGCACTTTATCAGCATTAACAATCGCACCCACACACCCCTATTTAAGCAGTGATTTCATTCATTTCATTTAGATAAAGTAATAAATAAAACCACTGACCCTAAAATTTCAGTTTCAACCAAACTGTATCAGCTTATACCATAGAGTGATCCCAATTTTGTTTTCACTAAAAGAAAAACTGTTTGTTAATTTCCATACTTGACCTCCAAGGACTGCAACAACAGATTCCATCTAAAGATTTCAGCAGCACTAAGACTCGTTAAATGAGGCAGAAAAAATAAAAACAACATCAGAAAGGCATAACCACATTATCAATGCCAAGAATTACACAGCCGAAAAATTAAAATTAATCCCAACAGAGAAACACAACAACAACAACAACAACAAAGCCTTAGTCCCGAAATTATTCGGGATCCGCTAGCATGTACCATCATAAAGAACCATGAAACTCAAGTCACGTCGGTGACATATAAATTCTCTCCCGCTACTCCGTCCTATTCACTACCATATTGTCCTAAATCCCTAATAGGCTCATATCATTCCCAATCACCCTCTTCCCAGTTTGCTAAGGCCTTCCCCTACCCCTCTCTATTTCCTCCCATTGTCACTCTTCAAGCCTTCTAACCGGCGCATCACTCAACCTTCTTTTTAGGTGGCCAAACAACAACAGAGACCATATATAAAAAATAAAGGATTGGCTAAAATGCCCAGATACTGTAAATACATAGCATATATCGTAAAATCTATATAAATATGCTCAGACATTGACATAAAATTGGAGCCAAAATAAGCTTTAAACATCATTCAACAAATAATCATTCAAAATGCAAGTCTCGTAACAAGGATCCAAAGATATTTCCTCCAAAATCAATCAATCAAACCTCCGAGAATGACTATGAAGAGATCACGAAATACCAATACGAAAGATGGGGGTAGAAATGTAAAATCATACCGCTATCGCCGATCAAAAGAAGCTTTATAAGGTAATCATAATCGGCACGAGCTCTTGCAGGTGGAGCAGCCATGGCTAATTACTAAATCACAAAGCCCAAACAACACAATTACAAACCCTAAACACAAAATGCGAATCTCTAAATCAACATAAATAACGGAAAACACATAATACAAAACGGAAAATACTCTAACTCAACAAAAAGTACCAGATCGGAGAAGAAGAATGTGAGATCGGAAAAAAAACGTCCTCACGTCAGCACCGGTCGGCCGTTGAAAATAATTCTAGGAAAGAAGGAGAGGAATTTTTTAGAGGATGTTCATGCAATATTTAGCTTATACTCTTTTCTTCCTGACCGTTAGATTATAATGTATGGAGATCCATTTTAGATCTGACGGATGTTATTGAAATTGATATATTATTGGCGTATGATTTTTTATTTTTGAGGGCACGCGGCGTCGTTTAACGCGCCAAGTTTGAGAAAACGGAGTTGGGATTGTCGTTACGTTACTTAGCAGGAGAGTATCCTTTGCGGACCGGACCTTTCCTTGCAAGTTGTGCTACGGTGCCGTTTTCAGTTTAATGCGTTGGGGTTGTGAATATAGATTATTGATTGGCCCATACATTTTAAAAGATGCACCTAATAATAATTCTATAATTTTAGAAAGTGTCAACTTTAATATATTGACTTTTACTATTATTGAATTACTCCACTTGCTAAAAGATTACGTGAATTCAATTCATGTGAAAATTTTAACGTGTTTGTTTAGAATAGTGTAACAAAAGGTCATATGTGTTAATCAGGCGGTCCGAAAATTTTCAAAATTCGTCGGAAAACTAGTCAATGACAAGTCGAATTTTGAGCGTTTAAATGGACTTATACGATCTTATCGGTTCAAATCGGATTCTCTAATTAAGCTTTTAGACATAGCCTAGACGAAAAAGCAGACTTTGTTAGAGATAGTAATTTTGAGGCCTAATGGAAATCTTTCACTTTTCCTCCTGAAGCAAAAGAGATGTAAAGTTTGTAAATGCGTGATGTGTGGATAATAAAACCAAGTTAAAGTGGGCTTATTTATAAGACATAGAAAGAAATAATTGACTTAAATGGACTGGGCCTTTGCTGCAAGGGAGATAGAAGACATTTTAATGGCATATTTGTAAACATAGATTACTTTAGTACATGATTCTGCCTACTAAGGTAACACTGCTGAAGGACAATGATAATAAACAATGCACCCGTAAATAAAATATCAATTAAAAAGACATGTCAGAATTTAGATTCTAAAGTCTTTTATTTATTGATATTATCGAAATGCTTACCAATGATTTCAAAAATAAACAATTTTAAGATTTAATGATATTCTAAAAAAATTTAATTCATTCATTTTTCTAATTTGAATGTGGTTTAGATGTTGTTTGGTGATGAGAAATAAATCGAATGCTTAAAGAGAAAAAAATTCAAAATCACGATTTTAAAAAACTGGCGTGTTAATTCATTGTAAAATGTAATATTAAGCAATTCTAATTTTTTGAAAAAATCCACTTTAAAAGTCAATATTTTGAGAATTTATCTAATCAAATGGTGCAATATTAGAAATAAAAAAATCACAAACAACTTTTTCAATAATAGTATAATCAAATCCTAAAGTAAAAGTAGGGAAAAAAAATTTGGAACAAAAAAATACTGTTCGTAGTTGGACAAGCTGCATAGTCTAATTTAAGCCGAGCCCGATGTTAACTTGGGCTGGCTCAGCCTTGGTTGGTCTTCAAAATCAAAAATTCAAATTGAGCCCATACAAACATACCTTGAAATATGCTCCTTTTTGTTTATAAATATACTAAGGTTACTTTGTTTTTCCCTTACTTTGTTTATCCTTTGTTTTATTCGCCATTAGATTAGTTTTAACCCATGATCCAATGGTTGTCAAAATAAAGTAATGGTTACTTTGTGAAAAACAAAGTGACCATAGAATATCCCTCAAAATAAATATTTCATTTTTTTATAACATATAAACCCTGAAAAAATAAAAAAAATAAAAGAACAGAAAGACAAAACAATAAAGCTACGGCAAATAGATTTAGCAAAAAAAGTTTAAACCATATGTATTAACATACAAATACTATAAATTAGGTGGACCCTATCGAGTTGTACTATTTCTATGAACGTTGTGTCCAACTCCAAAATAGACAGAGTTTTATAGGTCTAGACTTTAAATTAGTTTTTATTATCCAATATATATTGAGTGATATGTCTGGCTGAATTAAATATATAATTTAATCTCATAATGATTGACTTTATAAACTACAACAAGTTGAATCATAGATATTTAACAAGAAACAAACTTTGGCGAATATCAAAAATCCTAATAAAAAGACAATAGAATTGATTGGATTGAAAGGATCATAATAAGCAACCTTGCTAGCCCGGACCAAGTCGTTATCTCGTAGACATGAATCTCCGGCTAAGGAGAACCATAAAATTAATACAACCCCTCATTTCTTATCTGCTATGCTCTTTAATAGTTGAACTCAATGGGAGTTTTTTTCTAGAAGAGTTACCAAAATAAAATAAAGAGAAGAATGGTAGTTGTTGAATAATTTGCAAGTCAACCCACGTCGTACATGTGTGAATCCTAAGATAAGATTACAATTTTTTTACGTACCATACATATTGATTGCTTCCACGTTAATCCTCCAACTTTCAATCCCGTTTTTCAAAAAATATAATAAAATTGAATACTAAAATAATAAGTGGGGGAGATTTTCATTTCATTACATATAAAATGTTGCATCGGTTAGTTAGAGAGTTGATTTTAAGTTAAATGCATGTGTTAAACAATGTAGTTTCTCCTTTAGGTATGTGCTAAGAATAAAGTGTTATCTTAAGCTTTTAATATACCTTTAATGAATTATAGTGCAAATTATTTAACTTAATTAAGCTTTCCATTCATGTTTACTTAAATTTCTCAAATTAACATTTGTCTTTCTCATCTTAGATGGAGTCATCAACAACAGCCTTCAAATATAATTCATGTTTTACACGATACATAGACTACATCCGACATATAAATCAACTTGATCAAATTACATTCTACAGTTGTTAAATCCAAGTTAATGTTTTTAGATATGTAAATTTAGTAATTAGGAAAGTTAATATTTGATTGATCTGTATTGATCTCCAAACCTAAATCAAAGGGCTTATACTTTGCATATAATACTCTCATATCAATAATAAGATTCAAGAGTCCAAACTCTAAGATAGTATCATGAGTCTAATCCGGATTAGGCCGGACGCGTCTTTCTTCTTGTTCACCCTTTCCTATTTATGCCGAAATTTTTTCTTTTCCAGTCATTCACCATGATCGGACCGATCCCACTCCTGTTTTTTGGGCATATCAGTATCTCGCACGCCTGACACTCTTTTTCTATCCCAATGCAGATATGCTTATGAAATTCAAGCCAAAGTTAGTCTTACATCCTGCAATTCTGCCAACACTTTAGTTGATACGAAACAAAAGCTCAATCTCTCTTATGGTTCTTCTTATCATGATTCGACTAAATGCATAAGTCTAGCAGGTGCCCTTTGGTACACTTGCCTTGACATTTCGTATGTCGTTCAACATGAGTGTTTATTTATGCATGATCCTAAAACTGAGTATTGAGGTGTTGCCAATGTTGTTTTCCGAAACATGTTGGATACGAAATCTTCTTCTTGAGATGTGTTGTCATATTCGGTAATCAACATTGGTATACTGTGATAATGTTAGTGTTCTTTACCTTTCTGGCCATCATGTTTAGCATTAATGCACGAACCATATAGAGATAGATATTTATTATTTTCTGCGTGAAAAAGCTGCCAAGGGAGATGTTCGAGTTTTGCACGTTCCTTCTCACTAGCTATCAGATACCGATATCACCAAAGGTCTTATGTTGCCCCTCTCTAAGGATTTTTCGATCTAGTCTCAACGTCCACCCTCCTTCCGTTTCAACTACGGGGTTATGTTAGATATGTAAATCTATATATTAGAAAAGTTAATATTTGACCGATTTGTATTTATCCAAGCTTAAATCAAAAGGCTTCGACTTTGTATATAATACCCTCGTATTAGTTCAAGAGTTCAAACTATAAAAATCTAAATCATTGTAGAATTTCATATGCTATATCTAAGCAACTAAATAAAGTTAGAAATTCTGATCACAATGTTTACTTATCGTGTTGAAGATGTGGTTTTGATGTCACAAGTTTTTTTAATAAAATTAAGCTTCAAAATGCGAATACGAAGTGGTAACAATATTTTATATTGCAATTGTTAAGCTTTCACGTATGCATTTCCATTCTATATGGAAGATGTTTCTTGCTTCCATGAAAGAGTGTTAGTTTGTGACTAATGCTATTAATAATATAAGAATAAATGTAGAGGAGAGGTAGTAATATATATAGGTGTTGGCCATAACTCAAGGAATAACCCTACACGAGATGGGTGTGTCTCTCCTACCATGCATGCCATTAATCCTTCTCATTATTATGACTTTGTTAATTAATGAAGATGAAGATCCTTTCTCAAAATGGTACACCTAAATGATTCCGATCAATGTTTTGAATTTAACATTTCCTCTATTTTTCCATGTTACAAATTTTCATCATGACAAATCTAATACTAATCACACCATTAAAATGTTGGTATAATATATTCGACTGTTAATCCCGTTATTCATGTGAAAAACTATCTCATGCAAAAAAATTGAAGCGCCTAAAATAAATTCATGTAATAATAATAAAACATACAAACTAAGAATTTTAAGCAAACTTAAGATCTATACAAATTAAAAATGGTTACAAAACTGAAAATAACAATTGTAGCTTGAAATCCCACAAGATGACAAGATGGTATATCATCCCCGACCACCTTTACTATCCGAATTTATCTCTTTTCTTATGTACATATATAAAATCAAGTTCAAATGAGATAAGGGTTTAGGATGAGACTAGTTTTTATGGTGAGACAAAGGGTATTTTTGTAATTCAATAGGAGAAGGTGTCAAACTTGTAATTAAAGGAAAACTCCTCATGCGTGAATTGAAAATAAGGAAGAGGAGGTGATGTCAGCGCTGATGTCAACTCTGAAGAGAGAAAGAGTTTTAATTATTTTCTTTAAAATGCATTTTCCCGCTCTTTCCGAACTCATTTTTCAAAAAAATTATACCAGTGAACTCGTATTAATTAGGCGGTCATTTTGAGATCCATTTTTGTTTTTTTATAGACGATTTATTATATTTTTTATTTTTTTATGGTTGTTCCAGCAGAATATTATATTTGTTCCGCCGGACTACTCCAATTGTTCCACCAGAATACTACATTTTTTTATACTCTCAAAGTGCATTTAAAAAAAATAATGAAAATATTCTGCTGGAACAAATGTAGTAGTCTGGTGGATCAAATGTAGTATTTTGCTGGAACAACCGAGTATTCAATTTGAAACAAAAATAAAAAAAATAAAAATCGTCTATAAATAACAACAATGGATCTCAAAATGACCGCCTAATTAATACGAGTTCAGTGCTATAATTTTTTTTTGAAAAATGAGTTCGGAAAAAGCGGAAAAATGCATTTTAAATAAAATAATAAAAACTTTTTCTCTTTCCAGATATGACATCAGCGTTGACATCACCTCCTCTTCCCTTCAATAATGTCCCTCCATGTTTTTAAAATTTTAAAAATGACGCCCCTTTTTAATTGTCTCACACCAAAAGAAGTCTCTCCATATATGTATAGAAAATCTCTAGAAAGAGTGAAATTTTATTATAGTCCCAATGTTTTCCTTTTTTGCGATAAGAAGAATAACAACTACATGTACTGCATCACATATGATATCCATATTTTGAGGAAATCATATCAGTGTCATGTCTTTTTATTTGGTTAAGTTAGTGCATCAATAAGTTTATGTGCAAAAGTTTAAAAGGAGAGGTGTAATTTATTATGTGATGTTAGAACTAATTACAAATCTTTGAGATTTTAACACTTTCAATTAAAATATTTGCACGTAATCTTTTATTCGCACTTTAAGCAAGTTAACACTACAAATTTACTTTTTATCAAAAGCCCTTATTTTATGTAGGGAAGCTCTAAAAATGTAAAGATATATCATAAGTATAAGGGATATTCTATGGTCACTTTGTTTTTCACAAAGTAACCATTACTTTGTTTTTTCAACCATTGGATCATGGGTTAAAAGTTAATCCTATGGTGAAAAAGACAAAGTGTAGACAAAGTAAGGGAAAAACAAAGTGACTATAGCCTACACCTAAGTATAATGGTACATAATAATTATGAGTATTTAAATTTTGCATTTTTTGTGTTAAAATCCCACAAGATGACAAGATGATATAATTACAAATTTAGAGTGTGAATACTCAAATAACCATTTAAAAAAATTAACAAATATCTTTCGCGTAAACGAGGCTGTTAAAAGGACCTTTTTACACCATAACGGAATAGACCAAAACTGGACCTAACTCCGTCACCATCTATAACGGGACCCCTGGTTCTTTCATATCAAATCGACCAATAATAACTCGCCACATGTCCCAAACACACCCAGCTGGCACCCACGAATGATTCGTTGGGAAGAATATACCAGTCGCATTTTATTTTAGCTTGAATTGGAGAAACGTCTCCTCTTTTTCTTTTCCCTTTAAATCGCAGTAAAGCAAAATAAAAAAAAAAGAAAGCGGGAACGCTTCCATTTTCCTTCTGCCATACTTCATTTACTTCGTCATTACTCCTCCTCACTTGTTCTTTATCTTTTTGGATCTCCTTCTTCGTCTTCTTCTCCTCTCCATTTCAACCTCCGTTTCCTCACTTCTGACCTAAATGTTAGAGGTTCGTCATTTCTAATCGCTTTCATTTTTCTTCAGATCTTGATTTTTCTGTGCTTGTTTTTCTTTCTTCTGGATCTGTGCTTGTTTTTTTTACTGTTTGATGGATTTTTTTTACTGTTTCGGTTTTGTGCTTGTGGTGACGTGTTTCAACGTCTTGCTTTGCTAGATTAGATTAGATCCTTTGTTTGTGGATTTTTGATGATCAGTTCTCTACTAAAATGATTAGCGATTTTGTTTTCTTCTTGTATGCATAATCTCTGCTCTTTTTCTTGAATTTCTTTGAGGCATCATCTTGCAGTTTTGTTAAATTTTAAAAAATTCGTCATCGGAGTGGAAAATTTTCTCATAAAGTGCGACAAAATACTGAAATATAGCTACGTGGAGAGAGTCGGTGCTGCTTTGTTAAGCAATTTTTGTTAGTTGAAATGAAAAATATTCTCGTGCTGTTGTCAGAGCTGCTTGTTTTTTTGTGAGGATGACGGTTATATGTATCATATAACGTATTTTGCATGTTTGATCTTCTAAAAAGCCGTTTCTCTTTGACTGTCTTTAATGCTTTTATTTAATAGCTTTGTTTTTCCATGAAAAAACTTAGAAATAGCTTCTCTGATGTGGATGCGTCTTCTAAATCAATTTGGATTTTGCAAAGTTAGATTTAATATGTCTGCTCTAGAGGTAGATTTGAACACCGGAAACATGACTGCCTTTTACATATATTTTTGCGATTTTGTTTGATGCAGTGGTTTTATGTAAATAATTATGCAGGGAGTTAATGTAAAGAGGTTTCTCTAATAATGTCGAATGCACTGAGTATATTTTGATTCGGATGTGAAAAGTTGTCTCTTGGTTAGCTAAACTACAGCTCGTAAAATTTCATATCACTGATCTTCCATTTATAATTTATGCATGGTTTGTAGGTTGAAGACATGGTTCAATCAATTGAAACTCCCACCAAGACACCTACTGCCACCAAGACGCCTACTGCCACCAAGACACCTGTCACCTTTCAATATAATCACTCCTCGCGTCCACCGCTCAATGAAAGGATCCTTTCATCAATGACCAGGAGGTCCGTTGCTGCTCACCCTTGGCACGATCTTGAGATTGGTAGGGAACATATCTCTTTGTACCGTTCAGAATTATCTTAAAATTGATTGTTCCACTGATCTAAAAATGAGCTTATATTTCGTTGTGTAATGCAGGACCTGGAGCTCCTCAGATATTCAACTGTGTAAGTATGCTTGACCTTAGTCCATATATTCTGTACTGCTTTTATTGGATTTGAAGTGTAGCTTGTTTATATTAGACAAACAACCCTTTTTTTCTTTAATTTCTGTTATGTAAGAAGCAATTTAAGGTCAGGAGTACTAGTTTTATCTAATCATAAAAGTTAGCATGTACCTTTCCGTGTTGTCTCTAGTTCAGTTGTACTAAGAACATGTATAAGCTCATCAAAATTGGATGGAGAATCCGTGCTATGTGTCATGTAACTAGTGATGTATTTTTGGCTTTCTGATGATACCAGATTTGTTAGTATGTATATTTTGATATCAAAGAAGGGGAAAGAATTTGATTTCTGCTTTACCGTTCTGCATTAGAACTTCAACAGTTCTATTTGAATTTACAGCTTAGAATTTATATGGAAACTTTGGCTTATTGTTTGTGACAAATTACCATCTGGTTGAACTCTTTACTGACAACTGTGTTCGTATGTATTTGCAGGTTATTGAGATACCAAAAGGAAGCAAGGTGAAATATGAACTTGACAAGAAAACTGGACTGATCAAGGTAATCATTGATGCTAGGCTTATTCTTCCTGCGTTTCATTGATCCACAATGTGTTGCTAAGTGTTAGTATGATGCAGGTTGACCGTGTGCTTTACTCCTCAGTTGTGTATCCTCATAACTACGGCTTTGTCCCACGTACTCTTTGCGAGGACAATGACCCTTTGGATGCCTTGATTATCATGCAGGTAGTTTTTTTTTTTTTATAATCATTTATCTATTCCTGATTGTGCTTCTCATTGTTTCTTGAAGACATTTTATTCTATTCCATTTGCCACATCTTGCCACATTGCGGATGTTATTTAACATCCAATAAAGCTCAGATATTTTTCTCTTCCCATAACAAATTGATTAGGCAGAACTATTTGAAAACAGTCTATATAAATTCATGTACAGGAACCTGTGCTTCCTGGATGCTTTCTTAGGGCTAAAGCTATAGGAGTTATGCCTATGATTGATCAGGTACATACCTTCTGCTAGAGAGATGTTTTTTTTTCTTTTCTGCCTCATTTCCTCAATCAAATTTGTTTATTCATTATGTGTTTTTATATTGACCAATTAGGGTGAGAAAGATGACAAGATAATTGCTGTCTGTGCTGATGATCCTGAGTACCGTCACTATAATGATATCAAGGAACTCCCACCACACCGTTTGGCTGAGATCCGTCGTTTCTTTGAAGATTGTATCCTTTCAAATGTTTTGATTCCACTTGTGAGCCAATAGCCTAGTATTCATTATTAGTTTTTACAGTTATCATCCTTAACTACATATTCAGACAAGAAAAATGAAAACAAGGAAGTTGCTGTTAATGACTTCCTTCCAGCTGCTGATGCCTACAAAGCAGTTCATCATTCGATGTAAGTTATTAAATCTCTCTATCTTACTATTCAATGCGTATAATAGAATAGTTTAATGATCATATATTTGCTCTCAATTGTTTTCTCTGCAATTGAGTGAATGTAGTTGGCGCATTATTCATAATCATGTTTTGATATAATGTTTATATTTTCCTGTGTTGTCACGTCTTTGTGCTGTGGTTTAATCCCTGTGCCCTTTCTTTTGCTATATGAAGGAATCTGTATGCTGACTACATAGTGGAGAGCCTGAGGCGATAAGTGCAGAAGAAACCAACGATGGGCGCTACCTCATATATAAGTTTTGCTGCTACATATAATAGTAGTTTTATCGCCCCATATGTGATTGCGTTTGCCTCTCAGACGTGTGATTACAATCGTATGTTTTCTGCATGAGTTGTTATGTAATTCTGAATATAAATGAAGATGATGACGACAAGGTGATCAAGCTTGTTTAATCTAACCTTCCAACATACTTTGGGGAAAAAAAGGGTAAAACAAGTCTTGCTTGAATTATATTTCAAAAGATGATTTGTTCTTGTCTTTGTTTCCCCAGGAAGTTTCCTCCATATATGCTTTTATCCAAATATATTTGTTATTTTATTTGTTAATTTTGTACCTCTTGATGCTTGCTACTGGCAAGCATATGTTCTGTTTAATTTTTGAAGTATATCTTATGGCTGACAGATGTTTTACCACTTGTTGTCTTTTGCATACTAGATCAAGATATTCTATGTCCACAGTCGACTATCAATCCATTATTCTTTTTGTGATGGCAATTGCAACTTGAGGAACCAGTGCTTGTTCTCCTTTTCGGTTACACAGCCTGTATCTGGTTCATTAACAACACTTTATTATTAACTGAATACATGTGGCGAATAGCCCGTACGAACAATCATATGGTTATTTGGAAGTAACTATTCTTTGCTGCTATTATCACCATTGGATCAAAATTTATAAAAATGCACAAAGTAATGATTACTTTATAAAAGACAAAGGAACTATAAAAATGTAAATGTTTTATGGAAATTGTCCTCAGATCAGATCAGTGGGTTATTGACCTTTGATGTGAGCGCAGAATTAACCATATCACACCTCACAACATTCCCTACAATACAAGAATGATAAAGTTATTCTTTTTAGCCGATGCCTTGGCATGAAAGGAAGAATATTTTTGTCACCCCCCACAAGTCGATCATCCCAAAGCCATACCCTTGGAATCTAATATTTCTAGGTTGATTTATGTTAAGAACTACACTTTTTTATCCAACAGAAAAGACTTGTGATCAAAACTATGCCTTGTTAGGTTTCAATCGGTTGGATTAATTGACAACAGTTTAAGTAAATTGAAGAAGTTATTGAGAGAACATGGAAAAGTAAGTGGTTAATCAAAAAAATTTGGACAAGTTCAAGATTAATCTAAGTCTTGAACATCTTGAGAAGCTATCAAAAAATATGAGAGCTCAGAGCTCAGAAACTCGATCAAAGTTAGTGGACAAGTCTAGGGCTGTTGATATGTTAAGCATTTTAGAATGTAATTGTCAAACTAAACATTTAATGGAATAGTGAGGAAGAATGTTAGAGAAAGAACATTCCAACTAAGTTGATATTTACAGAAAAAAAAAAAAAAAGAAACTGACGCGATATTATTAAAAACCAAATAAGAAAAATCGCTCCATGCTTCCCACATCAGCTACCCGATTATCTTAATAATCCTCTAATTCTAAAACTATGATATCAAAAGATGAAAAATATAAATAATATTAATTTAAAATTTCTCATTTGTAAACTTTACAAGTAATAAAAAAATTAAAACAATATTTGATAACCAATAAAAATAAATATTTTTTCATAACCTTTTAAGAATTTCAACATGACATAGGCCTTTGTCAAAAAAGACCAACATAACATGGGCCTCTCAAAAGTCCAAACCGTAAAGCGACGTCTTCAAACCACGTGTTCGCTCCTATATTCTATAACTCCTTCAGATTACGTTAATATCCAATCTTAACGGCCCGCGAAATCATTAAACAGTCACCATCATGCCACGTCACCGATCCTGATGACACTCTACTCAACCAATCAGAACAATCTCTGCCTCCCTATATAATACTTCCCCTCCAAAATTCCCAATCACAATTCTGAAACAGAAAGAAACAAAAGAAAAATTCACTCGATCCACATTTCTTAAACAATGGCACCAAAGGCGGAGAAGAAGCCGGCAGAAAAGAAACCGGCAGCGGAGAAATCACCAGCTGCGGCGGCGGAGAAGCGGCCGAAGGCGGAGAAGAAGATAACAAAAGAAGGCGGCGAGAAAAAGAAGAAGAAGGCGAAGAAGAGCGTGGAAACATACAAGATCTACATTTTTAAGGTTTTGAAACAAGTTCATCCTGATATCGGGATCTCGAGCAAGGCTATGGGGATTATGAACAGTTTTATTAATGATATTTTTGAGAAACTTGCTCAGGAATCTTCTCGATTGGCTAGGTATAATAAGAAGCCCACGATCACGTCCCGGGAGATCCAGACCGCGGTCCGATTGGTTCTTCCGGGAGAGCTTGCTAAGCATGCTGTTTCTGAGGGGACTAAGGCGGTTACGAAATTTACTAGCTCTTAATTGATTTTATTTTGTTGAATTTACGGATTTTAGATTTGTTTAGGATGGATCGCGGTTTATATTTCTGTTTTAAATTAATCTGATATTGAATATATTGAGGTATAAGGTATCTGCATAATAAAGCACAAAGTTTCAAATATTGAGAAATTATTGCACGTTAATTGTATATCTCTTTGCAAACTTTATTGTATTCTGCTATTACATGTCTCCTGCGATCTACAAAACACTGCATGATTGAGTATATTTATTAATTCTTGTAAATATTACACTCTACAGTAACATCACTATCTAGATATGCTCAACAATTCGCTATAAATTAATACATCTTTGTGATATACAATGTTTTTTAATGTCTAGATGCACAACTACTTTAAATCTAAATGCCTCTCTTATCCAAATCTCCTTACCGACACACTATCAATTATATCTTTATGATCTACAATGTGTCCATTATTTAGATGCACAAAAACAAACACAAGAAGAGTAAGTATTTTGAAATCCTTGCTTTGAGTTACAACTCTATCGTCTTCCACTCTCTCAATTATACCAACTCGCAAGCAACAACAACAATCAATAACAAGAAGGAACGAGTTACAAACACTACTTTATTGTAATCAACTGAATACAAACCACGTCACCATAATAGTAAAATTTAAAATAGAAATGAAACAATGTCATAAATGACAAGGAGTGAGATTCATATGAAGTGCAAGCTTAATTCTCGAACGAGCTCAATGATGTCTTAATGGAGTTTAAAGGAGTGAAAAGGCAAGAAAGTTTGGGAGAGAGAGATAGATCAATTTTCTGACCATAAATTGTTAGAATAACATTTATTCATATACCTTTGGTGAGTAAATAAAAATTCCGGAATGAACATTTTACATTCACCACCCTGTGGTTAATGAAGTAGTATGATAGAGAATAAGTGAGAAGTAATTTCCTGTATTAGATATTATTAGTATTTAGGATATAGTACTTGTTTGATATGATATATAATAAGGGGGAGGTTTAGAGTGAAGGAATTGCAGAAAAAGGGTAAGATGATGCAGCTAAACAGAACAATTAATTTACTTAATAAGAAACAGAGAAGGAGTTGTTCTACATCAAGTTAAGAGAGAGCACAACAATTCTACAATGCCCAAAGGCACATCAGTTTGTCCTACAATCCAAATTACATTTGAAAAAAAGAAACAAATTTAGATACAGCGATGGACTGATATCAAGACACCTAGAAATGACGGATCTAGGTCTTCTTAGGCGATTTAGTAGCTTTGGCGGGTGATTTGGGCTCCTTGGTTGTGGCTGCTGCCTTCTCGGATTTCTTTGGCAACAAAACTGGGTTAATGTTTGGTAGAACTCCACCGTGAGCTATGGTCACTCCGGCTAACAACTTTCCAAGTTCTTCATCGTTCCTCACAGCCAATAGCACATGCCTCGGTATGATTCTATTCTTCTTGTTATCTCTTGCTGCATTTCCAGCTAGCTCCAATACCTGTTCATGTTCATAGATTTCAGAAACCAAGACAAAATCCCCAAATTTGAACTTCTAGGCAAGCAAAATTAAAATCAAATCAGTCGAGTAAAATATCGGATATGTTGAAATCAAGATTCTTTTTAGTTACCAGACAATAATTAGCATGTAAATTCAAGTCGGATTTAGCGGAACGATTCAATCTAAGTTCTCCAAGACCAAATCAAAACCCTAATTATCAGGTCTATACCTCAAATTTCGATGAGATTCCACCTATATACTCAGCAGAGAAAATTCACAGATTTGAACTTTCTCAATAGTAAAATCAAAATTTACCAACTTAGATTCAAATTCTACAAACAATACCTAGAAATCAAAATTCCTTTTAGCTACTCAAGTAAATCATGTTCAACACGATGATTCAATGTCTAATTTCAACTTAGGAATTGAAAAATGAGATTCAATTTGAAACCAAAACCCTAATTATCAGCTCCATACCTCAATTTCAGCTGAAATTACACATTTATACTCAAAAAATTAGCAGAGAAAGATAATTCACAGCTCAGAACATCTCTAAACCTAAAAATACAGGGAAAAAAAATTAAATTTATACCTCAGCGGCAAGATACTCGAGCACGGCGGCCATATAGACCGGAGCACCACTTCCGACACGCTGAGCATACCTTCCTTTCTTCAAGAATCTTCCGATCCGACCTACCGGAAACTGAAGTCCGGCTTTGACGGACCTTGAGACTGGCTTCTTCTTAGGACCTCCTCCCTTTCTTCCTGCAGCTCCTTTCTTCACCTTAGTTCCGGCATCCATATTTAAGGTTGTGAGAAACTAGGAAGAGTGAAATTTTCTCGGGAAACAAACAGAAAATGATTAGGAAATTAGGATGAGTGTGAGAATGAATGGGATAAGAAATGAATTGGACAGGGAGCAGATTTAAACGGAGCTTGCTGAGGGAGAAAATTTTGAGACAAGCTTGGTTTTGTTGAATCATGGGATTAGGACCGTTGGATTGATTTGATGGACGGTCACTTGGGTTTGTGAGGTGGCAATCCGGATGAAATGAAATTGACCAATAAGATGAGGAGAGAGAGTTCATTTCAAGTAAAGCACATTATTTCTACCATTCAACTAGGTGGCAATAGTGTGGGGAAAACTCGAAACTTGTGGATATCCGATCTGATGGAGGTGGAGAATTCTCGAATTTTTTGGGTGTGGGAATGGGTGTGAGTGTGATTTTACACCCGAAAGCTAATTTTGAACGGGTGCAAGTGTTATTGTACCAAACTGTGTGGATATTCGATTCGACACCGACTACATCCGATAGAAAAATCCGTAAATTGATTAATCGTTTAAAACATTTCAAATTTTCAAATTTTTTGTACTTATTTTATTTGTTTTGTTTTGTAATGATTTTATAACTTATTTCTATAAATAAATTATTTGTTTGTACGGTTTTATTATTAGTATGTATAAATCAATAATTTTATTATTTAATTAAATATTTTTATTAATATTTTGGGTCATGGGGAATTCCTGAAACATGTAGGTACCCGTTTAGGGCGGATGTGGGTGCAAAAAAACGTCGAACTCTTTTTTGGGCCCGCACCCGAAAGCATTGGATGGGAAATGGGGGACGCAAATTCGCTCCAAATCCGATCCGTTGCTACCCCTACTTTCAACACATGTTTACCTACATCTTAATAACTAAATTATATTTGATCATTACGCATCAAATTTCACCCTATAACCTTATAATTAAGAAAAAAGAAATAAAATGCTCCTGAATTATGTTATTTCTTAAAAATATAAAGAACGATGGATTTGTACCAAATTAAAGTGTAGGTGGACGGGACTATTCAACCATAACGCAAAAATATTTAAAAGCTTAAATCATATGCAACCGCCTATACTTAGTTAAAAAATACATTGCCCCCCAACTCTCAGGACGTCATATTAACCCCCTCGATTTGTAAACGATAATACATTTAACTTCCTTTTCGTCCAAATTCACTCTCATTTGGAGAATGAACTACACTCTCTTTAAAATTACAAAATTAGTCCTTATAAAATTACAAAATTGATCCTTTAATTTTTGTCTTATTTCTTCTTTTCTTTCATCATCTTTCTCTTTTTTTTTCTTCCATCTCCATCTTCTTAATCACCATCCTCCTCCTCATCCTCCTCCTTTCTTTCTTTCCTTCTCTTTTTTTTTTAAAAAAAAAAACTAAAATTAAAAGAGCATTTCGGCCACCATTTCAAAATTCGTCCGCCAAAATGCTCTTTGATATTTATTTCTTTTAAGAAAGGAAAGAAAGAAAGAAAGAGAATAAGATGGTGATGAAATTCTTTTTTAAAAAAAAAATTTAAAGATATTTTTGATATTTTCCTTATTTTTTTCACTCATCCACTCACTCTTCAACTTAATATTTAGCCACATCAACGCCACATATGACATAAGGGCCTAAGTGTATCATTTTGTACAAGTAGATGGGCTGATAGGACGTCCCAAGAGTTGGGGTGGTAAAGTGACTATTTTGACCAAGTATAGAGGATGCATATGGTTTAAATCCTAGTGAATTTAATAAGCATCATCTCTTTCCAAATTTCAAAATACTTTTTGCTTTTCGTTTTATTTTTGGTTTTTTGAATTTTTTTTGTCAATCGTCGTATTAAGATTCATAACTTCATACTCCTTTCGAAATGTAATAAACACTTATTGTTTGATGAATTTGAGTTTGACAAAAACAATAAAAGGTAGGGTGAATTACACGTTTGGTATCCAAATTATAGGTTGTTTTTCAACTGGTACCTAAATTTTTTTTCCCAGGCGGATTCCCAGACTATCGATGACCTTACAATCAAGTACTTAGCCACCATTTAGTGATCGTCAACATTGGTTTGACCAAATTTTGTGTTGACCTCATTGACCATTCTATGCGAAAAGATCAAATTAACCCCTTTCTTCTTCATCTTCTTCCAATTCTCTCTCTCTCTCTCTCTTCCACCATAACTCTTTTCTCTCCTCATTTCTCTCTCTCTCTCTCTCTACTACCCACCATGACTCTTCTCTCTTCTTTCTCATACATTTTTCTCTTCTTCTTCTTCTTCTTCTTCTTCTTCTTCTTCTTCTTCTTCTTTTCTTTCTTCTTTTTCACTCCTACTTTTGTTTTCTTTCTTTTTCTGCTCTCCTTCTTCTACATTTCTGGAATTTCCAAAATTCGATTATGTCTCGTCGGAATCTGGAATTTTCCATATTCTTGCATGTATCCAGCTAGAATTATGCAGAAATCTGAAATTTTTTGACTTCTGAACTTGCTCGAAGCAGGAAAATTCCAGAATCCGGTAGGAACCTACTAGAATTTAAGCAAAAGAAGAAGAAGAAGAAGAAGGAGAGAAGAACGCAAGAGAACGAAAAATGAAGAACAAAAATGTATGAGAAATGAGAAAGAAAAGTTACAGTGGAAGAAAGAGAAAATAGGAAGAAGAAAAGAAGATTACAAGGTCAATTTGGTCTTTTTGTGATGGATGATTAATGAGCTCAACAAAAAGTAGGGTCAAACTTGGTCAAGCCAACGTTGGCCGATCACCAATCGGTAACTAGGCACTTGATTGGGAGGTCATCGATAGTTTAGGAACCCATTGAAAAAAATAAAATTTTTTTAGGTACCAATTTGAGAAACAAACTATAATTTGAATATTAATGTGTGATTTACTCCTAACTCTAGGGTTTTTGATAGAGAACGTGATAGAAATAGGAGTTGATATATTAGATTAACCGTTTGGTTTGGGAGGAGAGTCAATCTCCCAGAGTTAGTATAGAAGATAGTTCTTCTCTATTACATTATCTTTTATTTGTTCTTTAGGCCCTGTTTTTTTTTTTATTTAATTTCAACATATTTCAATTCAATTCAATTCAGTTCAATTCAATACCGTTCAATTCAATTCAGTTCAATTCAACAGTTTTCAATAATTCAATTCAGTTCAGTAAATTCCATAAATATATTCACAATTTAGTAACATTCAATAAATTCAGTTTAATTTAGTAAATTTATCATTATATGAAATACATTAAAATATTTTACAATTTAAGTGGCTTACCTATATTATAATTTTTTTAACCATCGTCTTTAATATCTTCATCATCTGATTGCTCTTCATTTTCCGCTAGCCGTCGTGATTGCCAAATTTGTTGCGCTATACCATTCCGTACTACTAACATGACATTTTTTCGGTTTGTACTAAATATAAATGAATCTACCCTTCTATTGACATTTGGAGCATATTGTGTAATTGGTATTCCAAGTGTGCACAATCTTATAAAATTATGAAACGTAAATGTAGAAACAATGGACATTTGATACTTTGTTGAGATTTGAGGCATATTGTAAAGCACCTTCCACATTTTCTTCAATTGTCCAAATGACATTTCTACTTTGATTCTCAATGACGAATGTAAATAATTGTAATAAAATTGATGAATATTGGCCGGAAATTATGGTTAGAGAAATTGTGGTTCCAGGTTCGATTTGTGCTTCTTCTCTGAGTTTTAGGCGATTAAGTAATTTTATGATTCATTTTAAAGTTGTGTATTTCCTAATTGCAGATCTTGATTCATCTCAAGATTTATGATAGTGGATTGGATTTGTTATTTCCTTTGAAATTTATAAACTTAATTGTCTATCTTCTTCGCTACAATTAGAACAATTCCTGGATTAGAATTGCATTTTAGGATTGTGTTATTGCTTATGTTATTTTAGGATCTAACTATACATGTTTGGAAGAGATGAATTTTGGGATTCAAATTTTGTTACTAACATCCAATTTGATTGTAATTTTTTTGCTTGGCTTAATTAGATGGTTGATTTATATGTTTAAATTTGCTTGGATAATTTTATTGAGTTTAGACTTGTGATTAGAGAGTTGAAAGGTGGAGAAGATGGTTTTTTTGTAGAGAAAAAAAAGTAAAGGGACTGCAATGAAATTTTCAAAGGGACTAATTTGAAATTTTTGGGAAACCACTTGCCTCATTTTCTTTCTCTTCCACGTCATCTGCCACGTCAGCTGAAAAGGGCTAAAAAGTACCACTTAAAATAAGTTCAATGGGGTAAACTGGCGAAAACTTCAAGGGGTTATTATTTTGTTATGAAAGTAAAATTTAATAAATATAATTTTACCTTCAGGTGGATGAGGAAAAACATATTTTGAACTAGTTCCCGCAACTCAGTCCAGTAAATTCAATTCAGTAAATTCAATTCAATTCAATTTAGTTCAGTTCAATTCAGTTCAATTCAATTCAATTCAATTCAGTTCACTTCAATTCAATTCAATCAAAAAGGGCCTTAGTCTTAATTTCTCTATTATTAATAATATAAGTTTAGTTTCTTGGTATTTGTATTAATTTATCTTTGTTCAATTTTGTGGTTTTAATCATTAGTCCGACCTACCAGATCTATTGAATGAGGAGAACTTATTTACCGATAGAAACACAGAGTCAAACTCGATTAGTTGTTTAGGAAACGCAAATTCAAGAACTACAAATTGAAGTGAAGAAGATTAAGTATTCCAATGAGGCACATAAAATCAAAGACGAAAGTTTCGAAATAATATGATGACGCTTATTCAACAGTACGAGAAATTCTCTCCGAAAGATGAAGAGGTGCATATGGAGTTGCCATTTCTCTCGCAAGGATCCACATGAATGGTTAAGGAAAATTGAAGCATATTTTACCTTTTGTACCTAACATTTTAACAAGCAAGAACACCTCCAAAGGTATTTCATCTTTTAAATAGCACCCTTGGAAATTATATCTCAAATGGTACTTCAAAACCTTACTTCATTTTCTAAATTTATAGTATCGAGTGAAGTTACTTTTATTTTTAATTTTTTTTACTATTTATTCTAATATAAGAATTATTTTTCACTAATAATAATAAAAGTTGGAGACACTACAATGAGAGACTGGAAAACTGCAGATATTTCCAATTGTTTACAGTAGCAAAATGGAATAAGGTTTAAAACAACTATTAGAGCTACAATTTTCAAGCGCTTGAAGATGTCGTAACAATGAACCCCTTCAACCTCCTCCTACTTCTACTTCTCCTCTTTTCTTCTTCTTACAGAAGAATTGAATTTAAATTTTTATTTTGCAAAAAAAATGAAGTTAATAAAATATCAAGGCTTCCTCCGTCAGGTTTAGAAGTTAGAAGATAGTGAATTTTCTTTTCAAAAAATAGAAAGGAAACGACTATAGATATGAAGTCGCACAAAAGAAAAATTAAATTATATCCTATCACCATGCCAATCCACAAAACCGGACTCCAGACCTGCTCCTATCAACTCAGCCTACAGAAGCTCATTTCCGTGACTGGCGGAAAGTTACCTATATTCCAAATAGACATGTACATAACGAAAGAAACTATATAGAACCTGTACTGCAAGGAAAGAACGGATGAATACACAATAGTAATACCGAGAATGTGAATGGTGAGGAAGAAAATAGAAAATGCTAAACAGCTTCAGAGGAAGCTTTAATGGTGTTTTCAAACAAAATAAACGTTATAATTCGATATTAAACTGAGCAAATAGAAACTTAAATCACACTCCACCCTAAGCACCAGAAAGCCAGCAAAAAGTAGGATATATAGATGATGGCACCAAAAAAGCAAGATAGCTTATCTGATAACCCAAAGCTTCATATTTATTTATTTATCCACAAACAGCTACCGAGAAGATGTAGCATAAACGAGACAGCCAACTTCACAATGCCTCAGCAACAGAGTAGTGAAAGTTGGAGGGCGCTTTTTTCAGGAAGCTACTTCCGCAATACTCAGGACTACCAACGTCAAATTCATCGGATGAATCCAATCCATCACAAGAACGATACGACTTTTCAGATCTCCCACCAGATTTACGATGTTGCTTCTTGTCTTTACTTCCAGCTCCTTTCGCATAACCCTTCTGTCCTTTCTTACCATTCTTCTTGTAGTTGTTGTTATCTTTGTCTTTATCTTTGTCTTTCCTAGACTTCTTCTGTTTGGTTTTCACGGCGTGTGATACCGAATTAGGAACTGGATCATACACATCAGCTGCCCATTTCACAGTAAATTGCCGCGGCGTTCCTTCCAGTTTCTCCCGGGTGCCTTTCATGGCCGACACAAGCTTCAAAAAAGAAAAACCAAGTTAGTTTTTTGTCACAGTACATGAGAATTGCAGTTCATATGATCTCATGTTCTTATCCCTTCTAGTTGACAAGAAAACCATTCATAATTCTCCACACATCAACGACATTACAAGACTCCACTAATCTATTCAGCAACAAGCTCATTTTTTTTCATTTGTCTACGGCGCATGCACACTTTGCCTTGGCACAAAGAGAAGGGACATACAAGGAACTAAATATAATAATATTTAAAGAAAACATATCCGTAAAAGACGAGTCTATGCCGCTTACCTGGACAACGGGCTGCGTGGATCCCTCAGAAAACAGCAGCTGTAGTGCTGCTTCTGGATCATCTTCTTCAGGGCATGGAACTGTCTCCACGCTCTTCACGAGTTCAGGCCCATACGGTTCAAGCTCTTCAGATTCCTCAGCATCATCACTATTATCATCAGACGGAGATCCATATGTTTCTTGATCATCCTCTATGCGTACAAACTTGCGCAAACTACTTTCAATTTCATCTACCAAAACACCACCACCCACACCACGTCGACCAGAGGTGATGTCCATCAAAAACTCTAGTTCACTGCAAACAATAAAATAACACATCCGGTAACACATTCCAACTCATTCTAATAAACCCATCACGACATCATCAATAGCAAGCAAATCAACATATTGCATAATGGCATCATCAACAATAACAAGCAAATCAAGGTATAGCATAATGACATGATTTTAACATATATAGATCATATAGTAAGCAAATCACATTATACATAACTAATAGCACTCACTACATACAATGCAATATAAGAAAATATCCGGCAAATCAAATCAGTAAACAACAACACGAACATACAATCAATTAACAGTATACAAAAGCACAAATAACACGAACATAGAAAATAAAAATTACCTCTTAATGTTGCTTTAAAACAGCTATAATCAAATCCTGGAAAAGGCGATCCGAAATCTGTAATATCTCGGGAAACAATAGCAGAGAAGGAATGGAAAAAACGCAGAAAGAAAAGAAGCAGAGAGAGGGAGAGAATAGAGAAAAAAAACCTAATGTTAACTAAGATTACCGCGCCGATCACCTTTTTCGAGCTGTTTCAAACGATGAGAACACAATCCGCCATTATAGAAACTCAAATAAGGAACAATAGAAAGCAATACGGGCATCGAAGGCATTATCACCCCTCTGCTCTTCGAAACCCCCCTAAACCCCTATCCGTAACCCTAGCTCTTCTCTCAAGAATCAAAATCAAAACCCTAAATTCCGTTCCAGAACAACCGTTTCCGATCATAGAACACAAGATATTTTTCAGAATTTCATCGAATCGATTGAATAAGGAAGGCTATAGGCTATTAGGAATCCATGAGATGGCAAGATTGGAATGGGAGGGAAGGGTTTTGGATCAGACAGAAGGGAACGGGATAAAGGAGGAGGCTTATTTATAGGAGGATAAAAATAGATCCCAACCCGATTCTTATGGCGGTTTCCAAGATCAAATCTCGACCGTACACGTTTCTACTTCCTCATTATTATTACTATTATTCTTACTTTTTTACTTTTCCTTATCCAACCTATGCTTCTTTAGCTCCAGGTCTACAGTTCCCGCCTTCCTGGGCCGTAGGGGAGCTATGGATTATGTTTCTTTTTCAGGAATTTATTTATTTGGACCAAAATTTTACATTAACTTGTTTTTTTTTTTTTATTTGTTATCACAATTTTAAAATATATTTTCTTCATACTTCATATTTTTTTAGGATGTAGTCTGATTGAGAATTATGATTATTAACTTCACAAATAAATGTGTTTTGGCAAATTGATAAACTTTATATATAATCTAGAACTAAATTAAAAATAATGCATTTTTCTTACCAAAAAAAAAATAATGCATTTTTTATATTTTAGATCAACTTAACTTTATGTAACGATTTATGCATTAAACCATTCCAGTTCATTTAATTTTCATGTCATGCAGCGTTCAATATATTATTAAACTGAGTTGTGTTTATAGTGGCCTTAATCGTTTAACCGAAGTGGATTAACACACTCTACACTCGTTTTCTGATTGGTTCTCCTTGAGCTTTGGTCGATGATATGATCATATGACAAATAAAATAGGTGAGAGTTTAAATCCATATAAAAACACCTAGTCAATTATTTAGTAATTTGACATGTTATTGTATCCTCTTCAATTCCACTAATCAGAGACCAAAATGTCAAACTGAAATCTCTGAAAGTTTGTTGGGATACGGAGGAAATGGGTGTTATGTAGTGTACTCTGCATTTATCTTCACGTAATCATAGCTCAAGTCACAGCCCCATGCTTGTCCCGTTCCTGACCCATCGCCTATCGATATCACGAACAAACAAAACATATTCAAAAATCTTATGTACCCATCGGAGATAGTTAAAAACCAAATTTTTAGTGCAGCTCATAATTTCATAAGCACTAAAAGGAAGATGTTTCCAACAAGTTTTAGGAAGCTTACCTATGGATATGTAAATCCGGACAGTACCATGGGTCTCACCAGCATTTCTAAGATAGTTACTAGCTGCCACCCTGGAACAACACACAATAATCAATAATCAATAATCAATAATCAATCACGGGAAACTGCAAAACCAAAATGCCAGAAAAAGGATTAAATTCTTGATATTGGTATAAGAAAAGGGAAGTTACCTATCAAATGGAAGTGGTTGTCCTTTATCCATCAGCAAAATATCCCCGAGCTTAATACGGAGTTTGTTCTGGTTGAAAGGAATTCCAGAATAACCGGCAGCACAAGCAATGCGTCCCCAATTTGGATCTCTGCCATAAACTGCAGCCTGCCAGCATTATTTGCAGATAATTAGATAGGGTTAAGAGTTAAAACTGAATTCGTATAATAGTTTCGTTTTGATTTATGCCTTGACAAGTGAAGAAGACACCACACATCGAGCAACCTTTGCTGCTTCCGCCTCATTCTCTGCCCCACTCACTGTTACCTAATGCATTAGTGTAAAAATTAGCTGAAAATCTGAAGGTCTTTAAAATAGATTGGATACCGTCTCGGTTGTTAACATGTAAAGCAAACCTCAATAAGACATGTAGCCCCTTCTCCATCCCACGCTATTGATTTGGCAAGACTTTGCATTACCTGAGACGGAGATGCTCCAAAAATTAGAAGAAGAAAAAGAAATCTGACCAAAAGCTATAGGTTAAGTAGTTTAAGAACAAGTGATTCAACAAAAAGGGAAAGAGATGGATAGATATAGGTTAAGTAGGATCTTTGAGTAAATTTTTATAATATAGAAAAAACTGAAAAACAAAAAATCTTGAATCTAAAAGTAGAAGCTTATTTCAGAAGAATAGTTTTGAGTTACGTTTTAGTTATTATTAAATAATTAGAATATATTGAGTTTCAAAAATACTTATATCAAAGGATAGCAAATGAGAAATGAAAAAAAATAGCATGCTTACAGCATCAAGGCATGCTTGAAGTTGTATTGCCTCATGACACTCAATAGATGATATTGAAGTTGATCCAGCTAAACCACTAGCCAAAGCAATTACTGTATCATTCGTACTAGTATCGCCATCCACCTGTGGCATAAAAATATCTGAGCCAGCTAAAGGTACCAGGTGGAGATAAATCAAACTATGAAAGCAATAATGTGACATACAGTTATTTGGTTGAAACTCCGATTAACAGCTATTTGTACCATCTTTCTCCAAACATCACTTTTAACAAGGGCATCAGTTGTTATTACCTGAAACAGATAGATCAGAAGTTGTAAACTTGAAATGATTATGCACAACTGAGGAAAAGTAAGACTGAAGCGAATCATACACCGAGCATAGTCGCCATATTTGGATGGATCATTCCAGAACCTTTAGCCATTCCCCCAATTCTTATATGGGTGTCTCCAACCTGGAAACATTAGCAGATTATGAACAGATCTATCTGTTTGTTGCAATTATCAACAAAAGCTCCAAATCTCAAGAAGCAGATCGTTTGAAGATGAATGATTTTCAGAGTTAATATAGTGCAGTGATCTGATATTCTAAGTGGACTAAAGATACATCAAAAACCAAACAAGACATCTTAACCAGAATACCAAGCAGTACTTTTTGGCAAAGAAGAGTAATTAGTACATCGTTAGCTACAATTTACTCTAATTAATAATTTCCATCTAACATTCTCCCTCTTTTTTGAGCTACCTCAGTGAACATGAATCAATTCATGCAATGATATTAGTACTATGCATGTTGATGATCCACCAAACATATGTATCCCCATGTTAACAAGGAAGCAGATTTAAAAAGCATCATTGAAATAAAATTCAAGCAATAGATATCTGGACAACATAATGCACGCAAGCTTCATAAGCAGGTAAATCGTCCATACTTGGGATTCAATTGCCACACTCTTGCTAACAAGGTCTGTAGTTGTGATAGCCACTGCAGCAGACCCTGCCCTGCACATCCACTGGAAAAATCAAAACACGAACCGTTTGGAGCTGTCATAATACTTGAAATTGGAAAGGGAAATAACAGAGAATACGAAATGGGCAATAATCAAATGGCCAAGTTAAATAACTGACCCTTCAATGGATGGTGTGAGAGAATTAACTAATGTTGGAAGTGCAGTTAGAAGTTTTTCCTGCATATGCCATCATCAGTAGACGTGAATATGCTGTATGGCAAAAGTATGCATCAATAGAACCAGCATATACAGGAAGAAAAGGTATGGCATAGTTAGGCAATCTATCTTTACCTTTTTTATTCTCTGACCAATTACGCCAGTAGATTCAATTAACACTTCCTCTCTATTCACTTTAAGTATCTGGAATTTCGGGAATTTATAAAAATAAGTGAATAAAGTTACATAACTGATAATCTAATCTTAATGAGGGTGGCAGATATAACTCTTAAGATCACATACCTTAGCAAGGGCATCAGCAGAATCTAGCACATCCTGGTAACCTGCATCGCCCTGTAAACCATTTGACAGCATGTAAAGTTTGTAAGAACCTATCTCACTTAGAAATAACGTAAAAGACTCAATAAAGGAATTCCAAGTTCTGACAATGGCAAGTAAATATAATCATCCACTGATATCAAAGTGCTAAGGTGGAAAAATAAGTAACAATAGATGACAAGGATAGTACTCTTTCCCAAGTAGAGGGCACATGAAAATAACAAATAATCTGATAATACTTACTGTCGCTGCATTCGCTTGACCAGCATTTATTAGAACTGCACGAGCCTGATGCCAAATTGAAGGATAAGAGTATCATTAATAACATAATTTACAAGGTAATCATTCACTTGATTGAAAATAAAAACAAAAAAATGAAGAATGTACTCGGGCACTAGCATACTGTTCGGGAAAACTCTAATGCACTTTTACAGTACAAAACAGGTGCTGCAGCAACCACATTCGTAGTAAATGCCCCTGAATTGAGAAAAAACACGCAAAACCATGAATGAAGTTAACAAGTGTAAAATCTAAAAAGCACAGACCGAAAAACATAGCTACCTGCAGCTTGAGCATCAACATCACAAGTAACTAGACCGAGATCAGGTTTTTCGCCTTGCGCACGTAATCCGCCATAAATGCCAGCAGCTTGAAAACCCTTAGCAGCAGTAACTCCTCCAGGAATCTATTTTAGCATTCAGAAGACTGTTTAATCAAAGCTTGTTATCAATTCAATCTCACATTGTTCTAAATTGCAATGCAGCATATGGAAGCGAGTAAGCTTAAATGAGAAGAAAGAAAGCATATGGTATGGTGACCTGGTTCCATGGACCTTGGGGGATCAAAATGGGAGCTGCGGGGATATAATTGGCCGCCTCGTTAAGACTAGAAGACACAACAGCTAACATTCGGAAATCTCGCCGTGTATTGCACTGCAAAAATCATGAAAAAATTGAGCAAAATTGTAAGTTGGGAGCTGAATATGAAAAAATTGTTCGTTTACCTTAGAGGAGGAGTAATGGAGTGGCGGGAATTTCAGGGAAACAAAATGAGGAGCCGACAAATACATTGCTTTCTTTCACTGTGGGGATGGATGATCAAGATGAAGACGGAGACGAACAACTCTCAATTCACCATGTCAACTACACTCTACTTGTCTTAATTAGGGTTTTAGTTTTAAGCACGTGCCTTTAAGGACATGTCACTTCGGAACTGCACTTTTTGACTTAATTTCAATGATTCTCAATTCAATTCGGTATTTTATACTCTGCTACTATGTCAACTATTTTACCTACGGCTAGTTTGATATGAGGTTGCAAACAAATTAGACATGATGTCCATGAGTTGGAAATGGGTGGATTTCAAGTCAAAGTTGTTTGATTATGAGATCATTAGTCGTGGTGACGGGAAATTTTTGTTCTCTAAACCGGACACTCAAAAATTATGGATTTCTAATTATAAAACAATTAAAAAGCATAAGAAAGTTTTTCTTATAAATTTTTAAATAAAAAAGTGTATAATTTTTTAAGTAAAAAAGAGTAGTAGTGTCACACACAATAGGATTTGCTTATATCATATTTTTGGACAATCTAATGCGCCTCTTTCTCTACATGCCTCATACAAGCGCCAGATTGAGGCACATTTGGCCGGCAATTTGCATCACTCTCTCCCTCTAAAAAAATGTTTAATTATAAACTTTTAGTGTAGTTCACTTCAATTTTCTCGGATTTAAGAACTTTATAGATTAATAAATTACTTTTGCTTCGACAATAAAATAAAATAATTATTTTATAATTAATATTAGTAAGGCGGATCATAGCAGCCCATACTATTTTTATACCACAAAACCTGCCCAAAAATTAGGTAGATCATAGTGGTCCTAGGCCGGGCTGCACCTAAAATAAATGCTCCTCATCAAAGCCCGGCTCAAGGGACACAGGCTTGGATGGCCGTGTAGATATTTTCGTCCATGGACAACATGTCTAGTGCAAAGAGAATTAGTGGCCATTAGGAAAAGTGTTGAAGGGTAGAATGCAATGTGGACGACATCTACTTAGTAGAATGCATTATACATTACACATGTTGAAAGATTTTGATAATGTCTCAACTCAAAGACAAAACTCGAGGTCGCAAAATATAAGATTTGTTTCTTGGGAGTTTTAAGCATCCTACTTAATTTCCTAAAATCGATTATCAAATACAACAATCGCTAAATGTGTCTTTTCCCTATTCACCTCAACGAAAACCGTAACGCTTAAAAGGCGAAACTTGAGAAGAAAAATGAAATTAGACACTAAGCCTCAATTGAGAGAAACTCCAAAAACAAGCAATCACCCGCACCATCCGATCGTTTTATTTACTCTGAAACCAGCCTCAGAAGAATCAGGTTGTGATGGAGGCGGACGTTGTTGCCCCCTTGGCTTTGCTGGGTCTATAAAGATTACCCATCCATCCAAATATTTCGCGTTCATTTCTTCTCTCGCTTTCTCAGCTTCTTCCATCGTTGTATACGTGACAAAACCAAAACCTTTCGATCTTCCAGTTGCCCTGTCCACCACCACTTTTGCTGGAAATACCAAAATCGAAAGGCAGGGCTTAGAAATAAGGTGAGGTATACAGAAAAATCTTAAAATGAGAAATTACAAACGAGTCAAAAATCATTTGCATTTACCTTCAACAAGCTGCCCGAAAGGAGAAAATGCCTCTTTAAGCTTATCGTCTGTTGTTAGTCTTGAAAGGCCTATTCATTGCACCGTAACAAGTGATCAGAACCAAAACCAAATTTACAATCATTCTGTTCAATACAACTAACAATAAAAGGAGCAAACGACACTCATCTCCATATTTTTCCTTCCTAATATCGACACACTTGAGAGTTTTAAGATTACCAATGTACTTGCCCCTTTCAGGCAGTGGGTCGATAAATCTAGATCGAGGAGCACAAATAAGAACTATATCTTGTTTGATCACTGCACTTATTTGGCATCTCTGATAATTCTGGTTCTGGATGGGATGTAGTGACATTATGTTTATATCCATGTCACTACATGAATGTTCACGGATATGGATATCCGTGAACATTCACGGATACAGATTATACATACTTTGCATAATTCCTCAAAAATTTGCCAACTGTGAAAAGGTTATCAACCATTAAAAAAGCTTAAAAAAGAGCAGACTGGAATTGCACCAGAAAACAGCCACATCATTCCATAAATTGTTGCTTCTTAGTGTCAATTTGGTTCTAAACATCAATTTGATATACTAAAAATACTAACCGTCACCTTAAACTAACAAGCAAAACGAAAGGCATATCGCACATCTCTAGACAAGTTTAATTTTTAATAAGTTCTATAAAAAAATTAGAGGATACATTATCATCAACTCATGTTTTTTTTGAACTAAACTGTCTTTTGAATCTCGATATAGTTCTAAACTCTTTTATTACAACAACATGTTTAGATGATTGATTTGCTTCAAGTAAACAAGCATACGCAGTATCATAAATTAATCAACTGAAGCAGATTTATGAATCGGACGAAATATATAGGCATCCAAACAGATTGAAATTGAAAAGAATAATAAAATAAGAAATGGGGGAAAGTATGAATTAGGAAATTACCGCTGACGAAAAGCTTAGGAGAAATCAGAGTCGAGTAGAAAGAAGCGAAAGTCGGAGAAGAAGATGATGATGGTACGGATAGAGCTCGTCGAAGGGAAGAAAGAAACGTCATTCTTCTTCACACTCCGTCCATGGAAAAGCTCAGCTCAAAAAATCTATTTTTTTTTTATAACCAGCTCGGGGATTTTAAACATAACAAAATTCATAGCTTAATACATTATTTGCTCCTCAACCTTTCTTAAAAAGTCTCATTCACCCCTCAATTTGCTAAAATACTTCATGCAGTTGCATAAAACCTACCCAATTTATACCTGATACTACCAAAATGTAGAAACAATAAATAATATCATTTACAAAACGATTCAACTCATATTTATATAGCGTGCAACATTTAAAATTTGCACGTTTTGATTTTAAAACTAGTGGTTACTTGTTACTCGTAAATAAATATAAAAAGTTAATTCCAAGTTTTAAAGTTTGTAGAACTTGAGTTTCAAGACGAGTATGAAACTATGTACATGTATTAAGCTTATACAAAATAGTTAAATCATACAAAATAAGTCAATGGACATTTTGTTTTTGAGTTGGCTATCTATGTTTAGAAAGAAAACTATTTACTGACTCAATTGTTTTATAGGAAAAGAGAAGCACTTCACCTGTAAGAAACAATATGATAAGCGACAACAATGTTCTAACAAATTTGGGAACACGTCGGACAATCGGATTAGAGAAAAGAGAAACATTATTTGCTAACACATAGACAGACAACACAATTAGCCAATCACTCAACATGAGCAACGCAAATACTAGTACAAGACTTGGTCAAATTCCAACAATTAGCGAGCACTGCAATTCCAAATCATCTTTTACCAAGAAGAAACCATCCGCCACGCCTTTTATGTCTTTCGCAACCATAGCAGGGCTCTACCCTCAACAAAGAACCTATAACTCAACTATTCCTTAAGGCCCATAGCCTCAACAAGAGTTGTTGCAGAACAAAACCTAAGTAAACTTAACTGATACCCAACTAAAATTGGTTCTGTTTAAGTTTCAAAAATATACTTTTCGATATTCCGAATTAATTTTATGTAGCAACATTACAAAAAGAAAGAATAATATGGTCTAAAATACTAACCAAAGGATCCACAAAGAGGGTGTCCTTATTAATTGTTAGTTCAAAATAGACCAGGTACTTTGAATTACAGAACAAAGTATATTTTCTCATCAAAAATAAAATAAGCCCATTCATTCACATTTTAATACATACAACTTTTCTCTATTCTTGAGAAACTATTTGCAACTTGTGGGGTTTTGCATTCACGACAGAAACTAAACTTCCAAGTGATGAAAATAATGCGGGAATAAAACCCTCACATCACATTATTTAAAAATAAGAATCAAAAGCTTCATTAAACAAAATAGAACACAATAAAAGAGGCTGATAAACTTGAATAACCTAATAATTTATAAAACAAAGAACATGGGCCTTAATGATTGAAGAACTCACTAACATGGGCCTTAATGATTGAAGAACTCACTCAGAGCTATAGTGCATTTATAAAAGCATGCCCATCAAAAGAAAAAAAAATAAAAATCTTCAACCTGTGAAATGCACAAAAAAGGCTGCCTCATTCATCCATATTTGTCTCTCTGTGGTTATACGCTAACCGGAAATAAACTGTCTTTTCCAGAAAAAAAAAAGCAAGAATATGGACCTTATACCTGCATTGTAAAAGGTCAGCATGCCTGTAAAATCATTCATGCTTTGCCCCTTCTACTGCTCTTCATTTCTAGTTTCTAAACAAATCCTCAAAACTAGGTTTACTTGCTGCCGGAAAAACAGCAGCACTATTACAGGAAAAACTGCAAATATACTGCATTTAAGAAAACCCGAAGAGCCTAAGGGGTCACTCAATTATCTTCGGGACTGCCTTCTGTAACATTGATGTGCCCTTGAATATAGTCAACTGCACCTCCCGTGCACACTTTGAGATCTGAGCAACACACGCACACAAAAAAAAAAAGATAAATAAATAAATACTATCAACCAAAATAACATGCCAAGAAACTTCATAAAAGCAGATAGAGCTGAGTCAGAAAACAAAAATCTCTTTTCCTTTAACTATAATACTAAAGCCTAAGCCAATATATCTCATGTCTAGCGTGTTAGTTTAAGCAATTGTTTAGGATTAGATAAATACTAGGAACAATTTGACCCTATAAATGGCATTCGTAAATAGGCCATTGTACTTCGCAGGCTCTATTAATCCTTGTATTTCTATATTTTACAAAATTCAGCTACTTGCTAAATTTTTTGTTAGTCCCATCATGATAGAATCATATAGAGGTGTATGGAGATCAATAATTGCACAGTAGGAATCCTCCTCTTATCGCATGACATCGCACAAAATATTGACTTCCGTATACCTCTAAGCAATGATATCAACTTGGATGAATTAACAAATCCATACCATTAACTGTTGCATAAAGTTCTATAGATCGTTTGTATCGTTGAACTTGACCATTATGAACAGAGAAATTAACATATTATGATTAGGGCGATTAGGTGAGATAATAATAGCACGGGCCAATTAATAAAATTTAGACAAGTACAATAGCTAAAAGTTTTAGCTTTTGCACAATCTGCAAGAACATAGCATCACTTGTTCTTCACAAGAAAACAGTCTAACTTAATCCGACAGTTCTTATTTACTGTGAAACACCAAACCAAACTTCATTTTCCCATTCATAAAAACAAGACAGTGTTACTTAAGGATGAAACTTACTTCTCCTTCACTCATCCTTGTGAAGCCAAATCTTCTAGTCCAAATTGACTCGGCTTCCTCAGCTGCTGGTAGCACCAAATTTACAACATTCAAGTTGAACAGTAACCTCTCAATGCATGAGAATAGTGCTTGAAAGTAACCCTGGAAATGGAAATTCAAAAGTTATCCGTAAGCTCAAGAACCACAGAAAGAAGTGTCAATAACGAACACTTGAATTGATCACATACTTTTCCTTGATGCTCTCTACTAGTAGCAACTAGAGGAAGTTCCGCAACGTCCCTCCCAAAAATTCTAAGAAGACCAGCTGATACAACAACATTCCTATACATGGAAAGAGCAAAACTTACAAAAAAAAAACGGCTACAAGATAGAAAAATGGAATCAAAATCAGATAAGGAAAGCATACTTTACAAGTAACACAATGCAGTACATTCCTCCAAATTCCTGGCCAGAGATATTTCTCCTGAAACAAAAAAAAAGGACAATTATACAGAATCTCAATTTAGCAAATTGGACAATAGAAGTCAAAAGAATGATCAAATTTATGAAGATAAAGATGCAACTAAAACAAATCATCGTGGTTATGGTCAGCTAAAAGACAGCTTCATGCATCCCTTGAACAATTGTTGATGGAAAGAAAATCAGAAAGTAACACTCCTGGAAAAAGATAATTTTTTTTCTTTATACCAATAGGATTTGAATGAAAAGACAATATCTTCTCTTTTAATCTTGGGAAGATTAGAATATAGGGTAATTCAGAAAAAAGAACCCCTGGGTTACACTGTTTCCGGAAATGGTGCCTCTGGTTTATTTTTTTCAAAATTGCACCTTGTGGTACAAAAATTCTCAAATAACTTTATAAAAACGACCGTTGCAATCTCAAAATATATTTTTCAAGAATTAAAGTTGTTTAATACTGTATAAATGAATAGCACTTCCGATTTCTGAAAATCGTTATTTCAGAACCTTATCTCCCTAAACATCCATTTTCTTTCTCTTCACCAAGCACTTTAAAATGACCTCAAAAGTAAAAAAATAAAAGAATTAAAGCTGCTTAAAATATCATCAAATCTTAGAATAGTCCATCTTTTAGTTTACTTGCGTCGTTTTGATGATATCAACAAAAAAAAAAAGTGCTTAATTTAAGAATTACTATAACCACGGGAGACAATTTTGAAAAAAACAAAGCACATGCACCCTTTTGAGAAAGTATAACCACAGGGTATTTTTTGAAAATATTATCCAATTTTCCTCCCAGCTAAGCATCATGAAGGAGATGTCCCATCATTTGTTTCCTCCATCCATCCAGCCAAAACAAAAGAAAAGGCATACTTTTCTGCAGCTTAGCCTAAACCCCAAACAGTCATCCCCCACCTCCCAAAAGAAATCAATCTTGCTAGGCAATTTAGTGCTAAAGATTATTCTAAGAATTAACTTTGCATCTCCTTTTGCACAGGAACCCTTTTTTTTAAGGACCTTTCCCCTTCGCCGAACCTTGCCATCATAACCAACATCCTCCCTAGGAAAGTATAGAAGATAAAAAAAACTATTACTTAGAAGATATAATAACCAAGTCACTTAACTGATCATGGAAGGAAATCAACTTAGAGATAAGATCTTTACAGGCCACTTTAACCCCACATCCCTAACATGAAGCCTGACTTCAAGTTAAATACATATTCATGACTAATTTTTCTTCTGTGCACTTGAAAGAACTATAGATACATATAAGCAGTTTTGAAGGTGCAGGATTTTTGGACAATGCCAAATCCACTTATCAGAATTCAAAAGAAGGGAGTTACTCAAAGCCTTATATGATTATATCTAATCTGCAGAGTTACATGACCATTATGTGTGTTTTGGAAAAAGGCGTGTGTCTAAATAAACCTTAAAAACCTAATTAAATGAAATTTCTGCGCCAAAGCAGTTCATACAGAAGATATCATATTGCAAGAAAATAAGTCAGAAAGAACAAGTGAAGAAACATAGAAATAAAAATTACCCGTAAACCATAACAGGAATCAAATCACGACCAGATTTTGCAACAATGGGATCAAAACACTCCTGCCAAAAAAAGGCATAATTAAACAAAAGGAGTATATTTTCATAAAGTAGAAATGCACAGAACTACAGACTCGAAAAGTACAAAACTTTACTTCTAGCAAAGGAGGGGTACAAGTAGATGCAATCTATATGACATAGACAAAGATGTTACATGCAAAAGAAAAAGTCAGTCCAAGGAAAATATATAAACGTTTCCTTTTGAGCATTCATGGAATCACCAAACATGAAGAGCAAAATTTCTCTGAACATATTAGCACCAACAAAAAAAATGTTTGTCGTAAGTCATAAAGTAAGTAGCCAGTGCCATCCCAACCTTTCGGACCGGAAAACCAGGAGCTACAGGCTAATTTGATGTGCCTAATAAACACACATAATCTACAGAATCTCAATAAAAGACCAGAAACCTGTTATTTATTCGCAGTTTTACATAAATAAGCTGGGTGTGTGAGGATGGTAGATATACGTAGAAGAGAAAATAATTAAACACGGTGGGCCAGGAAACTAAAGTATGTAGAATGTTGAACAGTAATGATGTAACAGAACGATAATGTGGGAATAGAAAAAAGTGATTCCATGGGCTGGCATCTAGCTTTAATTGTCGGAGATTAATATATAAGGCATTACTGGACATTAATCATCAGCTTAAGCTTTTGGTTCAATTGGTTCCTTAACATATAATCAGAACCTTTTAGACCAACACATGGTAAGATGAACTTATGTTGTACAAGAAGCACAGCACAGAGGGCATTCACATGCCAGGATGTGTTGGAAATTAATATAAAAGATGTTATTCGACCTAAACTATGAGTGTAAGCTTTTGGTTCAATTGGTTCCTTGACAAATTTCAACAATAGTATCCCTTCATCAAATACACCACACTTTTTAACATTAAAATGTTGATTTCTTTGCTTCATAAATAAATGGACAAACTAATAAATATCCAGTTTGAGCATCTGCCAGAATTCTCAACTCAGTAAAATCATGAACCTGACTGATCTGATTAAGAAAAAAAGGCTAGATAGAAATTCTGAAACCAAATGTAGGTTAACACTGAGACATGCAACAGAAAACCAAACCAAAACTGCTTAGGAATTAAAAACACATTTAGCAACCTTCACTGCAGACAGCCTCAAAGCCCATAAGAAAAAGGTAAATGTCAATTTCACTGTAACAGTTGTGCTTTAGGAAAGGAGAAGGAAAGGAGAAATCAGACACATTAAGAGCTTACCCGAAAAATTGCAGCAGCCCCTGATAACAGTGAAAGGTCGTCATTATTGCGACTTTTTCCCATGAGGATTCGCCATTGCAGATCATCTGTTGACCCTCCAATATGTAGTCCTTTCTCAGCGTGCTTTCTTGAGATGATATTCAATTGTAGAGCAGGAATCATCTGTACTCCGCCTGAAACAGAATTCTGTAGAGCCACATATATCTGGTTGCAATCATTAGAACAGAACCACTTTCCCTCGGGGATCCCCTGCGAAGACATATATAGCAAAAATCAGAATGCTTATTTGCCATACCACAACATACTAAAATTATTGCATCGTAGACTCACTTTTAGGTCACAAGTACCACTTTCACGCAAGCAGCCAACATGGAACTCCCTCTCACACTGAAATGGAAAATAGACAAGGTAACCAAACTATGGAAAAAGAGCCTTAATGGATTTCAAAGAGAAGGTTCTAGCATACTTGGTCACAAAGGATAACTGTTCGGTCATCGAAGTCTCGAGTGCTGAAATCGTGAGCCCTGATAAACATGATACAGTATGTGAAAAAAAAGCAGAAAGTGAATATTATAAAGACAGAGTATTTTTTTTAACATGGCGTCAGTTAGAAGACTAGTAAATTAAAAACCAAAGAAATAATTCGACATAACAAGTATCTTGATCATGAAACAATAAGAATCCTTTTATCAGTCGCATATTGCTTGTAATCTAATAACATGACAGTCAAATTGGATAACCTTCAGAAACATATTAAAGGCAACAATGATCTTTAACTGTTAACATTTGTTTAACACTCTCAAATTTGATTATGCTGTTTTCTAACAGTTGGCAATTAATCCGTTTGCAGTAAGCCAACTCAACAATGGATTCAATGCAAAGCATTATTAATTGATAGAAATGGAGCTGAGGAAGGGACTTGATTTAATCATACTTAGTGCCTTGCGCCTAAGCGACACAAGGAGCAATGAAGAATAATAATATATGAAATGAATAGCACTTAACATTTCTGAAATACAACAGATGATCAAATGATAAATCATATACAATAATTCACAATCTCAATAATAAATTCTAGCATGAAATAAATTGCAAATCAGCTATTAACTCCTCAATAATCCGAATTCACAACAATAGGTTCTAAAACCAAAAGCTAAAGTTCAACTAAATCTAAGTTAATTAACTAACAATCTTCAATTACTTTCTCTATAGTCCATAACTCCATATCCATCACTCATCAATATTATCCCCACTACTATCATCATTTCCAACATCAAATTCATCTTCATCTTCAAGGTATTCATTCATCTACAAAACAGATTTTTCTTTTTCCATCATCTCTAAGAACTTTTTAAGAGTTCTTTCTCGAACATTAGAGCCTATGCCAGCACTTGAAGTAGAGATATTCATACTATTTTTTCCTACTCCAGTCCCTATATGCATTTGTCCTTTTTCTAATAAATCCTTGAGCTTCAAATTTGTTTCACCAAATCCCCTAATTTTTATTTTTGCCAGAATTAAGCCCTTATCTGGATATCTTTTTTCTTTACTTTTCTATCTTTGGTCAAATTTGAAGGTTGGGTTCAGAGCTTAATGGTGATCTTTGTTTAAAAAAAAAAAATTTAACATTCTGTACAGATTTTATCTGCTAACGAGGAGGAATATGCATTTTCATCCTCCTATAGAATACTAAGTGAAATCACTTCTCTGACATAAGAACAAAAAAACATCTGCTGTTTGCAGAAGTAGAAAGGAGAAACTACTTTCTAGAGCAACTAACCTGCAAATAGCACAGCCACCAACTTCATATTCTGGACTTTTGACCACACGAGACAACCGAATAACAATTGGTCTTGCCAAATTTCCTCCATGCCCAAATGTCTTGCAGTTTGGACAATGCCAAGGACCTTTAGGAGAACACTGCAAATCCAAACATGCTGCAAAGAAGGAAATTCAACTGAATTAAAAAGACTAAAAATGAGCACTTTACACAAATCCATAACGCAATCAGGATAAAACTGCAAGATGCAATCTGCTTAAACCAATAAATAATCCAGATGCAGCATAGTTGGTTCCTGAATCAATGTCATAAGGAGTATTCTCCAGTGGAAGAAGATATGAAGATCCTCTTGTGGAAAAGTTTTTTCGTGATCACTTAAGAAAGACCTATTAAATTGGGAACAAGATTTGACACAAAAAATTGGAAAGGAACAGCATTTACCAGCATGAAAAGCCTGAGGGCAGTTCTCGCAAGAAATCAAATCTCCACCATCCCCGCATCTCGCGCACATATCATCACTAACGCCAGTGGTAACGCTATACCCCCTTGCCAATTGAATAGCTACATCATGAAGGCTCACGCCATTAGAGATATAGATGTGCCGGTAACTGCAAAAGGATGAAAATTTATTTTTTAAAATCAACAATCTCATCCACTTCATCATAGCAAAGTATTTATTTGTGACGCTACTTACGGTTGACGCCTGGCAGCCATTCCAGCATGCGCTTCAAATTGAGATGGGCTAATCTGTTTATTAACAAAGTAACAGAGGAATTATGAATTCTGAAATAGAGACGACTCCAAGAATCACATGAAACAATCTGATCTGTGAATACAAAACTTGAAAATCTCACCTCTCTCTCACAGCAACTGCAGAAAATTCCATTACCCTGCTTGTATCCAGCCAGCATTTTCTGGAAAAGCATAAAATTCCAATTTGTCAACTATATGGAAAAACACATAAATGTAACCCAAATATTGGTAGAAATTAATGATCTTTTAAACACATTTTCTGGGAGAAAAATGATTCAAGTTTTGCGCACAATATGCATCATTAACATAAGAATACTACATGAATATATGCACATTATCTTGAATGCTAAACAACTTACTTGTCCTTTTACAGAGTAGGCTAGTTCAGCCCCATCAGGAAGACCGTTTGGCAGGAAAAGCAAGCGGTGAAGATCATTATCCCTACCAGTATACACAAAGAAATAGCAAAATATGAGATTGGGGTAGGCTCAAGTTTAGATAGAATAAGAAAATTTAACTATACAAATTAATGAGAAAGTAGCCCAGAAAGTTAAGAAAAATATGAAGAAACCTTTTCTTGGTGCCTCCTTCATTTGTTTTCTTTTGTTGCATTAGTGAAATCGGTCTGCACAAATGGAACATAGGTCAATGTTACAGAACATATTGTATACCTTTTTTTCTTTCTTTTTTGTTCCATAGGAAGCCACCATGACATTTTGTTATGAGTTTTTCAATGCAGCCCAATCAATAATTTACTATTGAAGAATAATAAAACAGACAGAAAACCAGAGGGAGAACCTTTTCAGTGGACGTTTTTGCTCTTCTAAAGTCTCCATGTACTTTTGGTGTCTAAAGGGGTGGCTGTTATACATAAAGGAGCTTGAAGAAGCGTAACAATTTTCTTCCGACCCTTGCTCAAAGCAACTGCAATTCATAAGACCACATCATGAAACCAACAATAATATATACACGTTCAAGGGCATCATAATAGAAAAACCAGCCCTGTAAGGACAAATCTAGAAATGTCACTCATGCTCAATTGCATGGTAAGTGAACAACTGAGTATGGGAACACTTGCTCAAACACAGTGAAACTCTCCATATAATAAAAATGAAATTACATCATACTTCGGTTACAAAAGCAGAGGGCCAAGTCCAACTTTAGATTAGACATGTTCACTGTTCTAAAAGTGAAAGAAGCTACATATCTAACAAAATTAAGCATGGTCACCTGCAACGGTATTGTAGACTGCATAAAAAGAGAGATCGGCAAAGAAAACATAGATTCAGAAAAAATAATGAACTCCGATCAAATTTAAATAATAGCCAATTACAATTATTTTCTGTTCTTCAACATTATCCACACTTGATGCATAATAAGGAAAAAAAGGGCTGGTAGATCTACAAAATCAATGGATCCATAATCCGAATTACATAAAAAAAAATGAGTAGATCATCAGATGTAAATTTATACTTAATGGAAATATAAATATATATGCATACATATAATCATATAGCAGATTATTAAGATATTAAGACTTGATGAAAAATAGGGGAAAAACAATAGAAAGCTACATAGCCCATATTACACATCAATCAAACAATAATTGATATCCAATACACGAACACACAAAAGGATGTGGATCGATAGATATACATCTATACTTGTCTTGTCGGAAGTTGGAACAGAGATATATGTGCTAACATATATAACAGACATGCACACAACAGACAGACATATGATAAAGAAAAATGAAGGACAAGGCAAACCTACGTACTCTTGTGATGATAATGAGATGGAAGAATCGGGAAAGGTGGGTTGATTTTGGAAAACCTGTCTGGTAAATTCACCAAAAGGTTATTCCAAGACCTAATTACACAGAGTACCAAATCAGAGCAGAAAGTTCAACCTATATAGAACGGCCTCAAGGAGACGACAAAGGCGGCCTGTCAGAGTTAGGTAAGTGTTCACCAATAAACAGTAAGCAGCCAGCGCACACTGAAATTTTAGGAAAAAGCTTTACCAACTTCCTTAATTAGCAAACTGACAACAACATATGGCACAAGCATACTTGTCGGTTAGAAAAGCATGCAACAGTTTATTTTAAAACCAGGCTATGCATATAATTAAAGGTTAGGGGTTAGAAGGAAATTAAACCTTTATTTTGATTTTCAATTATTATAAGCCCTTCAAAGGTGGATGTCTATTCTTGCCAAATTGTGAATACCATGTGTGCAAAATTCCTTCTTATTGAACCTAATGGTACAGCAAAAGAAAGAAGATATGGCTCTATCTAGAAAGGATTTAAGGAAGGGTTGATTAGGAAGGATTACTATATGGGTAGAGTTAGTGGCTAAAATTATCTAAAACTTGATCCGATATTCAGTTACAACAAACATTCATCGTTCATATTAATGCCAAATATAGAACTTACACCAAAACTATCATATCTTATTATAAATAGAGTTATTATTTTCTATTCGCTACAATATCAGCAAGAAGAAAAATATTTTACACCAAATATTATTATACTTCAATCATGATGGTTCATGTTAGCAGTCCCCAAATCATATCAGGACTTCTGTTGTTTTTTTAATGTTGATGAAACTTTTATTTGGGTACTACAATAAATAAAATAAAAATTCTCAAAGTATACAGCATTTGTTATAACATAAAATACTACATTTGAAATTGTGAGCTAGTGCGCACGTATGCACTCTAATGTTATGAAAACAAGTCAACCTAATTAGAGTATACTCACCTGATTAAGAGAATGTGAGCTTGTGCACACATTCCCAACTATTACCTACATATTCATTCAACCCAAGATTGACATATATTTAGTATCAACCACAGAACTTCTGCATGATAAGTGTAAATTTGATGACTTCAATTTTATTAGGACAGTCAATAGAAGAAAAGGGAGAAAGATTTGATAAAGAAAGGCTTCAGATACAAAATGCTAAGGTAAAAAAAATTATGTTATGTTAATAGAAAAAAAGTGAGAAAGAATTGATAAAGAAAGGCTTTAGGTAAAATTAATGTCCTTTCAGATTTTTGCAGGACTAACATTTTACCTAGCCTCCTCTTTCTAGCATCCAACCAGGGAGAAGACGATGATTGAGTTTGTAGAGGATGCCACTTATAGCACATCTGGAATTCAGGAGACCTAAATTTAGTGCTCCGTATAAGCAAATTTTGGGATAATAAACTTAAGCTATGACGACTTCAGAGGAAAGAGACCAAGCAGGAGAAGGAATCTTGGGTCTTCAAGTAAAGCCACTAATACAACAAGCATTTACTCGAACATAAGGAAGTTGTTTTTAACCCATCGTACAAATCCAGCTAAAGATCAACTAAAAGCTATCACCTACGTCGAACACTTTTCTAATTCCTTGCAATGTAAACAGTTAGCTGAGCCACACATGTAAAATGATTATCTATTGATCTCATAAAGAGAGATTTGTCGAATAAGTTCAAAATGAATGGATTAGCATAAACTATAAAGGACGCAACTAACTTAACATAAAAAATTAAACTAACATTTAAAATAAACCCATGGAATAGTTATTTACATAATTTATTACCTTCCATTGGAGTGTGGTATATAAGGCAGCCTGCTGCAACATTTTCTATATGGCTCAACTGTACCACTTCTTTGATGAAGACTAGCTGCATCCAGAAAGATTAGGCATAAGCTATATGAATTAATCAAGACAAAACAACCTAGAGTCTCCTTTTACCCAAATTGCGGGATTCGCTAAGTGCAAGAATGGAAACATAATTGCTCTCTAGATTTACAAAAAAAATAAAAAATGCATCACCTTTCCAAACCTGGAAGCATCCGTCATTTATGGCTGAACCAGCAACGTCTTTAATCACTTCATCCATCGATTTAAACGGAGCACTTTTTAATTCCTGGATAATACTACATATTGGTTTTCCATTCTCCAAAAAAATGTGATTGTTTGGATGCCTAGTTTTAGCGCCAGCATGCTGTTCGAACTCGTAGGCAGTAAGGACCTGTTTATATACCATTCAAAACAAATCAGACAACAAATACACCATCAACATAATAATGTTCGCTCAGGAGACAAAACTTACTCTTGAGAAAGCACATAATGAACAACCACACAAGTATCCACCACCTTCTATAACTCCATCTAGCTCGCGCTGGCAAATTATTAAAAATTCATAAGCCACTGTGTTAAGAAAACAATAATTACACAAAAATTTCAAAGTAACGGATATAGAGCAACTATTTTAAATACATAAATGTATCCTTACTTCCGGAGAAAAATATTTCACCCGCGCCCCATCAAGTATACCAGTTGACAACAGCTTTTTGACATTTGAAAGGAAATTGTTCGGAACAACCTTCTTAGACATCTTCAATTCCATATTAGGAGCACAATAATATCTTTCACTACCAGTAGTTGGATCAACCCAATCCCCGTAACCATTCCTATCACTAAAAGAACATTGCTCAGTAATTCCAGTACCCGCCGAAGCAATAGTCTGGTTATGATAATCCTCTTTTCTTTTACTAAACTTAAACGTAATCTTCCTAATTCCGGACGTACTTGCATTCTTCGGAATCTCTAATACAACATGGGATGTAGAGACAGAACTAGAAGTTCCAATGTGAGAAGAGTCACTTCGAGTGTCATTATTCACAGTGATACCTTCTCCTTCATCACTCAAAGTATCAGAATTACCGGAACAAGTAGAAGTAATCTCACCGGAAACTACTTGATTACACGTAGCCAATTCGGTCGGGTGGCTAGTAATATCCTGGCAAACTGAAGCATTCTCTTTCGGGGAAACTACCGGATTAGAAACTTCAGATTTTATATCCTCATTCGAAATTTCTTTGGCTTGTTTCTTGCTAGGAAACTGTTCCGGTTCAATCAAAATCTCACGGTCTCTCTTCAATTCGCCTCTCGACGTATCTTCCTTCACAATATCCACACACACATCACCACCTTCTTCCATTGACAAATTCAAAACTGAAAAGTCTTCCAAATCTTCCAAATCGCAGCATTCAAATCAATTCCAGAAAAATAATACCCTAAACCAATGCTAATAAATTCCTCAAGAAGAATCGTAATCTCGAAACAGAGGAGACATTAAATCATTATCATCTCAATAACTGCTAAACCGCCATGGAAAAATCCTCTGACACGTGGAAAAACACCTCAAGAATGAATTCAAAATCAGGAAAACCGCTTTTGAAATTGAAATTGAAACGTAAAAGAAGGAAGGTTTGGGATCTTGTAGATCTAAAAGTGAAGGTAGGTTAATGGAAGAAAATGGAGAATTGAAATTGGAAAAAGGGGAGATAGCTAATTAGGGTTAGGGTTTAGTTTAATTTCCGTTAAAAATTCAGCGGGAACGTGCAGAGCGGCAAAAAACCAGAGAGAGAAGCTTGGTTCGCGGTCCAGATTTAACTTTTTTAGATAGAACGTCGATGATGGGGAAGAAAATTAAGAGAGAGAAAATTGTTTGATTTTAATTTTATTATTATATTCATTTTTTTTATCTAAAAAGATGCAGATAAACAAAATATTGTTATTTTGTATAAATTTCAAATAGAGCCCTTTAGTTTTACATTTTATAAGACAATTTTAATAATTAAAACTATTCATTTTTAAGTTGTTAATTCAATTTTATAAAGTTAATTTAAAATGTATTTTTCTATAAAAATATGTACAACCTAGAACGAAAAGTAATTTAGAGACTTATGTGAAAATTAGTAAAATAATAGGTGTTTTTTAAAATTTACCCTATCTATTTTTGTTGGTAAAAGTTTGGAAGGCACGAGAAGGAGAAAGAGAAGTGGATAAAGACGAGTGGGACCTTTTCTTTTTATGATTTTGATGCGCCACGTGTGCCAATCGCCACGTTACGGCTCCCAGGTCAATTGATGGATCTGGATTAACTCTAAGTGGGCCCCGAAACTGTAAGGTGATTGCAAGGGCTCCTCCCATTTGGGCCCGGAACTGTTAGTAACATTTTGGCTTCTTTGTTTTTTTTTTTGGATAATCTAACATTTTGGGTTCTTATACGAGGAATTTAGGTCCAAAGTTGTTTTTCTTATAGTTAATTCCATTTTTCAATTCGAGTTTGGTTAAAGACTCTTTTTTAATTGTTATAAAAAATAAAATGACAAGACTCTTTTTTTAATTAAAGTTTTTTACATATATTATTGATCAAATTCAAGATCCAACTTAAGTAGTTTGAGCCCTTTGGATTATTAAACAAATTATTAGTTTGCAAATTTTGGGAATAATTTTTAACTTTCTACTCCAAATACCAAAAGTTAGATTTACAAAACATTTTCAAATATCTTCTCTCTAAGTCCCTCTTCATAATTCTATCACAAAAAATTTCGTGATTTTTTAAACTAACTTTGATATTAAAGAAAACATATGGGCGCGAAGGTTTTGCTATGATATTCTCGTTGGTAACGTCGATATTTTGTCCATAACCAAGGTCTAACTCATTTGAGTGTTTACATATTCATTAGTAATTATTCAAAATAAAACAATACATTTCATAGTTTTGCTTTTATTATATCCTAAAAAGTTTCCGTTTGAACCTATTGTCCTTTATATTTTCAAGAAGTATCATATTTTGAGAGCATTCTAATTTTTTTTCCTTAATTATAAGTTCATATGATGAAATCTAATACTTATTTGGTTATTAAAATTTTATTATATTATATTTTTTTAATAATATACAAGATATCCAATAATCCTTAATTAATATTTAATAAAAAAAAGTACATAATATTTATTATATTGTAACAATTTAGCGTATTATAATATAAAAAGTACGACTAAAAATATCATTTTCGGTATAATTTACTAACACTAGTTAAACTACAAACTTTAAACCCTTTATTTTCTCTTGGTTCTTAGATTCTCATTTTCCTGCACACCCATGGTTTGTACCTCGAGTATGATCTAGATTCAGAATGAAGCTTTTTCTTAAAACATCATGCAAATTTGAAATGGAAGTCAAGCCAAGTGTAGAGCATTGATCCAACTTGATAGCTTGTTAGAAAATCATCGTCCTTTTAGCGTCAGAAACCTGCAAAACAAAACCGACAATATGATCGTCGAGTAACTCTCTGACGCTCTAGTCAATAAAGAAAATGACTTAGAGAGCAAGTAAGTAGTTTAGAATTCAAATGAATACCTCAAAAGCTGATCACGCCCTTTATATATGCCTTGATTAGGGTGTAGAGATCGTCCATAAACATGATTCTGATTCTCTTCCTCTTTTGTAGATAATGACGATAAAAGGAAATGGATATTAGTTGATAGACATCCTTTCCTAACTCTCGGGATTCTCTCATATCACCCTATTTAGGGTGATGTGTAGATCTCCCGCCATCATCCATCCACCCATTTGGGGCGAGCAGGGAGTGGTGAGTGGCGGGTTCGTAGATGGGCCACGGACCTATATGACTTTGGGCCTATACGTTAACTGGTGGCAAAGCTCGATAACAGTTTCACAAGTTATCACATGCCTCCTTCCAAGCCTTAATCAATTCTTTAGAATTGACTCTTGCAATTCCGCATGCACCGTTACTAGTCATGGATGCTCAATATCTTTATGATCAGGCATGGAGTAAACAATGGTTCCCGAGGCTTCTTTTGATAGGCCTCTATAAAAGCCTCCAGAATTGGGTATCCAACATCATTTCAGTTAGATGAACTCTCTTTTACTTCCCAACATTGTCAATCTTCAATTGCTTCAATCCATCGAATGTAAGTTTGGTCATTTCACGATTAATTTCTCACTCTCTTTCTGCTACAATTGGTTCTACTTACCATCCCTCATACTCATCATGTCGCAAGCTCCTGAAGATTATTACATTCGACATGTCTCCGCCGAGGTCGAAATGCTCTTTGAAGAGGATGTGCCTGAGGGGTCTTGTGAGGGTATGTCTTTTGCCCCACCTAATGCCTTATTCAATTTATGTGAGGTTTCAGTTGGCGAATAGGAAGCCAAAACCCTAAACCTGATTCCTCCCTACTTTTCAGACAGGTCTTTTAATAAGAAGAAAAATGTCGGGTCATGGGTGACAGAGAAATCTTTACAAGAACTTGTCGCTTTCTTCCCTTGGATGGACGACTTAGTTTCTAAGATTTCGCCAGATCACATGGATGCTATCTTATGCCCCTGATTGAAATGGGGTTTACGTACCCCTCGGCGGATGATGTAGCGACCCTCATTAGCAACCTTAGTTTGGCGCATGGACAACTGCATCCTAACGCATGGGCGGACATAACATTAGACCGATTCTTATGCCAGTTGTAAGCACTGGTTTTTGACCCAATGACGAAAGCAATTTACGAGCTTCTCGTTCTGCCAGTCGCGCAAGTACCAGTACTCGTTAAGGAACATACCGACTCTCCAGAGTCATAACTCCCTCTGACAGCACTCTGGGAACACAAGATTGACACCCTCAAGCTTGTGACAAAGTCCTTTTTCACCTTAACCCCATACGGTCTCCACTCTCCCTATTAGGGACCATACGGTCTCCTCTACAGTAACAAGAACAATATGGCCCCCATCATCAAGACCTTACGGTCTCCACATGTGGTTGTACGGTCCTTATCCTTATCTGCCACGTTTCAATAGAAAACAAACGACTTGAATCACTCGACCGGGCTTTTATAAGGCTCGACCGAGCATTTCTCAAGGCCCGTCTGAGATCTAAATCTAGATCTCACACGGGACTTATGGAGACCGTACGGAGGGACCCTACAGTCACCATATAGAGACCGTACGGTCTCCGTGAAAAACTATAAAAGGAATCTAAATTTCTCATTCAATTCATCAACAATTCCTTCTCTTTTCATCTTTCTCTCTAGGTTTTCGAGTGATTTTTGACCCGATAAGTTGCCTCTGATAAAAAGTTGCCTTAAGTCGCCTATGATAAAAAAACCCGCTCGAATCCTGAAGTTCTGCTTCCATAAAACATCCCCGATCCCTAAAGTCCTCACGACACTAAAAATACCCTCATCATCATCCAATACTCATAGTTTCACTCTTTTCCTACTACAAAAGTCCAAATTTCGGTATCACTCTCTCGCCCCGCAAAGAGTATATACTATCTCCCAAAGTCTAAAGAATTCCTCCGGAATCCGTCCCTTCAGTCACCAGGAGTACGCCTTACGCATCTCCGGCCCTAAAGTTCATCTCTCCAGCTTTGTTCTCGACGAGTACTAGCTTGCAAGCATTCCACTGGCACGTAATGATGGTAAGCTTCCGAGGGTTTTTATCGTGTCACCCTGCGATTTACCGTACAAATGTTTGTGTATTTTAAATATTTTGTATGATAACAATAAATACAAGACAATAATGAATTAGGTTGCATTAAAGATCCTCCAGGGCCTAGAATGTTTGAACTAATAAGTTGTATCTACGAACGTATATAGAATTTCTGGTTTTAAAAATAATCGGTACATACACCGATTCGTAAATTTTCACGGTAGACCGGGTGGCAACTCTTGTCATAGAAGGCTAAAGCCGCTATGAGCGCATGTTTCCGCTCACACCAGTGTCTTCATTACCCCTTCAACACCCGCATTTTCATGAGACTGCACTCGCTCAAGAAGATGAAGGAGGGTTATTATATGTTTGTCTGCGATATGAGCTACTCTCCCTTCTCATACAAGATCAACAAATTTCGTGAATGGGACAGAGCTTATTTTTTTGTTGAACTCAAGAAGGGGGCGAAAGTTAACTTCTTCATGACCTTCCACCATCCTTTCGTCAACCAGAGGAGGGAAGGGCCTAAGCCTTGAGAGAAACAAGTAATTGACGACTTAAAATGCGTCAATCCCTTCACATGGACATTCGAACGGGCTTCGTACATGATGGTGAATGGGGTGGCGATAACATATAGGAATGGACGCGATATGTTTTTTTCCCTTATCGTCACTATTTTGTACGTGGAGCATATTTTGTCGTTTTTCCCCACACATGAATCCTATTGTTGGTACTTATCCCTATAAATAATGTTTATAGGCTTTGATCATACATGTATTCTTAAATGGGATGATTATCGTTATATAATAACATGATTATAAACCTGCACATCGTCGAATCAGACGTAGGAATTTGCCAAAGGATCCAAAATCCTAGACTTCTCTCCCATATGTTACCACTAAGCTCTTTGAATCATTGTATTTGTATTTTGCATAACTAGTGTTGAGTATATTTAGATCCAATTTTCATAACCTCAAGGAGTGTATAAACACTTAGAGATCTGACTATATGTGGTGGCTTTGTATTCCATTTCCTTTGGGTTCGACTCGTACATATTGTATTGTATTACCTGTTGTGATAGGATATGCTTGTCCTGTTATTTTCTATATATTTTAGAGAACATCAAAATCACTATCCATTGCAATCAAATTAATAACTGAAAACTATTTATTGTAAAGGATATGAGGATTTGATGTTGTAAATAGAAACCTGGCTTAATACATATGTCACCTCCTGAACCTGTCCCTTTTTTCACTTAGCCCTTAACTTAAGGAACAACTTATAAGTCACATACACTTGTCTCTTTTTATCACCTAGACTCTGCAACTCCTCGAATGCAACATATTTGACCTCTTTTGTAATAGCGTGAAATCATATGTCATAAATTTATAACTATACCACATATATGACGCCACATTATAGCACGTTAGTAGAAAGTAGGCAAAGTCTGGTACATTTGGTGAGTTGAGGAAGCTAAGTAGAAATAAATTAACCCTCTAAGTCAGAAGAGTTAAGTGAAAAAATCGAGAGGTATTAAGCCTATAAAGTTAAAGAGTATTATAATGAAATAAATATTGTTGCTATCGAATATTATTGTTTTTTGTTTTATATTAAATCAAGTTAAATTTCAAAGTTAAAAGGCAAGATTAATTAATTAAGATACCATTAGAGAAAGAGGGTAAGCAGTTGACAGTGATCCCTACATTGTTAGCCACTTCTCATTCATGAATAATAAACTAAGCATCTCGTTAGGCGTGCATGATGCACAAGTCCAATGTGGCGCAATCTGAAACTCTGGAATGCCATTTTGTATGTTTCTCTTTTTTTAATCTTTCTCCTTCAAATGTGTTACCCAATTGAGTAACAAGTCTCAAACCACCCTGTTAAGTCATTCTTCTTTCAATCGAAAGTCGCACATTTTATAAACACATGATGTGTAGGGTGCTTTATTAGTGTAACAAATAGTAGTGGAAAATTAATTATGTGCTAGAGAAATGTCTCAATAAAGTGCAATATCCATTAGAGATATGATGCAATATGACCTAATGTGAAAATAAACGAATTACAAAAAAAATTAGAAGTTATAGAAAACCACCTCACTTATAAGCAACAAGATTAAAAATATTCCTAGATAAAATATGTCTAGCGTTATTCGCAACGTGCTTAGTAAACGAAATAAAACTATTCATAAGCTCGTTAAGCATAATAAAATAATCATTAACCATGTTATTAAAATGGATAAAACCTATAATGGATGCGTCATTCATTGAAGTAATACTATGAAATCTCTAATTATGATAAGAAGACGACGACGTCTTTGATGTGTAAGCCATCATTTAAACAAAATCGAATACGATTTGCACAATACTCAAACTTGTGTCATTAATTCAGCTTAGTGCCTTACGAATCGAGATAGGAACATTAACCTTGCAAGAATTAATTGGAATTGTGGTTATTGACAGATTCCACATTAAACCACCAGTTGAGCCATGCGTTCCAACAAATCATAATTGCTACCACTTGCATCGCGTGATTTCGAAATAACTACAATCCATTTTTTTTATAATGAAACTAATATACGTTACAATCTAATATTACCGTTTTTCTGTTTTATATTAAATTAAGTTAAATATAAAAGTTATCATGCAAGATTAATTAATATACCATTTAAAAAGGAGGGGATGCAGCTCACAATTGTCCCCACCTTGTCGGCCACTTCCTTTTTGTGAATATATATCATGCTCCTTATTAGGTGTGTATGATGCACGCGTCTAATGTGGCATGATCCTAACCGTCAAGATGCCCTCTTTGTGCGTTCCTCTTTTTTGAATCCTTCTTCCTCAAATGGGTTGCCCAATGGAGTAACAAATCTCAAATCACCCTCTTAAGCTACTCTTCTGACAATGAAAAGTCACACATTAGAATGAAACCAACCTCATAAGTAACTGTTATTGTGGCGCTCTAGTAGTGTAATAAATTGGTAATGAAAATCCAATTATATGGTAGTGAAATGTCTCAACAAAGTGTGATATCTAACAGAAATTTGGTGGAATCGACCTAATACAACCCTCTCCATTTACTATATTATACATGTCGAATTAACTCATAAATAAATCACCCACTTATTTATACATAAAAAAAGTGTAACATTCTATTATAATGAAACTAATACGACTCGAGATCACCAATTGAGCCACACATTTCAACAAATCATAATTACTACGACTTGAAGCTCATGTGACTTCGAAGAAACTACAATCCATTTTTTTTATTATTATAAAACTAATATCCGTTACAATTGTATATTACCGTTTTTTTGTTTTATATTAAATTAAGTTAAATATAAAAGTTATAAGGCAAGATTAATTAAAATGCCATTTGAAAAAGAGGGGATGCAGCTGACAATGGTCCCCACCTTGTCGGCCACTTCCCTTATGTGATTAATATATCATGCGCCTCATTAGGTGCATATGATGCACGCGTCCAATGTGGCATGATCCTAACCGTCAATATGCCTCCTTTGCACGTTCCTCTTTTTTGAACCCTTCTTCCTCAAATGGGTTGCCCAATGGAGTAACAAATCTCCAATCACCCTCTTAAGCTACTCTTCTGACAATGACACATTAGACTGAAACCAACCTTATAAGTAACTGTTATTGTAACGCTCTAGTAGTGTAATAAATGGTAATGAAAATTCAATTATATGGTAGTGAAATGTCTCAACAAAGTGGATATCTAACAGAAATTTGATGGAATCGACCAAATACAACCCTCTCCATTTACTATATTATACATGTCGAATTAACTCATAAATAAATCACCCACTTATTTATACATAAAAAAAGTGTAACATTCTATTATAATGAAACTAATACGACTCGAGATCACCAATTGAGCCACACATTTCTACAAATCATAATTACTACGACTTGAAGCTCATGTGATTTCGAAGAAACTACAATCCATTTATTATTATTATTATTATTATAAAACTAATATCCGTTACAATTGTATATTACCGTTTTTTTGTTTTATATTAAATTAAGTTAAATATAAAAGTTTTAAGGCAAGATTAATTAAAATGCCATTTGAGAAAGAGGGGATGCAGCTGACAATGGTCCCCACCTTGTCGGCCACTTCCCTTATGTGATTAATATATCATGCGCCTCATTAGGTGCATATGATGCACGCGTCCAATGTGGCATGATCCTAACCGTCAATATGCCTCCTTTGCACGTTCCTCTTTTTTAAACCCTTCTTCCTCAAATGGGTTGCCCAATGGAGTAACAAATCTCCAATCACCCTCTTAAGCTACTCTTCTAACAATGACACATTAGACTGAAACCAACCTTATAAGTAACTGTTATTGTAACGCTCTAGTAGTGTAATAAATGGTAATGAAAATCCAATTATATGGTAGTTGAATGTCTCAACAAAGTGTGATATCTAACAGAAATTTGATGGAATCGACCTAATACAACCCTCTCCATTTACTATATTATACATGTCGAATTAACTCATAAATAAATCACCCACTTATTTATACATAAAAAAAGTGTAACATTCTATTATAATGAAACTAATACGACTCGAAATCACCGGTTGAGCCACACATTTCAACAAATCATAATTACTACGACTTGAAGCTCATGTGATTTCGAAGAAACTACAATCCATTTTTTTTATTATTATAAAATTAATATCCGTTACAATTGGATATTACCATTTTTTTTGTTTGATATTAAATTAAGTTAAATATAAAAGTTTTAAGGCAAGATTAATTAAAATGCCATTTGAGAAAGAGGGGATGCAGCTGACAATGGTCCCCACCTTGTCGGCCACTTCCCCTATGTGATTAATATATCATGCGCCTCATTAAGTGCGTATGATGCACGCGTCCAATGTGGCATGATCCTAACCGTCAGTATGCCTCCTTTGCGCGTTCCTCTTTTTTGAATCCTTCTCCTCTAAATGGGTTGCCCAATAGAGTAACAAATCTCAAATTACCCTCTTAAGTTTCTTCTGACAATGAAAAGTCGCACATTAGACTGAAACTAACCTTATAAGTAACAGTTATTGTGGTGCTCTAATGATGTAATAAATGGTAATGAAAATCCAAGTGAAATGTCTCAACAAAGCGTGATATCTAATAGAAATTTGATGGAATCGACTTAATACAATCATTTCCATTTACTATATTATACATATAAAAAATGTAACATTTTATTACTATTTTAGATGGAAAAACAATCCAACTTATTATTTGTTAATGCTTAAAATTGAATTTTATTTATACCGTAAAACTATTCACATAGTTTATCAATCTCATTTAACAAATAATATTATTCTTAAATTACTTTTTAGAAAAAAAACCTAAACATACACAAAATATTCTAGAACTTGTTTCTTAAAACGTACGATGTGAAATTGAACGGTGAGAATTGACCCACGTTTAAAAATGATTAAATTTTCTAAAAACGTAAAATTTCTAAAAATAGAGAAACAGCAACGATACAATTGTATTATTACATGAGAAATGAAATTTTGTTAACAAAAATGTCGAAAGACATTAATTAGGGGCAGATTCAATTCATCGTAACGCTCATAAATCTTAGGATATGGATAATTATCTCTCTTCTTTTTCTCACCTAACACCTTTCCTTAATTTTATTTAAATAAAGACCGTATCATCCCCTCATTTTCTCAAACCCTACCTCTAATTTCTCTCTCCTCTTCCATTTCCTCTCTCTAACTTTCTCTCTCATCATCATCACCATGTCCGACAAGCCCAACCGCCACCGCCGGAGGCCGTCGCAGAGTGTTTTCACCGAAGACTTCTCTGCTCCGCTTTCCGACGATGTTGTTAATGGTGGAGTAGAGAGTGGCACGGCTCCCTCAGCTCAGCTCAGGCAGCAGGTGCGCAACCCGCTTCCTCCTACGGTGGCGGATGCGGCGGCGGAGGAGAATGGTGGGAAAGGTCACGAGAAGAAGGCGAAAGGTGTCGGGAATTAGGGATGGATGGGTAATTTTTTTTTGTTGTTGTGGGTGATCGTGTTTAAGTTTAAGAGGATGGGATTAGAGGTTGATTTATGGGTTTTAAGTAGAAGGATTATGTTTTAGTTTGGATTAATGTTGTTGTTTTTCTTTAATCTTTTCTGGTTTATTTATGGCAATGCCTAATGGAATTGTTAGCAGTTTATTTTGATATTTTTACACAGTGAAGAACTAATGATGAATCGAAATATGTTTTTAGCTTTTTTTTCTTTTTCCTTTTCTTTTTGTATTGAGGATCCGACTTATCTCCGACTAATTTCTTGGTTAGCATACAATAATTCTCTAAGGTTTTCAACTGTCCGACCAACACGTAACGACTCTTCCTGCATTGTATGATAGATTAAGGATTTGTTTTGGATGGATGTTTGGAGATATTAATGAAATGTTAAAAAGCTAAACCTTTGTATGGGAAGAAGTTGATCATTGTCAAGCAACGCGTTTGAACCATCGAACGGGTGTTTAACGGACTGATGACCCAAGTTCATTTTATATTATATGTTTTAATTCACCAATAAATAAAATTATTAGAAACTTAAATCTGGAATTTTTAGTTGTAGATGTTTTGATATCACGTTAAGAACAGTTTGAACCACCAGCTTAACTAATTTACAATAAAGAGTATATATTTACAATAAAGAGTATATGAAATGCATGGAATAATAAAATTATAATCTTCAAACTCTCAATCAGGTGTTTGCCCTGTTTGTAATCATTTAGAAAAGGGTAGATATGAGATGCATGAAATAATAAAATTTTAAACTTCAAACTCTAGAACAAATTTATTTATTTTGAAGGAAACTCAAACAAATTTCATTATAGTGGTGGATCTAAGATCGTAATTTTATTTTACGCGTGGAGAACTATATTATGTAAACACACACTTCTTTTAATTAGTGTACCTTGTTCTATATTGTGTCAGTGTTTGCGGTCGTTTTCATTTTAAGACTATTTTATGGAAGGTATTTTTTGAAAAATTAATGTTTATGTGTTCATATCCCAACAATATAAGTGGAGACAATTAGTTGTTATTTATAGTTTTTTTGTTTGTCTACTTTTATGAGAAGAATATTGCTTTGTCCACCTTTATAGACGTGGTATTTGATATACGTCTCTTTTTATGGATACTATTATCAAGTTTGTTTAGATTATTCAGTTTTCTTGACGCAAGTTCTTTCTATTTCGAAATTGAACTCTCAAATTATTGCCGTGCAAGGTTGGTCTCATGTTCAAGTTTAAGCGTTAAATTATTGTTCAACCAATGTCTCTCTCACTTGAAGTTTTTTATTTTTCGTTGTCATGATCAATGATTATATGTAGATCTTTCTAATTACTCTTTACATTATATTAGGAGATCTATTTATGTAACATACGTATATTCTGGCTAAATAAATGTCTTGTAATTCTCTCAAAACTTTTCCATAAGCGATATGTTTCTTTTTATTGTAAAAAAAAATAAAATTCATAATTCCTCAAAATGTATCCTATATATATTAGGAGCTTTTAGGACTCAGTTAAAAAATGAGATTGACTTATTGAATTTATACAGAATTCAATTAGCTCCTCAAGTTATTTCAAGTGATATGTTGGCTATACAAATTTATTTAAAATGACCGGTTGACATCTTAAATTTGCTTATACCGATTTATTTTCTTTTTCAACTTGTATAAAGTTGTATTTTTACAATTTGTTTTAGAATCCACTCTTATCCTATCACGTGAATTTAAGGAGTTAATTATGTTAGTTTAAGCAAACACCGAGAACATGTAAGAAACTCTATAAATTCAGAGAGTTTATATTTTGGAAGACACGGAGTCAATATATATTTTTAGTTTAGAGAGGCTGTAATTATTAAGCTTAGAATTTGAATAAAAGTTGATAATCAAATAAAAACTAATAGGAATTTATTTTGAATCCTGCTAAATTGGAGGAGGTTTTTCTTCTAAAATCTTATATTTTGCCATGTTAGAGAAATTGATTATTTAATCATCCTACATTATCATTTTTTTTCAATTATTTAGCCCATCTACTCGATCTAAGCACACTAGAATATTCTTCTCAGCTTTATCCAAACTAAAAGCACTGGAAGTCTGGAATTTTGTTTTATTTACTAGCTTGTTTGATGGGGGAATGGAAGAGAAAGAAGAGTTATTTTTCACCACTCCTTTTTCTGGCAGATTCTAAATTAATCCCACCTCGATTTGAACGATAAATTGTACAAATTTCCCTGTTTAAACTTTCAACATAACCAATGAAAAATTGCTACGTAAAAAATGGAAATAATTGTTTATGTAGCGATTTTTAGGTCCAAAACCATTGTGATGGTGAATCGTCACGAGCACAAATTATTAGGCCTAAGCACATAATTTGATCCACAAACACAAGCTATTGGGACAGTGATCATTTGTTTTTCCATAGCAAGTCTTTAAACTTTAACTTTGGTATAAACTGAGTTTCTTATGGAGTCTGAGTTAGTTAATATCTCAATATATGCAAATAAAAATCATGAAGATGGTGGATTAGGTTATGTTTTTTTAGCTTATCGGTTCTTAATTTCAGTTTGACAGTTCAACAGTGTTCAGTATAAAATTAGCATTTGCAAAATTGTTCTACGAGAAAGTTCCAAAAGTTAAGTTTTACAACTTTTAAAGAAATGAGCTTTTAAGACTCGTGCATAAATCTAATATTGATATTTTCTTAATAACTTAGCATTGACCTTCGAATATATAAATATATATTTTTCTTGTAATTTATTGACTTTTACGAACTATTAAATGCACTTACCAAATATTACTTCGTTTTCCACAAAACTTTCCCTCACAGCTGACATAAATGTGCTCATATGGGCTAGACTGGGCAGGCTTGTATTATAATCTATCCAACCCAAACTTGATCCACTTACACTCAAATTAGGCGGGTTTGGGCTTAAAATTAGAATCCCAAACCATATCTCCATTTAAATTTGCATTGAATTTTTTCTTTAACAATAATAAAGCATTAAAAAATAATCAAATCAAACTTAAATTAATCGACTCTTTATGTAAGCCTATAAAATATCTTTAACCAAGCCCACAGGCGATCCTTACTCGTCCTATCCTAAAAAGGTCAAAGGAGAAGAGTCAACGACCCAAAGCGCCTACAACAGCACATTCTTCATCAAGTCATCCTCCCACGACGTGTACAAACATAACTGGACACCACAATCCCAAAAATACAACGCAATACACCAGATCACAGCCTCCCGACATATAGCCACCTAAAAAAGAGGAGTAGAACATTTTTCAGGAAGCTCGCTATCGGAGGAGACGACAATCTTCTTCTTCATCCCTAAATCCTCTCCCTCCTCCACTGTATATTTTCACAAGCTCTAACACAATGGTGAGTCTTCTTAATCTTCTATTTTTGTACTCTAGGGTTTGGATCTTCCTTATTTTGTTCGTGTTTGGTTCAGCTGATTTGAAGTTGTCATCGCTTTTTGATCTGATTACTGATGCTTTCTTATGTTTTTTTTATTATATGTGTAGTTGATCGACTGTTTGTTTGCGGTTCCAGATCTGCTTTGATCTTGTTTACTTGTGAAATCGCCTTATTTTTATGTACATGTTAAGTCTTTAAGCGTGATTTTGTACAAGTTTATGCTCGATCTTGTATTTTATCGAAGTTATTAATTTATTGAGTATCAATTTATAGAGGTTTTATTGTATCTATGTTTGTTTTAGTGCTGAGTTTTGGAGTTCAAATTATTTCCTTGATTTTACTTGATCCTGCTTCTGAATTTTATTCTTGTTTATTTTGCTGTCGTTTTATTTCACACGATCCGTCTTCTTTGAGTTTTCGTTTATTTTTATTTCTGTTTGTTTGCTGCTTAGGGTCAAAATGACCTTGGGATCAATTTATTCCAAATCGAAACGCATTAAGTTGGAAGTATTTGTTAGCCCTAATATAATCTGTCTTTAGGTTTATTTCACGCATTGTGTTAGCCTGATTATGAAATTACATCTGATGCAACAAGATGAAAAAAAAATTAGCTTCTGAACGCAATCCTTGTGCAATTGGATACGGCTAGAAAGTGAACACAAGTTCCTTTTGGTTTTTAATTAGTAAACAATCTCTTAAAGCTTCTAATTTGTGCTGTAATTGCTTCAATGGTTCATATGATCTAGGGGCATGCTTACATCACTTAGTTAGGTGGTTCGAATAGCAGGCGGCATTTCTGATTTGCATTCAGTGAGAAGTAAACATACTAATCATTGTGTTACATTATGTGGCATATGTTCAGGTTGATGCCATTTTAACTTGCAGATAGTTACATGTTTATTTTGCCTGATTGTTTTCATTTTTCTACTGCTCGAATGTTCTTTACTCTTTAGTTTAATGATTAACCAGTTATTTACCTTATTTCCTTAGCACATTTATCCCATGTGCATCTGTTGAAATTTTAGAATTGCATTAGTTTCAACTAATGATGCTTGTGCTTTTTTTAGGCCAACGCTGCGTCTGGCATGGCAGTCCACGATGACTGCAAACTGAAGTTCTTGGAGCTCAAGGCCAAGAGAACCTATCGCTCCATAATTTTCAAGATTGAGGAGAAGCAAAAGCAAGTCATTGTGGAACAGCTTGGTGAACCCACACAAAGCTATGAGGACTTTGCAGCTAGCATTCCTGCTGATGAGTGCCGATATGCTGTGTATGATTTTGATTTTGTCACAGAAGAGAATTGCCAAAAGAGCAAAATATTCTTCATAGCATGGTATAATAGTGGTTTTGCACCACAATTTTCTGATATTGTTACTTTCTTTTATGGCTTTTGCTTGTGGTTTTTACATTATTGTTGACTATTCGATGAAGGTCCCCTGATACAGCAAGGGTCAGAAGCAAGATGATCTACGCCAGCTCCAAAGACAGATTTAAGAGAGAGCTTGATGGAATTCAGGTAGAATTGCAGGCAACTGATCCAACTGAGATGGGACTTGATGTCTTGAAAAGCCGCGCCAATTAAATGTGACTATAGACATTCAAGCAAGGTTTTCCTCCATTCAGTCTCTTCTTTACTGGAGTGAAATGTTTATAGTTTGTGGGATAGTGAACCATATCGATTGTGATTGGTTTCCAAGTTTTTCCATAAAGTTCGTTTCTTATTAATATGGAGTATGAATTCATGGTTTCTGGTATATCTTGTGATTTGTTTTTATAGAACTTATATGTGTCTTCTTGTAGTCATTTGTCTACAAGCTAATATGTAACTGTTTGCGAAGGGCTAGACGACACATTAGTTCATTTTCAAGTTGAAGTATTTGACCCCCTGGTCATTCTATCGGATGCTAATTGGCATGTCTTTTTTATCGGATTCTCCTAGTTACTAATCACTGGCTTATTTTATGTGGAATCTGTTAATGCATCATGAGAATTTTTCTAGTGATTTTTTTTGTTCTGAATATTCTGCATTGATTCCTAAGGGTGGTCATGAAGATTCATGAGCCTTCTTTACTTGACTGGCTATATGTAGAATACAGTTCACAAATGGGTGAAGTTAATGACCGTGTTGCAACTTTTTCTCTCGGTATGTTTGAATTAACCAGACTGTTAGGATTGTTATTTAGCTAGCAATTGGATTTGTCAAGGAATGGAAGAACTTTTATGCCTTTGTTGTTGTTGGTCAATCTCTTGTTTTATATGAAAAAGTCAATGGTTTTTGGTAGTTAAAGTATAGTGTTCATTGTTTGTTGCGAGTTAATATTTGCAAGGAAGGGACAAATGTGGAATTAGACAATAAAATACTTACAGCTGATTTAGGTGCCATATTGTCTGGAAGTTTATGGCAAAAGTCTCCGTAGATATTAGCTGTTGTGTTGTCTTCTTTCCTTTTATCTATTTCTATTTTTGCTCTTAATTACAGTTTGGGTCAAATTATGAACAAAATGGACTTAGACATTTTGGGTCAAAATCAACTTATTACAAATGGACTTAATTACAGTTTTGGTTATGTTGTAATGGGGCCTAATTATGAACTGAAAGATGGTGGTAGCCTCTCTTTCCTCCATGTGCTTGCACGTTTTCTATTTTTTGTTGTTTCATTAGGCCATTTCTAGATTTTTATTCTTTTAGGAGAGGTGCAACATATCCTTTTTTTTTTAAAATTAGTTGGGTGCATTATTTTACGAGCATGGTAGGATGTGTTTTTATTAAGTTGAAATTATAGAAAAAGCATAGGTTTTAGGTTTTTAACATGTATTTGTACGGAATACTTTTCTATGTTATTCTAATAATGGTTTCAAAACTGCAACGGTTGTACGTCAAACGGAGTCATCTTTGTTAGTTTTCTAACATGATCAAATGTTGCTAATATTAAGAAAAGTTGTAAGGACTTTTAGAATGGGCTAATCATATTTGTGTTACATAAATATTTCACGGAGTATGTATCATGTAAATGATAAAAATAATAGTAATTCTGTCAAATGAGCTTAGATGATTTCAAATTAGGATCCGTGCCGCCCTTTTCAGATGAGTTGAAACCATGATCAATTCTGCCCTTTTGTGGGGGAGTTTCTCTTTCATAAAAAAGGGTTGTCAATGTAAAGTTTATTGTTGTGTTAGAAATTCACAACTCTAAGAATTTATTTTGATATATTGCGAGAATGCACCCCTTAAGTGATAATCATTCTTATGGTAAGTAACAGTTGTAGGGCTTGAACCCGCGCGCTACACGGTCTTGTTGTGGTTGCTTACCACTTGGACAACCGATTTTATTGTTCTATTTGGGATGTACTTGTATATAAACTTTAATGCTTCTATTAGTCATTTATAAGGAAATAAAAATAAAAATTAGTGACTCTCGAATCGAACCGTATCCTCCATGAAACATTCAATATCTTACCACTAGGATACACGAATTATTTGTAAATTTTTGTATTTGACTATTAATTATATTTATTGTGATAATGCATTCTTAAACTGTTTTTTTTTTCCAGAGAAACATTACTAGAATGTTTAAAAAAGTGCTATGGTAAGATTTTAATAGTGCATTAATGCATTAATCATTGTATTATTTTATTAAATGCAATTTGACCTAATTATGAGTTTGATTTTGGGTTAAGACATTTATAGAAATCAAACCATTAGTTCTTCTAAAAGAATAATACCACTAATTGGTTAACTACACCTACCCAATTAGTCAATTTTAATTTTATTGAAACCATATTTTATGCATTTGAAAAATATGTCTTACCACAAAAATAATAATTAAATTTATATATTAAAGTTAAAAATTAAATTTGAATTAGTTATAGAACATATGACACACAATTTAAATTATATGAATTAATTTTTAGATATAGATAATACCACATTCGATTTATAACATATAAAATATGAGTCTAAAATATTTAGAACATAACAATCAATGTTTAAAACATTGTACTTTATTTTTTAAAACATATGTAATATTATCTAGAACACGAGCTATAAAATTTAGAACACATGTAACGTTATTTAGATCACATATTCGTTAGCTTTAAATTAGTTGTAGAACTATGCAATAGTATTTGTTCTACAAAATTTAGAACTTCTGTAACGTAATTTAGTAAATAGACTCTAAAATTTTAGAACACATTAAAACAATTAGAACATACGTTATGTTTTATATAACATGAATCGCAAATTTTAATATATTATAAAAGGAGAAAACAAATAATATGCTCTTGATATCAACTAAATATTTTTTGGAACATTATGTTGAATTTTTAGAATATAGAATATAATGTTTATGGTTTTTTCACGGGTGAAATGATAAGCACTCAGTCTTTGAAGTTTGCTCTTTATGCAAATGAATTGCCTAGTGATTTATTAACAAAAGTCACTTTCCTTGATGTTGAGCAAATTAACAAACTTAAGGCTCTTTTTGGTGGTACTAATTAAGTCGGACATATTTAAATGTCTTGAAATGATTGTATATGTCAAACTTGGTACATCGGCCTTTAAAATAAATAACAATACTTGTTTTTTTGTGGAATTCAATTCTACTCAAAATATTCTGACGTTTTTTGTTTATCTAGTTCTATCAATTTTCCATATTTGAGGTTTGTGAGAATAATAGGTTCCAGCTATAGACTAGTTTGTCTAGAGAACGATGGTTTTGCATATAGCTTTTGTACGAGGACAAGTTGAATACAATTTGTACGAGGCGAGATAAACATACTGCAGTTTTTTATGTTGAGACATTGGTTTCGCCCAATACCACAATTTTTTTTATGTTGACACTGGTTTCGCCCAATACCGATGATAGGTTACAAGTAACTACCAAAAAATGAAAGAGAAGAAAAGGCTGATATATCTTTTTGATAAGTTTTGCTGATTTCTCGTTTCGAGGTTTTTCGGATCTCCTTCTAGATTGAGCTGTTAGTAGTGTTACGGGGAAATTGAGAATGCATTGTTGATGCTATATGTTAATCTTTTGTACTAAATTAGTTATTAGCTATCAAAATCAAATAGAACAAGAAGTTTGATTTAGGGTGTAATTTGTACAACTGAGAACGGAACGTGTGTTTTTTTTGTTCTAATTACATTGTATTTTTTCAATAAATTTATTCAATATTATTTATGTAAAAGAGTTGGAAATACAAATTTGTGTTATAGAGCTTATGTTAGATTTATTAGGGATTCATTCCCTGTTATTTTTTTTTATTTTTTTTTGCAAATAATATATCCTTCAATCAAAAATTAATGGGATATTCTATGGTCACTTTGTTTTTCACAAAGTAACCATTACTTTGTTTTGTCAACCATTGGATCATGGGTTAAAAACTAATCCAATGGTGAAAAAGACAAAATATAGACAAAGTAAAGAAAAAACAAAGTGACCATAGCCTACACCAAAATTAATATGAAAGAAAGTATTCTGTTTAAATACTGTATCTGGCAGAAATATAGAATGAATTTTGGGCCTTATGTAATGGGCTAATAATACTTCATGATGTTTGGGCCTTATATAATGGGCTTATTCTTAGCGTTTTTGTATATGACCGACATAATAATAATATATGAGCGTCTATAAATACAAAGTAGACTAACCTCATTCCAACGCTTCATTTCTTGGGTATCTTTCAAAAAAGTTAGGGCTACAGTGCATAAAATTTTGCGAATGTGATGAATTCCAGATGGTGTTGAGGGTTAAGATTCGAGATGCGTTACGGAATGATCTTGCCTCTGGTTAATAATGTTGGCTCTGATTTTTGTGGGTGATTCGAGAATCGGATTGATATTGTGGTGCGTATTTACTTATCTTATATGGTTTGGATAAATTATTGTGGTGTCGAACGAATCCTGATGTCTGTTCCAAATTATTTTAGGGTTTCGATAAAATTATTTCGACCTTTTATCTATATCTAGGGTTTGCGATATTTGCCTTGCGAAATTATTGTCGTTTGCTGGATCCGTAGTTGCTGGTCTGTTCTATTATGAACTATCCGTAAAGATGAGGATAGGTTTAATTGAAACTTGAAAATAGCTTCTCCCAAACTCGGTATTACTTTACATTATTTAACTTGTCTCTGAATATCATGTTCAACTGTCCCGTCATTCGAATTTACCTGACTGAAATATGAAAACAGTCGATTCATTGTCTTTTCAAGTATCCTGTGATTGTTATAATTTGCTTGTCAAATATGAGGATAACTTCAATTGAAACTTGAAAAGTGTCCCTATATAACACTCTCTATGTACTAAAATTAGATTGCCCATCCCTGAATATCAGTTTACGATTTGACGGATAATTGTCCCGTTTATACTGTTGTGTTGGTTGCCTGGAAGTTTAGGATCAATTCATGATTAGACGGATAATTGTCCCGTTTATACTATCACGTTTGTTGCCTGTAAATATAGGATCAATTTATGATTTGACAAAATTGTCCCGTTTATTCTGTCGCATTGGTTGCCTGGAAATATAGGATCACTTTATGATTTGTCGGATAATTATCCTGTTTATACTGTCGCGTTGGTCGCCTGGAAACATATACGAATTATTGGACAATTGTCCCGATTACACAGTCTCGTTTATGTTGCCTGGAAATATGTGATAAATTTACGATTTGACGGATAATTGTCCTGTTTATGTTGCCTGGAAATATATGATCATTTTATGATTTGACGGATAATTGTCCTGTTTATGTTGCCTTGAAATATATGATCAATATACGATTTGACGGATAATTGTCCCGTTTATTCTGTTGGTTGGTTGCCTGGAAATATACGATCAATCGATTCCTGCCATTATCCCACGTCCCTTGTCTTTACCACCCTAGCAACTGCCATTCATTCCTTGTCCATTCCGGAACGAGCTGCTCCATCTTTAAATATTAAATGTTTACGATTTGACGTATAACTGTCCCATTTATGTTGCCTGGAAATATATGATCAATGTACGATTTATTGGACAATTGTCCCGTTTACACAGTCCCGTTTATGTTGCCTGGAAATATGTGATAAATTTACGATTTGACGGATAATTGTCCTGTTTATGTTGCCTGGAAATATATGATCATTTTATGATTTGACGATTAATTGTCCCGTTTACACTGTCCTGTTTATGTTGCCTTGAAATATATGATCAATATACGATTTGACGGATAATTTTCCTGTTTATTCTGTTGGTTGGTTGCCTGGGAATATATGATCAATTTACGATTTGACGGATAACTGTCCCATTTATGTTGCCTGGAAATATATGATCAATGTACGATTTGTCGGATAATTGTACTGTTTATACTGTCGTGTTGGTTGCCTGGAAATATATGATCAATTTATGATTTGACGGATAATTGTCCCGTTTATACTGTTGCGTTGGTTACCTGGAAATATATGATCAATTTACGATTTGATGGATAACTGTCCCGTTTATGTTGCCTGGAAACATATGATCAATGTACGATTTGACGGATAATTGTCCTGTTTATACTGTCGCGGTTGGTTGCCTGGAAATATATGATCAATTTACGGTTTGAAGGATAATTGTCCCATTTGTGTTGCCTGGAAATGTATGATTTAAAATTTTCTGGAAATAATTTACTCTTCTGAAACTTTCTACTTATATGCTTTATTTTAAGATTATAATATCCTAGTGGATTTATAGTGGACTTGAACTATGGAGGATTGAAAACTTTTCTCCAGTTCCTGTACCAAAAACTTCGTATGGGAAATTATTCATGGGTGACTCCTATATTAATTTGGAGGTTAGTGGTTCCTTTCCTTCCGCGTTGTATTTGAATATATGCTTTACTTGGGCTTGAAAGATATAGGGTTCATATCATTAGCTTAATTAATGATCTCTAATTTTGCAACTGCGCCTTTGTCCACTAGATTTTGTCTCGGACCAATATAGCAACAATCTCACCTTAACTGAGAGTAAAATGATACAGTTCATACAGTAATACCAGTATGCAGAAGGCCCATTCAGATCTTTAGATGATCATCATTGTAGGTTGCAGTTTGGTAGGATTTTGTCATTGTCTTTTAAGTATTCTATTGCCACGTCTTCATTTCTGTACTATTGCTATTTTGTTTCTTGGACGATGGCATGTCAAAAACTGACTGAAAAAGTGAAATTATACTTTTTTCTGCTAGATAATGTATCCATATGTCATCTATATTAAGCATGTTATTATAATGCTAAGCCTCTTTCTGTAACCTTTCACAGTTCATAGGGAGATCTCATTTCAACATAAAGAGAACTGACAATACATTGCCAAAACTTTAAGAAGATTAAAAATTTAGAACGATTTTGATAGATGTTAGTGAGCTGTGAACTGGAATGCTGCATCTTCTTCCATTCTATTACTGTGATTCCTAATGCAGTCATCATTGCTTCTTCAGCATATGATACACACTGTTCTGATCACAGTGTATATTATACTTCCACGAATTCAACTATTTTAATTTCACTTCCGGATCATAGTTAGTTGCAGATATATTTTATTGACATATAGAAACCTACAGTTTCATGACATCGGTTATTATGGCTTGATACTACTTCTCCTTTGTAGACAAGTGCCTTGAAAAGTGGTGCCTTACGCCAGGATATTTATTATTGGCTGGGTAAAGATACCTCTCAAGTGAGTCCCTAATTTGGTTGTATGGTTTTGATATTTTTCTGGTCCAGTATTATTCTCTTTGCATTGCGCCTTGTGATTACCCCTCTTTTTACATAGGATGAAGCAGGTGTAGTAAATGCAGCCCTTTGGAGGTCGTGCTGTACAATATCGTGAAGTACAAGGCCATAAAACAGAGAAGTTCCTATCTTATTTTAAACCATGTATCATACCTCAAGAAGGTGGGGTTGCATCTGGGTTTAAACAAGTTGAGGCTGAAGAATGCCAGACACGCTTGGTTGTCTGCAAAGGAAAACACGTTGTTCATGTAAAAGAGGCAAGTCTATTGATTTTTAAACTTCCCATTCATAAAGAATCACTGTTATGTTATCCCATTTTGAAGGAATTTTTGGTGACCATAATTTATATATTTGTATGTCCGTTTTGGGGTTTTATTTTTTTTATGTAGGTTCCTTTTGCCCGATCTTCACTCAACCATGACGATATTTTTATTCTTGATTACCACTTCAGAAATCGTTCAATTCAATGGTTTTAATTCTTCTATCCAAGAGAGCGCTAAGGCTTTAGAAGTAGTCCAATATATCAAGGACACTTATCATGATGGAAAGTGTGAGATTGCTGCCATTGGTAAGTGGAGGATTAGATTGAAAAGTCAGAGACGATACATAACTGACATGTTTTCCTTTGAAGTGTCTGGTACTCTTCGTTTTCCATATATTGTATTTGATAATGCCAATGATTATGCATTCTGCATTTGAGTTTAGGTTTTAAGAGGAGAATTATCATGTGGTTGTTCTAACTGACATGTTTTCCTTTGAAGTGTTGAGAAGGGTCACGCAGAACCCGTTGAGTCAGATTCTTTGACAAGGGACTTACTAGACACTGGCAAGTGCTATATTCTGGATTGTGGACTTGAAGTGTTTGTATGGATGGGGAGAAGTACGTCACTTGATGACAGAAGAAGTGCAAGTGGAGCTGCAGTGGTATACTTTGTCTGTTCATATTCTATATCAGTATAGTTTCGGGATATTTGGTTTGACATAAAGTCTCATTTTTCTGTCCGTTGTTGGTTGTACTGATCAGGAGTTAGTCCACAAAGCTGAACGACCAAAGTCCCATATTATTCGTGTAATTGAGGGGTTGGAAACAGTGATGTTCCGGTCTAAGTTTGATTCATGGCCGGAGAAAGCTGATGTGGCCGTCTCCGAGGATGCTAGAGGAAAAATTGCAGGTTGGTGACCCGTTGTTTTGGAGATTTTGTCACCATTTTATTTTCATGAGAACCCATCCTCATTATCTTTATTGTCACTAATATATTAGTACAATTAGTGGTAGCATATCATTCCATTTTATAAATTAGCAATCTGTTCCGATCAAAATCAAATGTAACCGGGGTGTGCTGCCTCATCCAATCTACTCCGAGAATAAGATCATAGTCACCCAATTCCAACACACGCAAGTTAAATGTGAACTTAGTGTGATGCATAGTCCACGTACAATCATTACACTTGGCTGTAACTTGTAATTGCCTACCATCAGCCACTGAAACAGTTGTGGATTTTACTGGAATCAGAGGCAGTTTGGTATCTCTTGCCAAATTATAGTTTATGAAACTATGTGTGCTGCCACTATCCAACAAAATCATAATTGGTTTCTTGTTCAAAACTCCTTTTAATTTAAGAGTATTGACCGTCTTCCCTCCATCTAAAGCATGAATAGAAACTGTAATTTGTTCCTTCTCACCAACATAGTCGGCCTCCAACTCAGCATTATCTCCTTCCTGGTCAGCTTCTAATTCTTCCTCAATTTCTGTCTCCCCGTTCAAAGCATTCAATCTTTTATTAGTGCATTGGTGCCCAGGGAAATACCTATCCCCGCACTTCCAACAAGCTCCTGGGTTTCGCTTCTGATTCACAATAGTGTTGGACAAGGGTTTTGATTCAGGTAACTTGAGGGTAGGGTTTAAGGTGGTTGAGTTAATTGGGGTAGCTATTTTCTGGTTTGAATTTGGTAGCCAAGGTTTAGAGGTATTTGGAAAGCGAAAATTGGGTTTGGTCTTAACAGCTTCAAGGATATCTCTAAGGTGAGATTCTTGAAATTTGGCTTGGCGAATGGCAGTGTATAGATCTTGGGGTTCAAAGGATCTTACAGCTGAACGGATTTCTGGTTTTAATCCAGCTATGAAACTAGAAACGAAATAGGACTCAGTGATGGTGGGATGTACCTTTTCCATCCTAAGTTTGATGGATTCAAACTGATCCTGGTAAGATGTGACAGAAGAATCTTGCCTTAATTGTTGTATCTCTTGAACAACGTCTTCAACCTCTGTATCACGAAAACGTTTCTCCACTTCCTCCACGAATCCATTCCAGGAAACCTGTGGATGGCTCGGCAACCAGTTTCTGAACCATTTCTCCGCCTTGCCATGAAGATAGAGACCCAACCAGTTTCTGAACCATTTCTCCGCCTTGCCATGAAGATAGAGACCCACCAGTTGGATCTTCCGATCCTCTTCCACTTCGAAAAGCTGGAAGTATTTATTGCACTTACTGACCCATAAATCTACGTCCGTTCCGTCAAAAGATGGTAAATCACACTTCGGTAAGAGTTTGTTGTAAGGAAGAGTGTTACTATGACTTCCTTCCCCCGATCGAACAACAGGCCCGCTTCCCAGCAGTCCTTTCTCAGAATTAAAAATGGGGTTAAAGGTTATGTTTCTTTCAGGAATGAATGTAGAACCTTTGTCGAGTTGTGAGGTTGAGATGATGGAAGGAGATGGTTGCTCGGAATCAAGATGAGCATGGAGTAAGGGTTGAATGAGTTTGGTGAATGTAGCAACGGACTTACGCATGAGATCTTCTAAGTTCTGATTAGAAGCCATATGATCTTTCCGAAGTTGATTCTGCTCCGCTTGAAAGGCATCCATTCTGGTCTTTTGTGCAGATTGCACATCCTGGAGTTTAGCTTGCACTTTCTCGAGTTTCTCCGCAGTGGATTCTGACCGCTCATGAAACTCAGCGGTTAGTTCTTTTAACTGTTGTTTCAATGCTTCCATGGCTGCTCTAGCTCTTTGAGTTGCTTTTCTGAGGTTAGAAGAGTTCAGATGAAGGATAGGGAGAAAGAGAGAGAAAGAAGTGATAAGAAAGAGAGATAATTCTTAATAATTTCATTGATTGTACCCAAATGGGTATGACCTGTGTATATATCAGTTAGGTACCAACTGAGGTCAATGGTTTCACATTACAAGTTTCACATTACAGCTATAGCTGACAAAACAACCCAGAACATTACAAAATAGGTTCAATGACAAAATAATAAGTAATTTAGATGCAACAATAGAAAGCAAATAGGGAAATAACAGATTTAACGGTCACTACGCCTTGCATACGTGACAGTCTGGTGAGAACTGCACCGGTGAAGGAGGAACCTGAACCATATATTGACGTCACGGGAAATTTGCAGGTAAGATTTGTTTTCTAGATTTTAATTTATTGGATTGGACTTGGAATGTTGGTTTGGTCGGTTGCTTTTATGTATTTCCGGTTTTGATTTATATTTTCTGGTCACCCCTAGATACAGTGAAATGAAAATCTTTATAAGTAAGCTAGGATTTATAGAATCAAAATTGTATCAAGTAGGTCTTGGGGTTTTATTTCTTAATTTGAATTTTGATGAGATCAATCACATATTATCTAGTAACCACCTGGCTCATTTTGGTTTTTCTCTAGTGGCAAGCTGCATTCTTGACATAAATGCCATTAGCTGATGAGCAGATATTTAAAAGAATAATGGGCTCATCAAAGAGTATAATCAATCTCATCAAAGACATGTATGTAATATCTTATTTACTTTCTCATTTGCACAATCAGGTTGCATCATCTCTGCATTCCTCCTACTGTTTGCATGATGGTTCCGCTGTCTTTACTTGGTCTGGGAACCTCACAACCGCGGAAGAGTTTAAGTTGTGGAAAAGCTATTGGATTTGAATCATTTGATAAAGGTTCGATGTATATTCGTGTGCTCTCTGTCGGAAGTTTGATCTAAATTTTTACATTTAGAGCTTTGTTCCTATTTTTTGAAAAGCAAAACGTCGCTTCAGCTTATGTCAGATTAAAGTTATGCTGGCTTTTAGGTGTTTTTCGATATTATACTTCATCAATTATTTAGTGACTATTTGGCAATAGTAATCTTTTGGTCTGATAAACAAATAGCTAGGATAAAGTATAAGGGATACACTTGTGTATATGCTGCCATTATTGAACAGTGCATACCAACTCAACCGAGTGTTACCTTGAATCCTCGAGTTACTCATTTTATAGTAGTCTTATATGCACGAGGAAGTGCCAATTGAGGCCATCTCACTTCTGGTTTTTACTTTCTCTAAATACGTCTTTGTATGGTTATAAAATTCTGCAGCCCAATATGCAAACAAAGCCACAGAAGGAAGGTTCAGAATCTGAGCAATTTTGGAACATATTAGGAGGAAAACCGAACACACCAGCCCGAAAATTGTGAAGAATTCTGAAAGTGATCCTCATCTTTTCTCTTGTGTGTACCAAAAGGGTACGGGAATTTTATTTTATTTTATTCTATTTCTGTTTCTGTTTTTTGTATTTGTGAAATTATAATACCTAATTCTTTCTTCTCTTTGTCCCATGCTTTTATTTAAAATGAATGGCGATCTGCAGAAACTCTGAAGGTATATTTGCTTTATCGTATATTAATTTCAACTTATAGTATGATATATAAAGATTTGATAGTACTATTTTGTGCCAAAGTTTTACTTGGTAATTATAACTTCACTCAAGATGTTTGATGACCGAAGATATATTCATCTTGGATTGCCACTCCAACATCTTTGTCTGGGTGGGGCAAGATTCTAAGAATAGAACCCATGCTTTATCAATTGGCGAGGTATGCGTTAGATAGTGACACAGTGGAAAATTCCATAATGATACCTTTTTTATGTTCTTGTGCTATTATTCTTAATTGCATCTAATTGAATCATTTATTCTTGATTGCTCTTGACAGAAATTTCTTGAGAATGACTTTCTATATGAGAAGTTATCACGGGAAACTCCAATATATATTGTGACAGAGGGGAATGAGCCACCTTTCTTCACACGTTTCTTTACATGGGACTCTGCAAAAGCAATAGTAAGTTAGATTACAATGATTTTAAAGTAGTTAAGTATGATATTTCCGTAAGATATCTTACTATTTCATGAATCAATTGGATGCAGATGCATGGGAATTCATTTCAGAGAAAGCTTATAATTGTTAAAATGGCGGAACTCCAGTCATAGATGTAAGTTTATTTCTTGTTTTGCATCCACATCATGCGCCTTTGTTTGGTGGTCTTGTACCTTGTATGCTGTTGTAGGTTTTTTTTTTCCAAATCTATTTCTGATTACATAAAAATGATGTTTGATTAGAAACCCAAACGAAGGACACCTGTCTTTTATGGAGGAAGATCATCTAGTGTCTCAGAAAATTCACAGCGTTCCAGAAGCGTTTCTTTCAGTCCTGACCGAGTTCGTGTCAGGGGAAGATCGCTGGCTTTCAGTGCACTAGCTGCTAATTTTGAGAACCCTAGCATGAGCAACCTTTCAACTCCGCCACCAGTTGTAAGAAAGGTTTATCCAAAATCTGGTGGGTCTCCAGATTCAGCAAATGCGGCTTTCAAATTTTAGCTATTGCTTCACTTACTGCAAGTTTCGATCAACCGCCACCAGACGACAAGTTATCATGCCTCGTTCTGTCAAAGGTGAAAAACCTCTAGAAATCTTAGAGGATGAATATTTCGTGTTGACCAAACAAAGAGGAAGGAGCCTTACTATATAGAATCAGTTACAACCGAAAACATCAAACGGTAAAACAAAAAACAGAGTACAAAAGTATCTGTTATAGCACATAAGCAAAACGGAACTAAAAGCCCACTATATAATAGGCCCATATGAATTAGGTTCTTACTCCTTAACACCCCTCCTCAAGATAAAGGCGTTATTAGCATCATCTTGCTCATAGCATCTCGCATTTGATTACCAGTTCTTCTATATATAAAGTTAGAAATGGTGAATTGAGGTAGAGTAGACCAATGTTCTGTAGTCATTTGGCCAGATTTTAGCAACTCGGTTAGCAAGTCTGCAAGCTGCTCATGAGTTGTGACATATGGTGTGCACGAAAAAGCTCATCAAAGATGCTCACGAACAATGTCGCATTTATCTCGACATGCTTCATTTTCTCATGAGGGTTTGCTGCAATATGAATTGTTGCTTGATTGTCACAATCTGAGTGGAATTGGAAGTTGTGCCTAAATATCAAACTCGTTCAACAAATAAGACAACCATTTAAACTCACACGATCCAGTAGATATTCAGCTTTAGCTGAATTCCGCTGAACTCCGACTGCAACAGCAAGTTCCCTGTTTCTTTGCTTTCCAGGACACCTAGCAGCCACCAATAAACCCGAGCAGTGAGTAGTGATTGACTTTCTAGTTACCTTATCTTTGCACTTTTTTGAACTATTGTCAAACTTAACACCAGAAGGAAATGAGTTCATTATAGCCATTGCATCATTTAAACCCATAGTTAACTTACACACAAGCCTCTTATTTGCCTCAGCATAAACTTCTGGATAGACCCATGCTAATAAGCATTGTTGATGCGCACTTGTTGTATTGGCCATTCCTTAGTCACGGCAATTGTCAAAAAGACTCTTAACAGTTGTAACTTTGGTAACTGAATTAACCTCATGATAGTACATGTCAATCTATTGATCATAACCTCTGGCTACCAGTTTAGCTTTATATATAAATATGGTTCCATGTGGTGCATATTTGATCTTAAAGAGCCATTTGCTGGTAGTGGCCCTTGTCTCTTCAGGTAACTAAGACAACTGGAAGATAATGATGCTGCAACACCACCACCACCTGAAACGTATTGGTAAGTAAGCTTTTTGTCGAGGTGTTCTAGACAAAGGTGTTCCTATGGTAAATTAGAAAAAGACTTTGTATCTTTTTCTAATTATGTAGTTTAAAGTTATACAAATGAAGTTAGGGCACGTCCCCAAACTTGGGCATGAGCCGCACTCACCCAAGGCCACAAGGTAGGGATGACTCATATTTCTATTTTCTTTCTCTATAAAGTTGTAATTGATTAAATTGGTGATTATTTGATTTTTTTGTCGTACCCTTTTATACTATAAGTGTTACGCTCTTTGAAGCGCAATTGTGATAAAAGAAATTGTACATACTTGGTTAAGCTATAAAGGCCTCCAATCACATAATCTAGATTTCAAGTATAGTTCTTAACACGCGTAGTAAATTATAATAAAAAAATGTGATAATGATTAATAATCAATATTTTTTTTGAATTTTCCTATATTATCTTTTTATCTGCATTTGTATCTTAAAAAAAGGTAAAAATTGAAGCAAGGTAAGATGCTAAACTCAAAAATTTCATTAAGGTAAATTCCACTGCTCCGGCCCACCAGTAATTTCCAGCCTATTGATGAGCTTCGAGCCTGTTAATGTCCAACTTGAGGGCGGCCCTTCCAATTCACCTTGCCTATAGATGCTCCCATTAAATGCACAAAAGACATGTTCTATGATTACTAAGTCTACTTTCTCTCTCTACTTAATTCATTCGAATACTAAATTGTTTGCCCAAGTATTTATTAGAAGGAGCTCAATTCCTACTCAAGCCGGACATTAACGGGCCCAACTCTCATCAATAGGCTTGAGAGTATTGGTGGGTCGAAGCAGGAGATTCACCTATCAAGCTAAACAATAATAGCCCAACGCTTATCAATAGGTCTAAAAGTATTGGTGGGCTAAAGCAGGGAGATTCATTTATGTTATCATTTATACATAAAAAAATAAAAATATATAATTTTTTAATAATTAATAAAATAGAAATACTTGAAAACTTTATTTATTTTCTTTTTGATTTTCAAGATTGCAAAATAGAAGAAAGAAACTTCTAAAAGTAGAAGTAACACAAGTGATGTGTTAGTATTTTGTCGTTTTATAAGGAAGCATGAAATTTTGAATTCGATTTTTAAAACATGAAATCTTGAATTTGAATTTGAATTTCAAAATTGACAAATGTAAAACTTTACGTGGCTATGCAACTCCTAGAGGTTGAGTTGACATGAAATATCAAAATCGACAAGCCGGTGTCGTTTTTGGGTTCAAATTTCCATTTATCCCTTTCTGCTTATGCAACAACCTCTTCAGCTCTTCCCTTCCCTCCTCCCGCTCTCACTCGACACTCTTGGCTACTCCTAATCACTACCAAAAAACCCTTGAAAAACATGTCCAATAGCAACCCCAGAATCCCACCTTCTTAATCTCTAATCAATTTTTTTTTGCACTTATCCTGTTTGTAAAATTGCATCAATGGCGTTCTCTTCATGTCTGAAATGCTCATACCCTTGTTTTCTCACTAACCCACATCACACTTTCTCTTTTACTCCAAAACCCATCTCCAATTTCTCCCTATCTTTCACTCCCACCCCCAATTTCTCACTCAAATCATCTCTCTCCTCCAATTCAATCCTCCTCTCCCCAAACTTCACTTCCGATCAGCTCCTCGACACTCTCCGTCGTCAAACTGATGAAACTTCTGCTCTTCGGGTGCTCAATTGGGCTTCCAAGCAACCCAATTTCAAGCCGGATTCGTCTATTTATGAGGAGATTATCAGGAAGCTTGGTAAAGTTGGTTCCTTTAATTCTATGAAGGATGTTTTGAAGGAAATGAAGGGTTCCGGGTGTGTCGTTCATCGAGGTATTTTGTTGGTTTTCATTGAAAGTTATGCTAAGTTTGAATTGTATGATGAGATTGTTGGCATTGTTGAGAATGTGGAGGCGGAATTTGGGTTAGAGTTGGATACTTATCTTTTTAATTTCTTGTTGAATGTTCTTGTTGATGGGAATAAGTTGAAATTAGTTGAGACTGCTCATTCTAATATGGTTAGTAGAGGGATTAAGCCGGATGTTTCGACTTTTAATATTTTGATTAAGGCTTTGTGTAGAGCTCATCAGATTAGGCCTGCTATTTTGATGATGGAGGAGATGCCAACCTATGGTTTGTCTCCTGATGAGAAGACGTTTACGACTCTAATGCAGGGTTTTATTGAGGAGGGGAATCTTGATGCTGCTTTGAGGTTGAAAGAACAAATGGCGGGTGTCGGATGTGTTGCTTCGAGTGTAACTGTGAATGTTTTGGTTAATGGATTCTGCAAAGAGGGGAAAATGGAAGAAGCATTTAAGTTTATTGATGATATGTCGAATGAAGGGTTTTGTCCGGATAAGTTTACGTTTAATACTGTTGTCAATGGATTGTGTAAGGCTGGCCATGTTAATCATGCTTTAGAAGTAATGGATATGATGCTTCAGGAGGGTTTTGAGCCGGATGTGTATACGTATAACTCTGTGATTTCTGGGTTGTGTAAAACGGGTGAAGTAGAAGAGGCGGTAGAGATCATTGATCAAATGGTTTCGAGGGATTGTTCACCAAATACGGTTACTTACAACACGCTTATTAGTACTTTGTGCAAGGAGAATCGAGTTGAAGAGGCTACGAAACTGGCTCGTGTTCTTACCGACAAGGGGATTTTACCTGATGTTTGTACCTTCAATTCTCTGATCCAAGGTCTGTGTTTGACACAGAATTATTCTGTTGCGTTGGAACTTTTTAAGGATATGAAGAATAAAGGGTGTCAACCTGATGAGTTTACCTACAATATGTTGATTGACAGTCTTTGTAGCAGAGGGAAACTGAAGGAAGCTTTAGTCCTGCTTAAAGAAATGGAATCTAGCGGATGTGCACGTAATGTGATTACGTATAACACATTAATCGATGGGTTCTGTAAAAGCAAAAAGATTGCAGAAGCAGAAGAGATCTTTGATCAGATGGAAGTTCATGGAGTTTCGAGAAATTCTGTTACTTACAATACCCTTATTGACGGTCTTTGTAAGAACAGGAGATTGGAAGAAGCTGCTCAACTAATGGACCAGATGATTATGGAAGGATTGAAGCCGGACAAATTCACGTACAATTCTATGCTTACTCACTTCTGCCGCGAGGGAGATATTAAGAAAGCAGCCGACATTGTCCAAACTATGACTTCCAATGAATGTGAACCGGATATTGTCACATACGGGACCCTGATCGGGGGGCTATGCAAGGCAGGAAGGGTCGAGGTCGCAAATAGACTCCTTAGATCCCTCCAAATAAAAGGCATGGTTCTAACACCTCATGCTTATAACCCTGTAATTCAAGCACTGTTTAGACAGAAAAGGTCGAGAGAAGCGACAAGGCTCTTTAGAGAAATGGAGAAAACTGCTGCAACTCCCGATGCTTTATCATACAAGATTGTTTTACGGGGGTTGTGCAACTCTGGTGGACCAATTGGTGAAGCTGTTGATTTTGTGATTGAGATGACAGAGAAGGGGTTTGTACCGGAGTTCTCTTCATTCTATATGCTTGCAGAGGGACTTTCTGCTTTAGCAATGGAGGAAACATTGATTAAGCTTGTTGACGTGGTGATGGAGAAAGCGAAATTCTCGGAAAATGAAGTGACAATGGTGAGGGGTTTTATCAAAATCCGGAAGTTCCAAGACGCATTGGCCACTCTGGGAGGTATTTTGGACAGAAGAAGACCGAAGAAAGGGTACAGATGAAGAGTTTTTCGGAGGATTCTTCGCCTAGTCTGCTTGTATTCTGAATTTAGATTTTTAAATTAGTTTCTAGTTTGATATGTATACGTTGTAGAAGTTGTCTTCTTAGCCTCTGCAGATACTATTGTAGAGGTGGGATAGATTTTCTGTTGTTGTGTAATGAAATATAATGTATGTTACCCCCTTTTTCAAGGTCCAAGTGGTATTTCACTTGTTTCTCCTTCGGGCAGAAACAAGGTTATTGAGTCGTGATAGTATTGTAGTAAAAGATGTAGACGCGTTTGAAGACATTTGAAGAATTGTTCTGGGACATTTGAGGAATAGAAATCATATCATGGTTGATTATTAATTTGAGTTCATCTATCGTGTGTCATGTTATCTATAGATTTTAAATAATTTATGAAGCGCCACGATCACACATGAAAGTGTAGAAGTTTTGTTAGTTTTGTTGATTCATATAACTTGCAAAAATCCCCTACTTGTGGTATGCTTGACTAGACAACCCACCGGTTTTGAATAATGCATTATTCCATAATGCTTCAGAGGTATAGGTGAATGGAAGATGTTTATCGATGGACGAAACTTCTTCCAATACTCTTGGATTATTCATCACCTTTTGAAAAACGATTAGCAACGAAAATAAATTAGTGCACATAATATCTAATGAGTGGTCCAGTTTAATATTAAAGAATATGAACTAAATGTATATTGAATTTTGTTGTTTATTGCAAAACAGTCATTCACTTTGTAATTTCTCTCAATTAAATCACTCTAATGGATTTAAGGAACGTGCTAATGCTGCATTTAACACATAATAATGCAGATTTTTGGTATAATGACCTTTGAATTAAATGAAAAGTCCACCCAGGCCCAGCAAGCAAAGTTTTCGAAATGACTCTTTTGGACATTTCATCTGCTTGTTTGTTTTCTTCTCATTATTGTTTTTAGATACTAATTTAATTTTGTTGGTAAATTGTCATTTTCTTTAATTTTCCTTAATTAAAATAAAAAAAGGATCGGAATCTTTACCAACAGAAGTGTACTATTCACCGTCGATTCCTCTATCCATCCTCAGATTCTATTTTCTTACACTTTCTGAGCAGCCAAACAATACTCTAAGTAAATTTCCCATATATCAATTATTTAATCCCCCGCCCAAAAAACTCTTTCATGTTGTCGTCTAGCTCTCGAGATTCCAGCCGGCAATCTCAAATTTGACCCTACTCTTTTGGAATCTTGTCACTCCAGTGGCCTTTAAATGAATTTATACTCTCTAAATTGATTGAATTTAGAGTCTAAGTTTCCGAAAATGACCTCTGTAGATGGTCAAGATGAAGAGGCGCCCTTAGTTTCTGATAATTCGTTGAAGAATAATTATACCAAAGATATTCATATTCTCAGTTGCTCCTTTTTACTCGTCTTTACTGCCTATGGAGCTGCTCAGAATCTCGAGACTACTGTCAATACTGTAAGGCCCCGTTACTCTTTTTTACATTCGGTCAATAATACAATTCAGTTTAGTTCAGTCAAAAATCATTTCAGTTCGGTCAAAAAGAATACAACGCGAGTCGTTTTGTGTTTGCAGGAGCAGGATTTGGGGACAATTTCACTTGGGATATTGTACCTTTCTTTTACGTTTTTCTCGTTGATTGCTTCATTGGTGGTTAGATTTTTGGGACCTAAGAATGCTTTGGTTCTTGGCACTACGGGTTATTGGTTGTTCATTGCTGCTAATTTGTATCCGTCCTGGTAATAATCCACTTCTTGTATCTGCATTTGTCTTTTGAAACTCTTAAATATTATATGTGGTATGAATCCGGTTATGCAATGTGCAACCTAAACTCAGATCGATTTTTTAAAGGTTGGACTGACTAAATGTTGATTTGATTGTTGTTTTCGTTTGTTTGGATTGGTGAATCTATTGACTTAAGTTGATGATTGGGAACATTCTTGAGTTCGGTTTACACCTTGCATATTCGGATTTAGATCAATATAGTTTAAGATGGATTAGATGAAAGTCATGCACCCAGAAGCCAAATATGTTTAATTAATGGAAAGTAATTTAGTTTTATTGTTGAATATTGCTGCATTTATTTTAATATAATCTCTTCTTGTAGGTATACAATGGTGCCAGCTTCTCTATACCTTGGCTTTGCTGCTTCGATTACATGGGTTGGACAGGTGCAAATTCTTTCCTGTGGTTTATGCAATTCTATTTCTTTTTGTTTATGTACTTAACGCTTGTTTCCTAACATTATTGTTTTGAACCATCAGGGTACATATCTTACTTCGACTGCACGAAGTCATGCAAAAGATCACCATCTCCATGAAGGAACTGTCATTGGTCGTTTTAATGGAGAATTTTGGGGAATGTTTGCCAGTCATCAGGTGCTTTATTCTTTTGTGTGCCCAAACCTTGTTACTTTTCAGTTTAGTGATAGAAATGATTTCATACGAATGTCTTTCAACCACGAGGAAAATGACTCTCATGAAGTGTGTGTATGGTAAACATATGCTTCGCATGCATTCTCAAATATGATCTATGGTAAACATATGCTTCGCATGCATTCTCAAATATGATCTATTGGTACCGTAGATTTTTACCTAAGGATATGTTATTCTTGACATCTTATGTTATTACTTTTGTGGATTATTCAGTTTGTTGGGAATCTCATCTCGCTTGCCATTCTGAGAGATGGAAAGGTATGCACTGCTCCACGATCTATTGTCAATTTTTATTTGAGAAAAAAAACCCGATACCGACTAGGAGAAACTGGTATTGGTCAGAAAATACGTTCCTTTACATCCTGTTTACTGCCAATGTGATGTGGATATAGTTAGTTGCCTAAATCTTAAGTGCGTGTTTTTCTCTTATATTGCACAGGAAGGACGCACCAGTGGCACAACATTGTTGTTCATTGTGTTTCTTGGCATTGTGACCTTAGGTATTATACTCATGTTCTTCTTGAGTAAAAGAGATACCAAAGGGGAGGAAGAACAAGAAAGTTCTTCTGTCGATTTATGTTCTTCCCTAAAATTGCTGTCCAAGTTGGTTATCACTCCTCTGCTTGACATTCGGATGCTATTGGTTATCCCTCTGATTGCATATTCAGGCTTACAACAAGCATTTGTATGGTAATTGTGCATCTGAATGTGTTCACAGTTTCATAAAATCCGACTAATCCGACTCCTTTAACAGCAGAGTTCATTTCATTTCCCTACATTTTGTTTTTCTACTTGGAACTGAAAATGTCCATCCATTTCAGGGCTGCATTCACCAAGAATATTGTAACTCCAGCACTTGGTGTGTCTGGTGTCGGCGGAGCAATGGCAGTGTATGGTGCTTTTGATGCCATAGTAAGTATCAGAGATTTAGAATGCAGGAAGCCATGGTTTGTTAGAATCGATATCATCTGCAATATGACCTCTGTTATTATGTATCGCTTCACCCATCTTTTTTAGTCCTTGCCATGATATTTACTCCATTTATTTGAGATACTTGTAACCTAATTATACTGCAGCTTTTATGGTTGTAAAGCGCGTATTGTAAATGCATTAGAATACTTGAAAGTAAATATCATTTCAAGCACGAACTATATTTAGGGACTCAAATAGATTTTGCTAGTAGTAGCTACATGTGCAGACTCTAAATACAGCATATGTCCCATCGTTCCATGGTTGAACAAGTTCGGAGTTCTGTGTGTATTTTGGGTTCCATTTTTCAACATGCTATTATTCGATTGATTGATGAGGATGTTTAGTCTAAACGTGTTCTGGTTGTGTCAGTGTTCGCTCACTGCTGGTCGATTGACATCTGGACTTCGGTCCATTACTTGGATAGTATCTGGCGGAGCTCTTCTTCATGCTATTGTATTTCTCTGGATTCTGCTAAATTCCAGGTTCGAGCTCGAATTTCTTACATCTAAGTTTCTCTAAATGTTTCCAATCATTATCTAACCATTTTTCATTGCAGTGTACCCAGTGGAATCCTCCGCATCATATGCCCACTTCTGATGGCAGCCATGTTGGGTATTGGTGATGGCGTATGCAACACACAGCTGAATGCTTTACTTGGGATGCTCTTCAAGAGCGATATGGTAGCAATCCAATCTTTTAGAATGATTTTGACTTCCTATTTGTATAATCTAGCAAAGTTTAACAGGGTCCCGAATTCGGGTTGGCTTTTTGAACAGGAAGGAGCTTTCGCACAACTGAAGGTCTGGCAAAGTGCTTCAATTGCTGTAGTGTTCTTCGTGTATGCCTATATATCACTGCAGGCAATGGTGTTGATTATGATTGCAGCTCTCTGTGTTTCATTAGCCGCGTTTTTGTTCTTGTCCGTGCACGTAGAGAAAGCCTTCGCCTCGTCAAGTTGTTGAATGCAACTGGGCTTATTTGCTGGGAAATGTTGTTAATTTTATTCTTCTTACATTGTACGTTTGCCATTCTTCCCCTATGTACTTAAGTTGTACCACATCTTTTTCCTAGAATTTGGCCTAAACGATTGGCATATAGTTTCATTCAACTGCCACAAGAATTGAAATGTGCAAGTGCACCTTGTATGTAAATTCCAATGTAGTGTTTATTTTTGGGACAATACAGGCGAAATTTTAGTTACAGACACCCATAATCATTCTAATTTGGTGGATTAATTTTATTCCCCTCTTTTCCACACATTAAGTCACTTATTCCTGGTCCCATTAATTTCCGATAAGTATAATAACTCACGGGTATCCTGAATGTGAGAATCACTCTTAGTTGTATACCGCATTCAAACTAATCCTTATTCGCACTGTATGGTGTTTAGGTGGTTCTAAAAGAGCGATGTTTGAACCTCAAACTGAGATGCTTTAACCATTCGCAACAACCATATTTGATTTAAGTTAGTGGCCTTCATTGAGACTCTTTTCAAAGTTCTTATGTTTAATAGTCTAAATAGGGGGAGGATCAAGTGAGACAAGGTCCTTAAGTGTGACAACTTTTATGGTGTGATAATAGGGACAGTTTAGTAATTGACTAGGGGAAGGTGGCAAACTTGTAAATATATAGAAAATCTTTAGACGCATGAAAAAAATGGAGGAGGAGGAAGCTGATGTCATCACAGGAGAGAGAAAAAAGTTTTCTTTCTTTTATTTAAAATACATTTTTTTCGATGATCCCGAACTCGGTTTTCGAAAATTTTTATACCGTTGGATTCGTATTAATTAGCCGGTCATTTTGAGATCCATCGTGTTCAAATAAAAACGATTTTTTTTCAAATTTCTTGATATTCCAAAAGTCATTACCAAATATTCTAAAATGAAAAAATCGTTTTTATTTGACCACAATGGATCTCAAAATGACCGGCTAATTAATACGAGTCCAACGGTATAAAATTTTTTGAAAACCGAGTTCGGGATCATCGGGAAAATGTATTTTAAAGAAAAGAATTAAAAAACTTTTCTCTCTCCTGCGATGACATCAACGCTGACATTATCAGCCCATTCGCTCACCACACACGTGTATGCCCCTCAAATTATGCCATCTTTTCCCATTTAATTACACAATTGCCACCTATTGTTACACAATAAAAATCAGTTTCACAATAACATAAGTGTCACACCTGATTCTTCCACAGTCTAAATATTGTTTAAGAATATGGTCAAAGCAGATTAAAGGTAAATGATTCGGGGAAATTTTATGGTTACTTTGTTTTTTACAAAGTAACCATTACTTTGTTTTATCCACCATTAGATCATGGAGTAAAAACCAATCTAATAGTAAATAAAACAAAGTGAAAACAAAGTAAACAAAAAAGAAAGTGACCATAGCCTACACCAATGATTCGAGATCAAAATGATTTGCCTAGAAAAACAAGTCACTAAAATTTAATTTGGACACGTGTACAAAAAAGTCAAAAGTCAAACCAAACTCATCATTTGCATCATCTTCTTCATCTTCTCCATCAAACTAAAGTAGTTGAAATTAGGTCTCCATCTCCGCTCCCTTCCACTCCATATAAAAATTCAATCTCCATCTCTCCTTCTTTAATCCCAACAATGCCCCTCACAACTTCCCTTACCTCCCAAATCCAACGCCTCACATCACGGTGGCCTCCGCCGCTCCTCCTCTACGCCGCCGCATGGACTGCACTTCTCACCGTCATTGTCGCAATCGCTTCCTTCTCGCCAGAGATGGCATTTGTATCGGCGATATCTCCATCATCTTCGTTTTCAAAAGGCTGCCATAAACAGGGAACATTTAGAGTTCCGATAGATTTGCCGGGAGAAATTGTGTGCTTGCCGGCTCATATGTTTGTAAGATCCAAAATTGATCTGATTGTCCCGCCTATTTTTGCCGCCGTTGTGGTCGCCGCCTCCGCTTGGGTTGTTCGGTCCATGGGCTTTTTGGACGATCATGGGCCGGGTTGAGGATATGACATTTCTTATGAAGAGAATTTGTAGCGAGTGATTGCAATAGACTCGATTAATGAAAAAGAAAACTATCATTTCATTATAGTTACTGTAAAGGAAAATATTGTAACATTTTTATTAGTAAAGTTAAATAAATCAGAACTACAATAGAACTCTTTTTATAGTATAATAGAATTTCTTTTTGCAAAAGAGTTTTCATTGAAAATTATTTTATATACTTTATAAGTTATCAGTGATATGTTTTATTATCGTTTATCAAAACTCTAGTCTAATTCGTTGCTAATTAATTTGCGTGAGTTCGGACTTCAAATTCAAACTCTAAACCAGTCGAATTTGTAATACTAAAAATAAATGTAACAGGTAGATGTACCTTTAATGTAGACATCAACTATACGGGTCGCGGGACAAATCGAATTCGGATCAACTTCTTAAAATATACTAAAGCTGAGGAAAAGCTCGGATATGCTGCTGCCAACTCAGCAAACAAAGCTGAGGTGTCAATATATTAAAAATGCAACTTTTTTCGTCATTTTTTCTTCCTTCCCCATGTTTCCACAGAAGTCTCAGAGAAAACTGACTCTTCCTTATCCCCTCCGACCTTTTCACTTCCTGTTCCGTTATCAGCTTTTAAAGCGAGCTTTTATCATCCTCATTGAATATATAGCCTAAGACCTTATGTGACTGCCAAAAGCCGAATCGGGGAATTGTTTGATGTCGCCGACTTCGATTCAAGGTTAGATTATAGTACTAATATTCATTTGTAAAAGATTTTGTGCTTTTTGTTTTAAGGAAATTTTCCATTTAATTCAAAGTACATGTTACGCACTTGGTTTCCTCTTGCCATTTACTTTGGAAGGAAACTAAACCCAAATTTCAATTTGAATGTTGGGTTCTTAGGAGCTACAAAGTCTATGTTCAAAACAAATTCTAGAATCAAAAGTTATTTTCAGTTGATTGAGCTCATGTGTTCTAATTCTGAATTCCCCGTTTGTAAATTGATGCAGATTGATACACCTGCTTTGAAATTATTATAAATTGTTTTTGGTAATCACACAATCTTTTACTCTATTTTGGATCACTTTTCACTTCTTGATGTCATTTCTATGGTTGCCAATTCGGTGATTTTTCTTCTAAATTCTAATGTTAAGTCTATTCTTTGATGTGATCAGTGAATGAGATTCCACATACATATGAGCCTTTTCAATGAGGGTAAGTATCAATCTTATCCTTAACATACTCAATCTTCTTCAAATATTTCGGATGATGAAATACAATCATCGCCCCTAAAGCAGTTTCATGTATTTTGTGTTCCATATAGACTGTTTGTTCAAGTAAATACTGCTACAAATTCTGAAGTTATTGGGTTTTTTTTTGGGCATATAAAATATTTAGTGGGTTGTGAATTTTATTTGATAAGGTACCTTAGAATTTTGTAAAAGGTTGGTTTTACTAACAGGACAACAGTGGCATTTGTGAGTATTTAGTCTGTTTGGGTGCATAATGGATAGGAAGAAAATGATAATATTTGTTCGTACCCATTTTAAATTTGTTGGAGGTTTTCTCTTTGTATCCACTACTAATTCTCATATTCATTTTGCTGGATTATATATTAATGTTGGATATTCTGTTGGACTTCGTAATTGGATCAGTTAGAGTTATGCCTGCTGTTGGCTCACCTCTATGCTTTCTTTATCCCGTTCTTTAGCAATCCAATATTTATGGTTAGAAAGACTGGAGATTGAAGCTTCATGTTAAATTGTTAGTAGAAGAATTAATGAAGTTAGAAAGGACACAGATCTTATATTTTCTTACAAAGCTTTGGAAGTTATTTTTTTGACATATTGCATCCAACGATATTCAGTCAGCACTACCCTAATTAAAAGAGGTAAGCTAAGAGAATCAAACTTCACATTTTGAAAGTAATCATCCTTTGAATTACATGAATATATTTGTGGACAGTCTGCCTTTAAGAAAGTGATTCACCAGCTTGAGTAACTGAAGTAAAAGGTTTGATTTATTACCATGTTGCGATGGTATCATTATTATGTATTATAAAATTCATTAGCATAATATTGTAAGCTTGAAATTTGAATAACCTTTATTGTCATGTGTTAATCTAAGTATAAATTGTCTTTTCATTTTCTCTTCATGATATATTTTGTTCAAATCTATTTAATGTGTCTTTGGGAATTTGAATAGCCTTTTCTTTCTTTATACATTATTTTATTAGATATCCTATAGATCATTTCTTTTAATGACGTTTTCTAATTCAGTATTATACATTACAAGATTTGATGTGTAATTGAAGGTAGAATGAAAGGTCGTTTATTTATTCAACATAAGGATTAGAAGAGTAAGGACAAAAGATGAGAGAAACTGAATTATGTCGCTAGAACACTTGCATAGGATTGAAAGAGAATAAAAAAAGACTAATAGCTCTGTTCGTAATATTGTAAACGATATTTGGTATGAATGATGTAACAACTTTTATCTTGATTGTGTTTTCTTTTTTATGTTCAGGTTCTACGGTGTGAATTTTTAAATCCCTTTTAATTTTTCTGTTACTATTTCAAATCTGTTTTTTTTTCATTGTATGATATTAATTTGAAGTTAGATATTTTGTAAATTAATATATCAGCGGGTCTCCAACTACCAAAACAATATGAGGGTCTTCGACTACCAAAATAATATGTTTAGGCTCCGATTTATTTGTTGAAATTTGTTGAACTGAGCTGAACTGAAATTTGCTGATCATCTTAGCGAATATTGCTGATATTAAAGTTTATTAAAAATAAGTAAAAAAAAGCCTTAAAGGTTAATAACAATTTCATTCATCAAATGTGTTGAATTGGTGATGATTTGTAGGTCTATCGATCATATAAAATATATTATTTTAACAGTAATACAAAACCCGCGCGACGCGCGGGTATTCGACTAGTTACATTATATACCTAACAAATATAAATTTATATAATATTATAAAATATTTAGTGAGGTTGAGACATTACAAATTACCTACTATCTTACCTAAATTCTAATATTACTTTGTTTTGTTCACTGGTAGATCACAAAGTAAAAACCAATCTAATAGTAAATAGATTAAAGAATCAAAGTAAATAAGGAAAGAAAATAACTACAATCTTCACCACTATCTTATTAGTCCAATTCAGTTTTAGGTGGCTATATATGAACTTTAACCGAGTCAAGCCTTAAAACAATTTTATGTGCCGAAGCCCGATCAACTAGGCCTCCGCTTAGGCAGTGTGGGCAGGTTACCAAAGCCGATGCCCAAGTCTAATATGGGTAATTATGTATATTTAATCCAAAGGCATGTCGAATTATGTGATTATATCATAAGGTAATATTTGTATTTTGTTTAAGTAAGTGATAATATATCTACTTTTAATGTATACATCAATCTTCAATTGAAAAGCCAAAAAGTTTTTTATCAAAAAAAACAAGACAAACTTTTTATTTTTCTGAAATAAGAATTTAATCAGTAAAATTGCTAGATGCTAGTCGGATAATCTTAGATTTTTGAAGGCTAATCGGAAATTAATTCAAAAACTAGTCGGTGATAAATTTGAATTTAAGTACTCAATATACCAATTAATATCAATTTTAGAAGTCATGCAGCAATTCGTTTACAATATTAGTTTATTTTATGTTGTAAATAAAAGTTATATGACGCTTACGTCTAATTTAAGTATTTAAAATCAATAATCTGACTTGACCAATTAAATCGGTCAAATTCGTTTAGACATTGAAAATTCGACTTATTTCTAACTAATTAATCATTTGATTAATTTGAAACTACAATTAAACCTTTTTAAGGTAATATTTTTTGTACCGAAATAAATATTACTTTACCGAATTTATTACTTTAACGATATAATAATAAATGAAGGTATTGAAAGATTAAATGAAGTTGTCTCTAATTTACGATATAGGAATGTGATGGATGTTGAACATCTCTTAAATTATCCAAGCAAGAATGATACGGTTACGGAATCACCTATGGATGAAGAAATCATTGAGTCGGTAATGAACACTGAAGAATGGACCTAATCTTGAACCGGACCATGTCAATGTCATCCAAAGTGTATCATCATAGGAAGCATTGCAAGCAATCAACACTTTGAACAATTACTTGTTACACCACGAGCAAAACATACCATGAGTTATTTATGTTTTACATAAAATCAAGGATGAAGTTAATTTTGGTTTTGGTGGGAAAGAAGAAACAAGGTACTATAAATTCATATTTTAAAAAGAATTGAATTTTGTAACTCATATGTAATCAGTCCGGCTATGGTGAGGGACTCCCTCACTTACTATTCTAAGGGAGTTTTAGTTTTAATCTAGTTTCCAAACAAAATAACCATCTAATTTAAAAGAACAAAAATCTATTATTAATTCTCTAATTTCTTCACTCAATCTCCTAAACCTTTAACTTTATAAATTCTAAACTCTAACAATCATAAACTCGTAGTCCTTAATTTTTTAAACCCTAACAACCCTAAATTCAAATAATTCTAAACTCCTAGACCCTAACTTTATAAACCCTAGACCCTAACAATCATAAACCTGTAGTCCTTAATTTTATAAACTCTAACAACCCTAAATTCAAATAATTCTAAACTCCTAGACCCGAACTTTATAAATCCTAAACCCTAACAATCATAAACCCGTAGTCCTAACTTTATAAACCCTAGACCCTAACAACTTTAAACCCATAAACCCTAAATCCTAACTTTATAAACCCTAAACCCTAACTTTATAAACCCTAAACTCTAATATTAAAATAATTTATGTTAAATTTACACATAAAAGATTGAAACCTAGATAATCTATTAGAATTATAAATTAATGTTGAAATAGAGTTTGATTTAAGTAGGATACTAATTAGAAGTGTTGTAAACAAAATAAATTAGGATTTTATTACTTTAAATTCATTAAATTAATTAGGTGGATGTATTTTGTTTGGTAACTAGATTAAAGTTAAAACTCCATTGGAATAATAAGTGAGGGACTCCCTCACCATAGCTTGGCTGCATATGTAATATACTAGAATTATTACTTTACATATTACTTGGTCTCTTAACGACTTTCTAATTTTTTTATTATTTTATGCTTTTAGCGTGAATATTACTTTACTACATCGGCTCAAGTTGAGACCAACAAAATTTATTACTTAAACAAAGTTATTATTTTATCGGATATTACTTTTTTTTTATGGTATCAAATATTACTTAACTGAAGTTTAACAGTAGTCTTAAAACTAACTCTATTACATCTAACTTAAGTTTAACTATTCAAATAATATTTTTAATCGTGCATAAAGTTGACTAGAAGTCCATGCAATTGCAGACATAATAGCCTCTATAGACATCCTATTTTCGTATCATTACCTATAACTGACTGTCTACCTAGGTTAACTTGGTTTTATTTAAGAAATTAATCTCTATTTAGGGGAAATTCTATGGTCACTTTGTTTTTGACAAAGTAACCATTATTTTGTTTTGTCCACCATTAGATCATAGGGTGAAAAGTGATCTAATGGTGAATAAAGCAAAGTACAAACAAAGTAACTCAAAAACAAAGTCACCATAACCTACACCGTGAGTTAGATGATAGTTTAAAGATACATATTATTTTAAAATATAGTATTTAATTGGGCTTTAATGTGACAAATTGAGTGTAAATTGTCCAATTATCCAGAATTATTACACGTACCAAGATAACATACATTGAGGTTTTGTATCAAAATTTCCAAAATGTAAAAAATATATTTTAGAAACGATAGAGTATGACATTTAAAATAGCAAAAAAAGAAAAAGGATTTAAATGTATATAAAAAAACAAAAATGAAAATCAGTTAGTAACAAGTAGTACATAAGAACATCTTTTCAAAAAAAAAAAAGTACATAAAAATACCGAATTTATTAAATGACCTTAAAATTTAAACGTTTAAAAATTATAGTCGTGTAAAATTCTAATCAATTCTTGAACATTTTCACTTTTAAGGTCGTTAGCGATCATTTTTACAATATCTAGATAAATGATAACAAAACAAATCACAATAAGTATTATTGACAATTTATGTTACCTACAAGAAATTGTTTTGGATATTTACCCTATTAACTACTAGTAATAATTTAGTCACATGCATTACAATATCTCCAAGTTAACATCCGATTTTGTGTATAAAAGGGATAGCCAGCTAGGGCAGCTGGTAATCTACTTGCCCATAATAATTCCTTCATTAAGAGAATACAACTCTGATCGATCAGTTTGAATTTTTTTTTTTTTTCCAACGGCGCCGGCCTTTGCCTATATTATCTATCTCCGGCGATCTTCTTGCAACTTTTCCAGCGGCCCATCTGCTAATTACACTCTTCACTAATTAACAAGGTATATATTCTTAATTGTTTCTTAGTTTCACAATCTCTTATCATTTTCTTCCACAAACCCACTATATATCCATGCATTGCTCTTTTCTTTTTTATTTTTTAAAATGTGGGTTTTCAAGTCTACTGTGGTAATTCTTTTGAAAGGTTTTCTTCTTCTCTCCATTGGTTCTAAATTTGTTATTTTTCAAATATAAGGTTTGCTGTGAAGGATCTAGAACACACTAATCGTTGGTGGTTAAATTTATATTTTTTTAATTGTCTTTACTTATAAACTAAAGTTTCATGTGTAATTTTCACGGTTTTATGTATTTTTCAAGGACACGTGGGGTGCTCAAGTCCCTTGCTAACTCTCCTTAGATCTGTCATATTGCAATTTTTCTACTGTGTCTGTCTAGACCTAATAATAAGTTGTTTTGTAATTTGATCACTTCAAGTTTCTTAATTTGATTCTATTTAGGAGATGATTTTTGTTTATATATATGTGTTCGAGTTTGTAATGTTGATTGATTGAAGAGAGAGAGATTTGTTTTTTTAGCACAATAAACGGATGGAGGGTTGATCCCAAAAACAAAAAAAGTTGAGGATCCTAAATATATGTTTTTCCTCTATTAAATTAAAAATTGAAAGATCAAAGGTATCGAAATGTTCTTTCTTTTGCCTGTATTCTAATATTTTACGTTCATTATGTTTTGTGCTAATATATTTTTGTTTATCTAGTTCAGTGTATGTATATTTATGCAAATTTGGAATGAGATTGCCTTTAATTTAATGTCTTTTTATTTATTTGATTAGTTTTCTTATGTCATTTTAACTTTCTATTGTAGGGAAAAACTAATAAGCTATAGAAGATCAATATGGCTCGTGAGGTAAGATCTTTCTAACACTTCGAACCTAATCATGTTCTTATAATTTTTAAGTTGATAAGGATTAAAATCTCCTCGTTCAGTCTGGTTGTTGGTTTCCACTAACGTAAGGTTAAATCAAAGTTGATAGAACCTAAGTAGGATATCTGCCAAAATATAAAAATAGAATCAAAGTAGGATAATATATATGTTGCATGTCACAAATTGAATATAGACAGAGAAAATGACACCAAAGTTTAGAACACTAAATGTAAAATAATAGTCCAAAAATAAGTTTGCATTTTCTGATTAATATGAAAAAATATACAGTACTAATTTAATATTTTCTTAATAGTGTGACTAACTTTTTTTATTGTGGTTATCTTGTAGGATGACAATTTTGTGAACTCACGTTGGTTCAATATAGCCATGATTGTCTTTTTCTCTGTTATAATTCCAATTGCAATATACGTTTTATATAGATGGTGTCGACCGTATCTAGCTTTAGTACGTCAGACAACATCTAAATTTTATTATGGAAAAACAAACTTTGGGACACAGACGCGAACAAACATAAAAATGCTTCACTTATATCCTCGGGTGAGCTACCACACCGGTGACCATGTCCGAACAACGTGTCTCGCTTGCTACGAAGATTTTGTAGAAAGCGAAATGATTCGGATACTTCCTTGCGGGGATATTTTCCATTTAGAATGTATAGATTCATGGTGTCAAGCCAGAATTCAGCAGAGATATAAGGCTAGATGTCCAATTTGTTATAATTAAATAGTAATGTGTACGGTAGAGTTAGTTTCATAAGTGAGTTATTATTAGATCCAAGAAAAATTATAGTATATGCCAGGCATACCACGTCATCCCGTATGCCAATTCTATAATTCGATGAGACGTCATATATGTTAGTATCTAGGGTTCATGATTTAGGGTCTAGGGTTTAGTTTCTAGGGTCTAGGGTTTTTATTTTAGGGTCTAGAATTTTATATAAATTATCAACTAAAAAGCTAATTACGAATTAATTACACAGTGTAAAATTGTTATTGGTTGAGATGACACGTGTCAAAAAATTATAGGTTTGACATACCACGTCATCCTTATGCCTGACATACAGTAAAATTTCTCTAGATCCAAAGACATAAAAATCGTTGAAAATAACTTCTATATGAGTGTGAATTATGTAATATATTTATTGAATGGAAATGTTTCTCACTTTCAGTTTCTGTGTATTTACTCAATATTATACATAACTTTTCAGTATTTGTTTACCGAATAACACAAATCAAAAGAAAATTTTAGACTTTTCAAAACAAATTAATTTCCTGCAAATAACTAGTTAAAAAGCCAAATCCTGATTTCGTTTTCCTTCTTTCGGTCGTCGAAATGAATTTGGTTCTTTGTATTCAATAAATATTGCATGACCGAATAATTCAAGGAGAGGTTTGTTGAGAACTCTTCATAAGTTTTATACGCCTTGTCAAAAATAATAATAATCATGGCATATAAATATCTATATGATAGCACAGGAGAATACATTTCTCCAGTTCACTTAACCTACATCATGTTCCTCTCAAAACAACCTACATCATGTTCCTTCTCAAACCTGCATCATGTTCCTCTCAGAAAAACCTAAATAAATATTTTGTTTGAAAATATAGAAAACTAAATATTAAAAATTGAATTTCATTAAATTTCCTATAAATGGTAATTTTACATGGGCTTTGATCATATAATGGGACTATTGGATCAATCAACCCCAACTCAAACTAAATAGCAATACTGTTTTTATTTTATTTTGGCTAGAACCATCATTCCACACAAAATTTCAGACTAAATTAAGGTAATCGTCTATCAACACAATTGGAGAAGATAAATTTTTTGCCCGTCTAACAAGTTCATGAGCTATCGTATTACCCACTCTATGAACAAAAACAAACTTACATGAATAAAATCACCTCGCAGTGTTCAACACACAAAAATAGATAAAACGTAGATAGAAATTAGGAAGAACTATGCTAGCAAGGGTGTCAATAACCATCTGAGCGCCGAATCACACTGGAATGGTGTGAAAGTCACAATCCCGTGCAAATTTGACCCCTTAGAGAATAACATGCAACTCTCTGTTCAATAGAAGAGCAGGAATTAAGGGGTACTCGCCGAAGCAAACACTTGGGCATTTGATCCTGAGCAATTATACCCCGTTCACGGAGGAGTCATTATCCTCTCATGTGGCATCGTAATGTATTTTTACAACGCCTCCAGAAGGAGCACACCAAACCTTTTGAACACTAGGTAAATAATTACTCCACACAAACAAATGAGCCTCATTGTTATCCACTTTTTTCCAACCCTCACGGTAATTTCTAGCCTCATCAATAAGCACCTTAAAATCAAGCCAGATATTATTATGGAGAAGAGAGTTTCATTGATACCAAAGTCACCACAATATTATAAATCCCATAGCCATTTCATCGGGGGAAGAGAGTTTCATTTATCAAATTATATAATAATATTCCGAAATTAATTAATTAGTACCCCTTTTGTGTTTAAAGCTCTGTGTTAACATGAACTCTTTCATTAACTATGAAGCTTTACATTTTGCAGTCAGTTACAAATGAGTTTATCAATATTCCCGAGGTCTGGATAGCTTGTGAGCCTTGGGATTGTGTTTACCTGCCATGGGATATACTCTTTCATTTCATTAATGCTTTTGTGCGAGAGTGCTTGACTTTTCTACGGTGCTCGACCGTGGCTGTTTTCAACTCTACATTAAATCCGTTGAATGGAACTGAATGCATCCACAAACGAACACGGTGGAAAATTCAATCACTCCCACGCAAAAAGGATTAACGGAAATGAAAGAGTATAACCCTAATGGGGCTGCCAACCTAGTTGGAATGTCCGGGTTCCTCTTCTCTTAATCGTTACCCTGCCTTTCATTCAAAAAAGGTTACCGGGCGAAAACACAACCCCAAGACTTAAAAACTGTCCTAATAACCTCTAGAGACTTGATAAACTAAAGCGTAAGAGATTGCAAACTATAAATGGCCCAGGTTCATAAATTTCCCAGAACATTGAGGATTTAAATCAAATATAGAAAAAGACACACAAGAGAAACATTTAAATATATAGTTCAAATATACTCTGTTTCTTTTTATGACAACACAAAAGTAAAATGATGGTGTAGTGATTCGTTACCAATTTTAATTCTTAAAGTATTGCAAAAATTAAAATGAAGATTAAACTTTTATTGCTAACTTATATTTAAAAAATACATTAATTTCCAATATAACCTCCTCTGCCTCCGTACTGCATTGCATGTTTTAAATTACTTCTTAAATATCCTCTATCCAAAACTTGATAGTATTTATTAATGTCTTCGTACTTAACAAGAGACATAGCATCAATTAACTTTCTATCTTCATTGATAAGTTTCAATTTGGAACATATTGCACTACATCTAGCCGCACTGTAAGTAATAGGAACTCCATTACCCATTTCTGGACTTGGAATATGTGAAGGACTATAAACTTCTCCTCCCCATTCTATGTACGTAGCAAAACTTGCCAAACTTGTGAAAAATCTTGAAGGCCACATTCCGATTATCTCGAATTCTAGTTGAAGAATCCAATTTTCACTTGGTTCATCCTATCATGATTTGATAAGAATAATATCAAATTATGTACATCAAGTGATCGACAATGTGTCAAATAGTTCTAATAAAATTAAAATTATATTTGTTATAACAAAAATACACTATTTTAAATTACATGTTATATTCTGATATCAACAGAAAAACATTTTAATATATATACTTTTATAATAATTAACATTTACATATTAACAAAACACAACCACCCAAACCGTTTTGCAACTAATTTAAACATTAATTTAATTCTTAAATCGTCATTTGTGAAAACCGTAAAACATTTAGCATAGACATATAGTTTTGATTATGGGGGCAGCTGGATATTGGCCGTTTCGATATATTTTTTCTTAACAAAATACAATATTTAAAATTATACAGTTAATTCTACCAAAAAAAATCTTAACTTTTAATGACAACCAATGATATTTGTATTTTAAAGAATAAAATAAAACATGTTCTTCTGCTTAAAAATCCAATGAAACTGCATTGCTTCTGCCAAAATCAATTAGATACAATATATGTTACTTACTTTGTAAGCAAAGAAGTTCTCAACCAGTCCCTTATTTCCACATATGACACCAACGGGATCGAAGACAAAATCTAGAGGTATATCTGATCTGGTATGTACAAATAACCCACAAAAATTGTTGAAACAATGTTTGTTATTGGCCTGTTAATAAAAAAAGAAAAAGAAAACAAGGTTAGTAATTACTTGTAGGAGACTACAAATGTCTTTTCTTGTTAAACATTATTAAGAAAATGATGTAATATCCAAAATTGGAAAACTTACGTATGTGTATATAAAGAACCGAGTTTTAGAATCATTGTATATTTTTGGATGTACCTAGTATGAAAACATATACATTTTGTTGAATTACTGTTAAAAGAATGGGAAAAGTATTATAGTTTTGTTAACTTACCGTCCATCCAAATATAATACTTTCATGACCATTTTGGATTTTAATTTGAGTGGAGATGTATTGGGAATCACTATTTATCTTTGGATTATATAATTCGCCATCCATTGAAGCTCCATAATACTTCACTTTAGTTCCAAGATGTGGTGTATGAAGAACAGCAAACTGGGCATTAGAAGTAGTTGTTAAGCACAATAATTATAATACATGGCTTAAAATAAATATTTTTTCATTCTTTTATATCACAGAATGCAATATAATCCTGATTAACTTAATTAACTTACATGTACGCCATGTCTTTCAGTTGTTTGTAGATTTAGATTTGATGCATATATTTCAGCAGCCAATTTTTCTTTGATTAGGTTATCTTTGGTGATTCGTCTAATTGGAACAGTACCAATTGGACAACCTTTACCATTTGCCCAAAATATTTCAGGCCTAAAGCTGGATGTAAAATTTTTCTGCGTGATTCCCCTTGGATAGAAAGTTGGTTTCATCTACACAATTCAATTGCACAATTAGTATAATGTTGCTTATGATCCAAATGTGGTTGAAGTGGTACAAGAGAGAAAACAAAAACCTCAGGATGGAAAGAATGATTTTTCATTAATGGATCGTCAAAAGCAAGTTGTTGGTAGAAATCCACACAGTCATATATATTTCCATAAGTTGTCTGCATAATGTCAAAAGTATAATATGCAAAGTCTAAGAATAAACATCTGTAAAATATATAACTGACTGGTAAGTATGATCACCTGGATGGTTTCAACGACTCCCTTAGTACGGCGTTGAAGTTCTTGTTCCAATTCTAAATCTTCTTTTGAGCTTAATATTTTATTTCCAAACATCGGTATGAACCAAAATAACAGCAGCAATAAAATAGCCTTGAAAGCCATAATATAGTTAGGTTACTGGATTCACAAAAGTTGTAATAGAATACTTATAAAAAGTATATGGAGATAAGATATATGATAAAGCAAATGGTAATAGAAAGGAAATTAAGTCTAGCAAAGAGTTGAATTGATATATTTGAAGATAAGTCAATGACCATATTAAATGGTAATTAAACATATTTGAAGATATATTTAATGTTTTTATTGCTCCATCAAGTGCCGATATTAAATGGCATAAATTTATTATTCCCACGCCACGACAATAAGAATGGTCAAAATACAATGTATTACATTTGCTGAATTGGGAGGTTGGATAGGGAAAACTTAGAAATTTAGGTGGCTAATAAATTATCTTTTAAGTTGAGGGATAAACGAAAAAATTTATAAATTTAGTGGAAGATAGCCGAAGATTTTCATTCGATTTCATATGATCCTTGCCAAAGCTACTGATTGATGCAAAGTGATGGAAGATCTGAAATATATGTATGTTTTCTGTTTTTTTTAATTAAAAGCGGTGGTTGGACAGAAATTTAAACCCAACAAGTACAACAGGAAAGAGAAAATAAAAGAAACTAAAAAGAAAAGAAAATATAAAGAAAAGATAACCAAATTAAGGTGAGAACCGTTTAGGAATCCAACTTGTCTTTTCGAACCAACTCGTAAGTAAGTACGAGTATTCCGAGCTACGGGTGGCTCTATCTGACTTATTGGAGTATATTTATCATTTCGTCTTTTCACAGTATACCACTCCTCAAGGTCAGGATGTGCATGACGAAACTTCTCAGACAAGCTAATAGTTTGCTTTCTATTTGAGCGCCACGACTGTTCAATTTTCTCAGTATCAATCTCATCCACTTTCGAACCAGATCCGAATCGATCTGCCCAAGAAGTAAATTGAGCTAGATATGAATTTCCATGGAATGCTAGAGTAGACAGTCTCCAGCCGTTTGTTTTATTCCGGTGAAAATGAGATGTGAAAGGAATTAGGGATGATTTTAGCCCTGTTTCTTTTTGGCTGAACTTAGGGCCGACTCCAGCGTTTTAGAGGCCCAAGGCATTTTTAGTAATTAATTTTCTTAAATTTTTGAGCGCCAAAGTATCCTTTATTTACAACCAAGATAAAATTATATAATTACATCATAAATAACGTTGTAGTTTAACGTGAAATTAACAAGCTAAATCATAATGAAATATGAATACATAATTTGTATAAATTCTTGTAAAGTAATAAATTAATATAAACAATTAAGGGTCTGTTTGGTACAACTGTTCCTGTTTGATGTTTGCGGTTTCTGTTTGCTGTTTGTTGTTCCTGTTTGCGGTTTGCTGTTTGATAATTGGTGTTTGGTAAAATCATAATTATTTATTGTTGTTAGCATGTAAAATGACCAATATGGGCATAATTAAATTTTTTAAATGTAAAATGCAAAGGACAATAAAGGAAACTAAAATTTGTAGAGATTTTGTTTAGAAAAAACAGTATTTTACTGCTTCTTGAAAAAGCACTTTCCTTTCAGCTAAAAAGCAATTTTCTAATTCTTAACCAAACACCCGATTAACTGCTTTTTAGATCGAAAATGCAAAAAGCAGATGGGAAACGGTGAAACAAAAACCCTCTAAGTAATTTTTAAATTTTAAATTCTTATCAATTAATTAATTTTTCGAGTTATATTTTCAGAGAGGATTCAGTATCAATTGAAGTAAACCAATAGGAAAACCTATGGTATTTACAGGAAAGAAAAGAGTTAGAGAGTTTAATTAGAATGAAATTTGAAGTTGTTGAATTGAGGCCACATAGAATTATATTTTATGGTCCCATTTTAATTGCAAACACACGCAGCCAACTAACACATCCTTCAATTCTACTCATTTATAGTTTCTCTAAAATCCATTTTTTTTTCTAGATTGTCTCAATCCTCTTTCTCGCCCAATTAACAAACACGAAAAAATAGAGAAAAATTTGAGATCCAAAAACAAAGACACGAAAAAGTACCACATTCAATCGAAAAAAGTCACGAATCTCCTAATTAACTCTTAGATTTATATAAAATAATTTTATTTTTTTTGAAAATAATCCTAAAGTCAATTTAATATTTTTGAAAAAAAGAGAGGCCCAAACGACCTCCTGGGCCGTTTGTCCCTATGGATAAACGGCCAAGGAGACCATTTGGCCATATGGAACAAACGCCTTAGGTTAGCCATTTGGGCCTATTATTTATATATTTTTTTATTTTTTTTTTTCTAAAACTTTCTTTTAAACAAAATTAAATTTTTTATTAGTGTATGTTTAATACTAAATGTTCGAACAATGACTTAATTAGTTATGTGTAATTAGTTTACATTCCGAAAAAAATCACTTGACGTGAAATTAATACTAAATGTTCAAACAATAATTTAATTAGTTACACGTAATTGTTGTTTTTTTATACGTTAGTTTAAATTTTGTGTTGGGAGAATAAGAAAATTTTAGTTTAAGATTAAGAGAAATAAAAGGGCAAAAATGTCCAAAGTGGGTTGTAGTTCGGAAAAACTGGGATGTAAATAGTGATACCCATAAAAAAGGTATTAAAAGGCTAAAGCCTTATATGAGTATTATTAATAAATTGTGGCCCTAGGCACATGCCTAGGTTGCATAGCCCAATAGCCGGTCCTGGCTGAACTGAATAGAGCTGAACTAATTATACAACAAATTAGGATCCTTCCAAGTTGGAATTTGGGCCCTCTTCTTTTTGGTTAAAAAAGCTGAAATGGACTGAATTATTGACTGAATGTCTAACTGGATTTACTGAACTGAACTTAATTGAAAAAGACCGATCTGCACCGAAATGTGCTGAATATAAGTTAATAAGAACAAGGTGTTAGTCATGTTGGTAAAGTTGTAATCTCAACCATTTTTTTTATTAGAAGCCGAGAGAAGGGAGGAAACGAAGGTTAAGAATCCCAACTAGGTTGGCACCCATAACATCCCAAGACCAAAGCCCCAACCCCCAAAACGAACAAAAGAAATAAAAAGATACAAGAAAAAAGAAAATCAACAGAACCTAAACTGCTCCTTGCCAGATAAATCATCTGAGACGAAGGAATTACAAATTGCAGGATGAGAATGCCACCAATTAAAAATATTACTATGTTGACCATGATGAGCAAGAACATCTGTTGCACCATTACCTTCCCTATAAATATGAGAGACATGAAAATTCATCAAAGAAATCCAATGCAAACAACGTTGCCAATCCACTCGGAACTCCCAAGGAACCGTGCTAGCTCGATTACGGAATAGAGAAACCATAAAGGCGGAGTCACTTTCTAACCACAAATTGCGCCAACCCAAGCAATTTGAATAGCCATCAAGGTTAATCTCAACCATTAATTTTAAAATAAAATGATAGAATTTTCATTCATATACTTTAAACACATATATACACGAACTTAACCCTAACCCTAAATATGTTGGCAATGCATAATTTATAAGTTTGGAAAAGTTATATAACAAAAATGAATATCATGTATATATATTTATTTGTTTGATGTTAGTTTATTCAGTGTATTAAAAGATGTCAGGCGTTAGTTGAGCTGTCGACAACTTTTAAGGACTAATTGGGAACATTGATAGATCAAATTTTAAGGAATTGGTCGGTCTACATCAGATTCTCCATTTTAAATGCCTAGATGCAGCTTAAGCGGTCAGGCGCAACATATGTGTCATGGGTCCAACCTATATTTAAGGCCCATTTGTCCAAACATGGTGACCAAGTTGTCTTCTCGAGCAAGTTGTGTAATGGGGAGTGTGTGACAGCTCTATATCTTGGGAAAAGAGCTACAGAGAAGCAAGAGAGAACCAAGAACACACAACATTTTTCTGCATTTCTATTTTTTTAGCAGCCCCACGAGATTTAAGGTTGTTCTCGATTCAACCGTCACTTTCTCGTGATTTTTGGACCCAGCCTTCCTAACATCTTAATCTTTACTTAGTGCGGTTGAGATTTGTTTCTGAGGTCTAGAAAGGGTCTCGAGTAGGGGATGTTTGTTGCTGGATTTTATGTGCTTGTTAGTTGTGGGGTATTTCTCTATTCTCTTTGTAATCTCTTATCTTTTGTTGTTGGTGATTTGTAACCTTGTATGAGAACATTGTTGGGTTTGCTTTGCCCCCACTTTTATAATAAGAGAAGTATAGGGTGGACTATTTAAACGTTTCGTGGTTTTTACTCTTCACACCCAAGGGATTTTCCACATATAAATCTCGTATTGATTGATCGAGATTTAGTTTACATCCTTGTGGTTGTTATTGTTGTTTTGGATATTGGATTTAGGTTGCATTTAGTTGATTGTTTGTGAGAAAAGATCCTAAAGGTGTTGTCATAATTATTCCGCGTGTTTCAGGATTTTGTTTTTTTCCCCTTTCAATATGTAGTTCTAAATAAAGGCAATCTAGATAATTGCTTAAGCTCTATTTAAGCGAAATTTGACTTCACCAATTAGATCACTTAGGGCTGCGTGGGCACACAAAATCCTCCCGACTAAGCTCAAACTAGTTTCAAACTAAGTTCCTACCATTCAACTCATGGCTAACTATTCAAATTATTTTGGTTGGATTTAATCCTCCGTATAATTGACTGACGTGAAGATTGTCTACCTTCATTAATTTTATTCTTCTTATGCATAAATAGCCGCTATCTATAGGCATCCCTATTTTTGTATCCTTCTCTGCAAAAAGATTGTCTACCTACGTTAATTTTATTCTTCTTATGTTGTAAGTTTGACAGTTTCGCCTATGTACTTCATATTTACCATATCTTTTTTCGCAGACCTTGGCCTAAAAGATTGACATATAGTTTCATTCCAACTGGCACAAGAATTGAAATGTCCAAGTGCGTATGTAAATTCCAATGTAATGTTTATTTTTGGGACAATACAGTCGAAATTTTTAGATAAGACACTCCCATAAGCATTCTATATTTGTGGTGTAGATGTTTGTTTTTCACTCATTTTAGCATATCAAGTTCCTAAATTTTTATTTTTTGTCATGTAAATTTCGGTCGACAACTATAAAAAAGTTACTCAACTAAACTGAACTGAATTGGCTAAATTGGTGATTACAAATTTTTACTAAATTAAATTAACTGAATTTTGTTCAAAATAAGTCAAAACGAACATAAACTATGTCCCTTGGCTACCATCCAACTAATGTCTAGCTTTTCAAATTATTTTTGTTGTTGAATTTAATCCTCAGTACAACTGTACAGTTGGCATGAAGTCCATAGAATAAATAGCCCCCTATAGGCATCCTATTTTAGTTACCTAGGTTAACTTCCATTTCGGAGATAAGTATTCCATTACTAGAGTTTCATATTTAAAGATATATAACTATTATTAATAAGGACTCAGTACGATGAATTGATAAAAGTCAGTGCAATAATCAAGTTATCCAAATTACTCAAATTAATAAATACATGGAGGAAATTTGTTTCAAACTTCGAAAAGTATACGTAAATAGTGTTAAATGCACAACTAGTTAATGAAATATAATATTATCTTAAAATGACCGCTCAACTATAATTTGTCTCACTAAAATCATTTAGTTTTAAATTTTGTCTCAATTATTATTACGACAGTCAAATTGGACACTGAAAAGTAATATACTTGGCTGTCACACAATCAGAAGCCAACTTTGACGTTGATATTGATTGACACATGACTACCACCTACACAACATATGCCATCAAATTTTATGCTATCTAAGTGGAATTGTCACTTGTCAATCAAAATTAATGGTAAAAGTTGACTTTATTAGTTGTTGTATAACCAGTTCATTTTTACAGTGTTCAATGTTTATTTAAGTTACAAGAGTGACTTAAATGAACAAAAGTTAAACTTGAGTATTATTTTGAAATATCATCAAAATTTAGTGACTGATAGTGAATAATTTCACCCAACAAAATAGTGTTTGGAAAGTTGTTAGGATCAAACTGAAGCATCCAAATCCTTAACAATGCAATAATTAAGTTGTGAACTTATATAGTAATTAGAAGAATAAGAGGAAAAGAAACTGAAAGAAATTACATCAACTTAGTTTTATCTTTAAGACTTATTATGGCTTTATATGTATCATCCTACTTTTGTATCCTCCTACGTTAGCTAGCCTATATATTCCACTTCGGAGATTTTTAGTTTGATACTTCGGAGATGTACTTAGTTTTATCTTTAAGACTTATTATGGCTTTATACGTATAATCTATTTTTGTATCCTCCTATGTTGCTAAGAACGGAATGTTAGAATTTTTTACACATGTTTACACCCAACCCCTTCACCTCCTAACCATTGTATATAATAAACCTCCATCTAATTGTACTTCTGCACTTTACTTTTTCCCTCTATTCAATATTAAATCTGTTAACTCCTTCTTTCATTATCTTCAAGGCTGCTTTGTGACAATTTGCCGGCTACCTACCTCACGTTAAATCCGGTATTTCCCCATCGAAGTAAGCATATTGATGTAGATTTTTTCTTTGTTTGGGATGTGTCACCAAACGACTTCTCACCGTTCAATACATACCAACTAATATAGGGTGAGCACTGTTAATGCTATGTTTTTCCCTAGGTTGAATACATCTTTAGCCCCTCCAAGTTGTCTATAAACTGCATTTGACCCCCTCAACTTAGAGTCGTTACAATTAACCCTCTCAACTTGCATTTTTTTTAACAAATATCTCCCTCAAATTGCATCTTTTTAACAACTAACCCCTTTGACTTTGACGTGGCGCATTCTCACGTTGACGTGAAGCATGCCAGATGGCACGAGAAGAATGCTCCACGTCATCGTCAGGGGGTTATTTGTTAAGAAAATGCAAGTTGAAGGGGTTAGTTGTTACGTTTCTAAGTTGAGGGGGTCAAATGCAGTTTATGGACAACTTGGAGGGACTATAAATGTATTAAGCCTTTTCCCTATATATAATTTTCTTCATATATAAGTTCCTAGCTCATGATTTGGTTTCATGCCTCAGAATGTGAACGTGGTTGCAGCAGCCTGTCGACAACGTGAAGACATTAATTTTTACGAAGAAACAACAGTTGGAACCTCAAGTTAATCTGTGGCAGTGCCTGTGTTGATATACAGACTAGTGAGTTGCATTTTCATCCCTTAATTATGGTTTCTGGACTCTAATTTCATACAATTGTCTTTGTGATGGGTTTCATATCATATGATATGACTATGCTTTTTCCCCTTTTCAAGTTTTATTTACTGCGTTCTTGCTGGTTTAGTAAATTAGTAGTCTAGTTCATAAGGCAAGCCAATCATAAGGCGTCGTTTCTCCCATTCGTGCCCGCTTTTTACTCAAAATATATAAGATAGACTGTGCTTTTGCCTTTTCAAGTTTTATTATTTACTGCTTACTCATTCTTATGCATTGATCTTGTTTCTATTCTATGTAATATAACTCAGATCAACTTTTTTGTTTTACACTATTTAATTATGATATCATTGTTTGCATGTATTTATATCACACTACCTTTTATTTATTTCATTTCGTAAATTTCTTTTTCTTTTGTAGGGCGATACACTGATTAATTGACATTCTACTATGGATCACGATGTAAGCTTACTTTAATTACAAACTGATTATAGACAACTATTTGATTATATTGTGACTGATTGTTCTAATTTGATTATACTGTAGTCTGCAGATTATACCAGGTCCGCTTGGTTCAGTGGAGGCATGATCGTAATCATGGTTATTGTAATTGCAACTGTATCTTACATTATATGTACACAGTGGACCATTTCTTGGTTTAGTAGGTCAGAAGATATCAACGTATTTTGGGAAAACAACTGTACATCCAACAAAGGACAACGATATCAATCATGGTTTTCAGAACCGAACCGGCTATTAAACCGGTAAAGGTGTCGGTTCCATGAACCGGGGTCTGACTGGGGTTCAACCGGTATCGAACCGGGTTCAATCAATTAACTAAAGTATATAGAATTTTGTAATTTTATAATATTTTAAAGTTTCATACATAATAAAATTTTACATAACACTATAATAATTTTAAAAAATATTATGTATAATGTGTATATATAATATAAATAAAAAGAATAAGATAAGATATTATAGATATAAATACAATACCTAATGAAAATAAGAGAGTTCTTTATCCCACATTGGAAAAAAGAAACATGAGAAGACAATATTTGGTCTATAAAAGATTTTAAAAGTTTGAATTGAATGATATAAGCTAGCCAAGTAACAAATGAGCTTTTAAAATCTTTAAATGGATTGGGCTAAGCTTTATGGAGCTAAGTTAATTTTTTTTTTTTTTTTTTTTGATAGAAGAAAAGCTACATCAAAGAACTAAGAACAAAAATCAGCACGAACATAGCCTTCTAACCCAGACGGGACTTCTCCACTCAGCACAGAAGAAACCGCAAGCTTCCCACCCCACTTTGCAAGTTCATGTGCAAGCACATTACCATCACGCCGCGTATGAGACAACTCTATATGACGGAACTCCGTAAAAAACTGACGAAGATCATCAAAGATAACCGAACCAAAAAAATCAACTTCACCAATCCCTCGTAACGCCTGGACGATATTAAGACAATCGAGTTCCAAAACCACCTCACGCCAACCCGCTTCCTTGGCAACGCGAAGCCCAAACAGGGCAGCGTGCATCTCAGCCACCTCAGGGCTGCTGCAAACAGTGAGAGGCCCACCAGCAGCAAGGAGAACAGCACCACTGCTGTTTCGCAGAACAGCTCCAACTCCACCGCAGCGATCTTCAACCCACGACCCATTAACGTTTAGCTTCACCGCATCCCCTATTGGAGCCACCCACGAGACCCGAGACGCCGCCACCTGAGAAACAGCCGGCGACAGAGCTAAATCCGGCGAAACAGAAAAACCCCAATCACTAAGTAAGCTATCTGCTTTCTCCAGAAAATCCAAATTGGACTTAAGCACTTGTCCTCCATGCACCCGGATGTTCCTGTAAAACCATAAGAGCCATGCTATAGCAATGATGCGAATAAAAACATCTCGCGGATAAATACCCCGAATCAAATCCAACCAAGAGCTAAGACACGAACAATTAGACTTCCACCTATTATCAAGACCGAAAAAACTTTTCCAAACTCCTCGGACCGAATGACAGCCTACAATAGCGTGAAAACACGATTCATCTGCCCACCCACAACCTGTACACAAACCAGAAGTAGGAATACCACGCTTCTTAAGACCGCTAAACGTTGGAAGGATATCTCTACAGCTCTTCCACACAAAGTGACGGATTTTGAGTGGTAGCGCTAAGCCCCATACCCATCTCCAGTTCGCTTTCCCTTCCCCGGACGACGACGGGACCGAATTCGCACTAACCCTTTGAGATTCAGCAATAAAGTATGCCGTTTTAACCGAGAAACGCCCAGATCTAGTAGCCGGCCAGTATCGTACATCCGCTGGCATCCGCACACTCAGAGGGATTTTTAAGATCTCCTTCGCCTCTATCTCATTAAAAATCTCAAAAATAAGCCCCCGCCGCCATGACTTCATATCAGTATCAATTAAATGGGAAACCATACTAATATTAGTGGCTTTAAGTCTGGTTAGGGGCCTTCTAGCATTCAGAGAAGGGATCCAATTGTCTGACCAAATTGAAATATTCGCTCCATTCCCAACTCTCCAGAAAGTACCACTTACTAAAAGAACCCGGGCTTTGAAAAAACCTTGCCACACAAAGCTAGTATTACTCCCCAACGTAGCATTAAGAACCGACGTCCCATTGTGATATTTAGCACGAAAGACCCATGCACATAAAGAATTCGGAAAATGATCAAGCCGCCACACCTGTTTAGCCACCATAGCTAAATTAAAGGATTCAAACCACCGGAAACCTAGACCTCCCTCCTTCTTAGCCTTACAGAGAGCATCCCAAGAGAGCCAATGCAACGGTTTCTTTCCTGATTTTTGACTCCACCAAAATTGGCTAATAATCGATTCCATTTCATGACAAAAGGAACTTGGTAAAATAAAGCACGACATAATGTACTGGGGTATAGATTGAAGCACGGCTTTGATAAGAATCTCCTTACCGCCGCTTGAGAGAAATCGCTCCCCCCACCCTTGCACCCTTCGTCTCATACGTTCCAACAGGAATTGAAACATAGCCTTTCTTGAACGACCCACCAGAGTTGGCATTCCTAAATATTTCGGGAGATGACCCACTTCCTTCACTCCAAACATCTCTAAAAGCTCCTTCTTCCGACCATCTTCCACCCCACTACTAAAAGAGATCTCTGATTTCTGAAAATTAATAACCTGACCTGAAACACGTTCATAATCTGCTAAAATACGCTTGACAACATCACATTCCCGACCATTAGCTCGACCAAAAATTATAGAATCATCCGCAAACAACAAGTGGCTAATGGAACATCCATCTCCCATTTTAATACCGTGAAGGATGCCTCGTTCCTCTTCCAGACGAATTCGAGAGGAGAGACCCTCCGCACAAATCACAAATAAATATGGGGACATCGGATCGCCTTGTCGAAGTCCACGTCCTGGCTTCACCAATCCCATTGGTTTACCATTAATGAGGAAGGAGAAAGAAGATGTGGTAACACATTGCATAACTAGCTGAACGAATTGTCCCGGATATCCCATCTGAATCAAAACAGCTTTCACATAGTCCCATTCTATCCGATCATAAGCTTTACTCATATCCAACTTAAAGGCAAAGAAACCTTTCTTCCCGTGCAATCTCTTCTTCATTGAGTGGAAAACCTCAAAGGCAATTAACGCATTATCGGTAATAGAACGTCCAGGGACAAAAGCACTCTGAGTTTCACACACAACATCATTTAAGGTTTGCTTCAATCGGTTAGAAATAGTCTTAGAAAGAATCTTATACAGAACATTACACAAGCTGATTGGTCGTAACTCCGAAACCATGGAAGGGTGCTCAACCTTTGGAATAAGAGTGACAAGGGTATGGTTAAGATCGGGTGGCATAATTCCCGAATTCAGAAATTGGAGAGCAATTCGAAATACATCCTTACTCACCACATCCCAATAAGTCTTAAAGAACAACGCGGGCATACCGTCGGGACCAGGAGCTTTGTCCGCATGAATCTGTGACAAGGCCGTTTTGACTACCTCTTCTGTATAATCGCGCATCAGCATAAGGGCGTTCTCATCAGAAAGTTTATTCTTAATGGCCAACAAGAACTCCGGTAGCCCCTCCGAACCTCTTGACGTAAAAAGCTCCTCGTAGTATCGAACAACCTCACTTCCAATTTCATCATCAGACGGAGCTAAGTTAATTTTAGCTTAAAGTTAAATATTTTATTTTTTTTAGTTCAAAAATTTGAACCGCCCGAAACCGGGTTCACCGGTTCAATGGTTCGACCGGCCAGTTCACCGGTTCACAAGCGGTTCTGAATTGTTGACAAAACCGTGTACAAACCGACCGGCTAAACCTCTGGTTCCAGTTCGACCCGGTCCGATCCGGTTTTAAAAACCATGATATCAATAACATATTATAGATATATATATGTAAAAATTATTTAAAAGTGAAATAAAATATATAATTTATTTAACTAAGAGTTTTTAATTTATTTAACTAAGAGTTTGATAGACAGTGTTCAAATATTTCACCTAATTACAATAAAATAAAAATAAAAATATTTCACCCAATTTAAAACCATTTATTTCCATTTCCATAACAGAATCACGCAGGGAAGAATCTAAGATTTTGGATTAGTGGAGGCAAAATATATCGATCCATAACAAAAGTAAGAAAAAATTAATAATATTATAGATAAGTTATTTCAGTTTACAATGTATCAAATTAAATTGTATGACTGTATCAAAAAAAATAATAAATTAATTGTATGACTTATTAATATCTTTTAGGTGTAAGTTATGATTACTTTGTTTTTTTTCTACTTTGTTTGTACTTTGTCTTATTTACCATTAAATTAAGTTTTAACTCATGATTTAATGGTGGACAAAACAAAGTAATGGTTACTTTATGAAAAACAAAGTGACCATAGAATTTCTCTATTTTTATAGTTGTTTTTTACAATTTTCTTTCATATATTGAAAAGCTTGAGTTAAATATTTATAATAAGAAAAATTGTTTGTTATTGCATAATAATTTTTTTTATTATTGATGCTAAATATTGCCCTCAGGTCATTTAAATTTCCATCTTTAAGCGGTTATATAGTCCAATTTTCATCAAGTTTATTGTATAAAATACTCATGAAAGTTGCAACTGATAAAATGATATTAATTCCCTCTAAACTTGTTAAAAGTTCTCTAATTACAGTCTGAATAAAATAATATTTTATTTAGGTGAAGAAAAACATCTTACTTCTTATACAGATTTTCACTTATTTAATCTTTTATTTTATTTTTCGTTCAACATATTAGAGGGTTAATGATATGGAGACATTTTAAACATGGTATAAGAAATACTGAAAATATTACTAAAGTTAAAGAATAGCAATTAGATAAAAACATCTCTATATATTAATATCTATAACTAATACTTAAAACAACAAACATTTTCAATTGATTTTCATCCCTCTCTGAAATAGTTTTGCAACTCTTCTTGATCCAATTAGGGTACAGAGTTACTCAGTTCTCTTTCTGCATTGATTTTAAGAAATTTGATTTCTCTCCCTCTCCCTCTCCCATTTTCTTTTTTGAGTTCTCTTTACTATATTTCTGCATCAATTTGATTTTCAATCCTTGCAACATTTTGATTCTTCAGGTTAGATTTGTTTTACATTATGGATGAATTTCAAAATGATGCTGCATTTCCTCTGTTTATATTTTCTTCAATTATGTGTTTCACATGATTTCTTATTTAGCTGAGTGCCTGTTTTGAATCTTGCGAGTTTCCATTCGTGCCTCCATTACTTTGCATTTTTAAATTTTCTTATAATTTCTAATTCAAGTTTATGTGAGGTGTCATATACTCAAGGAATTAAGACTAATCTATTAAGCATTGGTCTTTTTGCTGCTATCATCTTATGATTATTCATCAACTTTTTTCTCGAGACAAATGCATTGAGTTATGAGAGTATCACATTTGTATTTTCAGGTACAAAGTGTTGAACTGGTGCATTTATCCACTTTGTAGAACGAGTAATGTTTCAAGAACGGGAAGCAAAATGTATTAATTGGATTCCATATTATTAAAGCACTGGATAAGCTTATCAAATAGAGTAGAAGGTTGTTAACGGAATGGGTTTGGGATATTTCTCAATTTTGAAACTTCAACTGTAATCCTAAGTAGCAGTGGACATGATTTTGTTCAATTATTAAGCCTTTGTTGTGAGTGGATATGATTTTGGACTTTTTTAATGATTTGGTTATTTCTCATTTCAACTTACCGTATCTAATTTACTTTGATTATGAGATATTTTACGGTTCAATTGGCTGATTCTGAAATGAATGTTCAGATTTCAATATGTAGCTGATTCAAGCTAGGTTAATGCACAGATTGCTATGTTCATTCTGTGATTTCAATTTCCACTATCTTCGTTTTTCAGTTCTAATTTCTTCTTTTCTATGCAAGAAGTGTAGTAGCAATGTCAAGGACTGTAAGCTTCAATCTATTTTTTTTATTTTATTTTTGATTGAATTATTTTTATGGTCTGATCTCCAATTGGAGCAATTTGCAATATATGTTTGGTTATTAGGAAAGTGGAAGACACATGTAATTTAATTGCAACATCTGATAAATTGTGATTATGAACTGAATTTTAGAAATGATAATGAAGCTTATAACTATATTCTTGGGTATACTCTTTTGTTTACACCAACTATTTGCATTCTAACTATAGTGACTTTCCATATTTGATTCTTCTATTTCAGAGAAAGTAGGACCATTTCTACACTAAAATTCAGCAGAAGTTTATAAAAAGAGTTAAACTCAGCAGTTTGTGTTTTCATTTAATTGATCTTCTTTTTCCATATTGGAATGGGGATTGTAAATGTCGTTTTAAACCATAACAACAATGGTTTTGTGATTAATTTTGGGATATTTTATCAAACGTAGTTTATGCATATGATTTTTTTCCTTACTATAATTGTTGTTTTCTTATTGCATAATCTAAGAATTTTACTCACTTCCATGTTATAAGTTGTTCAACTAATATAACTTCACATGGCTACTTCCAACTTCATGCTTGGTATGTTTTCTTAATCCACATTTCTTGACTTGGGCATACTTTTGTTAACTCCTATCCCAGTTCAATTATAATTTTCAGAAAATATGGTTGTAAGTATATGTTGTTTATTGTCTACAATGGGGGCAATGAAGTCATCCCGAGATCAATTAAAAGAGTTTTTTTTTGGCAGAAATTGATATTGTTACTATTTTGTATCACAAGAACATTAAACTCATATGCAGGTTCTGTTTTGAGCAAAATAATTTACTCTTAGTAATATGATTTTTTTTATCAAGAAAGAAAACTTGCATGGTATACAATCCTTCTTTGCTTAAAATGTCACAAGTTTTGTGTTCTCCCATGTTAGTATTTTTATTGACATTTGTAAGTTATTGTTAATCATGAGCCGGATAAACACTACTAGAAAACAGCTTTTTAGCGACGGAATTGGGCGACGGACTCTAGTTCCGTCGCTAAAAATAAAGTTTGCGACGGATTTTGCGACGGAAACAAATTCCGTCGCAAACATTTGGCGGGACGATTCCCGCCAAAAAATTGACCATTTGCGACGGACTTGCGACGGAATTCCGTCGCAAAATTGGCGGGATAACTCCCGCCAATCTTCGTCGACATTTAGCGACGCAATTCATTTGTCCGTCGCTACAAATACAGTTTGCGCGACGGAAGTCGAGTCCGTCGCGAAACGAATTTGAAAAAAAGTGTTTCTGAGTATTTATTTTAACATTTTGCGACGGGAGAAAAATTCCGTCGCTAAATATATATTTTTATTTAAAAATTTTTAATTAATATAAAAAAATTAATATTTTAAAAAATACTTATTTAAAAATAAATATATGTTAAAAATATACTTTATTTAAAAATTAGTTATTTAATTAAAAAATATTGTTTATTTAAAGAATAATTATTTAATTAAAAAATAATTATTAAATAAAAAAATATTTATTTATTTAATTAAAAATAATTATTTAATGAAAAAATAATTATTTTTTACGATTTATGGGGTATTGTATGATTTTTTAGGATTTTGAGGTGTTTTGAGAGCTTTTAGGGTTTTTAGGGTTTTTTAGGGCTTTCTAGAGTTTTTTAGGGTTTTTTTGGAGATTTTTAGAGTTTTTTTAGGGTTTTTAGTGTTTAACAAACATATTATTTGTTTTTCAAAGTTATATACATATATATTTTTTTAAATATATAACAAGAAGTTACACGGTTCTAGCGGTATTACGCGCGGAGGAACTTCAAAGTTAAAGGAGGATGGTGTGGGAGCAGTCTCAGGATGGGTGACCTCCTGGGAAGTTGCGAAAATCACAAGTTGTGATACCTATGTGACTCAACTAGGGTGGCGTATGTGAGGACTCAATCACGGATATTAATTAAATTTATTTTAATTAATTTTTTTTTTAAATTTGATAAATAAAGACGGAAGCATTTCCGTCGCTAAACCTCCGTTATGTCTCCGTTTTAGGAGACTGTTTTAGCGACGGACTTTAGCGACGGAAAGGTTTCCGTCGCAAAAGTCCGTCGCTAAAGTAACCGAATCCGTCGCCAAAATTTTTGCGTCGAGGTTTGCGGCGACGGACGTTTTCCGTCGCTAACCGTGATTAGCGACGGATTTGGGCAGATTAGCGACGGAAGTTTCCGTCGCTAATCTGCTGTTTTCTAGTAGTGAAAAAATACTTTCTAATTTATAGCTTTTCAATTTTAGAGAGAAAGCACGCTATTTTTCTTTAATCTTTTTTTTTCGGTAGATTTAATCTTTAAGTAGACTGATCGTTCATGTTTGCCACTTATTGACTTATTTCTTGGTTTTCCTTTATTATGTGATTTCTGACCACATTGTACTATCTTGCAAGGACTTAATGATTTCAGTAAACTAAATAGATCTAAAAAAATTCAGCTGCAATTATGTATGTCATTCATATGTATATAACTTGCAAGTTTTTTATATTTTGTTTTTGGCTATAACAATACTAAGTGCTTAAAAACTTATATCAGTTACACTTCAATTCTAAATTATATACAAGTGAATTAGAATTACCAAGTTATAACATGCAATCAACTTATAACAGCTTTAAAAATGCAAGTTGTACATAGTTGTATATTATAAGATGATTATCATAAAATAATAAAATATAGATGTAAATCTGTATAAAAGAATGCAAAATGGAAGAACAAAAACACTTATTTTTAAATTGTTAAATTCAAGCTGGTTTTAATTCATTTGAATATTAAATTTTAAAATATATTTAAGAGTTTTTCTTTTTCTGCAAAAGATACAATTATTTTGTTCATTACATATGTTAAGTATAATAATGTGGATAAAAAGATTGTTGAATATTCCGTGCATCGCACACGAGATTTCACACTAATTTGTAAATAAATTGACTCTATTCAATTTCAAAAGTTAGGCAAATGAGTATAAAAAAAACCTTAAGCAAACAAAGAAAGTCACCAACTGTCAGTTTTATATCAATAATAATAATAATATATTAATTCTACCAAATAATAATAATATATTAATCGTATAAAATTTTGTTGATGTTTCCGTCCCCACTTACATATCTTGGGTTTCATTTGCAAAACGGACGACGTCCCACTTATTCTAGTACGGCACGTTTTAATTTTCAAAAAATTGAAAACAAAATAAAAGAAAAATCTTACATCTTCTTCAACTTTTGGCTCATACTCAATTGTCAACCTCTATTGCTGGGGGCAAAGCTTCAAAGCTTTAAACAATATCAGGGAGAGTTCAAAAAAGTTCCCAGAACTCAATGGGGGCAAGTGCCCCCATTACACCCAATGTAGATTCGTCTCACTTGGGTAATCTAACTTGTAATTTGAGCCATTAAATCTTGTGGTTTTAAGCGGGGTTTATAATATCAATCGACCATTACAAGCGAGGTTCCAAAAAGTGAACAGTTTAAAAACAAAACAAATTAATTGAGTATCTTTTTACTTTTCTTTCGATGAAATGAGTCCAATTTTTACATTGCTCTTTTAAGAGAATTAGAGTTTGATTGGCATATTGGCATTGGCCTTTATAATTAAGTGCTTAAATAACTCAAGCATTGGCCTTTTATAAAGTTCTACACTCACGAGGAAACCAAAAGACCGTAGAATCTTGATACAAGCATTACTTGGAATATAAACGAATTGATTTTTTTTTTCTAAATACTACACCATTCTTTATGGCTGAAAATTAGTAAACTGAAAATTACTGAACTAAATTAAAGTGAAATTACTGAAAATTATTGAACATAAATGAACTACTAATAAGTCAAAAAGAACAAGGTCTAATTCGGCTCTTCCTTATTATCCCCCTCAAGTTGAACATGTCTGAAATATATATATAGGGGAGGGATCCAGTGAGAACCCACCCCCTATGTGAGAACCATTCTTATGGTGAGAACCTATCAAAACTACGTAGTTTTGATAGTTAGTTAGTGTGTTTGATAAAAAAAAGAAAGGAAATGTGGTTAGCAGGGATCAAACCCACGCCTCTACACTCCAAAGCGTTGCTGCTTACCACTAGGCCAGCAGCTTTAATTGATACAAGTGCAACACGCTCTTATATAAACCTTCATTACTTTTTGCCACCAAGCTACAATGTTTGTTGCAATTTTCTTCAAAAATGTTTTCCCGGCTATTCTGAACTCCGATTTCGAATATTTTTATATGGATGGACAAGTATTTACAAGGCGTTCATTTTAAGATCCATGATGCCGAGGTAAAAACGACGTTTTTAGATTTAGAACATACAGTTTCAATTTTAGAACATACGGTCTGGTTTCATCTTTTTTTTATAATACATTGTTTTAAATAATGCTATAAACCTTCTAAACCTTATATTCTGTATTTTAAAAGTTCAACATAATGTTTAAAAAATATTGGTTGATATATGCAACATATTTGCATTCTTATTTATAATATATCGAATTTGCGACTCATATTCTTTATTATATTTTCATTATTATTGTTATTATTATCAAAAACATGTTCCTTAGCTTTAGATAATACTATTTTTTAAAAATACATGAAATTAATTGTCAAACCCGATCCTAAAAGAATCGGATATGACGGCGAGACAATATCTTAGACATACACTTGTCCAAAATAATGTCTCGAGAAGTAACCAAAACAACAAGAAGAACAATTCAAAACATCGCTTTAGAACTTTCAATCTAAATATGCCTAGAAAAGTTGTATATTGGGCTGAAAGATTGAAGTCTGAATCTGCCTACTAAGACACTACACCAAAAACAAGTGTAAATCTCCATAATCTCAAAACTATAATAATACATTGCCAAACTTACAAGACAAACATCAAACTCAACATTCAGTTTGAATATTACATAGATCACACCATATTCATATTACAAGATTTCGTACAACAACCCAACTTCTACAACGAAAAACAAACCTATTTACTAACTTAAACATATCAATATATACATATCCACAAGTGCATGATGATATGCAATACCCTAGTAGACGACTTGCTCGCTCGTAACCGAATCCAAACCTCGAACTAGTGTCGAGTACCTCCCTCGGTACCTTGAACTTCCTCGCCTAAAAACATTAAAACATTTGAAAAGATGAGACAAAAATCTCAATAAGCAACAATCAACTATGAAAATAGAATACTTAAAATAGCTATATAAATATACCATGAAAAATATCAGAAATAGATAACGAAAACTCAAGCTTGTAAACATAGTTTTATTAACACAATATTAATCAAAACTTTACAACTTTCAAATCAAAAGCAATAAGATTTCAAACTTGTAACATAGTATCCATTCCAGATTATCCCCCATGCGATTCAATCCACAACTCATAAGCAAATTCGAGACGTCTCTATAACTATGCCAATGCCTATCCCGTATGGTCTTACCCGCCTCCTCGTTGCCATACCCAATAGGTCTTCATCAAACTGTGTACACAGGCCACATTCCTAACTGAATATGGTCTTTCAACAACATAATCACCATTCTGGATAACTCTAGATGGATACTAAAACATTTCTCAACATCAAAACTCATCAAAACATCTTTAAACCTCAATTCAAATTACTCAATATCTTTGGTGTTAACTTTCGCAAATACTTCCACAAAACAATCTTTAAGAGTATCAAACCATCTCTTTAACATAAAATCAGAATCACATATATATCAAATCATACTCTTGCAGAACATATTGAATCTGTGATTTAAAGATCAAATCATCACAAAAACACTTCAATTTGCACTTCAAAACGTAATTAAACGCTTAGTTCACCACTTCCTCCAAATCAGATTTGCAAAAAGAGCTAAACCCTTGAATATAATTTTAAGATCAAATCAACCAGAAATCCACTGAAATATACACACATATATATGTATGCAAAATCAATTTATAGTTGATAGTTACTTACATCTACAAGAAATCAAAAGAAAACACTCTAAGGACTCAATTCTGCCCCAAGATGTTTCCAGTCCGTTCTCCCTCCACAGACCTTCAACTCCAAATTCCTTTGTTGGAAACTTAGGTCTATATGTCTAGAAGCTACGGTTAAAATTTCACGACGTTTCGTCAAGTATAACTCCGAATATAGCGAAAACGGTGGGACTGGTCAGCTAGAAACGAAAATGGAAGAAAGGAGAAGAAAGGAAGAGAATGGAAGAGGTTGATTTCGTTTTTAGCTGATCCAAAAGAGAATTCTGGAATTTATAGTACCAAGGATAGGTAAATATCATTCCAAGTCCTCTAACTTTTAACCTCTTTTAAAAAGTCCACCGAACTTTTGATTTATAGCTAAAATCGGAAATTCTCTTCCTAACTAGGCAACTTCACTTAATCCACTACTACACCAATATAAAGGCATAACATAATCTAATGATAAGGTATTAACTATGAAATAAGGGCACGGATGTCACATTCTCCCCACCTAAGGAAATTTCGTCCCGAAATTACACTTACTCGATGAGGTGAACATATGTGGATATTAATGCCTCATATCCTCTTCTCTCTCCCAAGTTGCTTCCTCTCGAGAATGTCTATGCCATAAAACCTTCACAAGTGGTACAATCTTGTTCCTTAACACCTTTTCTTCTTTCGCCAAGATTGCTACTGGCTCTTCCTTATATGATAAATCTCTAGACAGTTCAATCGGTTGTTCTTGTATAATATGACTAGGATCACTTCTATATCTCCGAAGCATGGACACGTGAAATACATCATGTATGTTAGAAAGATTTTGAGGCAACTGCAAACGATATTAATTTTGGCTCTAGCGTAATTTTTTTTTATGTATGCGTGTATACAAAAATGAAGTAGAGTTGATAAAATTAGGAGAAGCAAATTAATGATCTAATAAAAAATCTATCTATTATACTATATTAAAATCTGGGGAAAGTTTGATGATGTGTCGTCGTAGGAATTTTTTGAAAGTTAAAAATTAATTTTTTTTAGAATTAAAAATAAATATTTTCTATATATATCTAGATTAAATATTACAATCTATTTCTGTTAAAACTCTTACCAACTCTGTTTTAATTTGAATAAAACTATATATCTGTTTATTTTATGTAACTCTTATAAACTATATTTAATTAATTATTAAATTATTTAAATCTAATTAAACTATATTAAAATAAGGGGAAAGTTTGATGATGTGTTGTCGTAGGAATTTTTTGAGAGTTAAAAATTAGTATTAATTTCTTTTAGAATTAAAATTAAATATTCTCTATATATCATGGTTCTTAAAATCGGACCGGCCGGTCGGACCGGGTCGAACCGGAACCGGAGGTCTAGCCGGTCGGTTTCTACACGGTTTTGTCAATAACTCAGAACCGCTCGTGAACCGGTGAACCGGCCGGTCGAACCAGTGAACCGGTGAATCCGGTTTCGGGCGATTCAAATTTTTGAACTAAAAAAAATAAATAAATTTAACTTTAAGCTAAAATTAACTTAGCTCCATAAAGCTTAACCCAAGCCATTTAAAGATTTTAAAGGCCCAATTGTTACTTGGCTAGCTTATATCATTCAATTCAAACTTTTAAAGCCTTTTATAGACCAAATATTGTCTTCTCATGTTTCTTTTTTCCAATGTGGGATATAAAACTCTATTATTTTCATTAGGTATTCTATTTATATATATAATATCTTATCTCACTCTTTTTATTTATATTATATATATATACATTGGGGAGGGATCCAGTGTGACAAGGTCATTTGGAGCGACAGATTTTTATGGTGTTTTAAAAGGCCCAACTAACAAACTTGCGCTCTTCAACTAAAACCACTACCTCAAACCCAGCCTCCGCCTCCGGCATCTCCGCCACCAGCCTCCACCTCCACCTCCGGCGACTTCGCCATTTCTGCACACCAAACTGAACCCCACTTTCTTCTCCTCTGCCTTTACCGCGACATCAACTTCATTTTTCAATCTGCCTTTCAACTTGAAATTCAATAAAAGAAATTAGGATAATACATGAAAGGCTGTGTTTTTTTTATTTGGTCTGTGATATTTGTTTTGTTTATTTTGGTTTCTTGATTTTGGAATATTGATGAAGTTAGGTAATGAACTTTGTGCAATGTAGATGTTTGTTTTTATGTCTAAATGAGCAAAAATCTAATGGAGTTCCATCCGCACGACAATAATTTTATTTGCTCTGTGGCACGCATGCTTCATTTTGGAATTTCATCTATTACAGCTTATATTTTCTCCTAAATTGTCACCATTGAAAGCTAAGCTAAGCTTAATCCTAAGATAAAGCTAAGTGCTTTCCTTGTCCATACCTAACCCAACTCAACTCTTTAAATCTTCATCAGTTCACTCAACTTTACTCATTTTTAACCACATCTAATAACAAATGGCACCCACCTATTTCAGCTAACTTTTCTAAATTTGAATCCAGAAAATGCCAAACATCAAGCAACCTAAATAATTGAGCAAATAGTAAAACTCTTTACTTTTTGACGCTCAAAAAACTACCCCATTAATATTGTTCATGTGTTTTCTTAGAAGAGGAAAATTGTCAGCAAATTTGAGTCTCTCCTTAAGTCCTTTATCAATGATTATACTCTTTATTTTTGATTAAATTTTGTACTCTTTAGTTTTGAAATATCGTTAATAAGTTTTGGAATATTGTACTATGCATTTTGGAATATTCTGGTCTGTATTTTGGAATATTCCAAAATGAAAAAAATTGTTTTTATTTGACCACAATGGATCTCAAATCGTCTTTGTTTGTGTTTTTTGTTTTTTTTTATTATACCCTAGGTAGTCTCGTATCAACCTGTCGTGTTTAGAAATGTTTTTTGTTTTTTTATTATACCCTAGGTAGTATCGTATCAACCCGTCGTGTTTAGGAATATTCCAAAACTGTTCAAAGATATTCCAAAACTATACATTGAATATTCCAAAACTATACACTGAAATTTTGATAAAAAGTTCAAAAATTACCCAGAAAATTCTGGAAAAATTCCAGAAAATGTATATTGTAATTCTAAGAAACTTTAATTCTCGGACTAAGGCCAAATTCCGCACAGTTTAGTCCCAATAAATTATGAAAGTGATTAAATGGATAAAAAATTCACAAAATTGCCCAGAAAATTCTGGAAAAATTTCAGAAAATGTATATTTTAATTCTAAGAAACTTTAATTCTCGGACTAAGTCCAAATTCTGCACAGTTTAGTCTCAATAAATTATGAAAGTGATTAAATGGATAAAAAATCAAAAATTGCCCAGAAAATTCTGGAAAAATTTCAGAAAATGTATATTGTAATTTTAAGAAACTTTAATTCTCGGACTAAGTCCAAATTCCGCACAGTTTAGTCCCAATAAATTATGAAAGTGATTAAATGGATAAATTATGTGTGGAATACTGTAGTATGCGTTTTGAAATATTGTACTATGCATTTTGGAATATTTTGGTATGTATTTTGGAATATTCCAAAAAAAATCGTTTATATTTGACCACAATGGATCTCAAAATGACCGGCTAATTAATACGAGTCCAACGGTATAAAAATTTTCGAAAACCGAGTTCGGGATCATCGAAAAAATGTATTTTAATGAAAAGAAATAAAAGATTTTTCTCTCTCCTACGATGACATCAGCGCTCACATCATCAGCCCATTCCCCTCACTATACACGTGTATGCCCCTCATATTATGCCATCTTTTTCCATTTAATTACACAATTGCCACCTATTGTCACACACTAAAATTCTTGTCACACCACCTCAAAAGTGTCACACCTGAACCTCCCCCCTATTTACATTATATATAATATTTTTTAAAATTGTTAATTTTAATAGTGTTACGTAAAATTTTATTATCTATGAAACTTTAAAATATTATAAAATTACAAAATTCTATATATTTTAGTTAATGGATTGAATCCGGTTCGATACCGGTTGAACCCCGGTCAGACCCCGGTTCATCGAACCGGCACCTTTACCGGTTTAATAGCCGGTCCGGTTCTGAAAACCATGCTATATATATCTAGATTAAATATTACAATCCATTTCTTTTAAAACTCTTACCAACTCTGTTTTAATTTGAATAAAACTATATTTCTGTTTGTTTTATGTAACTCTTTTTTTTTTTTTTTTTGAGAGTTCACTTTCTACAATCATGGGATTTGAACACATGACCTCACACTCCCTAGTGGAATGTAATAACCACTAAGGCATTGCTTGGTGGGTTGTTTTATGTAACTCTTATAAACTATATTTAATTAATTATTAAATTATTTAAATCTAATTAAAATCTCTCTTAATCTCTAAATCCTTTCCAATTTTGCCCTATAGTTCTTTCTCTATATTTACATGATGTTAGTGCCAGCTTTTTCTCTACTCATCATCTCTACTCATCACATAAACAAAAATTTGATCATTTTTTTATCATGTAAAATTTCCTTCTTCATATGCTATATGTTTTTTTGGATCTTCTTTTAATTTTGCAAGGTTGTACTTAAGACTAGAAGCTTCATTCTCTCGCATTGTTTGCAATATTAATCCACCATTTTTCAGCTTTCTATAATTATGTAGAATCGTCTTCCCAACCTACAATTTTCAGTAATTATTTTTATTAGTTTATTACTTTTCCATAGATTCAGATATACACATTTTTGTTTCAGTTTTTGATGCAAAATCTGAAGTTTAGTAATGTTAGGGGAAATTTTTTTTATGAAAAACATTAATAATGTTGGTAGAAATTTTTTTTGTAGATGGTGGGATTTGAACTCTAATCTTCACATCTAAACACACCCTTCTTACCAACTCTCTCATTCTTTCACTTTGTCCATTTTATCATCTTTACTATTAATATACATTATTTTGAGGGGGGCTAGCCGGAATATACCGCTATTCCTCTAAGGGTTGTGCCGAAATTGAGGGGGGCTCGAGCCCACCCCGAGCCACCCCCTGAGTCCGCCCCTGACACTAAAGCGTGATATATAGTTAATGTTTCAATCGCTTGATTTTAATTTATCACAATAAAATCATTCAATTTAAAATTTTGTTTCATTTATGTCGCTCTAACAATTTAAAAGTAAATTGAACTCCGAAAAAATAATGTGGTTACGCTAATTCAACTTTGACTGACGCTCACAGTTATTTTTCCTTAGCAAAGTTCAAGTAATAATATAAAAACTAAAGCTTTTAATTTTGTTAAACTTTTTTAGTGTACAACAACAACAAACCCTTAGTTTCGAAATGATTCACAAGTCGACTAACATGAACTATCATAATGAATTGTAAAGCTTAAATCGCGTCGGAGACCTAAATTTCTTCCGCCACTGTATCCAATCTACCACAATCCCTCATAAACTCATATTACTCTGATCGATTTAACCTTTCTAACATATTGATTTTAATCCAATATTAACTCAAATTAAGCATTATTATGATTTTGATTTCTATGTAAATTTCTTCCAATTGCAGTGTTCAATCTATATATATATTAAAGGAGTAACAATTAGGATGAGGTGTCAAGCTCTCCTTTTTTTACTCCTTTAATTTCCACATGTCAATTCCTCACATTTTTGAATTATTTTTTTATGATTTTCTTTCCTATTTTTTGATTTTATATTTCAATTAATATAGAAATTTAATAAAATGATATACTTTCCTAATTCTATGTTGTAGTAAGATATATTTGAATTAGTTTTTAAATTAATTTACATTTCAAGAATCAAAAATCAAAATTTAATCTCTACCCGAAAACAATTAAAATTAATCCGTTCAAAATAATAAAATCAAACATTAATATTTTCATTTCCTAACTTGGTATATATCATAATACTATAGTGCAAAGCAAAGATTTTGAACACTGATTTTTTTTTTTAATATTCTTATTCTAATTCTATTTTCGTTTTTTTGATTTCTTCGATATTAAAATTCTAGATCATGTTATTTTGTGAATTATTTGAATTAATATTTTAGTTTTTAACATTGATTTTTCACTTTCCATTTTCTTACCACTTAAATTAATTGTATTCCTTTTATTTGTTATATTATTTCTTCCTTTTTTTTTCTTCTTCCTCCATTCACGATATATAATATAAAGTTCTACTTATAGTTTCACGTATCAACTCTATATTAACTGTCTCATTCTCTTGGTGAGTTACTTTCCAAATTTAATTTGAAGAGTCACTATCGAATTAATAATAATTTAATCCAATAGTGTATAACAATCATAATCTAACCCGAACCTGAACCCGAACCAAACTCAAAGCAGCCGTTGACAATAATTCTGGCGATGATGGGGTTTAGAGTTAGGGTTGTGGTTAGAATTCGAGTTTAGGATTAGGTTTAGGGTTTAGGGTTAGGGTTTTGGTTTAAGATTATGGTTACGGTTAGGATTGTTATACACACCTGGATTGAATTATTATTAATCCAATAATGGCTCTCTAAATTAAATTTTGAGAGTTACTCACCAAGAGAATGAGACTGCTATATTAAACTTTTAATTTTTTGAATGTTGTCTCATTTTATCAATTTTTTGAATTTTTAATATTTTATTTTTTTATGAAGATGTCATTTTCATATGCCTCTTTTAATTCCCAAAATATATTCCTAAGAAATCATATTTGTTCCTTAAAAAAAAAAAGTCATATTTGTTATCTTTTATAGTAATATTTAATTATTTAATTATTTGTTATGAAAATAGTTTATTAATATGTTTTGATATCTTCTTTCGAAAAACTAAATATGTTTGGGTATCTAATCAACATTAATTTTAGGTGTTTATTTCCATAATTCTTCTCAATCAAATTTAATTGAACTTTTTTCTTAATTTCTTTCAACTAATATCACATTCCAACTCCATTTTTTTTCCAATCAAACTATTACTCCCTCCACTTTGAAATAAATGTCTTTCTAGACAATAAGTGAAATTCTGAATTAAAAGTCGTTTTGAATATTTTTCTTATTTTTCCCCCATTTTAACCTTACATAATATGGTAAATATATTCTGTAATTAATAATAATGGCAACAATAATAGATATATTAAATATTAAATGAGTAATTAATAAAGGTATAATGGTACTTTCAAGCATTTCTTATTTCTGAAATTTTTTGTCCAAAAAGACATTTAATTTAGAATTGAGGGAGTAAACGTATTACAGGTGAGAAAAAATTATTAATTTGGAAAAGTTTTGAGAATAGGTAATAAATAAACTTTCAAACAGTAAAGGAACAAATTAATTGAAAAAAAAGTTTAATATTTCATGTTAAAAATGTAATATGTATAAAATGGGAATAAATTTAAATTAATAAAAGAATAAAATCTCATTTGGTGAAAGATAAAGTAATAATATATAGATAGTCAATATATAAACAATTCAAAATTATAAGAAAATGACACGTAAGCATAAATGAGAGTGAATTAAGGTGGAGGCTAATGTTAGAGACTTAAATATATCAAAAAAATTGTATAATGATACATTCAAGATTGATTCCTTTACTGTTTGAAAGTTTATTTATTACCTTTTATCTATCTCCATAATATTTTTTCCACAAAATAATGTAATTAAATTATGTATTAATTATTTATTTTATATGTTAAAACTTCCATAAATATATAAGGGTAAATTCCAAAAAGAATAATTATAATTACAAAAATTATATAAAAAAAAAGTGAAAGTAAATTTTTGTTTTTGTCACAAGAGTGAATCTTTCATTTGGATTCCGTAAAAATGACCGTCAATAAATTTAAAATAAAAAAAAATTTAGGAATTAAAGTTGTTAAGTACATCATTTCATTTGCTATAAAATCACATTGTACTGAAACCGTAGTAAAAAATTTCATAAAATTAATACAACAATTTAAATAATATGTTCTCACAATCCGTGCATAGCACGGGCCAAAGACTAGTTCATAGATGAGTCTTACTGTCAAAATAATAATTCATAGATGAGTCAATTCTATTGTTAATCTAAATCTACTAAACAGTGAACAAATCTATTGTCAATTCCATTCAATACCATTAATTACGTAAAATTCGTTTATCAATTCCTGATCAGTCAATTACCTATTCAAATTTCATTAATTACTATAATGTGTCATTAGTTAATTAACATTAATTCTTAACTTCTTTTTAAAACTTCGTTCAAAATACAAACTTCTTTTTTAAAAATTTATCGAATAAAATCTGCTATTTGACCCGTTGAACCGGGAAACACGTAACCGGATTATCAATTCAGTGGTTTACCTGGCCGGTTCTACGGTTTTTAAGCGGTTTTATCCTATATAGGATCCAGTGGAAACGGGTTGACCATATCTGGTCGGACCGGTTTTTACAAAATGGAAACAATAGAAATTTATTCTCTTGTTCAAAATAAAATCCTTTTGTGATATGTATAAATTAATAGCAAATCCAAATTAATTAGTTTCCGTTACTTGTCTGAGAAAATTAAATTTGGTGATAATCTTTGACATATTCTACGAATATATTCAAGTCTTTTTTTGGACTTTAATTTCCTTCACCATTATCATATGCTTTATATATATATATATATATATATATATATATATATATATATATATATATATATTTATATATATATATATATATTTATATATATATATATTTATTGTATTCTCCATATACTCTTAACTATTCTATTACAACTTTTGTTCACCCAACAACTTCCTTACAATATGGGTTTCAAGGCTATGCTATTGCTTCTATTTTTGTGGTTTGTATCAATATTCGGAAGCAAAATATTAAGCAGGGAAGAAGATCTAGAATTGGAGCAAGAACTTCAACGTCGTACCAAGGGAGTTCTTGTAACTATTCAGGTAATCATATTTTCTTGGTATAACTTATATATCAAATTGCTCCACAATAGTGCATGTATCGTCGAATTCAATTGAAAATTTGATCATCAGCATATAGATATAATATATTTATTTGTTCGTTATACCATATATATATATATTATTGACATATATAGTATGTCAAAGCTATTGTTAGACCTTACACATTACAATTTTTTACATTATGCAGACAAGTTATGGAGATATATATGATTGTGTGGATTTCTATCAACAACCCGCTTTTGACAATCCATTAATGAAAAATCATTCTTACCACCCTGAGGTTTTTGTTTTCTCTCTCGTATCACTTCAACTAAATTTCAATGATAAGCAACATTAGACTAATTTTGCAATTGAATTATGTAGATGAAACCAACATTTTATCCAAAAGGAATGAGGCCCAACAATTTTACATCTAACTTTAGACCAGAAACTTTTTGGATAAATGGTAAAGGTTGCCCAACTGGTACTGTTCCAATTAGACAAATCACAAAAGATGACCTCATCCGAGCAAAACTAGCTGCTGAAAGATATGCATCAAATTTGAATCCGCAAACAGCTGAAGAACATGGTGTTCATGTAAGTTAAATTAATCATGAGCTTGTCCCATTTTTTTTTTGGAAACTCACTTCTGTCAATTATGGAATGCATTCAAAGATAAAAAGTTTAAAGAAAAATATTTTTAGCCATGTATTGTATTTATTATATTTAATCAACTACTTATGCCAGTTTGCCGTTATTCATACACCACACAATGGAGTTCAAGAGAAGTATTATGGAGCTTCAATGGATGCTGGATTATATAATCCAACGTTAAACAGTTATTTACAATATACTTCCTCTCAAATCAAAATCCAAAATGGTCACGAAAGTATTATATTTGGATGGACAGTAAGTTAAATTCTTGAAGAATATATTTTTTTTTTCATCGTTTAACAGTAACTCAATTATATTTTTTTATACTAGGTACATCCAGAAATATACAAAGATTATAAAACTAGATTCTTTTTATACACATATGTAAGTCTTCCACTTGTTCAAATTATATCATTTTGTTAAGTCATGTTTTATCAGGAAAAGACATTTGTATCTCCTACCAAAGTAATTACTAACATTATGTTTTTCAAATTTTCTTAATAGGCTAATAACAAGCATTGTTTCAACAATTTCTGTGGTTTATTTATCCATACTAGGCCAGATATACCTTTAGATTTTGTTTTCAATCGCTTCGGTGCCATATGTGAAAAGACAGTGGCTACGAACCTATTTGCTTACAAGGTAAGTAACATATATTGTATGATTTTTGCAAAATTTAATAATTTGTAAATAGAAAAATATGATTATTTTTTTTTGGAAAAAATGCATGTGAGTTACAAAAAAAATACTAAGAAAAACAAAAAGAATTTGACTTTATATTATTTGACACACCCATCGAATCAACATAAAAAAGCAACATCAATATCGTTATGCAATGTCATCAAAATAATCAGTAGGTTAATATTTCGCACAACAAAAACTTCTCTTTTTTGCTAACTTTGCAAGACACAATGCCATGTTGTTCTTTTTTCCCCCCAAAAGCACATTCTTATATTTACAAATTCGCGACATCAATAGAATATTATATATGTACTTTATTCCATACTTTTTTTATTAGACAAAATGTTTTGAACATCACTTTGTTCTGAATTAATTATATTTGACCAAAAGTTAATATATCTGTTATTCACCTTTTTAATTTTATAGAGTTTTCCTTTAGTTATTTGACAGTTGCTAGTGAATTGGTCCAAAATGTTTGGAGGAGAAAACTTAGAATATTTTAGATCTACACCATACTCTTGATAAATATAACCGATTAAATAGTTGCTACTAAATACTATTATAGGATATGATAAAAAAATGTTAGTTTTTTCTATGGATTTTGATATATGCAGCTCACAAGGCTGCATTTAGGTCCCGTTCTTTTGGACTGAAAAAATCTGAACTGAACTGAACGATGCTGAACTGAACTGAACTGAATATTGTTGAACTGAACTGATCTGAACTGAACTGAACTGAATTCTGCTAAAATGAAAAATAAATATTGAAACTCAATTGAATAAATAATAATAATAATAATAATAATAATAATAATAGTTTTTAATAATGAGATCGGAGAGGAGGATGACGATAATGATGATGAAGGTGAACAAAATGATGAGATTACGGATCATATGGTAGAAGATGATTAGAAAAATAGAATGAGATGATGCTATTTGAGAATTTTTGAATTTGCTCTATTTGCTAATTTTAATTTCTTTTACAAGATTTCTTTTACAAGATTTTTGAATTTTTTTCAGTTGATACTAATTTGCTCCTAATATTATATAACTGACTATTATAAGATTTTTGAATTTCTTTAATTGATGCTAATTTGCTCCTAATACTACACAACACCTGTTACAAGATTTTTGAATTTCTTATTACAATATATAACCAAAATTGGAAATTTTTGTATATTAAATCTAAATTTACATAGTATAAATTTTTAAGGTGGTAGAACATTGTAACATATATTGATAATAATATTTACTTACGTCCAACAACTTTTGCAAACAAATTGGATCAACTAGTTAAAATTATAATAAATATTAACATATTATATATAAATAATAAATATTTATTTGTAATTTATCAACCTGAACCGAAATAAATGTTGGTGAATTGAATTGAACTGAACTGAATATTACTGAAATGAACTAAATTAAATGATACTGAAAATTAAATTAAATGTTGCTGAGCTGAACTGAACTGAACTGAATTGAATGTTGCTGAACTGAACTGAACTTAAAATAAGTTCTAATAAGTTCAAAAGAACAGGCCATATGAAAACAATTTTATTTTACTTGAGCATATACTTCTTCGCGCGCGCATATATATATTTATATATATATATATATATATATATATATATATATATTAAAGAGCATTATACTTCTAGTGTATTTTTAAATTTTCTCCGTTTCACAATTTCCTCCATTTTAAGACCAATTGATTAACGCCTATAAGGGTTGCATAAATAATTATTTTTGTTGTTGTTGATATAGGGCATGAGTAGTGGTTCTAAAATGGAGAAAATTGCAAAATGCATCGAAAGTATGGTACTTCCAAAAAAAATACATGTAAAAGAGGTCCATTTTAGAGTTATTTGAAATATATAAAAAAAATTATAATCTCGTATTTGTAATTATGGGAGTTCATACTCTAGAAATATAATTAAAGTGCTCTTGTAAAATAAGTTGGAGAAATAATAAATGTTTAATATATTTAAATTAGTAAATATTAATATGCTTAAGAGTCCAATACACATTATGAATATTGAAAATAAAAATAGGATACTATATTATGACATTTAAGACTTATATGGTACCCGATCTATTTTAAATTAGATTTTATGGAAATTACGGCACAATCTGTAGCTCTTTTTTTTTTGAATTAATTCTAAGTGTAGGTTAGTGATTTAAAAGTGCATAAAAAGTTTTTAATAAATATAGAATCGAAAAGTATGTGTATAACTATTCTTTTTTAATTTTATAAAAAGAGTTCCACATTAATTGTTGGAAGGTGTAGGCTATAGTCACTTTGTTTTTCTCTTACTTTGCCTACTTTTGTCTTTTTCACCATTGGATTAGCTTTTAACCCATGATCTAATGGTTGACAAAACAAAGTAATGGTTACTTTGTGAAAAACAAAGTGACTATAGAATATCCCTTGTTGGAATACTGATTATTAAGTCTTGCCTATTATCTACTGTATAAAGTATTATAATAACATGATTACTTGATATAATTTAAAATTATTCTTTTGAAATCATGATAGGATCCAGGCAGCGGAGATTGGGTTCTTCAATTCGAATTCGTGATAATTGGAATGTGGCCTGCAAGATTTTTTACAAGTTTAGGAAGTTTTGCCTCGTACGTAGAATGGGGAGGGGAAGCTTATAGTCCTCCACATATTCCAAGTCCCGAAATGGGTAATGGAGTACCTACTACTTACAACGAGGGTTTTTGTAGTGCAATATGTATCAAACTTAAACTTGTAAATGTAAACAGACAAATAATTGATCCTATGTCTCTTGTTACGTACGGGGACATTAATCAATACTATCAAGTTATAGATAGAGGATATAGAAAAGGTGATTTAGGACGTGGCATATCGTACGGAGGCAGAGGAGGTTACATCGGAAATTAGTATTTTGATTTGCAATATAAGTTGTCAATAAAAGTTGAACTGGTATCTTACTTTTTGCAATACTTTAAGAATTAAAGTTTGATTTATAAGTATCCGATTCCTAACAATACTAATTATCCAGAACAAATTTTATGCCTACACTACACCAACTAGAATGATTTATAAGTTTAATGGATATTCAAGTTTTTGAAACTGAGCTGTTAAATATAGCCCCCTTTTTATTATACATAGTCATTTTTTTACTTTTTGAATTAACTTTTTCATTTTTTCTTTTCAAGTTACCAAACTACTCCTGCAATAATAGTTAATATTTTTTAACAAAAACTTAAATTATAAAAAGTTTTAATTTAATTTAGATTTATAATATTTGAATTTATTAATATCTTAATCAAAATAAAACGTGAAAAACATTACGTAATATTAAAATAAAACGTAAATAACATAACGTAACATTAAAATTTATTAAAATAAAACGTAAAAACATAACGTAACATTAAAATAAAACGCAAACAACATGACGTAACATTAAAATTAAGTTATTACATCAGTCCGACATTCCTCTTAAGTTAATCCATTGTTGAATCCTATTTTCGTAGATTGTAGCAACTTCTGTAGCAACTTTTATATCGGTCATGCGTGCATGTAGTGGAAGTACAATACAACAATAGTCTATATATGTAGATAAGCACTACGTTGAGAAAGGTGGCAATCAGAAACAAGTCATCTATAACTTGCATCTAATATGACTCAAGACACCCACCATAAAACCAACTGAGATGTTTGATGAGAATTTGCAACATATCCCCATGGTAAACACTGGTGTACAAATCTACGTCGGAATATTGTTATGAAAATTGAATTGTTAAAAGAAAAATATTATAACGAGATAACGTTATGAAAATTGAATTGTTTAAAAAAATTATTTTAACGAGTAAAATGTTAATAAAATTGAATTATTATTAAGGAAAATATTTTAACGAGAAAAAAGGGAAATTTGTGAAATACGGGACAGAGTAGTCTGCGGTGGACTACCCTGTCCAAATAGGGTAGTCCACGGGAGACTACCCTGTAGTAATAGGGGTAGTCCCTGGCATACGTCCCTTATTACTACAAGGTAGTCCACCCTGTTCAGACCGGGTAGTCCACCGGGGACTACCTCCGAGCCGTATTTCAAAAATTCCTTATTCATCCCGTAACAATATTTTCCGTACAATATTTTAAAGTTTTTATTATTTCGCGTGCCGTGAATTGTCAAATTAGTCAGTGTGTCGTGGATCCGGAAATTTTTGAAATACGGGACGGAGTGGACTACTCCGTCCCGTATTTCAAAAATTCCCCGAGTCACCCCGATTTGGCCCCTACGAATGTCTTATGTCTAAACTAGTCCGATATGAGTTTACAACACACTGACTGATTTGACAATTCATTGCACACAAAATAATAAAAACTATAAAATATTGTAACGGAATATTGTTAATAAAATTAAATTATTGTTAAGGAAAAATATTTTAACGATAAAAATTAAAGGAAAAACATTGTTACGGAGTGAATATAAGAATTTTTGAAATACGGGACGGAGTAGTCCCCGGTGGACTACCCTGTCTGAATAGGGGACGACCCATATTGCTGCGTGGACTACCCTGTTCAGGCAGGGTAGTCCACCGGGGATTACTCTGTCCCGTAATTCAAAAATTCTCCTAATCACCCCGTAACCTAGTTTTTCTTTAAATTTTTCTCGTTATAATATTTTTCCTTAACAATAATTCGATTTTAACATTTTTTTATAACAATATTATTTTTTAAACAATTCAATTTTCATAACGTACACTCGTTTTAATATTTTTCCTTGTCAATTCAATTTTCATACCAATATTCCGTTAACTGTTATAAATAAGTTCCCCGAATAAGTAGAAACAAATAAAATATTCAGTTACATAAAAAAATAAGATATTCGGTTACATAATAATAATAATAATAATAAACTGATCAACTTCATCTCATCAAGATTAGTGTCCAAAATTCCATCTTGACTGGATATCGTGGAATTTTTCGGTCAACTCTAACTGGCGAGTCTCGAGATGAACTAGCTGAAGCGACTCAGTCAACAATTCTGAAAGCTGCCCGACCTACAATATTAAGAATTATACATTAGTATTACTGAATAAACGTTTAAAATCAAAAATACATATTAAACGACTTACATAATCGTTAGTAGATAAAGGGTGGGGGCATCCCGACATCGTCCTCATCATCCAAGGGAAGAAGTCGAGGATGTGAAACGTCAGTGTACCATAATCGTTTGAAATTTTTAATACAGTTCGGCAAATTCAGTGCAGTTCGGATAAACCAATTTATTTATGTTCAGCAGAATTTAAATTCACAAATTTATTTAAACATATTTGAGTTCAGTTCAGCAAATTCAGCACAGTTCAAATAACCTAATTAATTTCAACATTAATCATCAGTTAAATAAATTCAGAGCAGTTTAAGCAACAAACTTTTCAACATTTTTCACGCAAGTTCAGTAAATTCAGAGCAGTTCAACAATAAATAACAAATAGTATTTTCAACAAATTTACCCGGTTAGTCCGAAAAACCAATTTACCCAGTTAGTCCGAAAATTTCAATAAAAAAAATCACAAAAACTTACCTTTTTATCTTTTCCCCGTGACAATCCCGCATTATCCATATCTTAAAACCTAAAACTAATAGCTTTTTCTTTGAAAAAAAGAAAAAAACTAAAGAAAATTTGAAGCAGATAAAATTTTGAAAAGAATGAGAGAAGGAAAGAAAAGGATTTTGACGCAGGAGGAAGAAGAGGGATAAGTGGGAGGGTATATTTGGAAAGAAAATGTTAGTGGGTGCTACATTTAATAAAATAGGGAGCTACATTTAATAAGACCCTTTTTGAAATTTGATTGTTGCATTTTATTGAAACATAAAGTTTTTTTTATGAGACAAAGAAACATAAACCTTTTGAGGTTGGGTAGTAGAGTTTAGTGAAATCAAGCGAAAGTAAAGCGAAATTCACGTGGATATACCTCATCAGCAGTTGAATTAAAAAGAAGAGCCCTAGCCACATTTTATGATTGTTCGAAATTATTAAAATCTGGATTAGTAACACAACCTCGGGAGTGCCAACATAGTCCGGATGCTCGACCTCCTCTATCTTATCAGTTTCCCTCCTTTTATATAAAAAATGATTAATAACACAACCATAGGATTAGCAACGACACGAATATATTAGGGTGGACGTGAACTTGAACTGAACACATGATCAAATAAGCGATGAGATTTTAAGATGGCCTCAACATTAAGTTTGCAAGATTTGTAATTGATGGGTGAAAGTTTAACTTGGACATGAACATTGTTGGGCACAAATACAGGCATAGGAATTGTTCATGGAACTTGTTGCGATTTTTCTACAAGTGCACAGTTTCTCATATAGTAATAAAAAGATCGTACCCACAGAGATGGAACAATATACTTAAACTTTCTCTTACTCGTGTTAGTTTTCTTTTCACAAATAGATAAAACGATAATCATTATTGATTTGGTTGATAAAACACAACTTACTGTACCATTCACGTATGTCTGAATCTAACTGGGGTTCACGGTGGTGGAGGAACTGGATCGGAAAAAAGAGGGTAACAAATACTTCAAGTCACCAAACACAAATGTTTGGATTTCTATTCATTCTAAGGCAAAGACAACAATTCATTTAAGCAAGTAAACACAATATTGAATAAACGTGATATACTTAATCTAATCTCGATATAAATTATTCTGATCTCTCGATACATGCAAACAAGTTAACCACATATGAGTATCAATTATATACTAACCGAACCTATTCGTATTAATATTATAACCGACTACAATCACACATGTAAAACTAGATTATAACCTAAGCAACCGAACATATTCGTATCACAAGATTATAAGTTAATGATAAACACAAGTTATTATACTTAGCAACTATTTTGATGTAAATATCTCACTTAGCATGCAAACTTATTAATTCAAGAACATAAGCATATGAAGAACATAAATCTCGTTATAAACTCAATATCATATTCATACAAGATGTAAACAGAAAATCAAAGTTGGACAGAACATAAACAAGTATAAAAAAACAGGAGCGTCATTCCGTTTTACTCTACTCGGAAGGCGTGTCAAAACCTCGGGGCGTTCTTGCTCGGATTTCCTTCGATGAACGGATGAACAAAGTTGATCTCTCGATCTAAACTACAATGCCTTATGAAAGGAACGAAATCTTACTGAGTTTCTGATCTGAATACTCCGCTGGAACTATGTGTGTGGGCGAATTTACTGGTAAAGGTTTACGGGAAATGTAAGCAAGTATTTAGTGTCTCTTTCTTTGTAAGACTTGTCAACCATCCGAATTTCAGAGAAGGATGGTGTATTTATAGGCACCAAGAGGTGTGTTTCGAAGGGTTACAACCTTTAGGGAATGGTCGTGTCCGTTGAGAAGGTGTACGACCTTTCGGAAGGGTTGTGTGGATAAGAACGACGAAGGAAATCCATTTCTGCACATTCTGGAAGCCGGCGCGCCAGAGGCAACTTTTGCCTCTACAGAGACAAGGCCAAATATGTGACCTGCGCGCCAGAGGCAATCCTTGCCTCTAGCGCGCGACCTGCTTGTTGAGGAATTCGATCCTTTTCTTCGATTCTTCGACTTAAGCTCGCACGTAACTTCGCCGCATGGCGTTGCATGAACTTGTATGAACTCACATGACTTCTTGTGCTCATTTTTGGCTCGAACTAACATCAAATTGCTATATTTTCATATGATTAAGCTCTGAACATCAAAACAAACACAAAGTAGTGAAATTGCCCCTATCCTAGATATTTCTAAGCTAAACGAGCTAAAACTATATGAAATGTTACGAAAATATATATGAAATACATAGCTAAATTAAGTACATTTTGGACTTAACAGAATTCCGCCGGAACAGTAAATCGACCCATTTGATGTCGATTACTAGTGTGGCGAAACTGACCAGGCGGTGTAATGGTGGTTGACCGAAATTGAGGACCATTGTGGTTGCAGAAAAGAAACTGAGGTAACGGGGTGTGTCCGTGGGTTGATATAGGGATGATTGAATAGGAATGGGGTAAGACAAGGAGGTCCAAGTGGTGAGATAAGAGTTTTGAATTGCTAAGGATGAATAGGAGGCATTGTCTATCATCAAAGTGAAACCAGAGGTGATGCAGCAGTGAAAGGGTTTGGCTGGTGGTTTGAATCCGATACCATTGAGTTTTTTTTTAAGTAAAAGTTGGGTAACTAACGGTAGAAATTAGGGTGGACATCGTAACTAGGGTTGACACCCCCCACCGTAACGAAACGACAACCAGACTCAAAAATGTTGAAAGAAGGTAAATATACAAGAAAGAATAAGAAAATTAAGAAAACCGGAATTGTTCGAAACAGTACACATCATCAAAAATGAATGGGTTAACTTCAAATAAGTGTTATGTAGTTTCATGTTTTTGCAAATATAGGACCATGATTTGCTTTGTTTGCAAAATTAAGGAAATAATCGATTTTGTTGACATAAACAAATACATTTTTTGCTCAGATATCTTTTCAAAACTGTGACCGGTTATATAAGAGTTAGGCTCAAGGGTCAGAAACTTTTTTTGGATAAAAAATGTTTTTGTTCATGTCAACAAAATCAACAATTTCCTTAATTCTGTAAAACGATGCAAACCACAGTCTTTTATTTGCAAAAACACAAAACCAAATGACACTTATTTGAAATAAACCCAAAATAATCTAGTGCAAAAGCTTGGAGCCGAGTTCCACTAAACAATTAGAGTCGCAATAACACCAAATTTGACAAAGCATTAACCGATCTATTTCCTTAGCAATAATTGTGTGAGACAATTATGTCCGTTTGAGAGCAATGCCAAAGACAAGCGAACGAATCTGTCTTGAGAAAGAAACCAAGGAATGTTAAGAGAGCGATGTTTTAGTAGTTTACTTAAACTAAAATCACGTTCCACCCATAACTTCAACCAACCCTTTTTCCAAGCTATGAGTGAAAACCAATGTTCTTCCGCTTCATTGTACACGTCAGGAAATCCGGTTTTGAGCTAATTAATTTGTTTGTTTTTGTCAGTTATTGATGGTGAACAGTGAAACTGAATTCCCTCATTCCGGTTTCATTTACCATGATTCCAAAACTAAATGGAAATAATTTTAACTCGGCATTATAGATGTAAATATCTATAAAAATAAGCTTTTTTTTTCTGGAGAATTAAACCACATCTTTATAAGTAATTCAAAAAATAAGTCATATCCATGGCTATAACATCCAAGATAATTCAGAATTGATGCATGCTTTATATATTTTTGTGCATTATTTTCTTGCATTCTCTTCATTAATTGCTATATCATCCGGTTGCTATTTAAGTTCTTGCTGTGTGTGAGGTGAGAATTTAGATTCATCATCACTATAGAATCTTGTTTTTCATTTAGATATAATAGATTTGCTTTACAAACCGCATTCTCGAGAGAGAATGTCTAATTTTCATAAGTTTATCAAATCAAAACAAGCACATATTTTTATTTTTATTTTTTGTTCCCAAAACAAAAAATGGAATTAAGATCTCGAATATGATTCTAAAATACGTAAAACCACACAGCTAGTTTGATGTTATGGTGTTTTCTATGGTTACTTTGAAGTAACATTTACTTTGTTTTCATCACCATTAGATTAAATTTTATCACTAATCTAATAGTGATAATGGACAAAGTGATAGTTACTGTGTAAAAAACAAAGTAACCATAAAAAAATTCTCATATTATATAACAAGTGTAAATTGAAACATAAAAAGAGTGAATAAAAAGCGAATTATTATGCAGCAAATGAAAACCAACAATGAATATAGAAATGGATTAAACACAAGAGTCCAATCTCTTGGATTAAAGCTACAAAATGAAAGAAGCTCTTGGTCATTCTCAAACATAGCCATGTCTTTTTCTTCCAAATAGATTAATACATCAATTCCGTCTCCTTCTCTTGTATCCTTCAAAATAAACAAATTCTTCATCTTCATAGAAACAGTGGTAACCCATACCAGCTTTTCCCAACCGAAATATGATACGTAAAATATAAAATAAACAAATTTGTACTTATATGTAATTTTTGATATTTTATGTAAAAAATCCTTCCAAAGCAAAATACCCCCTTAATAATAATAATAATAATAAAAGTAATAACAATTAATATTTGGTATTAAAAATTGTTTATACAAATTTTTTAATTAAAATAAACTAATAACTATCAATAAATTTTTTCCTTCCAAAACTAATATTTAGTTTTTCTTTTTGAGTTTTCCATCCGATTTTCGAACCATGTTAAATAGTTTACATTTAAGCAAATTATTTACTTTTATGATTAATTATTTTTTCCTTGTTCTTATTCAAATAAAACAAACATTTTTTAATTTATATTAATATAGATTATTTATTTAAAAAATAATAAAAAAATAGTTAAATTTTATTAAATGAAAATTCGGTTTTTACTTGAACCAAATTGGCTCAGACAAATTTAGTTCGGTTCAGAACCGAATCACATTTTTATTGGTTCGGATCGGTTAAAAATTGTAGCATATTGGTTTGCTTCTTCTTGGTTCGGTTGAGTTTTTATGTGAAATACAATTACGTTTTCTTGTTTTCAACGCTGATAGTCACAAAATACAAGAAAGAAAGAAGCAGTGTACGATCTAAGCTAACTTGTCTGTTTAAATAGAGTTAACAGTAACCGACTCATGTGGATAAAGTCCTTAATAACCCTTACACTAATTATTTGTTCAACACATTTTAAGGTTACTATATTATTTAGTTAAACAATAAACAAGAATTGATTCACATCTTTATAAGTAATTTAAAAACAAAGTCAACATCTGGAGCCAACATTTTAGATAATTCGGAATTGATGCAAGCTTTATATATCTATGTACATGATTGTCCTGCATTCTCTATGTACATGATTGTCCAAAGAGAATGTATGATTTTCATAAGTTTATCAAAAGAAAAACAAGCGCATATTTTGAATATATTGGTTAAAAAGAAATGGAATTAAAATCTCTCATATATGGTTCCAAAAAACAAACACATTATTGATGATATGTATAGCAAGTGTAAATTGAAATATCAAACGAGTGAACAAAAACACAATTATAATGTAGCTGATGAAAACCAACAATGAATATTGAAATGGATTAAACACAAGAGTCCTAGTCTAAGACACTTGGATTGAAGCTGCAAAATGAAAGAAGCTCTTGGTCATTTTCAAACATAGCCATGTCTTTTTCTTCCAAATAGATTAATGCTTCAATTCCGTCTCCTTCTCTTGTGTCCTTCAGAATAAACAAATTCTTCATCTTCGTAGGAAGGGTGGTAACCCACACCGGCTTTCCCAACCCGAAATCTGATTCGTAAAACGGAAACCTACACCAGCTAGAATAGCCATACATTTGACGTTCTTTCGAATAAACCGGTAAGCTTTCCAAGGTTTTGAAGGTCAATTCATATAAATCTTCCTTGCTGCTATTAGCACATGTATTTAACAGTTCGGTTTTCGCTTTTCTGTATTCCTTCACCAAATATCCTAATTCTACCTCCCTTTCATCCCTCCCTGATACAACATAAAACATCCCCAACATGTTCCCTCTGCTTCGTTCTGATAACGGAGGGGAAACCTTTGTATGCAGCCTCATCGCTTGGGTCATAAAACTTGGCAATAGAGAACCTGAATTACTTGCCTTAGCATTTGCCAAAATGGCTGATTTATATAGCAATGAAGAGACTACTTCAACTCGTGTAGGATTTGGAACTTGATCTGCCACCATTTCCTTCAGCATTGCAATCTTCGAGCCATTGAAAACAACCCTCCTGTAAACTAAGTCCTTCAGTTCCGGAGAAGGTTCTTGATTTTCTTGCTGTAGTGGCAAGTCGAGAGGCGGATATACGGATCCTATATTGAAGTCAGGATGGATTTCTTTGTCAGGTTTTCGAGCGAGCAAAGACCATTCCTTGATGAAAGTACTGAAACCTGTCATGTCGAGTATCGTATGACATACATATACCCCAATGGACATTCCTCCGCATTTAAAATATGTTACTTGAACAGCTAAAGGGCTAGCCTGGGACGAATCAGGAAACAAGGGTTCAAGAATTTCAAGGTCAGGATTCTTGAGGAATTCAGATAAATCACATCCGAGTTTTGATTCAATAAAGAGAGCACCTTCGTCATTGCAATCGATGGTGAGATCATCTTTGGGCCTTCCGGCAAGGGGATAATAGCGTGAAAGAGCGGCCGATAAAGATGTTTTGAGCACAGTAGATGTGTGATTATGACCAGTAGTTTCGCTTTTTTTGCTAGTGTAGAAGAAAAGTAAAGACATGTAAAAGCGAACTTGAACAACCTGATCAAAGAATGACAGGTTATGAATTTTGGGGTGATTTGACGAAGATGGTTTGACAAACTCTCTGGAAACTACCTCAGGCTGCATCTTAATTAATTTGAGATAATTATTGCTTTTTTAAAAAAAAAAATTAATTGGATGAAAAACTCAAGTTCTCCATCAATGGTATATATAGCATTTGCAGAGAGTATTCATTAAAGAAATCAGAACATGTTGTATCATATCAGGAAGCGGCACCCAATAATTGACTTTTTCTTTTGAACCCAATAATTATTTTCAATGTTATTAAAAGCTTAAAGGTATCTTTCAAAAGAAAAAAGAAAAAAAAAAGAAGCTCAAGGGTAACATGCTAGATTAATAATGTAATATTATTAAAAGCTTAAAGGTATGCTGGTAAGTAATAATAAGGATTAGAGTGAGGTTTAGGGTTATGGTTACTTTATTTTTCACAAAGTAATCATTATTTTGTTTTGTCCACCATTAAAATATGGATTAAAATCTAATCTAATGGTAAATAGGAAAAAAGGAAAAACAAAGTAACATAAGTACACCTAAATTTAATATTATCAAAAGCTTCTAGTAAGTAACTAGTCGATGACCCGCACGTTGTGCGGGTTATGTTTGACCCGTTAACTATTTTGATATGTCATATGAAATGAGCTTGGTAATATATATAAAATTTATTACAAATTCAGTAGAATATAAAGAGAGCTATCAACACAATCATAAGAATTTGTATCGATTTATAACAAATATATACTTGAAAATAAAAGTAATTTGCTATTCAAACTTAAAAGTGATGTAATAAAACAAAGATCTGGAAAATGTGTAGTCAACACTTAAACTCATTACTACATTTCTCTTTTTTCCTTAAAGTTGAAATACATGTCATATATAGTAGTATTTAAATAAATAATCTAATTGTTGTAACATAAGCTAACCGCTGGATGTCGCATTTGCCCAATTCAGCTCCCAAATTTGAGAAAACCATGCCAACCATTAACAACAATTGAGCAATTGTACCTGAAGAAAACAAAAAGAAATATCAAATACTATTTTCCTATCAATAATCAAACTTAATAGGAGGTACCAAATTGAAGTACAACATCGAGCCATTTTACCCCAATTTTTGAGAAAAGACAACCATTAACAACAATTGAGCAATTATATATACATGAAGAAAACAAAAACAAATATCAAATACCTATTTTGCTATCAATAATCAAACATTGGATACACCAAATTGAAGCTTGTAATGAACCTTCGGAAAAATATACTGACAATTGCTTTAGCTTAGGTTAATCCTATTTATTTTAATTGTTTCTTCTCAAAATCTCAAATTAAATACAAAATTAATTTCAAAATTAAATGTGTAGAAATAAATTTAGCAGTTTCAAAAGTTTCAAAATAGAAGAGGGAGATATAAGAGGAACCGTTACATTTCTTTAATCACTTCAAAATTATATTGAATTAAAAAATTTAAAATTCTAAGATTTTGACACATAAGCAATTTGCTGATGTGGCAAATTGTGGTGAGGTTGCTAGAGCTCACCTTTTATATATATATATATATATATATATATATATATATATATATATATATAGATTATTATTATTATTATATTATTTATATGATGATAAATTATTTGAGGTGAAATTTTGTTATTCTTTTTGAAAATTCATCTTACCCTACCTACTTGCATGAACTTTTCAAAATCAAAACTTTTTCTCCGTTATTTATTGCTGAACTGAATTGAATTGAACGGAACGTAATTGAACTGGTTGAATTGGATTACATGAAGAAATTTTTTTTGCTAAATTTGACTGAACTGAATGAAATTAACAAGATCTTTCTCTCTTTAACCATTTGCTTTATTTTCTATCTTTCATTATTCATTCCTTATCATTTTCGTTTTCCACCCTCCCTTTGGGTTAAGAATCTCACCACTACATTCATTGTGTTGTTACGAATATTTTGAACCAAATTTTTTATATATCCAACCAGAAAATGCGATGACCGAGACATATATTTTTACTGGAAAAGCATTAAATTTTGACCGTTTAATCAATTTTGGTGGCAAAAGAAGTATACCATTGAACTCTCTATAGCCACCACGAGTTTTGTAAGCCTCCCACATGTCTCTAGGAAATTAATTGAGATGATCACAAGGATCCGTTTTAAGTATAGTTGTTTATACGTTCAGTTTCTTTTGTTCTTCAGGGTTTTGTGACTTCTTTGTTTCACCAAAAATATTCTCTAATAAAGCAATATATATCTTTTTTTTTTAAAGGTAGTTAATTTTATTGGTCATTTTCTCATGTTAAAGTTGTTTAGTTTTCGCATTCTTAAAAGGTCACGATTTGATTCCCTATCATATTTTTCTCCGTTAAGTATTTAGTCTTTCATCGCGAAACTCTAATAAATCAAGATTGAGTCAGAATTTACATATAATAAAATTGTTATTCTCTAAATGCCTTTTACCATGAATATGTCAAGTCATCATGTTTTACGTTATTCTCCTTTCTTTTTCATGATTTTCTTCCGATTCTTTAAAGATCGTTGGGCCTTTAAAATAAGAAATGTTATTAAAGGCTAAGGGAGTCCGACCATCGATGAACTGATCGGATTAACCAACCAAAATTGGCTTTATCAAAGGGGATTGTGTGTGGCGGGAGAACCCAAATAACGGTTAATTTTACACTTAAAAGGCCTATTTATAATAATCATTCAGCCCATTTAAAGGCTGTTGACTTGAAGTGTGATGGCAATTGAAATTCTAAATACCTCTTAATTTTATTATTTTAAAATAAAAACATTGTAATTTTATAAATTTTTTGCCAAAATAATAATTTTTTTTATTTAGGTATTGTTAAAAATAATCGTTTGATAGCTTCAAAAATAAATAATTTCAAGAATTGATTATGTTTTAAGCAATTTGAACACTGTCACTATTTTATTTTAAAATCATTTAAATGTTGTTTTGTAAAAAGAGACAATATTCAGAGAGAGAAAATTCTAAAAATGTCGATTTGGCAAAAAAATAATTCCATAGTAACAATTTTAATTCTTTCATTTTTTAATTCAAAGCTCATTAGTGGTCAGTTTTACAATGTTAAATAAAAAGATCATTTTTTTGTAAAAATAAAAAATATAGATCACAAAACAAATCACAATTACTTATTTAACATTTTATAAACTTATAGAATTTCTTTTTTATATTAACCCTAAAATTTATACTATTATTTTTCTCCAATATTTAGTTAATAGATTTGACAATGAAAATAGAGAAATTAGCATACCATCTCATTAGTAAATTATTAATATAAAGAAATTTTTTTTACTATTATTATACATTTATTGCTCGGATCTACTAAATTAAGAAAATCATAGAATGTCTTGTATATTAGTTAGACGATTTAAAAATCTATATATTTTATTTATAAGTGGAGCTTCCTCAAGCCAGAACTAACCTACCTCATTCTTCCTCCGGTAAAATGGTTCCTTATGTTAAATTTAATCATTTTAATTTTCAAATTGTTTGGTTGATTGAGTTTCTTTTATTTGATTAATTGCAATCTAGTGAAAATTGCATTTTGGAGTCAGAGTTATACTTTTAGAGCACACCAAGTGTTCGAAGAAAGTTCCTGCATATTCCTATTTTAGTTTGTTATCTGGCTTGCCCTATATTGAACTATCCCCTTTTTTGGATTAAAAGGTAAACTGCACAAAGCTTTATGTTTATTGAATTATTGATTATCCTTCTTAGTGATAGGACATCGGAGCTTCAGTGAATTACATGGAATCTAAATCAGATGTTAAGATCGAACAGGTTGAACCAGAATAGAAAATTCCTAGCTCGGGGAATCACTCCACTTGAACCATATATTCTTAGGTACATATCGATATTTGATGTAAAATTCAATTATAAATATATTACTTCCTCAAGATTTTAGTTTTACAGATTATTTTGGTACAATAATGTGCAACATATTTAACTGAAATCATAAAATTCTTCAAAGAAGGCACCTTTCTTTAGGTGAATTAGGACATTACAAAGAGAGTCAATTGATTGTTTCAAATTCTTTATCGGTATTTTTTTTTCTTTCAACACTTATTTTGAGCGTTCCAATGATCATCGAACTTCATCTGCTGCTCTTTTTTTAAGAATGACATAGGTAAATCCAATTTTCTCAACAAAATCGTTAACGCTTGCTCTTCCTTCCCTTACCGTTTAATATTCTCTTGATGCTTCTCCTTCCTCTGGCTCTGCCATTTCACCACCTATAATTACGCGGGCTGATGTTTAGTTTAAATATAATAATCCAATTCAAGTAGCACATCATGGCAGTTATGGCGCTTGATGTGTTTTTTAAGTCAGTAGTTTGTGCTTAAGAAGTATGTTGAGCAAGTATACGATATGGATCGGCCATATAAAGAGTACAGAGAGATGGTCATGGCGGCTCAATTGACTCTTCAATTCAACAGACGAGGCCTAAAGATAGGTGGTTCCAGAAAAAACCACCCTTGACGTGTTTATTCCTCAAGGATATCTTATCGACCTTTGGTAAAATGATGCATAATCTTTTATTAAATTGTTGTGATTTTTGAAATTGTTTCGTTAATGACATACTTTGATTTGATTAAAATCTAAAGTTTGAGGGTGCTTGGATTTGTACAGGAGAGCTATCCTTGGAGTGTTTGAAGAAAGTTTCCTAAGGAGCCGATTTTTATTCTTGGAATTGTATGATTACAGTTGAAGATTGATAATTACGGATGCTAGAATCGCTAGAATAAGTTTATAACTTATGTTGTGAGATATACAATTGTTCGCATCACTCATCATTAGTTTGTTGAAATGCTAAATATTCAAATGAGGTTAACAAACTAAAGAAAGTATTTTTATATGCATTTTGTGATTTCCTATGAAATATTCTAATAACCAGCTATTGACACCAAGCTTGGTGTAATTACAAGCTGTATAGCAATGTAATGTAAACATCATGTACATGCAACTCCAAATCAAACCTGCATATTAGTTTCACTATATTATTACTTTTTCCCTTATATTCGTCTCTCTAATGGAGTTGCCATAAGCTAAGATACAAAAATGTATTATATGGGTAAGGTAGATATATTTGTTTAGTACTCGAGCACTCCTGAATTTCATGACATTCTTTGCCTTCAGATGTACCAAAAATCTATTCAATCCCGTACAACGCATGGGTTTTCGACTAGTTAAATTGAAAACAAAGGAATTTTTTTATTATCTTCCTTGCTACGAAAATTTGATAGAAGGCGAAATGATTATGATTCTTCCTTGCGGGGATATTTTCCACGTGGGATGTATAGAGTCATGGTTTCAAGCTCGAAGTAAACAAAGATATGAGGCTAAATGTCCAATATGTTATAATTAAGTAGTAATAGTAAAATTAGATTTATATACTCATTATTAGATACCACAACGTTACATATATAGTTATTGCTGATAAGAACCTCCACATGAGGTGAATTACTTTTTAATGTATGAAAAAGATTCTAAATCTTACATGACGTTTGTTTGTGAGAAAAGAATATATTATGGTATGGCTTCCAAACTTTTCACTATTTATTTGCTAAAATGAAGCCAATTTTTAAAATAATTTTCGGATCTTTTCGATTTTGGAATGATTCATTATTAAGTAATTAATCACAAGATATGATAATTTATACACAACAATCTCTCTTTATATAATGTAAGTAGATATCTCCTTTCTTTTAGCCGCTATAAATTCCTTTAACTCTTGTTCAGGCCCTTCACTCTAATTTATTGAGAAAGAAATGAGAATTGTAGATAATGTGCAAAAGATACTCAGTTTACTCGTGGCTTTGAACCTCACAGTAATTATTATTTATTATTATTTCTTTTATTATGTTAGATAATTAGATTTAAGAATATAATGGAATTTATACTAATTAGTTGTTGATAATGAGATTTACAACATAACATGAAATTATATTGTATTTAAAAAAACAAAAATATGAAAATTGATTTGTTTCAAAAAAGGTTAGAATAATCACACACGAAATGTTATATCACAATTATATGGTTTTAGGTGTTGATGAGTATTTCAAAACAAAATAATCTATTGAAATTTATTGATGACTTATGTTTAAAAATATATATGTATTAATTTGAAATGTAGCCTCCTTTGCCTCCGTAAGACATGGCATGTTGTAAATTACTTCCAACATATCCTCTATCCCTAACTTGATAATATTTAATGATGTCATCATACTCCACAAGAGACATAGCATTAATCGTTTTTCTATCTTCATTTACAATAAGTTTCAATCTGGAACATATTGCACTGCATTTACCCTCGTCATAAGTAGTTGGAATTCCATTTCCCATTTCAGGACTTGGAATATGTGAATTAAGGACTGTAAACTTCTCCTCCCCGCTCTACGTATGTAGCAAAATTTGATAGACCTGTAAATTAACAATTTTAAAGGCCACATTCCAATTGTCTCGTATTCTAATTGGAGAATCCAATTTCCACTTATTCCATCCTATTACGATTTTAAAAGGGAATTTAATTAATCATATTTTTGTAACATCGTATTCTATTCTTGCTGAGACTTAAAAATATGTAATCAGGGTAATTTTACAAATAAATCATAGCATAATAAAATTAAAATAATTTTAATTATATCTAAATTTGTGAGAGATAACATAAAAAATTTTATTGGCCTTAACTATAAGTTTAAACTCTTACGTTAATTTATTGCTTGACACGATATTAGAGCTTCTACAATAATTGGTCTTAAATTCAGGTCCTTACAACCTCATTTATTAATGAATTAAAAACACATAGTAGGATGATCATGTATTGTATTGTACGCACTTCAATCTCAAGAGACATTCACAAAAGGTGTGTGTCAGAGATTAATACTCCCTCCGTCCAACTTTGATAGGTAATATTTTCATTTCACGGGAATTAAGAAAATCAGTTAATTGGGTATATCTTTATCATAATACCCTCATTTATTTGGTTAACTAAAAAAGATGAGAAACAAGTATATTCCATTATTGAAATACTTCACTAATAAATGTTGGACAAAAATTAAATATGATTGCATTTTTCTAGTTTTCTATTGGACAATGGTTGGTTAGTTAATTACAAGCATGATTTTAAATTTCTTGATATTTGAAGTTACTCGTGAACCAAAAAAGAATAAGTTTGACTATTTAATGGTAAGTGTTATCACGTAATATTAAAGATGACACGTGGCCCAATGGGAATGTTTGATATTACCGTATTGGGTTTGCGTTGAATAGTCAAACTAGGAGAAAACTCTCTCCTACATGGACTCTAGTTCCTATTTAGTCTTCTGATCCGATTAGGAAAGAACGAGCTAAATAGGAGTATGAAACACCGGCCTAAATAGGCGGGATTCTTGGTTAGTCTTACTTCGACTAGGATTCGGATTACTAAATCTAGGCTATAAATACATGCAATCTCAACGATATCAAGGTACATAATTCTGACTCAAGCTCTGAGTTAATTACTTTCCGATCACTGGTTCATTACTGACTTTAGCATCGGAGAGGGGTCGCCGGTCAGCGGCCTCCTTTAGGCTAACGTTTACTATTTTGCAGTTTACACAGCTTACGTGGATTCAAGTTACGATTTCTCGATAACAAATTGGTGCGGTGAACGTGGAACTTTTTGTAAAGGTTCTAGCAACGAACATGGTGACTTTGGAAGATCAGACGGCTGACGTTGAACTTCAGAATGATCAGGCCGGTATCCGTAACGAGGAAGCAATCCTCGTGGACGAAGACGATGCTTTGAACAAAATGTACGAATGGTCGGGGACTACCGATCCAGAAAAGAGAAAGTGGATGGATCGGGCCACGGCTGAGGTGGCTTTTAGAAGGGTCAATGATCGGTCTACCATTGATCAATTACAGAGTCAATTGGAGGAGTTAATTAAGCGAATTCCCGCAGAACGACCACAAGGTGGAGCTCAGGGTGTAAAACGTTCTAGGAATTCGGAGCGTTCCCAAAGCGAGGCATCATCCTCGGCACGGGAGACACGAAGGCAAAATCATGAGAAGACTCCAGAACGAGGAAGGTCTTTAGAGCGAACACCGACTCCTCCGAGGCATAAACCTCGAATAAAGTCACGAGCCAGGAGGGCCTCGCCGACTGTGGTTAAAAAGCTGAACTATGGAGAAGATTCTAGATCTTCTAGGAGTTCCTCGAGAAGTCGAGATCCTAAGCATCGTCGAGGAAATAGTTCAGAGATAGAGGAGCTAAAGCGAAAAAATAAAAGGCTAGTAGAAGCATTCGATAAAAGTCTAGCTGAGGGGATCGATAAGGCTCTTAAGGAGCGAGATGAGGCCGGACGAAATAAGCAAATCGGCTCTCGAGAAGGGAGGAGACGCCGAAAAAGAGTTCGAACTCGGGATTATTCAGATGAAACTCTTCGAGGCGAAGAAGGACCTATCCAGGATAAAGACAGCCCACTATGTGCTAAGATCCTGGCAGCTCCTTACCCGACTAGTTTTAAATATCCCAATTTTGATAAGTATTGTGGGGATTCAGATCCAGTGATGCATGTTAAAGGTTTCGGAAGGGCACTGCTTGCGAGCCCTGTGAATGAGGCGCTGATGTGCAAGTTGTTCCCGACAACTTTGAAGGAAACTGCGGCACAATGGTATGACTGTCTTCCAACTGGTTCGATCAAGAGTTGGAACCAGCTTTCAGAGTCCTTTAAGGCACATTTTGTTACGGCTATTCCGGAGAAGAAAACGGTCGATGATTTGATGAGAGTTCGTCGAGGAGAGAACGAGACTTTAGACTCATATTTGCATAAATTCAATAATGTGGCTCTGAAGGTCGAACCTTTGATCGTATCTTCAGCAAGAAAAACACTAGCGGAAAATTGTCGGAATCGAGACCTTCAGATGAAGATCATGACAGAACGTCCAGATGATTTTCACGCTTTGATGACTATGGCGAAATCTTATGTGGTGTGGGATGAACATCAAGAAGAACCCTCCGGGCGACCAAGGTTTGTGAAATCTGAGGTGCAAGAGAAAGATCGAGGCAATGCACGGAATTCGGACAGGTGGGAAAGGCCTCGTGAAGTTCCAAGAAAGCCTTTCGATAAGAGAGATCGAATTCCATTGCCAGCACCTCGAGCTCAGGTTCTCATGTGGGTTGAAGAGCAGAAGGAACAAATTCGATATCCGCCCAAAGGAGGAAAGCCTAAATATAACGGCAAGTACTGCGCTTTTCACAAGTTGCAGGGTCACGATACCGAAGATTGTGAACAGTTGGCAAAAGAGTTGGATAAATTGGCAGCTAAAGGGAAGTTGAAGAGCCTTTTCGAGAAGTATAAAGACCAGTTCCCGGAGCCGGATGGAGAGAAGCCTCCTCGTAGAATCATACATATGATTATGGGAGGTTCATCTGTAGACAGGAGTGTCAAAAGGAAACGAGGTATCGCAGAACAAGGACGAATCAATGAGATTTCAAAGGTCTTTGATTTCGGATCTTTGAGGGGCCGTCCGAGTGAACCACACGATGATGCTCTGGTCATCGATATGAGTGTAGAGGGTTTTACAGTTAAAAGAGCTTTGTTAGATACTGGGAGCTCGGTGAATATCATCACGAGAAAAGCTTTCGAGGCCCTTGGCTTGGATAGTGGACGTTTGACGCATTCCTCGTCACCTTTAGTTGGTATAAGTGGACATCCCGTACTCTTGTTGGGAGAAACCCAACTCGAAGTCGAAATAGGGAATACCACGAGCAAGTGGCGAACAGTTACCGATTTTCTGGTGATTGACACACCAATCGCTTACAACTTAATAATCGGTAGGCCTTTGATTTCCGGTAGTCGAGGCGCCATATCTCTTTTCTATTTAGCATGGATGATTCCGACAGAAAGGGGAATGGCCGTAGCACTTGGTAGCCAGATTGTGGCAAGGCATACCTATATGACCTCGTTAGAGATTGTTCCTCAAGAGAGTGTTTTGGTAGAAGAAGTAAAGGAGCGTGGCGAACCTGTTGATGCAATCGAGGCCATAACTTTAGAGGAAGGAAAGGTTGTGCAGATATCAGCCGAGTTGCAAGAAGAACCAAAGAAGACTGTTATCAATGCCCTCGAGGAGAATAAAGATGTCTTTGCTTGGACATCCGCAGATATCATAGGAGTGTCTCGAGAAGTCATGGAACATACACTAGACATTGACCCCGAGTATACTCCTGTGAAACAGAAAAAGAGAAACCAGGGGGCCGAGAGACAACAGTTTATCAAGAGCGAGGTCGAAAAATTGCTTGAATTTGGGAGAATCAAGGAGGTTCATTATCCTCAGTGGATCTCGAATGTGGTTTTAGTCAAGAAAGCAAATGGAAAGTGGAGAATGTGCGTCGATTTCTCCGATTTGAATAAAGCTTGCCCCAAAGATTTTTATCCATTGCCATGTATAGACATGTTATTAGACTCAACTGCCGGTTACGAGGTCTATTCATTCCTCGATGCTAAGGAAGGATTTCACCAAATTCCGTTAGCCGAGAAAGACATGGAAAAAACCAGCTTCATTACACCGGAAGGTACTTATTGTTATCAAGTAATGCCTTTTGGTTTGAAAAATGCAGGTGCCACTTATCAAAGGTTGGTCAATAAGATGTTCAAAGAACTCATCGGGAAAAATGTGGAAATTTATGTTGATGACATGATCGTAAAAAGCAGAAAAGCAGAAGAACATGCTGCAGATCTCGGCATAGTCTTTAAAATCCTAAGGGAATACAATTTGAGGCTCAATCCTGAAAAGTGTACCTTTGGAATCAATTCTGGTAAGTTTTTGGGTTTTATGATCTCTAAGCGAGGCATCGAGGCAAACCCAGATAAAATCAAGGCCATTATTGATCTCCAACCACCGAAGAATGTGCGCGAGGTACAGGTTTTGAATGGAAAAATTAATGCTCTGGGTCGATTTATCTCCTATTCAGCTAAACGATGCATGCCTTTTTATAAAAGTCTTAAAGGAGTGAAAGACTTTGCATGGACTGATGAGTGTCAAACCTCGTTTGAGGATCTCAAGAAATTCTTGTCCTCTCCACCTCTTTTGAGTCAGCCTGTGAAAGGGGAAGATCTGTATTTATACATTAGCGTGGGAGAAGAATGTATTGGCATGGTTTTGGTTCGGGAAGAAGATGAAGGAAGAATTCAGTATCCTGTCTATTATGTTAGTAGGGTACTTCGAGGGGCAGAGTCAAGGTACCCTAAGATGGAGAAGTTGGCCTATGGAGTATATATAGCCGCTCAGAAATTGAGACATTATTTCTTGAGTTATACGATAGTTGTTCGAACAGACACCCCGCTCAGGAAAATTCTTTCGCGACCTGAGGCCTCGGGGAGACTGACTGAGTGGTCTATAAAACTCACAGAGTTTGATGTAAGATTCGAGCCAAGGCCATCCAAGAAGGCACAAATCCTCGCGGACTTTTTGATCGAGGTCCCGCCCGAGGAAGACTCTGAGCCAGTATTAAATACTTGGGAAATCTTTGTGGATGGCAGCGCCAATAAAAGTCAGTCTGGGATCGGTGTTTTTTGCAAAAGTCCGGATGGTTTGGTATTCAGACATGCCGCTACTTTAGGTTTTGATTCCTCAAACAACGCAGCAGAATATGAGGCAATATTGCTCGGGCTGCGCTTAGTTAAAATTATCAAGGCAGACAAAGCACTAATCAAAAGTGATTCAGGCTTGGCAACCAACCAGATAAGAAACTCTTGGGAAACAAAGCATGCTCGAATGAAGAAGTACCACGAGTTGGTGAAGCGTACAATCGAGGAGTGTGAGCTCGGTGGCTGCAAGGTTGAGATTGTACAGATCCCAAGGGAGGAGAATATGGAGGCTGATCACTTGGCAAAGTTAGCCTCTGATCCTACTAACTTAAATTTGTGTCCTTGTGATATACAGGTTATTCCATGCGCGAGTATCGATTCCAAAGAAGTATTTGCTCTCGATCGAGGAAACGAGTGGTACTGGCCGATCTTTGAATATCTGTACAAAGGGAAATTGCCAGAAGATAAGTCCCAACACCCGAAGATCGTGAGAAAGTCGAGTAGATACACAGTTGTGGATGGAAATTTATTCCGAAGATCGTATTCCCAACCATGGCTCAAAGCAGTTGGGATCGAGGAAGGCGCCAAGATTTTAGAAGAAATCCATGAGGGATCGTGTGGGGCTCATGAGGGCTGGAATGTTCTTGCTCGAAAGGCGAGGTTATTAGGTTATTACTGGCCTCAGATGAACAATGATGCTGCGGAGTTTGTAAAGAAGTGTGCTGCGTGTCAAGCTCACGCTCCAGTTTTGAAAAGCCCGGCCTCGGGATTAGAGGGTATAAAGGTAGCATGGCCATTTGCGACATGGGGAATTGATATCGTGGGACAGTTTCCAATGTCAACTAATCAAAGACAATATGTTATTGTAGCAGTCGATCATTTTACAAAGTGGGTTGAGGCTGAAGCAGTATCCTCGATAACGGCCCAACAGATTGTGAAATTTGTCAAGAATAGCATTGTATATCGTTTCGGGGTTCCCAATACGATAATCACAGACAATGGCAAACAGTTCGACAGTGTTTTATTTAGACACTTTTGCGAGAGAGAAGGGATCAAGCTAAGGTTTAGTTCTGTCTTCCACCCACAAACGAATGGAATGACCGAAAGGACTAATCGAACGATCATGGAAGGCATCAAAAGGCGCTTAACGCACCTCGAGAAGTTAACAAACTGGGTCGAAGAGTTGTATCATGTTTTGTGGTCGTACCGAACAACACCAAAGACAGCTACTGGAGAAACTCCTTTCTCGTTAACCTATGGGACAGAAGCCTTTATTCCAGTCGAGATTAAAGTACCAAGTACAAGGGTTCTCCATTATACCGAAGAATGGAATGAACTAAACTTGCGAGATAACCTGGATGACCTCGAGGAAAAAAGGGAAAAGGCGTTTGCACGGATCGAGGCGTATAAAGCTAGAACAAAGAGAATTTATGATAAAGGCGTACGGCCAAGACAATTTTTCAAAGGAGATTTCGTCCTCCGCAGTACAGCAGCCTCTAGCTCGAGACAAGGCAAAGGCAAACTGGGGATTAAGTGGGAAGGACCATTTCAGATTGTAGAAAGCGTCGGAACACACACTTATCGTTTGCAGCAACTCGACGGAACTGAGGTACCGAGGACTTGGAATGCAATTTCACTCAGGAAATATTATTTTTAGATTTTGTTTATTTTCTTTCATGACATGTAACTCAGAAACAAACTTAGGAGTTATCTCGAATAAAGGCCCTCGCGGCATCGTTTTCATCTATGACTTTTAATTCAGATATTACTGGGAAATTATTTGCTTATGAAAATGCTCGAAACACGGTTAACCTTACACAGATTTATTTTGAAACTTGTTCTAAGTATTCGACACCGGACACTTTGGTTCATTTTTAAAATCAAGCTTATTGCATGCTAGAAAGCTTCGATTATAACCAATTCTACGTACGTCGTGGTAAGAATCCACCCTACAAGAGTTTGCCCGACCAGGAATAAAGGGGGGGCAACTACGAGGGCTGCGAACAAATATAGTTGAAATATAATACATTAACAAGGCATCAGTTGATCTAGGCATCAAATATAAAAGGTTTGAACAAACTTCGAAGTTCTATAAAAGCTACTTGTACAATGAATATTAGACGTAATATCGAGAACAAGTAAAGATAGAAAAAGTTTTTCATTGATTAAAGAACAAGATACAGAAGTACAAGAATAAAAGAGATTAAATCTAATCTAAACTATGGGGCTTGATCGCTGTTTTGAACTGGCACGGTTTGGATGGGCGTTGCTGGAACAGGATCCCTAAGGTCCGGCCGAGGAAAAGAGTCATCGAGAACCACATCAGCTTCCTCATCATCCTCGGGAGCACTCAGGTTTACCCAAAACTTCATGTCTTCTTCAGACATGTTTGGGAATTTCTCCCTAAGGGTCTGGCATACGCAAGTATGAAACCTCGAAAGCCTCCAAATGCTGAGGCGCTCGGATTTTGTTCGGTCACTCTCGATTTTCCTTCTTAGTCTCCTCTTTTTGGCCTCTGCCTCGCTCAAGGACCGGTTCAGTTGAAGGTTGCCCTCGCGAAGCACGATACACTTGTTTAGGAGCCGGGCCTTTTCGGCTCTCTCTTGCTTGAGAAGTGAGATTGCGTCGGATCGAGTTAAGAAGAGAGCGTGGCAAAGGTCGTTGCATTCATCCTGATATGCGCGTCCCTGCGCCGTATAGCGCCCTTGCCATCTTATCATTTCAAGCCTTGCATTCTCCTTCTCGAGAATAATATCCTTCTCACGCTTCTTCGCTAGGGTCAATTCCGCCTTGAGGTGAGCAACCTCGTCTTGGGCATTTTTCAGCTCGTCCTCGACCCTGTCCCATTTCTCGAAGTACTCGTTCATAGAACGAGTCTGCGACTCAAATCTGTGAATGAGTAAATTGGTGGCAGCCATCGACTGACAGGAAGATGATGTTAGGATTAACCATTGCAGATATGGGGACAAAGAGTTTAAAGGATATGATGAAATTACCTTCGCCTCACGAATACGGGCAAGTTGAACCAACTCCTCATCCGTCAGCACCTCACTTTGTTCCCCTTCTTCTTGCACAAGGGTGGTGTAGGCAATATCCTCCGCGACCCGAGGATTGTTCAAAGAAACCCTAGGAAACCGGGCCTTCCAGAACTAAAAGGAGAGTGATACATGAGTCAAGTGTTAATAGAGAAGTTAGAATTGAAACGCGGTAAGATTACTTACGTTTTGAAGTTGAAATTGCTCGAACATTCCGATCTCATCGTCGCTCATATCGAGAGCAGGAATGTTGACAATTTCGGGGCATTTAGCCGATGTTTCTCCAGTTTGTCTCGATCTCTTGGGAGGAGGAACATCTCCGGAGAAGGCCTCATCTTCTCGAGGGCGTTTAGAAGCATTTGGGGAAATGCTAGGCATTTTCCCAACCTTCGGGGGCTGTTCTGTGTCTGGATTTAAAGGTGAAGGAGTATGAGGGTTTGAAGGTGAAGGAGTATGAGGGTTTGAAGGTAAAGGAGTATGAGGATGGTGTAAAGGAGGATCCAAAGGGCGATCACATTGGGGTATTGGTTTCGCCATGTTGAATCGTTCCCTCAAAGGGATATCATCTTCAGAGCTCGAGGCCGCGAGATTCTCATCTAGAAAAAACAAGTGAAATTTAGCAAAGGTAAAGCCTAAAGGACTGACACGATTGATAATTGATGTATACCTCCTGTGGCATTGGGTTGAAGGTGCTCGACGGTCACCGGCAGTTGAGCGGCGGTCTCTGATGCGCGCCCCTGTTGGAGGATCGAGCGTCTCGGTGAAGTGGTAGCCTGCGAAGCAACAGCCTGTTTAGCTTTAGCTTGCCTCACTTTATGAGACTCCGAGACTGGAATAGATCGAGGAGCGCTAGCCTGTCCAGACAGCACCTCGAGGCGATGTGCTGCAAGTTGTTGTTTTAAAGATAGTTTAGGGGCCATTGCAATCCTGCACAGTAGAATATTTTATAAGTCGATATTTGTTAATAAAAGAGGGTACTTACAAGGGTCAATATTGAGATCGATCTCTTCGCCACAAAAGATTTTCTCGACTTCAGGGGCAGGGTAGTAATGGATTTTCCCTTCCTTGTCCACGGCGGCTATGGGCCTCCCACTCCTGTACCTAGAGACAAATTGTTCGACGCTAGGCTGGGTTGGGGGTTTGTATTTCAGAAGCATGGAAAAAGAGTGTTGCTCCTCCTCGGTCAGGGTGACCTCTTTCGAGGGGTTTCTCCAGGATTGAGGGTTGGTTGGAAATTCGTTGAAATCTAAGCGAAAGGGCCACGCTGGGCCATCCTTTGGAGGACCGACCCAGATCCATCTATGTTTATATCCACAATGGGATGAAGATTTGTCGCGAACGATGGATTTTGGACCACGAATGGTTCCGAAAGACACACATGGATGGCCAGAGGCTTTCACAGGAGTTCGCATGTATTTGAACAAATTGCCTGTGAGGAGAACGCCTAGGTCTTCGCAGACTCGGGCAAGAGCGATCATCTCAAGCCACGAGTTCGGAACGATTTGGGCAGGACATAAGTTGAATTCGTTAAGGATGTCAGTCACAACCTCGGGAAGTGGAAACCTTAGGCCAAATTCCATTAGTCGTTCCAGCGCTGCGAATTTGTTCTCTTTCCCTTTGAACATCACCTCCGTCTTCGAGGGAATTTCGCAGTCAAGGTCTTTGAGGTCTGGGAATTTGTTTTTCAGTGTTTGGAGCATCCCCCGATTGGAGATTTTGGAATGTTCCTTGGGAAGAGTGGTTTTCCAGAGGCCTTGTTCCGGGATTAGGGTTCTGGAGTTTGCAGGGTTTGGTGTAGGATTAACGGTTGGGCGCCTTCGCGGCCTAATTAATTCCATGGTCTCCCTAGAAATCTCGATTTCTTCATCGGTCCAGTCGGCCATTAACTGGCGACGTCTCCGATGAAGAGCGGTCGGATCAGCATTCACAGGTCTAGGGTTTTGAGTTTGGTTCGTGGACGAAGTCATTTCGAAAAAGGGAGTGAAAAGAAGGGTTGTAAGCAGAGAAGAACTTACGTTGGGAGCGAAATTAGGTGGAACTTGCTGGAATCTGGAGTTTAAACTTGCGAAAGGTTGGTAATGAGTTTTCTGAGTAATAAGTTCAGAAATGAGGAGTTTTGGGTTTTATAGGCTGTAGAGAAGTTTTTCAAATTAGAGACCTTTCGTTTGCTTGGAGGGAAGAAAAGAGAAGACCACGCCTGATGAAAGGCAGCGTGCGAATTTGGTAGTTGGCCTTAAATGCGTGGGCCGGTTTAAATTCACGTCTTGGGCTTGCTCATTTGTTTTCAGTTTTTCCAACAAAAACTACTTCGGATTGGATTTTGAACTTAAGCCCTACAAGAGCTTGATTATACTTTTGGGGGGGCTTCTGTTATCACGTAATATTAAAGATGACACGTGGCCCAATGGGAATGTTTGATATTACCGTATTGGGTTTGCGTTGAATAGTCAAACTAGGAGAAAACTCTCTCCTACATGGACTCTAGTTCCTATTTAGTCTTCTGATCCGATTAGGAAAGAACGAGCTAAATAGGAGTATGAAACACCGGCCTAAATAGGCGGGATTCTTGGTTAGTCTTACTTCGACTAGGATTCGGATTACTAAATCTAGGCTATAAATACATGCAATCTCAACGATATCAAGGTACATAATTCTGACTCAAGCTCTGAGTTAATTACTTTCCGATCACTGGTTCATTACTGACTTTAGCATCGGAGAGGGGTCGCCGGTCAGCGGCCTCCTTTAGGCTAACGTTTACTATTTTGCAGTTTACACAGCTTACGTGGATTCAAGTTACGATTTCTCGATAACAGTAAGTGATAAAAGTAGTTATTGGAAAGGGTATTTTGATATATTTATCATTAACTAACAACTAAAAATGGAAAAATGTCTATCTTTTTTGGACACCCAAAATGGAAATATTGCTTATCAAAGTTGGACGGAGGGAGTATAAATTTAGATCTTTAAGGTCCTTACTACCGGCTTAAACTATAGAGAAAAAAGTGTTATTCAATTGATTTTTTTTTTTGTAAAAGAAAATCAATGTAGCGAAGCTAAGAAAGAAACTTAAGCGGGCAAGGATATAAAACCTTCTTTTCTTTCAGAAACATCAAGAAAATAAGAACTTAAAAACAAACGCGACACAAAAATCTGTTTGGATTTTTAAAATTCACTTAAAGTGTCATCATTAATTTATTTGTTAAAGACATTTTAAGGTCCATTTTTTTAAGATTGAATTAAAATGGATTCAACTGAACTGAATTGACACTGAACTTATTGAATTGAATTGGTTAAATTAGTTGAATGTTAAGAAATTTTGTTAAATTTGGTTGAATTGAATTAAATTTTGTTGAATAGTCTAAAAATAAAAAATTGGAATGTGTATAGCTTTTCAACATGTTATATAAAAGGACTAATAAATCATTGTAAACATTAATGAGTCAATAGCTCTCCTTATATAAATTTAAGTTGTCAATATGGTACTAAGTTCATGGGTTAACGATTAACAGATAAATTAGATTTTTGGGACAAGTATTAAGTCTACTTTTTTCAACTCATCCATTTTAGCGAACAAAATCGATAATCAAGTGGGCAATTGAGACTAACATAATTTAATAGTATAAAATTGGAAAAAGTACAAATAAAATTTTTTATGGTTTTAATGTTTTGTAAATAGAGGAATGTGGTTTCATTTTATTTTTTTACAAAAGGATGCATGTGATTTACATATTTGACAAATAAATGAAATTAACTTACAACATTTGTCACATTATCAAGTCAGCCCTTCACAACATCAAGTTAACATGATATGTCATCAAAAAATTAATATTTTATTGTGTCAAATTATCAAAGTCAATAAGTCAACATGACACATCATCAAAGTCAATATGACATGTCATCAAATATTAACACCTTAAGTGAAATTTCTTTGATTGTCAATTTTGTAAACAACATGCCTCCTTTTATAAAAAATGAAACCACATTCCTCTATTTGCAAAACATTGAAACCACAGTGGTTTTATTTGAATTTCTCTATAAAATATATTGCTTTATAAAAACTAAAGGGGGCAATTGCCCCCTTCTCATGTATGTAGTTTCGCCATTGCAATTAGGCACAAATGGTACTTACTTTGTAAGTAAAGAAGTTCTCATACAGTCTCTTGTATCCACATATGACACTGACGGGATCAAAAACAAAATCAAAAGGTATATCTGGCCTTGTATAAACAAATAAACTGCAAAAATCGTTGAGACAATGCTTGTTATTAGCCTATTAAAAATATTGCAAAACTTAATGTTAGTAGTAGGTAGGAGATCACATATGTCTTTTTGTTGTTTAAGCATGATGTAATTGGAGCAAGTTGAAGACTTACATATGTATGTGTATATGAAGAATCGAGCTTTAGAATCTTTGTATATGTTTGGATGTACCTAATATGAAAAACAAAATATGTTTTCACGAATTAAGGCAAAAAATATAGGGAGAAAAAAATTCTACTTAACTTACTGTCCATTCAAATATAATACTTTCATGACTATTTTGAAGTTTAATTTGGTTGGAACTATATTGAGAATCATTATTTAACTTCGGATTATTTAATTCACCGTCCATTGAAGCTCCATAGTACTTTACTTTAGCTCCAAGACGTGGTGTATGGACAACTGCAAATTGCGTCAGTAAAGTTGATTACAATTCATAGTACATATTGCAAAAAAAATATATTTTTTTTATCATTCAACGTAGTGTAATCGTAATTAACTTAACTTACATGAACACTAGGTCTTTCAGTTGTATGCGGATTCAAATTTGATGCATATATTTCAGCAACTAGTTTTGCTTTGATCAAATCATTTATTGTGATTTGTCTAATTGGAATAGTACCACTTGGACAACCTTTACCATTTGCCTAAAAAAATTCAGGTCTAAAGTTGGATGTAAAATTTTTGGGCCTACTTTCCTCTTGATAAAAAGTCGGTTTCATCTACATAATTCAATTGCAGAATTAGTGTCTTTGTGCTTTCGATCAAAAAAAAATTGAAGTGATGCAAGAAAGAAAACAAAACCTTGGGATGCAAAGAATGATTTTTCAGTAATTGATTGTCAAAAGCAGTAAAATCCATACAATTATATGTATCTCCAAAAGTTGTCTGCATAATGTTGAAAATATATTATGTAACGACCAAGATTAACTTTTATATAATATTTTTGATAAACTCTATATTGAAACACGTTTTAAGTTTGAACAAGCCCAATCTAATTATATAAATAAAGTGATTTGATCTAATAAGATTTTGTGCATTAGGTAAAGTATATCAGGAAATTTGGTTACCTGAATGGTTTCAACAGTTCCTCTCTTACGACGTTGAAGTTCTTGGTCCAATTCTAGATTTTCTTGTGGAGTCAATATCTTGCTTGCAAATATTGATACAAACCACAAAAATAGAAGCCCTAACATAGCCTTTAAAGCCATATTATAATTAGGTTGTTTGGTTAACAAAATTTGTAATATAATAGTTTAAGTATACGGGGAATTTTATATATATATGAAGAAACTGAGTTAGAAAAGGTTGAATATATTTGTAGAATAAAATCCAAGAATATCACCAATTTAATTTTGTCTGTAAAATATCGATTTGCTATTAATTTTTTTTTGGTAACACGGAGGGGTTAAGACCCCAACAAACAAAGGAAAAAAAAGAAAAAGAAAAGAAACTAACAATCCGTGCTACACACGAACGACTCGAGTAACCCGCTCCATTAAGATCCGCTGTAATTGATAGATACCATAATCAGATTTTATCTAGAATATCTTCTGTTATATAGAATATTAAAATCTGAAAAAAAATCTGATGATGTGTCGACTCCAAAATTTTTTTTCATATACTTCGTTATTTAGTTAAAATTCTTCTAATTTACTAATATACTTTAGAAAATCATTATTAGACCGAAACATCGGAGGAGATGTATAGTTAAACTTGAATTTCTAATGATATGGTTACTTTGTTTTTAGTTTATTTTGTTTCTACTTTTGTCTTAATTACCGTTGGATCGATTTTCCTACAATCATTCAGTGGTATATAAAGCAAAGTAATTGTTACTTTGTAAATAAACAAAGTAAGCATACAATTTTTCATTTCTAATACCATTATTTTATTTTGTTTTTGTTCATCTTAATTCTATTTTATTTAATTAAAATTCTCTTATTTTACTAATATATTTATAAAAAAAATTTAGACCGAGTTCTGTTCTCTTTGAGTTATCACGAGATGAGCCCCCTGCAGGTCTCTAGGACGTTATTGTTGCAAATAAATTGATATGACATTAGCACTCCCCGTTTTGTTCATGATTAGTTCTTTTTTTCCTTTCTTTTTTTTGTTTTTCCCTGGGTTTCGCCCTTCCCTTCACAAAAAGAAAAAAAACACAAACATTGGAGGAGAGGTATTGTTAAAGTTGAATTTCTAATACATTTTTGTTCATCTCAGGCCATGTTCTTTTTTGCTGAATAAAGCTGAACTAAACTAAACTGAAATTGCTGAACTGAACTGAACTGAATATACTGAATTGAATATAATTAAATTAATTTTATCAATCTAAAAATAAATTAACACTAAATGATAAATAAATAAATAGGTATAATTTTTTAAATCGTTCTACTATTGAAGTTTCATTACCGATAAAAAAATAGTTATCATTTTGCTTGGGAAAACATAACTTATCATATTGAGTATATGGGGGAGGATCAAGTGAGACAAGGTCCTTAGATGTGACAACTTTTATGGTGTGACAACTTATATTTAAAATACATTTTTTCGATGATCCCGAATCTGATTTTCGAAAATTTTTATACCGTTGGATTCGTATTAATTAGCCGGTCATTTTGAGATCCATTGTGTTCAAATAAAAACGATTTTTTTTTCAAATTTCTTGATATTCCAAAAGTCATTACCAAATCTTCCAAAAGTCATTACCAAATATTCCAAAATGAAAAAATCGTTTTTATTTGACCACAATGGATCTCAAAATGACCGGCTAATTAATACGAGTCCAACGGTATAAAAAATTTCGAAAACCGAGTTCGGGATCATCGGGAAAATGTATTTTAAAGAAAAGAAATAAAAGACTTTTCTCTCTCCTGCGATGACATCAGCGCTGACATCATCAGCCTCCTTCCCTTCCTTCCACGTGTATGCCCCTCAAAATATGCCATCCTTTTTCATTTAATTACACAATTGCCACCTCTTGTCACACAATAAAAATCAGTCTCACAATAACACAAGTGTCACACCTGATGCTTTCTCTCGAGTATATAATATTAAACACAATAATGTATAATAGTTGGGTATCTAATTAAACTATAAATTCTTATGCAATTATTTTTTTTTAATTTTCTAAAATGGATAGACCAGTAAATTCTAGATTATAAAACCAAACAAGTAATATTTGTTGTAAAAAAAAAGAAATATTAAATTTACTTGATAATTTCTCTAGTAGCAAATAAATATCAATACCAATATATAAACTTTAAAATGCTCTATGAATGATCTAAAATACATTATTAATTTTGCTCTTTAAAAGTTAATTCATCACAATCCTCTATTTTCAAATCAATGGTTAAAACAAATCACTTAATTTTAGTTAATAATAAATGATGCACCTAACTCCAAATTTAAAAGTTACGATTGATATTTAATTAATTATAATTAGGAATTTCATTTTAAATTAAATTAATTTTACCAATATTTCTAATTTAAAAATAATTTTATTAAAATTAAAGTTACTGAAAGAAACTGAAATTGCTGAACTGAAATGACTGAATAAAACTGAAATTGTTGAACTAAACTGAAATTGTTGAAATAAGCTGAAACTGAAATGTGCTGAAAATAAGTAAAAAAGAATAAACAAAACCTCACATTGCTGTACTAGCACTCGAGCAACAATTATGAATGTTATTAGAGAAATTGCAATGCGCTAAGAGTTTGAAAAAGAGAATAATAAAATAATAACAATTAGTTGTAAGTTGTTTTTTTTTTTTTTTTTTTATAACGTAAGTTGCTTTTTTTAATCCACTAAAATATAGTTTTGTTGCAAACTACTAGACAATATACTAAACTTACTTAAAATAAAACCTCTAAAGTATGGAGCGGTAAATATTACAAAGAACTAATCAATTTAGGAGATAGTAATAAATTAATATGTATGATATATTAACCTCCCATTACTATAAATAATACATGAATACAAATCACACAAGTTTAATTATAAGTATAAAGGTAGCTTGTGGGTTATCTCATTGCTAAACACAAAAGCATAGATAATCCACATTTAAATGTACCATAGAATCAGTCATTTTGACAGTATAATTAATATTAATTAACATTTTTTCATTAAAGAATAGATGGGGAATGAAAGCCGGGCATCCCAACGAGGTTGGCACCCCCGAACGAACAAACCAAACTCGAGCCCATTAATTAACTTAATTTAATGGTTTAGAAGCAGAGGTAATGAGCTTGTGGCTGAAGTCCCATAATTTTCTAGCCAGCACTTGATCCCTAGCATATGTGCTTGCTTTCACCTCATTGCAGTCCACAAAATACTTCCCGCTCACGCCTTTCAAACTCGGGTGTAATGCCACGTAACACGTCGTAGCTGCTCCCTGGTCACATTAATTTTAACCAAAACATTACGTGATGTGTCGGACGTATATTAATTTATTCATTTTTTAAAACCCGGGTACTTTTACCCGATAAGTAACTCGAGTAAGTTTGTAAAGAAGGGAAATATAAATTACCTGGGGTACAGTTTTCCATAGGAAGTAACTAAAAGCTTTCAATATTTCTGCAACAAAATATTTATAAATTTAATTTAGTTTAATTTAAGCAACTACCAATCCTAAAATTAATTATTGTTTAATTAATTTCTTGGTTATTCATTTTATTATTGTTAGAACAGAACTTACTCATTAAAAATGCGGAGTATCTCATTAAAGGAGTCATAATCAGCCCTGGATGAACTGCATTGGCTGTGATGTTCACACCCTCCTCCTGCAAATGTTTAAATTATGATTATTAAATAACACTATTTAACAGAAAATTTTAACATGATATCTTGTTTAATGTATCAAGAGCCCCAAAGAAAAAAGAAAAAGAAAAACCAGATTGGAAACAAGAACTAACATAGGATTTCATTAGTTTTCGGACTTGTTAAAAGTGAATTATTATTACATGAATTTGTTTTTAAAGTGACTTTTTGATTCATGAACTTGCTTAACTCTTTAAACTTGCTTATAGTGTTATATATTTTGATTATTTCAAATTCATTCTTGTTCTGTCAGGCAGACCTAGCGACATGAGTTAAACAATTCACTTTTAAACAAATTCAGATGCCAACAAAGTATTCAATAAGTTCAAAGGGGCAGTCAGATTTTTAGGCAAAATTGAGAGATTAATACAATTATTATAAATCTTAAAAAATTTGGCTTATTACTTTCTTCGCCTCTATATTTACCAAGAAAAGTCAAATGTTTCTTATATTTTAGAAGCATTACATTTAGCTCATTGAACTTGTTAAAAATGATCTAGCGAAAAGTAACTTATATTTTCTTCTTCTCTAAACTTTCTTATAATAACACGAACTTACTTTAAACACAGTTTAATTTCTCATTGACTCGCATGGACTTAAAAGGGTCAATTGGTCATTTTAAAGAAATTGATGGGGTAAATAAATATGTATTGAACTTGTAAAATTTGTTTTTTTAAGTAATTTACTAATTTAATTAAAGTTTAACATACTTGAAAGCGACGATTAAGCTCATTGGCATGAAGTATGTTGGCCAACTTGGATTGCCCATATGCTCTTTTATCAGAATAACTGCAGTAAAAAAATTCAGTTAATTCCTAATTAACCATGATTAAATAAAATCAAGAAACCCTGTAAATAATTAAATTATTTTAACGTATAAAACATACCTCCTCTTCTTACTGATTTCATCAAATAAAATTCCACCTTTGTACGTATGGATATGAGCAATAGATGACAAATTGACAATTCTACCCTCAACACCAGAGATTTTTGCAGTCTCTTTCATTTTGTCCAAGAGAAGATTGGTCAACAGAAAATGGCCTGCAAAATATGTGACAAATTGACAATTCTACCCTCATCCATTAATTATGAAATTTACACTTGTTACCTACCTATATGGTTTGTAGCAAATTGCATCTCTATTCCATCTTCTGAGAGTTGGTAGGGGCAGAACATAATTCCAGCATTATTGCTGCAATTTAATTAATGCTTCTTAATGAGATTGGCACCCACAATTAATGATATTAATTGAATAAAGTAAGGTTTAGTCACAATAATATTAATTGTTGGACATAATTTGTTCTAAATTATTTTTTGGGACCTGCTCGTAAATATCTATAGTAAAAAAAGAAGAAGATAGTACTTCATCTGTCTGATATTCGGTAAAACATCTGCATGAGAATTTAGATGAGACTAAATATGATGGTAAAAATATTTTGTAACTTATTTACTGAGTTGTTGTCATTGAAAATATTAAATATGACTAATTAATGACTTGAATTGAAAAAAGAAATGAACTAAATTGCATTAAACTAAATTATCTATTGAACATTTAACGAATTTTATTGAACTGAATTTAATTTTACTGAATTGAGGTTAACAAGAACAAAATCTCATTTATGTAGAGGTATTTGTGGAAATAATTAATTAATGTGCATAAATGAAAATAAAGTGAGAGAATGACATATAATCAATGTTTTAAAACCCGGACCGGACACTGAACCGAATTTATAAAAGGGTCAAGGGTCACTTCGTTCAACCTTAAAATCCGAAATGGTCAAACCGGATGATGTAATAAATAAATAAATAAATATTATATTAATTATATATTGTTAATTTAAAATTATTTATAGAAAAATTTATCTTATAAATTTTTTATGTGGAAGAATTTCATAATTAGTTATTTTTAGCTCAATTACATTTGTTAATAGATTATGAAAGAAGAAAAAGAACTAGTAAAAAATAGTAGATATAATCCCACATTGATTAGAAGTAGATGGAAATCTTAAAAATCTTATTATAAATAGAAGTTGGACTCATCAATTTAAAGAGAACAAATCTAATTGACTAATGTTGATTATTACTGAGGCCCAAGCCTAAAATAATTATTTGGGGCTTAGTAAGTTTATTTTATTTTGGGGAAGAGTAGAAAACCGGGGCAATCTGGTTCTCGGTTCAACCACTAGTTTTTGGTTCGACCCCGGTTTGCTTTGGGTTGTTGAAAGCTCAAAAAACCAACTATAAAAAACCGGCTTTCAATCTGGGTCCCGGTCCGACTGGCCGGTTCGGTCCGGATTTTAAAACACTGCATATAATACAAGACAAATGGATGTAAGTTTGTTCACTACATTGTTAATGAAGACCAGCTTTTGTTTTAGACACTGATGAAGTTAGCTATGGACTACTTGAGATGTACATAAAAATAAAAAAGCATATATACGATTGGACTTAGAAAGCTTTTTCTTATAAACAGCAATGCCGTTTTAGGTTGAGTCAAAAAGAAAAGAACACAACAAAAAAGATGTGTATATGTGACTAAATGCCACTAGCACCCTACGAATGAAGTTAAAAGAGTACACATAGGCAAAATTATCTCTTAACAACATAGTTCGTGACATTTGAGAGGGCATCGATATCCACATGCCCCTCTGCCTCTAGACATATAAAAGTCCTATCTCGACACAAAATTGCTTGATTTGTCATTATCATGGCCATTTTCAGGGAGAGTTCACTCAAATTTTTTATTATAGTCTTATATTAAGGGATATCTGCACTTTAATTAAAATGGTTGAGAGAGAATAAGAGATCTTACATTAAGATGTTAAGTGGTAGATCAAGTTTAATAAACTTATCAGCAAATTCTCTGACGGATCTAATGGAAGCTAAATCCAATTTCATGACATCAACATGAGCTTTGTCATCTTGTTTAAGAATAATTTGCTTAGCCTCATTTGCAGCATTCATGTTCCTTGCTGCTATTATAACATGTGCTTTTCTTAGAGCTAATACTCTTGCTGTCTCCAACCCGATCCCACTTGCTCCACCTGCATCAAAGTGATAAGTTTACGGACTGACTCGAAATTTAATTACACGTCGTGATGGAAGTGCTAAGTAAGGAGCAGCTCTAAAGTAATACATTGGAGAGAAAAATAGATTGAATCCTACATCAAAAATAAAGATATAAGTACTAACTATGGCGTGCTTTTAACAAACAAATGAACCGTGTGAGAACCATTTAATGAGATTCAAATTGAATCAGAAAATATTTATATGGTCTTGAACCAATTGACCTCTAATCATTTGATTTTGAGTTGTGTTGCCCATCCTTGCAAGGGTTGAGCAAGTACCGCTCCTAACAATGACGATGTTGTAGGACGTACTGAACTTTTTTTAAAGATTGAAATGATTGTGTGGTAAACCGTAAATGGAGAGAGAGAGCGACTAAGTTATATAGTGTATCAAAAAGCGCTAGCTGCTAATAAGGTGGTTGAAGACCTTTGAAACCTAATCGAGGTATATTTGAAGATTAGTCGAAAATTAGTTAAATTTTGAACAACTAATCAATAATGATCAATGCAGTCAGAATTTTCATTTAAAATAGTCGACCTTTATTAATAGTTTTGATGTGTTTACAAAAACATGTAGGCATGATTTAGACCGAACATCAATATATATGCGGTAGTTTTGAATAGCTTCATACATCATATCAAATTAAGACACAAACCAAGTTGAAGGGTGAAATAGACCCATCAATCTATAGCATGTAGGACATCATTTGGCAAATAGTCCAAGGTTGAAGGACAAGTTTTTAAAAACATTGAGTTAATGTATTTACTTATCAAACTTTTATTTTTTTTGTACACCTAACAACTAGTATAAATGAATCAAAAAAGGAAAAAAAAAAAAAAAAAAAAAGAAGAAAGGAACATTCTTCACTTGAAATTAGTCTAATCACCACAAAAATCAAAAACGAAACTAAGTACTTGTCACTTAATCTCCATTAATTTGCTTAATGCCATAACACTTCAATACCATGTAATGCACCGAAATCGTTTTATAAAACAATTTATTCTAATCATAGTTAGTCATAAAACGGAAACAAACACATAAACATTACTAAAAAGGAGTTTTTATATAGACTGTAATGTGAAGATCATTTTGACAAGTTGAGTTCTTGTAGAACAAGAAAACAGTTTGTTTCCTGAATGGTGGTAAAAAACGAAAAGGCAAAAATGCAGAGATCGCAATTTTAGACACGACAACACGATACTACCAAATACAATTTGATTCACACGATACGACTCACAAAATCACCATTTTCCAAGCATTTCTATCATATAAAACCATATCAAACATACATATATGACACACGATATGACCCGAATGAAAAGAGAAAAGCAGAAGGTAAGCGAATTACCGGTGACGATAGCGGTAAGATTGGAAGCATCAACACCATGAGTAACCTCTTCAGCAGTAGAAGCTGATCCAAACCCACTTGGACCAGCTCTTCCTGTTATCAAGGAAAATATGCTCATCTTTTTTCTTTTTCTTGTTCTAATTCCTCTTATTAATTTGAACTTCAATAAGAGGGAATGAAAAAACAGGTGAACTACAAAAGATGAGGGATGGTTGCTATTGCTACTTATTATATAGATGAGGAAGGAAATGTATGAAACTAATTTTGTGTAGTTTACAGGTATCCAGTGCTTCCTCCATTTATAGCTTTTTACTATTTTTTATGTAATTTTTTATTATTCTCCCTTTTTTTTTTTGTCTCTGTGTTATTAATTTCTTGTAACATTATTGGTTCAACCTTTTCCCAAAAAATTCAATGTGATCGAACCAATTAATTCGTTTTCCAAGAATGCGGTCATAATATCAGTCTTTAAAATTCAGGAGCTTAGGTGGAGATTTTTACAATATAGAATTAGGTTTCTTTTTAACTGAATTGCTGACGAAATGTTTAATGAATTTTTATTAAAATTATTAAATTAAATTAGAAATATAAATCAAAAAGAATATAGCATTATTCAGTCCAATTTACAAGTTGACTTATGTAACCAATACTAATCAAATACTTTATACTCATTTCACGAGAAGAATGAGTTTGAGGTTGATTGTTTGAGGGGATATTCTATGGTCACTTTGTTTTTCACAAAGTAACCATTACTTTGTTTTGTCAACCATTGGATCATGGGTTAAAAACTAATCCAATGGTGAAAAAGACAAAATATAGACAAAGTAAGGGAAAAACAAAGTGACCATAGCCTACACCTTGTTTGAGCTCTATTTCGGTGGTTTATAATGCAGTGCATGCTTGTTAATTAATTAGGATTAAATTTACTCATCATCTGTTATTTTTACTTTAATCAATACTAGAAGAGTAGTCATTATTTTATCTTAGTGAAAAATGTAAAGTTTAAAAGGTTAATTTTAGATAGGTGTCATGTAGATTCGCATTTTTATAAATAAAAGATTTTGATTTACCTTTCAGCAAATAAAAGATTGTGGTTTTCATTATTTGCAGAATTAAGGAAATTGTTAATTTTATGAATGTGAACGAAGTCCGTTTTTGTCCAAAAACGTTTTTTAACCTTTGACCTTAACTTTTACGTAACCGATCAAAGGTTTGAAAAAATATTTAGGCAAAAAATATCTTTGTTTATGTCAACAAAATCGATCATTTCTTTAATTCTGCAAATACTGCAAACCACGACCTTTTATTTGCTCAAAGTCAAATCACAATCCTTTATTTACAAAACTGTAAAACTACAGGACACTTATTTGAAATTAATTCAAATTTAAATTATCATAATATCAAGTTTTAAAATTGAGGATCATTGTGTTAGTGTGCAAGAGTTCAGGGACCATGAACTTTAAACATCTATTAAATGTAAATTTGTGTTTTTTCCTTTTTCTACGAAAAGAAAAGGTGACTGAAATTATGTTTTAAAATGCTAGGGATGCAACTGAAAATACTTAGGTGCATGTGTATTCACATGAACCGATTTTATAATGATGCTGACCACATTAATTAATGAGAAATTAATTAGCCAACTTCTTTATTTATTGGTCACTAAATGAAAGAATAGTAAGAAAGAGGATATTTTGTGGGTAATCAATTAATTGGCATTGCTTTCTCTGTTAAATAATTACGCTTTCAAACTTATCGTACAAATGTCTATCATTCACTTTGTTGACTAGAAAAACAGCTTTAAGACCACACTTAATAATCTTAATCCGTGTTTGATGAATTTCGAAGGACAATCAAGCTTTTTGAACAACTTAAGAGATCAATTGACTTTGTTTTGATCAAGTTAATAAATATCGGAACAATATAACAATCAAACGGAGTAAATTAAGAAAAAAAAAAGAAGAAAGGACACAAGGGCATAAATGAATAAAAAAAAAGGAGTTAGTATAGTAGTAGGAAGGAGATGAGGGAGTTAATAAAATCAACAACTTCATAACTGTACCACACCCTCTGCCATACCCTTATCCGTTTCATTCGAACCCTCTTTCAAATTCTTTTATTATAATATTTGTTTATTTGATCACATTTATTTCCAATTATCATTTCCCATGTTCATATAGCTAGGTTCAAATTAAATTCGGTGAATCCTACAACTATTTGTCCTAAATATAATATGGTGATACAAACTGTAGGCCCACCAGCCCATCATAGGCCCACTAGAAAATGACTGCCATCTCATAAAGACACCAACATTAACCGTCCAACCAAAGAATTGGTCACCAAAGCGCACAATAGATTTTATGCTTAACTACAACTAAGGGTAGTAGGATAGGGTTCTATAATTAAGAGGCTAGCTCTTCATTTTATATCTTTCTATACTATATGCATTAATATCCTCATTTGGTAGCTAACTTTAAAACTGGAATTTACATATAAGATCATAATGTGTTATCTAGAATACTATTACACTTGACATAGAAAACACACCTCTTTTTCTGCATGGACTCATTGATCCCATGAATCGAATCACCTCTCTAAAATGAACATTCAGCTTCTACGGTGGATCGAGATCTCAAATAATGATATATCAACAGTTGAATTCATGTGGCATCATTATGATTGGAGAAGATTGATATTGGTCTCAGCTTATAGTAAAAAAATTCAAAGACCCTCAATATTCAAGCCTCTCATAAATGTAAGCAAGTTAACCTTAACTTACAAATTACCTCATCCTTACAAATTATATAACATTTACCACCGATTTATTAGTATCGATGATCATGAAAGTTGAAACATATAAAAATATAAATGTTATGAGTTGGGAAATAAGACCCGAAAATAATTAAAGAAAAGTTAGAATAATTTTGTTAAGAAATATGAGGAGCAAAACTTATTTATTAAAGAATATAAAGGAGGAAGATATATATATGTATTTCTTTGAAAAGTAAAAAAAAAAAAAAAAACCATTTTTTTTATCAGAATGCTCCAATTCCAAAATATTAGAAACTATGGTAGAAAAAGTTTAGAGCGTTTTGAGAGTACGGTGTTCTTTCAAAATACAAAAGTTATTGATGCATATTTAAGAGATAATAAAAAGATATAAATCTCTTTTTTAATTGTAACCAATGAAGTAAGTATTTCAGAAGCACTTTATAATCTTTCCTAAAAGTATTGAGAAAATTTCCTGAAATTTATAATGGCAACAACCCGAGTCATTGCAATAAGAAATCACAAAAGCTTAATTGTACAATAATTTGACCACAGAGATTTTTCTATCAATACATAAACAAATATAAGTATTTTTTTTTTTTTACAATTTATTCCGCTACTCAATTCATGGGGTTGTCAAACTACCATTTAGGCAAAAGTTGCTTATAATTAGAGCTTGTTGCTTACAATATTGATCCTCAGAAACAATATTTTTATAACTTAATCGACTTGTCTCTGTTTCAAATTAGATAAATTTTGGTAGAACTATATTTCATTATAGTTCTATGATTCAAAGTATCATTTCCTATTTGATCCCTTCAAATTCTGTATTTGCATATTTATTTCTTTTTAAAAAATCACTTTTTGTTGAATGTGGAATTAGAATTCATAATCACACACTCCATTTTACAGTGTTATAGTCAATAAAATATAAATTAGTGGCTGACTTAATATATTCTTCTGTAACAACCAAACCAACCTTAATAAGAAAAGAAAAAAAAAGAACATGAGAAATAAAACTTTACCTTAGAAACAATATTATATTGGGCGAAGCCCATTGAATCACAAAATAATTCAATTCAAGTAAGAGTAAATAGGGCCCAAGGGATCCAATATTTTCTGTTTAGGCCCATCGTATTGGTTCCGCAAGGCCCATCTCAAAGGAATGAAAAAATAAGGATAACAGCAACACGAATTAATTATTATAAAATCTGGGCCTTCAAATAAAGTGTTAGGATCTCCATTAATGTTTAACATATCACATAACGGGACTTGTTAAGTGAAGTTTGAGAACCCCAGGCCTTTAAAAATTGTGTACACATCAGAATGTTTAGTAATAGCAATTATAAATTTATTATTATGATTTATTTTTTGTTATTATTATTATTGCCTATTACTCTTTGATTAAAAGTTATTTTATTTTTAGAAACAAGATATAATATCAAACCAAGGCAAACTACTTATAAGCTTTTTTATGATTAATTTATGGATATTCAAATTTGTACGTCGATTACAGTTAAGTTCGTATTTTGATCACTTCTTATAAACAATGCATGTATAATCAAATATGTTTTAAGTCTTGATGATTTAATATAATTGAGCCAATGAAGCTGGTCAATGTTTACATATATGGAGAAGATGGTGGATTTTGTATCTATACTTCTTGTTGATAAATAATATTAAAAGTTATTTATAGATTTCAACTTTGAGTTCAGTTTAAGGTTGTTAGATTTGGACCGGACCGGTCGGTCCGATTAGGTTTGACCGAAACTGGACCTAATTTTGATCCGAAATTTCTGACCAGGTTTGACCGGAACCGGATCCAATTGCGGTTCGAAAGTCTTTAATTTTGCACTTATTTCAAATCCAGCCAGAACCATCCAAACCAGTCGGTTGAACCAAAAGCCACTCGAACCAGTCCCGGTTCAGTGGTCTGGTCGAGTCGGGTCATTCTTAAGTCTCAATTAATTAAAAAAATACCAAACATAGCGACTTGTGGGAGTCGAACTTAGGCCTTCAAGGATTAGGAATTTCTTCTTCTAATGTCATGTTTCTTTTTATTTAATTTCAACATATTTCAATTCAATTCAGTTCAAGTTCAATTCAATTCAATTCAACAGTTTTCAATAATTCAATTCATTTAAGTAAATTCCACAGTTTTCAATTCAATTCAACAATTTTCAATAATTCAATTCAATTCAGTTCAATTCAATAAAAAAGAATAGGAAATAAACCACTAAAAGTACTCCTCATTTGTGATAAAGCTTAACAATCAAGTCATTTTGTATTACAACCGAAAAAGAAATGCTTTATATTTCATTAAATACTAGATAACTTTTAAAAAAAATAAATTGATAATATTTTACTACAAAGATAAAAGTAATGACTAATAGATAAAAATAAATTCACCATTTTATTTTTATGTTTATATTTATATATTTAAATTAACATTTAAACTTTAACGTTACATAAAATAGAATTTTAAATGGTCTCATAAATTATTCTTTATAAGCTTAAATATAAAATATATACAATAGAAATCTGATTTACTTTTCTCATTCTTCTCATGGCTCCTTTTGTTTAGCATCATATATCTCAACGATATATGATGGTCATCAGATCTGCATCCGATAGCTATATTTTCTTCATTTATAACTCGTTCAGATTTAGCACAGGCGGAAAAGGTTGACTTAATCCATAGATCTGTAGATCTACGGGAGTGCAATTTCAAGAAGGACATAGATCCGATTTTCTGGAAAAACATAAGTGTTGAAGAATGGTTTTCGATTGTTTTTCTGCAGATCTGGAATCTCAAGAAATATATGATGCATTCTGTCTTTTTTAGTACCTTTATAGTGTCGTAGGCTCTTTGTAGCGTTTTTTTGCCTAGATGCGGTTTATACTTGCTTTTGCTTGTATCTTTGTGAAGTTTAATTCTTCTTTTTTTCTTTGATTATCATGATGCTGTAATTTTTCTATATTATTCAATGATATGATAACTCTTCTATAAAAAATATATATATATATATACAATAGAGATTTAAAATAATAGAGATTTTCGTTCAAAAAAAAATAGAGATTTTTGATATAAATTATGCCTCGTACTAAATGTTATCTTATTTTATATTGCAATAAATATATAACTTTTCACAAAAAATAAATAGACAATAAATAAAATATGCATCATATTTTATAATATCTTTAATTTTTCACAAATGTGGAAAAAATTTAATAATTAATAATTACTATCTAAAAATTATGTGTAACTAATTTAATTTAATATATTGTTAAATTATAGTATGATATAGGTGTAGGCTATGGTCACTTTGTTTTTCCCTTACTTTGTCTATACTTTGTCTTTTTCACCATTGGATTAGTTTTTAACCCATGATCCAATGGTTGACAAAACAAAGTAATGGTTACTTTATGAAAAACAAAGTGACCATAAAATATCCTTATGATATAATATAAGAATGTGTATAAAAATATTATTTTCTATACAATTTTTTGACCTTCGATTAAATTTTGGTTAGATTCCAGTTAAACCTCAAACTCTTGACCTTTTATCTTTTCCGGTTCATTCGGTTCATTGACGGATCTGGATTTGACAACCACAGTTTAGTTAGTTCTTACTACTTCTGCAATCTACGTACTAAGCATATATTTAAGGTGACTAATCAAATCACTGACTAATTAAAATTTACTTAATCAATTTGTTAGAGTGTAGTAGAAACAGAATTCTAGACACATGAAAAATAGTTAAATAAAATAAAGTTGGATCTGTCAAACTAAATATTTGATCAACCGGGGAAAATCTGTTTCATTAAAAATAAAATAAAAAATAAAAACATCTCAAATATTTACTTATTTGATATTATATTGATACATGTGAAGATGTATAGAGAACAACTGAATAAGTCAATGCACATTTTTCTCATAAAAAAAATGCACATTATTCTATTTATATTTTCGTTCAGATTGAGCAAGTCAATAAGAAAGAAGGCCAAAAGCATAAAGAAAACCTAGAATTGTAAAGTTGTTGAAAAAGATAAGTCTGAATTTTCTTTCTAATTTTGCTCGATTACCTAGAGTGGTGCTCACATGGTCAATGATTAACCAAATACAATTTGGTCAATCACTATTAGATCAACCACCAAACTTAATCTCTACCCTTAAATTTTGATTAACGGTGATTGACCAAATTGTATTTGGTCAATCATTGATCATGTGAGCACAACTGCCTTTAGCTATGTCATTATATAAATGATCGATAATAGATTTAAATTTTTTTTTTATTTTTTTTATAGAAGAGTTATCATATCATTGAATAATATGAAAAAACTAGAGCACGATGATAATCAAAGAAAAAATAAGGAATTAAACCTCACAACGATACAGGCAAAAGCCAATATAAACCGCATATAGGGAAAAAAACGCTACAGAGAGCCTAAGACACCATAAAGGTACTAAAAAGAACGATATAATACATCATATATTTTTTTAGATTCCGGATCTGCAGAAAAATAATCGAAAACCATTGTTCAACACCTATACTTCAGAAAATCGAATCTACGTCCTTCCTGAAATTGCACTCTCGTAGATCTACAAATATATGGATTAAGTCAACCTTTTCCGCCCGTGCTAAATCTGAACAAGCTATAAATGAAGAAAATATAGTTATCGGATGCAGATCTAATGATCAAATAATATTGTTGAGATATACGATGCTAAACAAAAGGAGCAAAGAGAAGAAGGAGAAAAGTAAATCAGATTCGGGGTTGGGATGAGGAAGAAAGAAGAAAAACTTCCTTCTTCCTCATCGATTTCAAGCTCAAAACAAAAACTTTTAAGAATTTAGGGTTTTGAGAGAGAGAATGAGGGCTTATTTTAATTTTATTTTTTTTAACTAAAGTTGTTTAGTACAAAATTGTCATTTGAGAATTTTATCTATCTCAATATCAATTTCTCTTCCCTCAACAAACAATACTAAAATGATCTTAAAATTTAGAAAGTGAAAGAATGAAAGTTGTTTAGAATATCGCTAATTGTTAAAACCTTTTATTTTTAAAGTCATTACTGACTTTTTTCCAAAAAAAGTCATTACCGATAATTTTGTTGATATTAAAAGAAATATCTTTTAGAGAAATGATGTAACCACAAAGATTTGAATTTAGATAAAACAGTTCACCAGTATTGTTTAAATACCTCTCTAATCACAAAAATAATAAATTAGTTTATCCTTTATATATTTTTATAAGTGTTCTATTTTATATTTCAATGGAATAAAGTCATTGGATTTTTAAAAAAAATTAACAATCGCTGGAAGGTAAAATTTAACAGTAATGTAGTAACTTGGGGTCAAGTTACACTTTAGTTGCATTCAGGCACACATAAACGTAGGGGAGTTACCAGAAGCTTAGCATTCACTGAACATTAAAAAAAAGGCAAAAAGCATTCTGAGGCCCCTGATCTTTCCATTTTCGGTGTATTAAGTCCTTGATCTTTTATTTGGATACATTAGGCCCTTGATCTTTTATAATTGGTTCTATCAAGTCCTCATCTAACTAAATTGGATGATTTGTTAACTTTCACAAATTAATAAGACCAATTGAAATATTGCGACACCTAATTAATTACAATTGATTGAATATTCAATAAATTATTCAACAACTTTTTTTTTAAAATGAAAAAAAAATTCAGTAATTATTGTCGTTGTTTTACTCATTTTCTAATCATTTCAAAAGTGAAATCGAGGAGAATGAAAACATAATGAAATCTAATGAGTGATGTTTGACCATGTTCTTTATGCCTTATTAATACTTATCGGTTGTTCATTTCAGTTCAATAATTTCTTTTCAATAAATGTGCTTCAATAATTTTCAGTCATAAAAAATTTGGCCTTAATTTGTGGGGTCGGAATTGAACAGAATAACTAAGATGAAAAAGAAAAGAAGAGCAAAGATGATGATGAAGAAGAAACGATTACAAAAATGAACTTGAGAGACAAAGAGTACTAATTTGGAGTCAGACAAACAGAAACGCTTGAGAAATAAGGTGCGACGTTACTACATTCCAATAGGCGGGAAAAATAATTGTCAAATTTAAAAAGACAATATTGTTTAGAAATGGAAGTAGAAAGCAAAATAAATCACATATATTAATGAATCCTCCTAAACGGGCTATATTTGTAATTGTGCCACAATATTTTAATATTATTAATTTGTAAAAGTTAACAAATCATCCAATTTTGTTAGATGAGGACTTGATAGAACCAAATATAAAAGATCAAGAGCCTAATGTATCCAAATAAAAGATCAAGAACTTAATGCACCAAAAAGGGAAAGATCAGGGGTCTTAGGATGTTTTTTGCCTAAAAAAAATGCCAAAAGAATTTATACGAAACTTTAGAAATATGAAAAACATCAAAAGAAATAAAAATTTAACAGTAAAAGAGGTTGTTGCGAGTGGATTCTAGATGCATCTCTAGTTTATAAAAAATGAAAAGAGCAATAGAGTAATTTTATTTTTTAGTAGATCATATTTTATTAAAAGAAATTAAAATAGGTAATGTGTTGTGTTGACCAATAACTTTTATTTATTTACATCATAGTGAAAGATCATACACTTTAGTGAAACGTAATGAAGTTTATACACTGTCATTGCTTAAAATGACATAAGGTTCTTGAGTGGAATACATGTTTCCATATATTTTTTGAAAATCTTTTTAGCATCGCAGTTGAGTTTTTCAACTTAACATATTATACTTAATATCGACCATATAAATTAAATTATCATGTGTAATGTGGTCATAATGTATAGTTTTTGAGAACTATCATGTGACTCTTTAAAAAAAAATTAAAAAATTGCCATGTGATATGTGATAGTTTGATTTATATGTTTAAAATTTTATGACTTGAGATTTATGCTTGAATTACGGGATTTGATACTTCATTTTAAATATTTAGTTTGGTATTTTCTAGATATATTCAGTGTTATAGAGTGGTGCTCACATAGTCAATGATTGACCAAATACAATTTGATCAATCACCATTAGATTAAAATCTAATGGTGGAGATTAGATACTAATGAAACCACCAAACTAATCTTAACCCTTAGATTTTGATCTAACGGTGATTGATCAAATTGTATTTGGTCAATCATTGACCATGTGAGCACAACTGCAGTGTTATAATATCCAGAGGAGATGAGTTTTTTCGATGCTTAAGGATTTTCAGATTTGAGACCTTATATCTAAAATTAAACAATTGGAAGCTTTTTGTTTTAAGCAATTAAACTTCATTAATGAGCACTTATTACTCAAACTAATAGTAATACAGTATTATACAACTCCACTATTTTGCAAAAGAGTTTTTCAGGATCTAGATCTTGTCACAACTCATTCTAGAGTATTAGAAGTTTTAAATTAGAGTAAATAATTTTCAAATTTTCAAATTTTTATATAATATATTATTTAATTCTCCTACTTAGAAAAACACTGTCATAATTAACTCTTTGATAATTCTGTCTATTTTGTTCGTTTTGTAACCGTTGTAAAGAGACATATATGATATAGCAAAATCACAAAATCATTTCGTATGGCAAAATAGATTTCTTGAAAGGTAAAATGTCTTCTGTTAAAAAAATAAAAAATAGACAAAATAATCAAAAAGTTAATTATGATAGTAGATAAAAATCTCATAATGTGTTTTTCAAAATAGACGAACTAAACAATATATTATGTATGAATATGAGGACTTTAAAATTATTTACCCTTTAAATTACAATAAGGCTCCGTTTGGTGCAGTTGTTCATATTTGATGTTTGATGCTCCTGGTTGATGTTTGATGTTCCTGTTTTCGTTTTGCTCTTTGATTATTAGTGTTAGGTGAAATATAATTAAATATTGTTGTTAGAATATAAAATAACTAATTTGGACATACTGAATTTTTTTTATTAATGTAAATACAAAGGATAATAGAGAAAAATAAGTTCTGTAGTATTTTTATTTTTTTTGTAGAAAAGCAGTATTATGCTCCTTCTTGAAAAAACAACAGTTGCTTTTTACCTAAAACGCAAAAAGCAGCTACTCCTAATTTCTAACCAAACACCTAAACAACTGCTTTTTGGAGTGAAAAAAGGCAAAAAACAACTGCAAAACGGAGAAACAAACGCTCCCTAAGTAGTATTTCAAACATAATTTACACTATCTTGGTTGTAGTATGTTAACAAATGTCAAACTTATTACTTTAACAAGATATGATTGCTTTTATAATGGAGCGTTGAGCAATAATAATGTGACAACTTAGCCTCATAAAATAGGTCATCGGATCTTGATCGAAGCGTCTGTGAATGGCCAATGTTGGATTGTTCGGGGACACTCTTGATTGGAGTCTATGACTATTAATTAATCAGTGGAAAGTGAAGAGTCAAGATTCGTGCTACAAGATACCGGTTCACATTAGGCAAACCCAATGACAATCAATTATATATGCGTACTTGCAGGTTCCATATTTTTTTTAACTAAAAACTGAGGATCGGGAACAACTAAGACTCGAAATTCTGACTAGGTTGGCACCCCAAAGCACGAAGCCACACACCAAAACTCAAAGTAAGTTGAAAAAGAAAAGAGTACAAAGGATTAAGTAAACCGATACAAGACATGTTCACTGAAATTATCAGCAAAAAAACTAGTATAGGGAAAAATATCCCACCAAACTAAGTCCAAACTCATCTCACCAAAATTTGCAAGGACATCCGCGACTTGATTGCCTTCTCGATAGATAGAGTAACAACAATCCGCATAGAAGACATAGTATGGAGACATTCAAGTCATTCATGTCTAACAATCCAAGGTACCGTTCCATATAACATAGTCTATCTAGAGGGGATAAATTGATTTCGTAGGCCAATGAAACTTTTTTACACTTAAAAGTAAGCTTTTACTCAGATTCGGCACTTAAAAGTGAGAAAGAGGTTTTGAGTTAGTACCTAACTTGGAGAACTGCTCATGAAGCTTCTGAGTAATTTGCTCCTGGTCAACTTACTTCAAAGCAATATTGCCTCAGCACAGAATATAGCAAGGTAAGGTCAGATGATTGCTGACAAGATAAAATAGTATATGTTCAACGATTATGCTAAACACACAACAAATAATAATACTCGTAAACAATAAAGAGATAAGAAAATGCTAAGGTTAGAAGATCGATACCCAACGAGCTGGTTTAGTCACTCTCTGTGTGTCTACTCTAGTCCTCGAGGTTCCTTCCCTTAAAATTTTAAATACACTATCAATCTCTTTTAAGGGTACATAACAAACCTTTTACAATGATATCTCAATAGAGCAAAGTACCTTCTTTTTCCTATTCTGGCTAATCTCTCAAACTACTTAAAACCCAAGTAGTTGATTCTAACAAATGATTACATAGATTCTAATATAGAGTTCTAACTGAATTACTCTCTTCGTATTTCTACATAGATGTTTACAATGATTCGTGTAATCTAAATTTGTTTGAGAGCTTTGATGAACCCTAAGTATTATGATTATGTCCAATCGTTTCAGAAGATGAAAAGTTAATACTCTCTTACATATAGTTTATTGTTGACTAATATTTTTCTACTTAGTCTATGTGTAAGTTACTCAGCAGGTGCTGAATGAATCATTTCTGGATTGTCTAAAGGACTCAGAAGATCCGTTTGCTGAAGTCAGAGTTTCAATAATTCAGAAGCTGGATGCTCCGCTCTGAAGCCAAAGTCTACTAAAGCTCTCCTCTGATGTTCTTTGCAATCAGAAGTTCTTTTACCAATTTGATCAGAAGCTTAGTCACGGGTTCTGGATAGCATTTAATGCTCTGACACTTGCATTTAATGCAAGGCGCCAAAAGTTCAAAAAGCTGTTTTGATGGAGCGCGCTTGTCTGTTCAAGAGAAACCAGAATTTCCCTGTCTACCCTTTGTTGATTCAATTGAAGAATGATTCCAGTCAACCTCATCTTTGATTTCAAATCACTTACCGGATTGAGTTAAAGAACAAGGATAACGGAATCAAAGTGTTTGAAGACCGTTTGAAGACTTGACAAATTAACGGCTACAACAACTGATGTCATCTCTGTTGAAGATTCAAATTCACCAACGGTCATCTTCATTCACTATAAATAGTAGCCAAGCTCCAAAGCATCAACATACGCGTGATCATCGAGCAAAATCTCAACGCACTGTTTTAACAAGAAAAACAGAGCAGTCTTTTTCCATTCTCAATCTTTCTTAGCATAGTCTTAGTTAAAGTGAGAGAGTGAAGAAAAACAAGTTCATAATAGGAATCTTGTAAACTGATATCGTTTGTGATATTCAGTTAGATTTAAAGAGAGAAATCTAGTTGAGATTAGAGTTGGGTGAGAAATCCAGAAAACAAAGTATTGTTTGTTCTGGTGGAAATCCTTTAACTCTTTTTAGGCTAGTCAGAACTAAGTGAGAAATTAGCTTAAGTTCTGTTGATGTAAAGGAGCTTCTGAACTTGCCATAAAAGTTCTGAATAGTGGATTTATAAAATCTCTGTAGGCTGCGACCTCAGGGGACAAGACGTAGTCACAGGACTTCTGTGGCGAACTTGGATAAATCGAATTGTTCAATCAGGATCTCCTGAACCTCTTTCTCCCTCTTATACTTGTTATTTTTGCTTCTGTGTACTTGCTTATATTTAGTGCTGAAACAGATTTTCTCTAAGTATCATTGTCTTTGTTCAGAAGACTGTCCAGAAGTTCTCAAATCAGAACTTCTGTTGCTGAAAACAGTCTAACTGTGTTTAGGCAGAATTTCCCTCAGAAGCAACTTCTGTAAGCTAGCTTCTGACTCTGAGGAAATTTGACTCTGAAAATTAAGTTTCCTGAAAAACTTAGAAATTTTCAGTTTTCAACTTAGACACCTATTCACCCCCCTCTAGGTGATTCTGTTCTTGATAGGGCCAACAAGCTTGCTTAAACAAATGTGAATTATTTGTTCTTGTGTGTGTCATCAATCTTTCTATGCCGCTAACTATGTGGAAGTTCCTCAAGAAAGTCGTTAGGCTCAATCTCGAATTCAAATATTCTGTTAGACTCAACTTGTAGTCGTTGAAGTATTGAGGAAACTATCTTCATTTTGGAACTTGATTTGACTTGAAAATTTCTTTGTATTAGATATATATTCTTGTATAGGAAATAACCATTTTGATTTTATATTATTGTGTAAATATCCTTTGTTAGGGTTACTCATGTTGTATAAATAGGGTTCTTGATGCGTGTTTTAGCATGGGGTATAATCAGAATACGCACGGGGTAATCAATTACAGTTGAAAACGTAAGTACGAGTATCGATCCACATAGAAAAATGAAGAGCGATCAATTCAGGGGATTGTTGTTATTAATGTTTATGGTTAATTAGTGGAAAGCGAAGAGTTCAATGTTAGTAATACATTGTACCAATCTGGTGGTAGGCGAGCCCAATGCACAAAAATACGGCTTCACGTTGAATTATAAATGGGAGGACGTGAACAGTCGACTTTAAGAATTGTAAGAACACGTCGTGATGATATTCACGTTCGCCATTTTCCAAATGCTCAACTTTTAATAAAGGTTATTTTGAGGCTTATTATGTTCACTTTTTGTTTAGTTTTGTATCATGTATTAAATACGGTTTATAACTTTAAATTAGCTTTTTAAATGGCTCAATTTTATCCTTAATTATATAAACAAAATAACATTTCATTAAGGAAAAAAAGTAGAAATGAATGGATTAAATTAATAATCGCGGATGAGGATTCACATGGAGCATTCATGCTATTTAAAGGGAGAGAGCAAATCATACTCAACACAACATTAATCACAAGCTATTCTATACTCATTAAGATTAGAAAACAAAAACAAAAAATGCGAGGTTTTGAAGCGGCGGCCTCGGCGGTTCTGTGGGTGGTTGTGGTGGCTGGAATGGCTCAACTGTCGGTTGAGCATAGTTTGAAGCACCATCTTGGGCCTCTTATTGAAAACATTAACCAACAAGCTACTTCATACATAGGTCTTATCATGGAAACTAGTGACCATGAGAAGCCTCTTCTAGACTCTGGTCTCTATGTCCCTAATGAGGGTAACCCCAATATTACTATCTCCGGTAAGCCATCTAAACGAGATTTTTTATTGTAGGTTTGGATTAGTATTGGTCTTTCCACTCAAATGATGCTACGTCCATTGTTAAGCCAATGTGCCGTTGACGTTGTACTATTTGATTGGACGAAATCAATGTTAGTTCAGTTTATCGTAATCTTTTTAATCCGAACTCATAAACTCGTATATTTATGGAGTAATATTGCACCCAATGAATCAAAAACAAAATAAATCAGATGTATTGGTATCGTAAAAATAAATGGGTTAAAAATTGGTATCCGTTAGATGTAGGTTTGGAAAAAAAAATTAAAAAACTCGCGTTTTTTTTTATAAATCGTAAGGAGTGGAATTTGAACAATGGTCTCTCCACTCATACATTGGTGAATTTAATACATATGATGATTAAAGATTGTGGTTAACTTATTACTCCCTCCATACTCGAATGCAGGTCGTTTAAGCAAGTTGAAAAATTTACAAATGTATGTCGTTTTTGTCATTTCTTTCCTATTTTAATTTTTTGTTACTTATATTGCCCTCCTTTAATCACGCAAAAAAAAAAGTAATAAAATTACTATATATATAAAACATCATTTTCTAGTTTTTAAGAAATAAAATCAAAAGTTTAGAAATTATGGAGAAAAAATAAACATATTTATTGAGATGACAAGGGTAAATTAATATGTTACACAAGATATATTCTTAATTTTTCACTTTAAGCTTATACGACATACATTCGAGAACAGAGTGAGCATTAAATAATTTCTTTTTGGACCATAACTTCATAAAAGTCATATTCTAAAAATTAATAATATTCTAGTAAATTCTCCTTTTTCTTTGAAATATATTCTACTAGATTTTAACTTTTCATTTTTTCTTTATCATTTATTTTTTATCATTTAGACGATGATGGTGGTGACAAGGAGAGAGAAAAAATATCCAGAAATAATGATATTTTTTCCTTTTATAAAAGAGTTATCATATTATTGAATAATATAGAAAAATTACAGCACGATGATAATTAAAGAAAAAATAATGAACAATACCTCACAAATATACAGGCAAAAGCCACATAAAGGTAAAATAAACACTACAAAAAGCCTAAAACACCATAAAGGTGCTAAGAAAAGCGACATAAAAAATTATATATTTCTTGAGATTTCGGATCTGCAGAAAGACAATCGAAAACCATTCTTCAACACATATATCCCTCCAGAAAATCGGATCTAAGTCCTTCCTGAAATTGCACTCTCGTAAATCTATAGATCTATAGATTAAGTCAACCTTTTCCGTCCGTGCTAAATTTGAATGAGCTATAAAAAAAACGAAGGACAAGAAGAAGGAGAAAAGTAAATCAGATTCAGGTTGGGAGGAGAAAGAAAGTCTTCCTCGAATTCAAACTCATAACTAGAGCTTTTTAGAATTAAGATTTTGAGAAAAAATGGCTATCAAAAACTTGATTTACATAAATAATGACTTTTGAAAACTAAAAATTTAATTACAAAATAAATACATAACAATATAACCTAAATCTTTTGAACTTTCATTTTGTGGTTGTGGACGATGGATTTTATGGCGGTCCAAAAGGCTATTGTTTTGTTGAAAGTCAAAAATCTCGATCCTTATTTTGATAAAATGTATACAAACACTTGTATTTATAAGTCACTGAAACCATAATTTATTTATATAGCTTTTGATGTTTGTATTGAGCCTTAACTGAAAGTATATCTAAACTATTATTTACCAATCAAGAACAAGGTCGAAGGAAGGAAAAAACATCTTTATATCTTAATCCCTTTTTCTCCATACTAAGCAACTGATATTTTAATTAATTTGTCATACGAAGTTCTCAATCATTCCTAACTATAAATCTTAAGCTTCTGTTTAAAAGAAGAGTAGAACTTTATCAAAAGCATATTAATGATTAATTTTTTTATCAAAAGCATGTAGCTTTTTTCATTTATACATGGCATGTTTAATATTTTATTTTTTAACTAAATATGGCTCAAAGTGTATAATTGATATGAACTTGATTAATAATATAGGAAGAACACTCCAGATTGGGAAACTAAATGGAATTGATGTCATATATGTGAAGACAGAAGGCGGAGTAGTATGAACTTTTATCGATTCTTATCTCTCTCTTTTCAATCTCATTCACCTAGTAAGTGACTAATCATAGAAATTGACCAGTCACAGTTAGATTTTCTCTTTATTAAATTCTTACAATGAAAATGAAATGTATTCTAAGTAAGATTTTAATAAGTGTAAATTAAACAGTGACTGATCAGATTCTAATAGATTTATATCACAGAATGGGTGAGCAATCGAGCACTATTTTTGTCTACATTTGGCTAATTTCTGAAATTATTGTTATTATTTTTGTCGATTTTTTTTAGATTTCTGCAGCTTCAAGTGCTCAGCTTTTAGCAGACTTTTTTAACATAAAGGGATTCGTACATTATGGGATAGTTGGAAGTGTAAATGACACATTGTTTATTGGTGATGTTGTAATTCCTAGCCAAGTTGCTTATGTCGCAAATCTCCAATGGAAGGTTAATTCAAATATATATAATCTCAAGTTCATTTTATTTGTTTTATAAACTCAAGTTAGTTATTCAAGACTAATAGAACTAGGGTTAATTAATTTAAAAAAAATAAAATTCACGTGGTTTCTATGATTTACAGATTAGTGACTGTCTATTTTCTTTAAAGTGATTGAGATTTCTCGCCTTAAAGTAAAGTTTTAAGTTGATAATGTTAGTTTGATTGTTAATAACCTAAAAACGAAGATTCATATAATTCATAACGGACATTTTGATATACCGTACAGATGACATGGTAAATTTAATCATGGCAATAATGTGATGCCACATAGCATTAAGTTGATACTTGACTTACTATTTTATTTCATGCTGCTAATGATTTCATAAATTGGACATTTATAGAAATACGGTTCAAAAGGGACTCTAGAATTCGGAGACTATAATTTACCAGAGGAAGGTGAAAATTCGTTGGGCGCAATAACTTTTGAGCCTACAAAAGTTTTCATTACCCATTCTGGAATTGCTGAAAAAGTCTTTTGGCTCCCTATCAACTCAACCTGGGCCGACACTGCCAATAATCTTCAGGTTAGTTTTTTCAATAACTCAAAACATTAGTTTATGATTTCTGCAGTTTTCCATATTCAAATATTCGTAAAATTGTAATAATTCAAGATTCGATAAGTAATTATTATTATTGTCATTATTATTATTGTCATTATTATTATTATTATTATTGTCATTATTATTATTGTCATTATTATTATACAACTGATTTTCGGACGTCACAGTGAATGCAAACTAATTCAGTTTCGAGAAAACAATTTATTGATTTCTAATTCTTATCCATATGTATGTGCAGGGTGTGAAGGTAGAACAATGTATTAGTTCTAAAAAATGTCTACCGAGTGAACCAAAAATAGTAAATGGATTAAAAGCAGCCTCTTCTGACATATACGTTCAAAACGCAGCACTTCGAGATTTCGTTAACACTCAATTTAAGGTTTCTGTCGTGGACAAGAGTAGTGCTATGGTTCTTTGGGTTAGTATTCAATGACTTAGCACTTGATTTTATTTTTATTTTATCATTATCATAGTTGTAAATCATATAAATGAAATTGATGGTTATGAAGGAACAATGCACCTCCTTATGTCAATGTCATTTGGATTAAAGTATGCACAACTTTCTTTATCCTTCCTTGTATGCATTTTGGAAAAGAAAGCACCGGCGCCCAAACTAGAGGATTTGATTTGAGACCAATTCGATTGCCTAGACTTGCCTAGGCGCTCTCGGTCCGACTCGGGTCTAACTAGAGGAGTAGCTAGGAGGGCACTGGGGCCCCAAAACCATCCTTATCAGGGGTGGTTTTGATTCCTCCATCCATTAAAACCACCTCTACAATGAGTTGTTCTACTTGTAAAAGTTTATTTTCAACAATGAATTCCACGGATATCTGAAAATAAGTGTCCGAAATAAGTCAAATTTCCGCAGAAATCTGAAAATGTTAGTCATAGATCTATAATTTTTAGTTCTCAGTCTAAAATTTTTGTCAAACAAATCATATTTTTTTTCTCAATTTAGTTTAGTTGTCCGATGTTCAGTTCATGTTTTATAGCCGAACATAGCTAGCTTAGACCGCTTGATCATAGAGGTTTCATTCCATGTTAAAGAACCGATTGAACTAAAATTTTAAACTGATTGTTAATTAAAGCAAAATAACATCTTTTATACTAATGCCCGAAAGATTTTGCAGGTAGCATTGACAGTTGATATACCAGTGGTGGTGTTCAAGGGAGTATCGAACTCTGCAGGTGGATCAACTGCTTACAGTAGCTATAAATCGTTGGCATCGGTCAACGCTTTCAATGCTGCTGCGAATTTTGTAGCTGCCATTGGCAATCCTGCTGCTGCTTCAAGAGTGATGAAATGATCAACACAATTATATTTGACTTGCTTTCATTTCCAAATTAACAACTTGTTTTAAATAAATCTCATATTTTGGTGTTTTAGAAATTAAATAAAACTGATAAAAAAGTTGTTATGTTTTGTTTCGTTTTCAATCGAGTGAAATGACATACTTCATATTGTAAATCACGAGGATTATTGAATGGACCTCAATGTGAAAAACACTTTTAAACGTGTACTACATCAAACTAATCCTGGTACTCAATCCTATCATAGGGACACATACTTCGTGTAATTAAGTGGAATGTTAATTTATAACCTGTCAAAAAAAAAAAAAAATAATAATAATAATAATAATAATAATAATAATAACTGATCCTGATTACGACCCAAAACCCATCAGTCAATGGAGAAATAACTAGGCCCAGCTCCACTCAGAAAATGACTTTGCAAATCCTGGTAAAACTATCCAATTAAAATTCTATTTAAAGTTCCTTTTTATGGAAAAAATTTGGAGCGCTTTCAGAGTGCAGTACTCCTTAAAAATATAAAGGACGATAGAGTGACACATAAACTATTTAGAAAATAATAAAAAACATGAAACTCTATTTATAATTGAGGAAGTAATGTATTGTACGAGCGCTCTAGAATCTCTTCTTTTTGTGGGCTCAAATTATTGCCATTCAATTCCGGAAGCTATTCGTGGCCATATTTGAACTCATAAAAATGAGATCGTCACTTCAGAAAATCAACTTACAGATTAATTAACCAAGGCTCTAGATGCACCTTTGCTAAATTCGATTTTTCATAGATAAGGAATCATAGATGTACATCAAAGTTCCAAGCAAGAGAGTAATTTTATCACTCTCAGCTTGGAGGGGCATGTTAAATACTTGTAACTAATATTACTTGAGGTCGTAGTTATTTGGGCTTAACTGTACGCCATGTGGCTATTGTAACCTTTACTATTTGTTACAAAGATACAATGGCTATATGTTATCTTAGGTATTACAAATTGGGGGTTCTTCATTCAATTCTCTGTAATTTCTCCTCTCTCAATTCAATACAATTGTCTCGAGATTAACTTTCATCTCTGTTACTTCTATTTTCATTTCATTACTCCTATTAATCTTCTATTACTTTCAACTCTATTAATTTTTCAGCTTCCAAACAACGGTTTGACCTCCAAATTAGAGGTTACTGAAAGTAATGTAAACATTTTAACTAATTTACATCTACTCATCTCTCATTCAATTTTATAATCTCCCACAAAAAGTTAACTTTTAAATTTCATTTCCGTTACTTTCCTTTCCGTTCCATTACTCCCACTAAATCTCTCTAACTCTTACCTTTGTTAACCTCCCAACTCTCAAACAAAAGCTTAAATTTCATTATTTCCAATAATATTCTCCCAAATTTGGCTAATATTCTTCTAACCCACAAAAGCTCGATTTGGCATTGATTTTACAGCTGCTAAAAACAGCTTTCTGTGAATGTAAAACTGTATTTTAGGAAAGATGTGAAAGTTGCTTTCTGAAAAGCTACAATTTGTAAAAAATTCTTAGTATCATAATGTGTTACCTAGAATAATATCACACTCAGACATAGAAAACACCTCTTCTTTTGTCATGGACACATTAATCCCACGAATTAAAGCACATCTCTTAAGTTTGTATGATATTGACTTAACTTTTCTATGGTGCAGATGCTCACATACTAAAATAAACGTTCATCTTCTAATATATGGTCTAAAAAACGAGAAATTTTATTGTGAACTGAGACAATATTAGTTTCTCCATTAAGATGATGACACATCAACAGTTAGATAGATAGATGTGGTATTATCTTATTGGAGCCGATAAATAATTGACCCCGATTATAGTAGAATTTTTTCTAAAAAACCCTCACCATTCAAGTCTCTCATAGAAGGGGCCCAGTTAACCTTTACCTCAGTAACCATATTAAAGAGGAAATTACATGTAAAGTCGGTTTAAATTTAATTTTTCAATTAAAGCAATTAGTTTTCTGATTTTTGCCATTAACCTAAAATTTATACTTCTTTTGTCAGGTGGTTAAGGAAATAACTGTTTCTTATACCCACATTTTCTTTTTCATTTATTTTTTTTTTCCTTTTAATTTCTTTCCCTCTTTACTCCATGCTTTTGGATTCTTCTACTCCTTTATATCCTTTCTTATTACCCTTTTCTACTTTCATTTTTTGTTTTCCTCTTTTCTTTGCTCCAATCTCTTCTATATTCTATACCTGATTATCTAATTTCATTTTCTAAATTTTGATTTTGTTACCATCTACATCTACATAACAATAAATAAGAAAATTATATGATTTTATGGAGTTTGAAATATGAATTTGTATCCATTAGAGAATTGTAGCAAATATATGAATTCAACTAAACCAGAAATATCAAGAAACGAATAATAAAAGGAGTTGCATATATTCATATATAACAATTCAACCTATTTATGTAATTAATTGATTTTCACAATTTTATCATCATGCAGTTCATTGATTATTAACAATTGAAATTGAAGAATTGTAAATCAAAGCAAAAGCAAGAATGAGTGAATGAAATATATCAAAAGAAAAAAGGAAAGAAATGAATGGATTATTGACAGAAAATTTCAATTATTATCGTGGCTTAATTCGTGTAGAAGTTGAGTAACTAACTCTTGACATTTATAGAATAGGTTTGGGAGGAACTGACATAATAAGGATAAGTTTTAGTGGTATGAGAGATAAGTATTTATTTGAGTAAAAGATGAGTTCTATGTAACTAACCTTATATTATATTGGGTCAAGCCCATTGAATCACAAAATAATTCAATTGAAGTATTACGTCCATGTCATGTATAGATTTAATTAAAAGGAAGGAAAAAATAAGACCCGAGCATACAATCATTTAATTAAATCTATACATTACATGGACGTAATACTTGTTTTAAATCAATCATAAAAGCTACATGGAGTATCATGGTTATCAAAATCGGATAGAACACAAACCGAAAAATATAAAGGGATAAGGGTATTCTTATCATATATTGATAACATTATAAAAAGCTTAGAGATATTATTATTATTATTAATTATCTTGAAAATAACTTTTATGAATGGATAGAATAATATCTTTATTTGAATAATTATGTGTATAGTTGTCTATCATAAACATGTAAAATGTTGCTTATATTTACAATTACAAGATCCAAATTATCATTTCTTGGAATGTAAAATTAAAATTACGCCTAACATGTGAAATTGACAAATGTTACACTTAATAGAGAAATTTGTGTTGGATAGCGGTAAAATTTATTTTGTTGTAAATGTAAAGGAACATTAATGTTTATCTAAAGTAAATGTGCGCTTCCTCTATCAAATATTCAACTTGTACAATTATCAGCATGTTTTTCTTAAGAATCAATAAGAGTTGGTCTAAGAGGTAAGACACTCCATCTTCTACTTGAAAGGTTTGAGGTTCGAGTCTCCGCTTCGTCAAAATTTAGTTCTTATTGGCAGGCAATTTGTAAACTCCACTGTAAACCCTCATCGAGGTCTGTGGTTTGCCCTGGCCTTGCGAGTGGGTAGGCCTACTCTTAGCTAAACTTTTTTTTTCCCAAAAAAAATATTGGCTTCAAGACTTCAATTGTCCATATAATAGAATAGACAATAATTTTTCTTATCATCCAAAATAATACTTGTAGCTAATTATATACTTGCCTTAAATATAGAAGGCTAAGAAAAAAGGAAAAGGGAAAGGTGGGGTTGCACTAAATTATATAACGAAATTATCAAGCATCAATAATTTATTATCACCAAAAAAAAAATTACTAACTATGTAGACTAATTTCATGAAATAAATATTGTACACTTCCAAGCAAATCTCTGATCCACGAAGGAGGATGAAGAATGGACTAGAGATTTGAAATCAAAGTTGTGTCCTTCCACAGAGAATGAACATGCGTTCAGTTTTCAGACTATGAAAATAAGTTACTTTTCATTTAACTTCTCCTCTATTTATACTGATATAAAAATAAAAATAGACCAAATTTGAATCGGGTTAGGTCCTATCAAGTGTGATCTCACCGTATTTTTCAACAATCTCCAAAACACCTAATGCACAAATACACTCTGAATTTGAGATATGCATAACCCATATTCAACTTACTGTGTGTTGATATTAATTAACAAATGAGGTTATTAGGATTTGAACCATCAACTACTTTTTTATTAGCGGGACTTTTACATTAAAAAGGCTTAGAAAGTGAAATGAGACTCCGTTTAGGCTTGGTATGAAACAACAAATATTAATTATTTACGTGTGCTATATTTATCGCACTTGCTACATTTAGAAATTTACGAGGGTGACATTAAGGGAGGAAAAAGCAGAAATAGTAATGAAAAAGCCTTCCTTCAAGCAACATGCATGACTAATTCTCTAAATTCACTTAGTAAAATTAAGAACTATATGTTCAGTAAGCAAATCACTTAAGATAAATTCAAATGACCCATATATTACTTTGAACTAGACCAGTATATGGGTTCAACTATCCTCCCATGTTCTTTACCCGGATTTGGATAAGGAAAGTAAACTTTACTCTCAGCCTGGCCAGGCTGCTAAAGGCCACTTTCTTTTGGCGGGTTTGGATTGCATCAAAATAGCATAGCCCAACTGGTTGGCCGTCTTACTTATATTAACTTATAAGGATTAGTTTTCAATGGATAATACCCATCAGTACCTACAAATATACATAGTATTTGAATAGTCAACATTAGCATTAATTATCAAATTATAATATAAACGATCTTTAATCTAAATGTTATTATCTCAATAACCATATATAGTGATTAATAGTAATCTACTAATCCCTATTAAAAGTACCCCAACTTATAAATTTATACTTATATATTAAATCTTTAATTCAAAGTTATATATTACCTTTTTGTTTTTTGATGGAATATATATTGCTTTTTTATATATGGTCTTAAATGGGTTGAGTTGTGTTTTTTACTTTTTAAGCCAATGGTTAAGCTGGATTTAGGGTAAGCAATGTTAAGTCAAAAATTTGATGGGTCCAGGAAAGATTGGCTTTAAACTAGGGGAGCCTGGCCCTCCCTCTTCATGGCCTCGGATCAGCACCTATTAGAGATGATTATGGTACCATCCGTTGAAATTACTCCGACAATCTAGAGAGGCAAAATGACTTTCTAAACAATATTGAAATTACAAGACTAAATTTAAAATTGGAGAGAAAACACCAACATTGTATGTAACATACGAGTGAGCTAAATAGTGTTATTATCATATAGAAAAAAATATTTCATTTTAGCAATAGATGAATGAAAAACGTGGGTTAAATTAATAATTGAGGAAGAAGGTTAAGATGGAGAATTAATGTACTATTTAAATGGAGAGACCAAAAGCTCAAAACAACACAATATACTAGCATTGTTCAACAACATTAATCACTAAGTCTAGCTCATTGAGATATAAGAAAGATGCGGGATGTTCAAGCGGCAGCCCTGTGGGTGGTTATGGTGGCCGGAATGGCACAACTTTCGGTTGAGCATAGTTTGAATTACCGGCTTAGGCCTCTTATTGAAAACATCAACCAACAAGCTGATTCATACATAGGCCTTATCATTGAAAGTAGTAACCATGAGAAGCCTCTTCTAAACTCCGGTCTATATGTTCCTAATGAGGGTACCCCCAATATTACTATCTCTGGTAAGCCATTTAAACTAGATCTTTTCATTGTAAGTCGAGATCAATTTTGGTCTCTCTGCTCAAAATGATGTCACGTGGATTATATCATAATTCCTTATCTGCAAATTATATTTTATATATTCAATTAATATGATTTTGATAAATAATATAGGAAGAACATTCCACATTGGGCAACTGAATGGAGTTGATGTCATATACGTAAAGACTGGAGGCGGAGTAGTATGATTATTCATTCCATTATTTCTTTTGATCAATCTTGGTCATTTAGGGTTTGTTTGGATTGAGGGGAGGGGAGGGGAGGTTCAGTCCCACCAATTTGGTGGGACTGAATTTGGGTGTAAATCATGGTTTTATAACCACCATTTAACCCTCATTTAACTTTTAAACTCTTGGCCAAACATGGTTATAAAATGAACCTCCTTTTAATGAACATCTAATAACCATGATCCAAGCAAACCCTTAGTGACTAATCATAAAATTGACCAGCCACGTTAAATTTACGCTTATTAAAATCTGATAACAAAGATGAAATGAATCCTAACATAAGGTTTTAATAAGCATTAATTAAACGGTGACTGAACAAATTTTAATTGATTTATGTCACTGATCAGTTATTTGACTATATGTTTGGCTAATTTATGAAATTATGATTTCTAATTTTGTAGATTTCTACAGCTTCAAGTGCTCAGCTTTTAGCGGATTTTTTTAACATAAAAGGCTTCGTACATTATGGGACAGTTGGAAGTGTAAATGACACATTGTTTATTGGTGATGTCGTTATTCCTAGCCAAGCTGCTTACATCTCAAATCTCCAATGGAAGGTTAAATAATTATATAATATCTCAAGGTTACTAGAATTAGAGTTAATTCAAATCTAAAAAGACCAGAAGAATTAGAGTTAGTTCCGAATATAAAGTGTGAGTTTCCAAAGTGAAAAAATTTCAAAAATTGACAGTATCGACTTATAATTAAGTTTCTAAGTTTATTAACGGCAAAGACTTTCTCATTGCAATAAATTAAACCACATGAATCTATCTTTAAATCCGTGGAACTACTTGTATTACAGAAGTATATTTTATACCCGAGTTACTATTTCTTATGAGCCTAATGATTTCATAAATTTCCCATATACAGAAATATAATTCAAAAGGGACTCTAAAATTCGGAGACTACAATTTACCAACGGCAGGTGAAAATTCGTTGGGTGCTGTAACTTTTGATCCTACGAAAGTTTTCATTACTCATTCTGGAGTTATCGAAAATGTTTTCTGGTTTCCTATCAACTCAACTTGGGCCGACACCGCCAACAATCTTCAGGTTAGTTTTTTCACTACTTGAAACACAAGTTTGTGGTTTGTGCCATTTTCTAAACAAGAGTTTTTTCAATCTTCAAGTTGCTCATGTCCTTTTCTATTAGGTAATAGACATGTGGAATTAAATTTGTATAGTTGGAAAAATGTGCGAGAAACCTATACAGGGAAAGGAATTATTGAAGTGCAATTCAGTTCTAACTTGGATCAAACCACATAGAATCGGTTCAGTTCGGATTCCTCGATCCACCGAATGAAGATTTGGTTTGGTTTGAATCACCAAAACGCCATTTGTTTGGTTTGGATATGTGGTTTGGCTTTTGAATCGAACCGGGTCATACTCATCCCAATTTTGCGAATTGTCGTTTTATTATGTCCTATATAAAAGTAACTTTGCAAATTAACTAAACTATAACTATTTGTTTGAATCGAATCCCAGTTTTGACATATTTTGATCCATATGTATATGCAGGGTGTGAAACTAGAACAATGTATTAGCTCAGAAAAATGTCTGCCGAGTGAACCAGAAATAGTAAGCGGATTAAGAGCAGCCTCTTCTGACATATACGTTCAAAATGCAGCACTTCGAGAATTCATTAACACTCAATTTAAGGTTTCTGTCGTGGACAAGAGCACTGCTATGATTCTTTGGGTTAGTATTCAATTAATTAGTGCTTGAAAAATATATAATTTCATTATTGTAATTTAAAAGAATGAAATTGTTAGTAATCAAGGAATCGATTGTCTTTTGGGTTTGAATTGTGCCCAACACATGTCTATCTTTGCATGTGTTTTGTAAACCAAGGCAATCTGTCCACTTAAGCATGCTTAGACGCTAGAGTCGGCAAAACAACACACGATCCAATGACTCGACACGAACACAACACACATTTTCAGTGTTTGAGCTTAATAGGTAATGTGTTATTTTCGTGTGGAATTACATTTTGTAATGTTTGTAGTTTGAAGAATTTGTAGAAATTGAGTTGTTCATAACTATATAATCATTTGCAATATTCTTCATACAAGTCGTGTTAAGTAGAGTCGTGTCATGTTAACAGGTCGACTCTCATCATATTGACATGTTTTTCTAATTACTTTTGTAATTATTGTGTCATGTTTTTCGTGTCAAGAGCAAGTCATGTTAGGATTTGTAATTTCGATACGAAATATTTTAGTGCGCGTTCATGTTTAGAATTTTGACACTAATTTAAGATTTGACACGACACCAACATGGAAATTGCCACCTCTACTAGACGCTCAAAATCATGAATCCGATTTGGACCAATTCGCCCGCACAAGTCCGACTTGTATCCAATTAGTCTTGGAAGGTCAATGGCGCTTGACTAGCGCCTAGTGACTTTCACTACACTAGTTTTAAAATTTGTTTAGAGATTGTCAAGTTTTGTACTTACAGCATGGTCGTAGAGGTTCTATGCTAAGTTTAAGGAACCGATTAAACTAAAATTTTAAGATGATAGTTTAAGACCAATAACATCTTTGACCGAAACATTTTACAGGTAGCAGCGACGGTTGATATACCAGTAGTGGTGTTCAAGGGAGTATCAAACACTGCTGGGGGGTCAACGGCGTATAGTAGCTATAATTCTTTGGGATCAATCAACGCTTTCAATGCTGCTGCGAATTTCATAGCTTCCATTGGCAATCCTGTTGCTGCTTCAAAAGTGATGAAATGAAGAAAGTTATATTTGACTTCTTTCATTTCCAAATTAACAACTTGTTTTAAATAAATCTTAAATTTGGATGTTTAAGAAATTAAAATAAAACAAACAAGTTATTATGTTTTGTTTCGTTTTCAATCAGATGAAAGAACATACTTAATTTTATAAATTATGGGTATTATAAATTAGCCTTAACTGTGACATGTGGAAGCACTTTTCTTTTTTTTTTATGGCACATGTGGAAGCACTTTTAAATGCATACCACATACAAATTAACCCTCGTTCCCACTGGAAAAGTCAATAAGAAATATTTAAGTGTTGTCAAAGTGGTATTTCTAATGATAGTAAGGTTCAAACTCCAAACTTTAGTGATTCTGTAGAATTTTTCTCCAAACCTCTCTTAAGAACATAACTTGAAAAGGCTCTTTAAATTATACTTTTGTTAAATTTAGAGTCAAATAGAGTTGACCTCACTGTAAGGAGTGAGGTGAAACATTTTGGCTCTTCAAATTTTATTAGAGAGAAGAGGTTTTTAATTTATTTTTTTAATATATTTTCTTTTTGTTTTCTTCTCTTTTATTTTTTCTCGCGCTTGCTCTTTTCGTATAATGTTGTAATGTTTATTAATAAGCTGATGAAATAAAGAGTGAAATAGGGAGTATGGTTAGATCATGTATAAAGCTCGAGACAATTAATTTGAATAATGTGAAAAGAGAAGAATGGTTGTAGATGCTCTTAAGTGCAATAAGATTAAGATAATAATAATAATAATAATAATAATAATAATAATAATAATAATAATAATAGTTATTCCGTATAGGGACGCAAAACCCATCAACCCAATGGAGAAATAACTAGGCCAACTTCATTCACAAAATGAGACTATGCAAATCCAATATCAATGGTCAAACTATCCAGCAATAATTCCAGGCATCAAAAGTATAGACATGTAAATGGTATGTATCAAAAATATAATTTGCTCTTAATATTTTTAATAATTTAAATGTATAAATGAATTAAATTGTTAGAATATAACAAAAAAATATTAAGGATGGTATGACAAATATAACAGATGAATTATGTGTTTTGACAAAACTATTAAATTATTTACTCCACTACTGAAATATATATTTTGTGTTTTGTCCTTCAAATTTGTATTCTTTATTGGTGATGGACAAAATTGAGAATAAGAGAGCATGTGGAAGAATGAGTTGTCTTCATCTCTCGCATCTCAATCAAAGGTTTTTCTTGTCCCCTGCAAGTAGTTCGGTCTATACAGCCTATACCAGAAGCTTGACTAATGAAAGCACTTTCATTTTTACTAAAGAAATGGCTGTCTTAATAAGAATGAGCCCAATGTTCCAAATAAAATAAAATAAGAATAAGCCCAAAAGCCCGTGCCTGTGCCCAAACCCGATATATGATCATATTTTTATTTTATAGATTCGGTGTAGGGATGTAAATGGGAGGAACCGGGCGGGATTGCATTTCTCATACTCGTGCCACAACTTCTCGGGTAATCTCCATTTACCCTTGACTTAAATGGGGTCAATTGGTCCACTTTCCAATTCGCTAGGAATCCTCATTTTCATGGGAATTCCATTACCCGTTTATATTTTACACATAAATTTATAAAAATATTTTATAATATTATTTCTTTTTAAGAAATTAGTAAATATACGCATAAAAAGAATATTCTTTTATAATGTATAAAGTAATATCGCATAAAAGTATTATTTTGAATATTTTTTTTATATAGAAACAAATTTCATTATGTAAAATCGGTTAAAAAAACATCACTAATAATATGTATATGCAACTGAAATTATAATCATTCGCTCCTAACTATAATGATATGTATAATAATATTATTATTATTAAAAGATTTATAAAGAATTAATCGAAATTATCCTCATGAAGGATTAACACGAGAATGAGTAATACTCGTGGATAGGAGATATCTCTTTCCATCTGCGCCTCATCCCCACCACGAGGAACAAAATTCCCTCCATACCTATGGTGGGAATTTTGATCACAGATCTCCGTATTCTTTGATGTAGGTCCTCATCGGGAATGAGGAATTATCATTCCATTAACATCCCCTGATGTGGTGTTTTATTATTTTGTAAAAAAATTTAATTAAAATAAAATTGTGCTCATAGATTTTAAGTTGGTTAATTACTATTTTAGTTTGATGTGTTTTTTACTCATAAATAATTGTTTAATTTATTATATTAATACAATTACTTTTAGTTGGACAGATAAGCTGAGTTTTAGAAACTAGCCATTTTCGTTTTAAAAGAAAGAAAAGAAAAAAACTAGCCATTTTATTATAGTCCAATCCAACTCGATCCGCACTCGATATAAATAATATTGCAGAACGTATTAGATTTGGATTAATGGCAAAAGAATTAGTTGAATACTTAAACTAGGAAAAAGTAAAAAAAATTTAGTATACTCCTCGGGCACGATATAAATGGTTGACTTATGTCACATACATAAATAAGATTTCGACAACGAGTAATTAATTATAAATTTATTTTTTAGTTAATAATTTATATAAAATCCTAGACTGTGAAAACTAAACCCTAGACTCTAAATCATCAACCTTAAATACTAACATATGTAATGTGTTATAGAATTATTGGTCCGGAGTACCACGTTATCTGTACTCCTAGAGTATTTTAAAATTTCTCAAAAAAATAATACAAACAAAATTTCCCAAATTGGGCACTATACCCAACACTCAGGACACTTAAGAAATGGCCTCACGTCATGTGATGCCTTGATAGTAAAGTTCTATAAATAAATTTACTATAATAAATGATGGTACAACTATTTTCTTTCTCTTTTTTTTTCTCTCTCTAGAATTGTACTACTTTGAATGTCGAAGTTTCCACATGAACCAACCCACATTTTCTTAGAAAGTGATCAAAGCAAAACTGAAACATAGCACATCCAGTTAAAGTCTATTTGTATCCACATTATTATTATCAAAAACATTATCATTTCATTACTTTCAATAATCTATTGCTGAATAAAGATTAATATCATTCTAGCTTAACCTAGTAAGTGGTATACTAATAAGTAAATACTATTAACTTAACAAATGACCCGGGTTAATTTTGTTAACCTTTTTCTTTAGTTTTTATTAATGCCTCTTTCGATCCTTTAATTTTAACCGCAATATCATTTATTTTAACACTATTAACATTTTGATACATTGTTTACAATTATTTCAAATACCACAAACCCTTATTTGTATAATCTTAAATTGCACAACATTCCTTTAAAAAAATAATTGCACAACATTGTTTACAAATGACCCAAAAGAACAACCTCCTTTTTTATACTTTACCTACCTTAACCAACGGTAAAAATACTAAAACTCCATGAACGGTGAAAATGGAAGAAAACCCACATAAAACCACACGTGCCACAGGCTCTTGGTAAGAACATTTTTCATCTCCCCCTTCCAAATTTTATTTTCTGATAATAGTCGCAAAAATGAAGAATGATATATGAAATAGCCACCACCACCCGCAACCTTCTCGCGGTGTCGGTGACCCCAAATTCCATCCCCAAATATTCATCTCCGCCTCTCTTTTCTCAATCTCCCCTTATATATAAACCCTAATTTCCCCCTAAAATTCAACCCCCTTTTCTTTTCCCTTCATATCCTCCTCCGGATCGGATCCCATCCCTATGGCGGCATCTAGGCGCCTCCGGGACCTCCAATCCCATCCCTCCAACAAGATCTGCGTCGATTGTTCCCAGAAAAACCCCCAATGGGCCTCCGTCTCCTACGGTATCTTCATGTGTCTCGAGTGCTCTGGAAAGCATCGCGGCCTCGGTGTCCACATCTCCTTCGTCCGATCTGTTACGATGGATTCGTGGTCTGAGATCCAGATCAAGAAAATGGAAGCGGGTGGTAATGAAAAGCTTAATGCTTTTTTTAATCAATATGGTGTTCCTAAGGAGACTGATATTGTTTCTAAGTATAATACTAATGCTGCTACCGTTTATCGGGACCGGATTCAAGCTCTCGCTGAAGGCCGCCCGTGGCAGGATCCTCCTGTTGTCAAGGAGACCGTAGGCGGGAGCAAGAAAAAGCCCCCGCTTTCGGGTAGTGGGAGTGGGAATGGGAGTGGGAGGGATAGTAATAATAATAATGGGGGTTGGGATAGTTGGGATAATGATGATTCGTTTAGATCGGGTAATGATATTAGAAGGAATCAATCTGTTGGTGATTTTAGGAGGAATAATAATGGTAGTGGTGGTGGTGGTGGAGGTGTGGGAGGTGCTCCCGCGCGGTCTAAATCGACTGAGGATATGTATACGAGAACCCAATTGGAGAATTCTGCTGCTAATAAAGAGACTTTTTTTGCGAGGAAAATGGCTGAGAATGATTCTCGGCCTGAGGGGTTACCGCCTTCCCAAGGCGGGAAGTATGTGGGATTCGGATCGAGTCCTGCCCCGTCTCAGAGGAATGTTAATGCCCAACCTGATGTTCTTTCTGTTGTGTCTCAGGTATCGGTTTTCGGGTTCTTGGTATTGTGGATTGTATGTACATTGGTGATTTCTTGATTGGTTGTTTTGAAAATGCAGGGTTTTGGAAAGTTGTCACTTGTTGCTCAGTCTGCTGCTAATGTTGTCCAGGCCGGGACGAAAGAGATATCTTCCAAGGTGTTACATTTGATCATTTGATTTTATATATTGTATAAGCTGCTGTTCTTATATTGTTTTGAAGTGCATTTAGTTGTTATCTAATTAGTTGCTTTATAGTTTTGGTTTTACAGTAATTTGAGATTACTTGCTTTGTCGTAGGATAAACGTTGATGAAGATGTGTATGTTCTTAACATGGTTTTTCGTTAGTAGGATGGATAGTTATTCATGTTGTAATACCTTAGTTTGTTGTAGGATAAACTGCACGGCCAACAAGAAGGATAAACCAGAGTTGTAAATAGCGTAGTTGTTTGTAGGTTTTTAGTGAATATTTAGTATCTAATTGTTTAATAAATCGTTTTCTCATTGATCTTTGATATCTCTTTAGCTCGATTGGAGCTTGTGAAGGCTTGCTAGCCACATACAATCACGGTACTATGTCCAATGTTGCTCTTTCATAAACAATTTAAGTTTGAATTTTGATATATGCTCTTTTTATGATAATAGTCAAGATTGAACTAGCCAAGAAGTTCAGCTCATCTTGGTTTGTTGAGAGCACTTGGGCCAACTGCCTTTTGATAGAGGAACGTTACTAGATTGTAATGTTTTAACGGAGATTTAGTTTGAATTTGCTAATAATTTAATGTTAAAGATGGTGAGCTTAATCTGGAATCTACGTGCTAATGTAAAATGCGAGATAAATTCTGAGTCATCACTCTCAGTTGTATGTTTGGTTATGATTTATTATTCTTGTTATCTTCTGGGCTGCTACGAATTTATCAATCTATATTTGTTCGGATGATGTGTTGGCATATGGTTTGGCATTTCTATCTATTAAGAACTTCATTTTCTCATCTATAATATTACAGTTTTGAACTGGAGGTATTTGTTCGGATAATGCATTTTGTTTGCGCTGAAAAGTTGTATTGGAATACATCTATTTTGTGAATTATCTTATGCTATGTATTTCCGGAAATGTCCCCAAAATGCGTTTCATGATCAAACTTTTGGCTACAGGTGAAGGATGGTGGCTATGATTACAAAATGAATGAAACAGTTAATGTTGTAGCTGCAAAAACTACCGAGATTGGAAACAGAACCTGGGGAATTATGAAGGGGGTTATGGCTTTAGCTTCACAAAAAGTTGAAGAGTTCTCGAAAGATGGAAGCTGGAAGCAAGATAACTGGCAAAGTAACGAGAGCAGCAGTAACGGATACTATCAGGATTTTAACGGGAAAGAAAGTAAAGGATGGAATTCATCATCACCCGCTGCTACTGGACAGCCTTCTTCTGGTGGTAATCATAAATCTTCTTATAGCTCAAATTCATGGGATGATTGGGATCAGAAAGACACTAGGAAGGAAGATAGCATAAAGAACACGTCGTCACACAATGATGATGGATGGGCTGGTTGGGATGATGCAAAGGATGACGGGTTTGATGATACTTTCTATCAAAGCGCACCTGATAAGAAATCCGCAGGTCAAAACGGGAAATCAGATAGCACGTGGACAGGCGGTGGCTTTCAATGAGTTAGTATTGTTTTTAATCACATCATGCTTCTTTTTTCTTGTACTTTGCAGTGCAGTATTTTCCATGAGTTAGAATTGTTTTTAATTACATCATGCTTCTTTTTAATTACATTAGGCGTTTGGATCAGAAAGATAAAGCGGTTTTAATTAGGTATTCACAGACGTAGCATTGCCTGTTTGTTTGCCAGGTGAACCTGCATTCCATAGTTGATGGAGAACCCTGGTTGGCCCTTTTTATAGTGGATAGCGTGGGATGATCGATTGTTCAGTGCTGCTGATGAGAAACGTGCTGGTTGCAGATCAGATGCCTGGTTTGATGGAGGATAAATATGTTTACTTTAACTTTTTTTTTTGTTTATTTCTTTCTGAAAATTTTCATGTACCTTATTCAAAAGTTCAGGGTCATATAATGTACAATTTCGAACAGGGCGGGCTAATTGCCCAATTAAATACGGTCTCTGAGCTACATTATCTGTGAATTCACAGCTTGCTTTTATGTAAAGACATGTCAATTATGTTCCATAATCTCTTCTTTGTTTGACGTTGTAGGGTGCTTTTTTTGTTTTGAAATTCTTATCTAGTAACATTTTCCTTTTATTGTAAAACAGGGTGTAATTACTTGACTGATTTAACCCAAAGAGGGATTGATGTCGGGTCTAGCGTCTTAATGTCTGTGATAACTCAAAGAAGGATTGGTGTCAAGTTTAGTGCCTTGATGTTTAAGTTGCAGAGATTTTGCGGGAAGTAAGTTTGGGAAGTTCGGTAGGTATATAGGAGCCTGCTAATTTTTTACTTAACATTTCTAAATACAAACTGGTTCGCAATTCTACCTAGATAATACATGATCTATTAATCATGTTCTTTACTAATTTTGATCAGTAAACTAAAAGAAAGATCATGACAAAGTCTTTACATCATCTCTCTGCTCGGTTGTAAATCAGGGAATATGATAGAGCTTGAACTATATATGTAAATTTTTATTTATGACACCGAAGCAACCAGTGTACTATTTATATTATATACCGATAGAGTGAAGGACTAAAGGGGAATCCACAGGAAGCTTGAACATCCTCTAGTTGTCGGACTTGGAAAAATGTTGAAAAACTCTGGAAATTGTGTAGGAAGCTTTTGTTAATTTATGTCGAAGCATCAACAAAATATCAATTCTGGATTCGTAAATCACGAGAGAGCGCACTCGAAACACCCTATGTTGATCCATCACGTGGTGGTCGGGGTATCGTTGTTGTAGGATTTGTTGCTGGATGACAAGCAAGGAGGTTTTGATGTTGCATTCTGATGAAGCTAAAATTCCTCTGATACTCCCTAACTCAGGATAATGATTAACCTCAGTAGCTAATTTATTACCTCTTTTACCTACACTTAAAAGATCAAGTTTACTCATTTCTTCCCCTATATTTACCATCTCTTCTTTTATGTTTTTCACATCTTTTTCCACATAATCTATCACTCCATTCCGCTTTCTTTTGAACTCTTCTATTTCCATTTCATCCTTTTCCTGCATACATCAAAATTTCATTAATAAAATCAGTATTCATAAGCTTTTGTGTTGGAATATTAAACAGAACAAACCACAAACATTTTTTCTTTTTGTACTTTGTTAAAGAAATCTACCTTTTCTTCACGATGAGTCGTGGGACTCGTGCATTCTAATCCTCCTTCCTTACAGTCTCTCATCACGGTCAAAGAAATATCTTGGTTTTCAGCCATCCAACCACCCATATACAATGCCTGCTGGTCATCCGGGCCTCCGAAGAATAACACACAAACCCTTTTAATCGCCGTATAACCAGATTCTCGATCCGTAAATCCGGGGTCTACGAGTAGGGCAACAGAACAAGGTGAAGTATCAAGAACATTTTGATAAACATCTCTCCACCCATTCTCATTATCTTGTTTGTGAAAGAGCAATATAATCAATGAAACACTTTTGTTCTCCGCCAAGTGGCAAATATCCTCATGCATTGTAGTCAATGCTGAAACATAAGTCGAATGACGAACTTTGAATTGATCATATATGTGTATTATACGCCTCGAATGCAGTCACTATTTGATCATTATTCTCATTGGATGAGTCTCTAGAGAAGTGGTCTATGAAAGGGAACCCACTCTTTCGTGTTCTTTGAACCATAAGGAAGGAGGATGAGCGATCTGTGAGCTCAACAAGGCTCATTATTCTTCCTCTTTTTAGTCTGGGATCGGAGAAAGCTTGTTTGACTTACTTTTCTCCGGCCCGAACCCGGTTTTTTTATTACTGAAAAGTTTTCTGTTCCCACAGAATTGGTATGAATCTAGAGAGATAATTTCACATTTTGATACTTGATTCTCCTAAATTAATATTTTTTGGTTTATATTCTTAGAAAATAAAAGAGCAACTTAATTACAAAGTTGGACTGATCATACTAAATATTTGGATCCATACGTATATTTCATGTAATTTCTAAAAATATTACAAATTATAGATGTAATGCTATATTAATTTGCAAATAGTAAATCTTACGGTAGTCAATTATTGACAATATTATTTATTCACACGGCTTTTGAAACCTCTCCGGCGCCGCTGTTTGATCCATCAACTCCTAGTTTCTGATATTGAGAGTGTACTAATTTTGTGGATGATGTCTCCTCTTCATGTTCATGTTGTTGAATTATGAGCACCGATGACACAACACCTTGCCCCGACGACAAAACATCACCTATAGGCCCCAATTCAGCATTCTCAGCTTGGCGGCTGGCCAATTCAGCCACCATGGACGACGGACGTAGCCACCCTTTTCCGACAACGATAAGATGATAATCTTTGCTTCTTCCTATTGCTAATGCTCCTTCTACAATGTTGCTGCTTGTTTTCTCTATGTACTCAGCTATCCCAACCCACTTGCTCCGAAATTCTGCCAAACATGTCTCATCCAATTCCTAGCAAAAATAAAATAAAGAACTTTAAGTCATTTAGAGATTAAATATTGAGACATTTCGGGTATAAGTTCAAAATATTTAAAGAACTCTTAGTCACATCAAATTCACCTTTTCTTTCTCTCGGTTAATTTTAGAGGTGGAGACACCGTAAGATTGTTCGGATATTGGAGATGAACAAGCTTGCGTTGAAGTAGTTTTATCACGTACCGTCGTCTCTCTTCCAACAAATCTAATAACACTAACTTTAATCGCTGGATGTTCGGCCATTCTGCCACCTAACTGCAATGCTTCACGATCATCAGGTCCACCAAAAAAAATTACACATACTTTTTGCGCCACGGTATTTGGTCCTGGAGATTGGTCCGCATTTCCAAATCCGCGATCCACAAAAATCGCCACCGAGCATGGTGCATTCTTTAACACCCTCTGATTCACCATTCTCCATCCATGGCCAATATTCTCCATTGATTCTTCACCTTCCTCCCCTCTCCATTGCTTATGAAAGGGCAATATTATCATTGTTATTTTCCTACTTTCCGCGACATCACAAATATCCTCATGCATTGTTGACAATGGAGAAATTGCTTTTGTTGATCTAACCGAAACCCTCCCTAATTGACTATAAGCTTGAAATGCCCCTGCAACTCGGTCATGCCACTCGCCACGACGGAGACGGTTGATGAAAGGCAATCCATTTTTCCGCAATCGTTGAATCATGATGATAGAGGAGGACCGCTCGGTGAGTTCAATGAGATGCATTATGAAGAGTTTGAGCGAAGAGTTTTTAGAGCTACGGCTTGACTCAATTAAGGTTATGAGTGAAGCTACATTTCCTGGACCGTGAAGACACGCTAGAATTTTTAACTCGTCCTTATATTCGCCGGGTGCAGACGATAAACTTTGAAGCTTGCGGTGATTGGACGTCAAGCTGACACCGTTGCCACGTGCCGGCTTGTAGATAGCCATCACAGTTGGGGTTGTGATGAAGGTTGTGAACAGAGCCATTAGTACTAGAATAGCAAATACCTCATCATTTAGCACCTACAAGATAATAATTGGAAATGTAATTAAAACAAAAATGAATATAGATTCTTATTTATTTAATTGTTATGAGTTTGAAATTAAAAAAAAGAAAAAAAAACTAAAACAAAATCACGGATAAATTAAACAGAGAAGTTGATAAGGAAGTGTGGACATATGCATGTAATGATTTTATCAATTGGAGGCATAAAGTTAATTAAGTACGCAGAAAAAATTTAGAGGGGTCATAAAGTATGTTAAATCTTAATATTAGAATTATTTAGGATTTAGAATAAAAATATATATTCTAATTTATAGTTAGGAGAGTATGACGTTTTAAAAAATTTCAATTTTGAGTTTGAATTATGTGCAAGGAAACAATTTAACTAAGGGATCATATGTGACAAACTTTGAACCAAGTAATTGAATTAAAATTAGAAAATTGTTATTTTTTAACTAAAGTAAACAAAATTACCTTCTTTTCCTTGCCAATGTTGAGAACAATAAGTTCAACTAATCCTTTGGTGTTCATCAACACTCCAAGAGTCAATGATTCCCTTGCCGGGATCATAAACATCATCGCCACCGCAAACGTTCCTATGATCTTTCCAGCACACGCCGTCGTTATCACTAGAACAAGAAGCCCCCATGCCTTTCCGCCACGAATAGTTGCCACATTCGTCTTCAATCCACTAGACGCAAAGTAAAGCGGAAGAAGCAAACCCGTCACGAAATCCTCAATCCTCTCTATCAATCTTTCTGCAAAATCACCTCCTTTTGGTATTGTTAACCCAAAAACAAATGCCCCGAAAATCGAATGAATGCCGATAAAGTCTGTCACAAAACCCGATACCATAACTCCCGCTAAAGTCAAACATATATACGCTTCATCCACCACGTCATGCTCCGGGGAACACTTACTAGCAACCCATTTCATCGCGGGCCGGATCACAACTAACATAAACACAACGAATACAAAACCTGAAATTAGTACCCAAACTGATATTAACGGACTTTTGTGCCTTCCACCATTTCCATCCCCGGCTAAAGCTACCGCTAAAGCTAGTAAAATCCACGCTGCAACGTCATTGAATGCTGCTGCAGCCATCGCTGTTTCGCCCACTTGAGTGGTTAAAAGTTTCAACTCCGCGAGAATTCGGGCTAGAACGGGAAAAGCAGTGATTGAAAGAGCGACTCCCATGAATACTAAGAATTGTCCATACCCGACTTGGTCTGCCCCTTCCACGGTTTTTCGGAGGACGAAAGCGACACCAATACCCGATATGAATGGAAGAGAGATTCCAGCAATGGCAATGCCTAAGGCTCGTTTTCCACTCCGGCGGACGGAGGATAAATCGAGTTCTAGACCGACTAGGAAAAGGAAGAAAAGAAGACCGATACTTGCGACTGTTTCGAGTATCGGAATGCTCCATTTCGGGAAAAGCCGGTGCATATACACTTCGTTTCGGCCGAAAGCTGATGGTCCTAGTATAATTCCACCCTGAAAAATACAAAATATGTTATTTTATTCATAATTAAGATTCTAATAAATCAATCATGCCTAGAATAATTTTTTCTTGATAAATATTACTATTTGAGAGTAATAACAAGACAAATACAATTCATATACATGTTAGTTTGAGCTAAGCAAATTTCTTCATTATAAACAGTGTAATTAACTGATCAAACTTATAGCTCCCGCTAATAATTTAGGCCAATAACATCTTTTATACTAATTTTTGGAGATTTTTACAACTGATCAGGTGTATGTATAGTCTCTTAACAGAAATTTATATATTTTTCATTATACCTTAATTGTTCATGCATAAATTTTTTCACACATATATTTTAAAGCGAGCACCATACATATATCTATTGTATTCTAAAATTTTTCTGATCTGTGACAAACTGTACAATAAATTTAATGTTTATAAAAAGAAAATTGCAATTCAAATCTCATTAATCCGAAGATTCATTACTAGAATATCTGATTGCCAAAAGATTAAAGCTTGAAATTCTTATTTGTGGCTGCTCATTTTGTATATGAAGCTGACACTTTAGATTTCCACCATCTAATAAACATTAGACTGAAAATTGTATGAATACGTAGAGTAAATATACGTACGAGAATTTCGGCGATGACTTTGGGCTGGCGGATTGGCTTGAGAAGAAAAGCAAAAAATCGGCTGACGATTAAGATTAAGGTGGTTTGAATGATGAGTAACGGGAAGGCAAAGTCGAGAGGATTATCGCCTTGCCAGATTCCATTTGAAGAGGTTTTGATGGAGCTTATATTGAATGGCATATTTGTGTTTGTAGGTAGTTTTAATTTGGCATTAATTAGTTCTACGCACCTTCAATATTTAATCTAAGCTAGATTGAAGATTATATATGATCTCAAACTGGAAACGAGTGTGGTTAAAAATTGGATATGATAAGATGTGACGATGAAGAAAATTGAGCAATTTATAGAAAAATGTGGAGGTAAATTGTAGACTCACTCAATCAAGTGGTAGTTGTACGTGTCCCCAACTTGGAATCTCCATGATTTTGACATGGGAACAAGGGAAAAGAAAATAAACATATCATATGGTATTGGAGTTTTCATGGTCGAAAAGTCATGAATTCAAGTCTTGGAAACTCCATTTATTATTGAAGTAAAAATATATAGTAGGATGGGTATGTGGTGTGTACGCTTAGAGTCCAATGATCATTCTCCTAAATAAGTGTGTCGAATATTAATATAAAAGATGTTGTTGGACCTTAACTATCAGCTTAAACTTTTAATTCAATCGATTTTTAACACTACGGTATTCCATATAATTATTGATAAAGAAGAGGTTTAGACTACATCAGTATTTTGTCCTTTGAGCTTGTTTAGGGACTCTTTTTTGGTAAAGCTTGTTTAGGAACTCTTATTTTGTGAACTTGCTTAAAATGTAGTCAATTGGTCCTTCAATTTGTCAAAAGAAAAAAAAATCCTTTTGATCTCTTGAATTTTCAAATTTTTCCAGTAGCTCCATCAACTTGCTTCAAACATAGTTAATTAATCCTTCAATTTGTTTTACATATCATCGCAGATTCTTCTATTATTTGTTGAACATTATTTTTCTAACTTGGCTATCTAGTATATGTTTGTTGTATGTTTACGGTGCACCGGATATCAAATCAAGTTAAGGAATCAATTGATCACCGTTTAGATATCTTGAGGAGGATATATCATGACAACATAAAAGTTTCTAGAGCGTTTTCGATTATGAATCGATTAACTACATTTTAAATAAGTTGTCCTATAGTGAAACAATATAAAATTTCAAAGAGCAAAATCAAAGTTTTTTGGTTTTTGAAAAAGTTGGAGAAAATGATGTATTAAGCTATGGATAAAATGCTATGAAAACTTTGTAAAATTCATGCATAGTTAGTCAAAAAATATCACAAGATTTCTGTCTAAACAAAGCCTTCTTTATGTGAACTCAAAATACTTTTGCAGTTGAAGATACCTTTTAATTAATTACAGGTTAAGAAAAAGTGAGCCTCATTGTTTTATCTTTTTGCTCCAATTGGATATACTAAATACGTAGTAAATACACACTAGTGACATGCATCTTTTTGCACTCCCCTAATACAAATTGTTGTGAACTTAATTAATTGGGTAACTTTCAAGTGTCACCTCAAAATTTCCTTCAAATCTTAGGAAAGTGTTGTAAAAAGTGTTAGGCTGATATTGATTGCCCAGTGCCACTAACGATTAATCGGTAATTAACTAGGAATTAATCCAAAATTAATCGTTTATTATTTTATTATTTTTTAATTGGAAAAAATGTTAGCCCATCCCCTTATCATTAAAAAAATTAATATCAACGTATTTAACATTAATTGAAAGATAGGCGGACCAATTAATTTTTGGACTTATTAACTTCTGCCTTTATGTATTAAGTTATTAGGTCAAGGCGACCAATTTTTTAAAACACTGATATTAGGTCATGGGAATACGTCATCAGTATTTCGAATCAAAAATTTAATAGTAAATCGTATAAGTTAGTGGTTTTATATTTTAGGGTGTGCTGTTTAATTTTTTAGGTATGATTTATATTTTAATATCTATATTTTGTATGAGTAATTAAGTGAAAATTATGTTATTATTTCTCACACGATGTTAAAATTTTATTGATTGAAATGCTACATGTATATCATGTTATCCGTTATTAAGGAACCGATTGAATTAAAAAAGCTCAAACTTATAGCTACGACCTACGACATTTTTAATATTAGTGTTTGACATCTAGTATGTGAGACGTGTATTGTGTAATATTCTAATCATACAATTTTTTTCCACCAAAATATATCATACATGTAAACCTAGCTAACTAGATCCTGGTATTTTCATTTCGTTCAATCCAATCCAAACAGACTATTTTTAATCATCATGTCAATTAATTGTTATCCATCAGCTTCAATGAGAACATTTTGAAATTAGCATCTAGTTAATTAAGAAATTAAGCCTAATCCTAATGGTATGAGTTCTCTTCAAATCGATAATTTTCATGCATTTAATATACTTTTTCTAAATCTTGCTCATGATTTATTTATTATTTAAATATTTTTCTTGTGTGAAAAGGAAAAAATTAAGCAAGAAATATATGGTGACTCATGGTAAAAGTTAAATTAGGTAAATTGTTTTAAAATAATACTGATCTTCTGGCTTGTTCTTCATCTAAGAATCTAAGTTAATCTTTACACTCAACAAATTATTACACATGAGTTGAAATATATACAACCAAAAAAGCGAATGCTGTCAAAATTACGTGGCCTTATATACATAATATTTGAGGATAAATCATGTGTAATTATATGCTTGTTTTTCTTATTATATAATGTTTTTAGTCATTTTCGCTAAAAGGGAGAATGAAATCCATCTATCATATAATATTTGGATATTTTATACAATTTTATATAATCTGTGTGGATATACGATACTAAGTTTACATAATATGTTCTTTCGAAAAAAAAAGTTTACATAATATGTGGATATATGATACCAATTTTATATGATACCAATTTTATCATTTATTTTATTTTTTTGTCTATTTATGAATTTTCCAATTTTCAATATAAGATGCCCAAATTAACTTAAATATTGACAACAAAAATGTAAGACGCATATTAATTAGCTAACTAAAACATAAATCGCATATTGCTTAATTTATTGAGTTTTTATGTAGCTTCTTACCTAAACGAGAAATTTATATTTATAATATTATGCAAAAGATTTTCTCTTAAGAGAAAATTATTTGATATGTTCAAAAAAGAGAAAAGTATTTTATTAAAATTAAATTATAGTTTATACTTTCGAAAGATTCTGTTTTAGGAACGCAGGAGACGAGACTTGTAACTTGTGGCACAACTATGGAATTTTATATATATCACATGATACAATTTCAGTAAGAGGTGTTGGAAACATCGGAAGTCTTATAAAATCTCATACTATCGAACTAACATATCCTATGTTCTGGCAAATCCTGGGTCCGACCCTGTCGTGGAGATCATAACCGTTTTGGTAAATGCTCCAAAATTCAAAAAATTTAAAATGGCAACCTTATGGGCTATGAAGGAGGCCCATTAGTATGATCCGGCCCACAGTTACCCCATTCCCGCCAAATCATACCCTGGATTTCCAAATTCCATATTCAATTCAATAGCTTTTCATCTTCCTAATTCATCTTCTGAAACCCTAACCCTACATCATTGTCTAATTGAGTTGCTTAATCATGGAGATTAACTCCGGCGACGAAGAGGAATTCGGGTTCTCGAGGAATTACTTTCTGGCGAAAGAGGGTTCCACCAAGAAATCTGCCCGCAAGATTACCGATATTGATCTCGTTGACGAACAGGTTCTTTCTCCATCTTCATATCAATCTCTATATTGTGTTTTTAGAAACAATGTATGTCTTGACCGCCTAGGCGCTCAAAATGGAGACTCCCGTTTGACCGCCTAGGTGCACAAAATTCGACAAGTCCCCGAATATACCCGACTAGGGTTTGAAGGGCCTCAGCTGAAGGGTTTTAGAGAATGGTGATATAATTTTAATGTTTTTACTTGTAGGAGCTAAGAGAAGCAGCAGCTAATATAGAAGCAAAGCATGAAAAAGAGGTGATAGCTCTTATGGATTCTTACAAAAAGCAGTATCAAAGATGGCTTTTTGAGCTCATGTCGGTATTTCTCCTCCTCTTTGTAATTTTCTAAGTTTTTGTTTTTTTTTCTTTTTTTTTTTTGCCACTGTAAGTTGAAAAGTTTATGATAATTTTGCCATGAGTAGTGAAATGGGTGTGCTTGTAATGCTATGAAAATCCATAGACCCTTTTTTTTTTTGTACTGGAGACAATATTTAATGGTTAAATTACATAAATTTTGCCCTTAGAACATGATGATCATTCAACTTCAGATTCGGGCTTAACTTTGCTTTATACGAACAAGAGTTCTTTATGACCACTTAAATAGCATGTAACCTCCGCTGTAAATGTTATGGAAACAATGTTCTAAGCAACCGTAATTCTTGATCATTCTAGTTTGAAGTCGTTTAGGAACTGTTTGGTTGGGGAAAGAAAATGGTTGTTTAGAGATAGAAATCTCCAAAAACAGTAATGGTGATTCCATGTGAAATGTGATCCTAAACCTTTCATCTTTGGACCTTTCCAATTTTGAACTCGTCAACCGTAAATGTCAGGTCATTTACTTGTATAAAGGTCTTTCAAAGATAAAGTTGAGTGATTTTCATGTCCGGTTTTCAAGTTGAGTAATAGAAACTGATGATTTTCGTTTTTAATGTTAAAAAAGAAAAGGATTTTTGTGAAGAGGACTTAATTTGGGGTTTAGGTGGTCACCACTTCTAATCTTAGAATTTCTTTTGGTCCTTGGCTGTCAATAGTCTGTGCTTTATTTACAGTTAGTTAATCATGCATATGATTGATGGTGTTTATCCCCTTACTGTGAACTAGGTGCGGTTTTGGCCTTCTAATGTATGGATTTGGATCAAAGAAGGCCTTAATAGAAGATTTTGCTTCTACAGCATTGACAGAGTATCCTGTACTAGTGATCAATGGTTATCTTCATTCAATTAATCTGAAACAGGTATGAGGTAACATCCTCTCAGATGTAATTCTTCCCTAGTATAGAAATGATTGACGTTTGTTAAAAAAAAAGCATTTTGAGTGTTCTAATGATTCTGGTTTTGGTGGATTGAACTCTGATCTTTTACTGCAACACATTAAAGCTCTAATCTTTATTTCGGGTCACATTAAACTACCGGTAACGAAAAATTATGTTTTTAACCTAAAACTAGGTGAACAGAATGCTATTCATTTCGTTTGCGTTCAAAATTTGCATCTTTTACCATTTGAAAGCAGTTTCTTTATATGTGTGATATGACTATACAATGACTATAAAATTTAAATGTACAATTTCGAATGAGTTTCGCTCATTTTAACTGAATTAGATGTTCACAACTCACTAAATTTGGTGGCAGAAATAAATGGTCGAAGGTAATATCATACAGAATAAAACATCAACTGCTCATTCCACCAAAATCAATACAATGAAGGCTTCATAGTGCTTTTTTCCTTTGATTTCCTCATGTTTCTCTTAAGCCATTCCCTTATTTGCTTGTCTAATATGGTATCTTTTGTAATGCTGAGTCATAAAGATGCTGTGTCAAAAGCTTTTAGTTGGTTAGTTTATAAGTTAGTGACTTTGTGTTATGCTATAGGTTGTGATAGCCTTAGCTGAACTTTGGTGGGATGAATTGAAAAGCAAACAGAGAAGTTCATCAAGGACTTCGCATAAACATGAGCAGCCATTTAATTCTAGATCCATAGATGATCTTCTGGCTTTCATGGATGAACCTCAGGTGGAGGATAATGAGTCTTTTGTATGTGTTGTTGTTCACAATATTGATGGGCCTGCGCTAAGGGACTCTGAGAACCAGCAGTTGATTGCACGTGTTGCTTCTTGTTCACATATTCGTATCATTGCCTCCATTGATCATGTCAATGCACCTTTGTGTAAGTCATTTCTTATCTTATTATCTTTTCTCCATTGGATTTTCGTTTACTCTGGCTTGAGGTTACTTATTTGTGTATCTTTGTTTAAAATCTTGTTAGTGAATCACTCTTGTTATGGTCCTAAAACTGTGAAATCTTTTTTGATGATAAAGTTCAAATTTTCCATAATGGTTTTGGTGAAATGTAGATATACCTATCGTAAGATTTGGTAAACTTTTATTCTCAACGTTTCTAACTTGGAGCATTTTTGGGTCCAAGCAGTGGCTGAGTCAGCCTTGACTTGCTCGGAGTGCAAAAATGAACTCAACTTATATTGGGTTGGCTTAAATTTTGTCCCTAACAAAGCCAAAACAACATTTTTTTGGCCGTGACTAAGAGAAAAGAAAAGATGCTTTGCCATTCATCTGTTAGTAATGCAACTAGTACCATGCAGATGAAGATGTAAGGGGTCTGTGGGGCCAAAACCATCCTTTAAGGGTTGGTTCCTGATAGTCGAGGTGCATTGTCACCCTCGTGCCCTCATGTCTCTTTGGGCTCCGGTAAGAGTCTCGTCTTATAGATTCTTTATCTAGGCTGAAAATTGCTCAATGGACTGTTATTTGGGCGCAAGGTTAGTCAAAGTTGGAAACGTCAAAGAGAAAATGTGTCATTTCTAATGCTAAGGGTATTATCTGGACTTCCCCAAAAAAAAACATTAGGGGAAAAATTGAATTTTTTCCCTTTTGTAATTTTGTTTAAACTATGGTTATATTTTGTATTTTTATATCTGTATAACCACCTTATTAGGAGAAAGAAGATCTAAATTCATTAATCCATTTATATATAAAGCCTAAAAATTACTGCTATTGCATCGAACAAAAATAACTTTTTTGACTTGAATGTCTTTCGCATTGTGTCTGATTTCCTCAATCAGATTGTGTATATCTTTGATACTTAATCACAATATTCTGGATTTTAATGGTAGTGTGGGACAAGAAGATGGTTCATACACAGTTTAACTGGAACTGGTACCATGTTCCAACCTTTGCACCATACAAGATCGAAGGTGTCTTCTTCCCATTGATTCTTGCACACAGCGGTACAGCCCAAAGCGCGAAAACAGCTGCAATAGTTATTCAGAGTTTGACACCAAATGCTCAGAATGTGTTCAAAATTCTTGCAGAATATCAAGTGTCTCACCCCGATGAAGAAGGCAAGTCCATGTGACTAGTATTTTAGCATTTCTTCTGATATATATAAATCTCATATATGTGTTCTGATACGCCATTTGATCCATGTGTCGTATTTCAGGTATGGCTGTGGATAATCTATATACGGTATCTCGAGAGCGATTCCTCGTTAGTAGCCAGGTTACTTTGAACTCCCATTTGACAGAATTTAAAGATCACGACTTGGTGAAGACTAAAAGGCTCAGTGATGGTCAGGATTGCCTGTTTATCCCTCTTCCAACTGATACTCTTCAGAAACTGTTATCTGAGATTAATCAATGATGTACGGTTTATTTATACCGTATGTACAATCACTCTTATTTATTATTAGGAATAAGCTACAAAAATACATGTATTACCATGTGCAGGCAATTTTAACCTAACTGTCAACAAACACAGGAATTTTTGCATCAATGCCCATTTGGCAAGCTTCAACTTCAAACTCCTAATTTGGCAAAATTCACAGCTGTGAAAATTACTGTTGTATTATGAAAATGCTAGACTAGAAATTTTTTGTAGAATAAGAAATTTCTGACTTGTGAATAGAAGAGAGCAACATGTTCATAACTTAGTACATAATTATGAAAATAGTTACACAACTAAACATACTTGCTTCAGCTACAACTGAGCGCAAACATATCGAAACAGATTCATAATATGCCCATGACAAGATCTCAGAGGACAGGACAGTAACTATGATGATTCACTTAATCCTCGGATAGCAAACTCCAGTGAGCGACTTGACGCAAAATTAATGAAGACAAAATCCCAAATGGTCTCTCGCTCCTCTACATGTCTCGTTACCATTCCTTCGCCTCCCTTTCATACGGATTTATATGCTACAGCCATTTACAAGGGGTGTTAACCACTCCTGGAACAGGTTTGTCGCCTCTTCTTCTGCTTCTTAGGATCAGATTTACTCCCTGTAGATAAATCCAACCACAAAATGAGTCGAAATCCATAATTCAATAGAAGAATTAAAAGACAAGTGCTAACTATAAGTGCTATTCGTTCATATAGGATCCCATGTTTAGACCAGTATATAAAAGCATGATGCTCCATGAAAACCAACCCGTCTCCTGATTATAAGATATGGGCATGAGAATTTTGGTTCCAGTTATTTGGGATATTCTAGAGCCGTGCCTTAATTAATTTTACTTAATCAAAAAGGTTAACTTTGTACTTGCATACAAGTCACCATCAGAACACCAAAAATGTATTGCTTTCAATTCAATGGACATAAAACCAATGAATTTAGCAATGAAAAATGCAAAGGCATACCTACGGATGAACTTCTTCCCACTTGTACTCCAGTGACATTCCGATCCTAATATAGAAAATTTAATTAGAACTTCTGATAAACCAAGACGAAAAGATAACATTTAAAATCTTAAATAAGCTCAATATCAAATGAAATGTGTCAGTGTCGACAATTGTCCATTTAAAATATCCAAGAGTCCAACTTTAGCTCAATATTTTTACAGCTCAAACAAAGTCTATTTCAGGAGAGGGAAGAAAACAAAAAAGTGGCGATGTTCCGAAAACACAACTACTCAACAGGAGAAGAACAGACACCGCATTTATAGTGACATAGGCATTTTCTGAAACTATTGAGGTGCTCTCCAAAACAGAAGTGTGCATATAGGATTGTATAAAAAACGACTAACCGTATCATAGATTGGAACTTGATTGCGCCAGAATTCCAGGGTAGGTAAAAGTAGTCTCCCTGCAACAAATCCAAATCAAATCAACAGTTAAGACATGTAGATAACTGAAAACGTGTCATTGTTTAGGTGACATTTAAAATTGAAAAGTCATTTACAAAATCTGGAAAGCATTTTTTTTTAAGTAGCTTGCTATAACTAAGGAATGCTTAAGCAAACAAATAAACGGGGTAGGGCTTAGAAAGAGATCAGACAATCTCCTCTTTCCAACATAAACCAAAGTGCAAAAGTTGAACCAAAAAAAAGAAAAAATTAGGCAGTTGTATTAACAGAACACCTGATCTTGATCTTCTAAAGGAATCTGGAGAAACAATACATGTTTTCTCTGTGCTTTTCTGGGTACGAGGACTTTGTACCTAAGGTGTGAAAACCAAAATAAAAACATGCAGAGCATAAGAAAAGTAGAACTTAAGAACTATGAAAAACAAAATAGTTGCAGTAAAAAAGGAGAGCATTTGCAAATGAAGAACAAAAATATTAGAAGTACCATCAACATATAGCTGGTACCAGGTGACTAACGTATCAAAGTGCAAACTTTGAATGTGCTAAAGGGAGGAGATGCAATTCACATCTAAAAAGATGTTCCAAGTGAAAATTGAAAGCAACACTACTTATGGTTCTAGCAGTTTCCTTTAAGAATATCTTAGATAGAAACATCTGTGAGCTTATGTGTAATGTTTTGTAGTCCATGAACAAATAATCATTTCCACAACCTCATTTCTCATGTTAGTGTTCAAGCAACACTTGCAAACAACACTTATTAGTAAAAATGTTTCAGTTCAGCAGCATAATCAGGTGCTATAGAGATGTTAATTATCACTGCTTGGAAAAGAAACAAAAACAAACTACAGAAGGTTTTAAAGAGCTTACAGGTGTTTCAAAAACAATCTTCCTCTTGGCTTTCCTCGTAGACGAACTTCCTTTAACAGATTTATCTTCATTCTCTTTACTTTTCCCGCTATCTGACAAATTTCTTAACACTCGTGAAGTCTTTAGCATTCTTTGTTGAATATCACTTTCAGCAAGAAGAGGTGAGTCTGAACACTTCTTAAGCCCTTTTCTGTCCAAGTGCTGAACAAACTTTGGTGCCTGCTTATTCTTGTTATCCATCGGCAATCCAGCTACATCCTTTGGCTTCTGATTACCCTTTAAATCCTCTATAATTTTGCTAGAAGCTGCATTCCTAGATTTACATAGCCTAGCACTGGAGCGCCTCTTCGACTTCACTTTTGATGGAGTAATATTATCCAATTCTGCATCAGTCTGCTTGGGAAAAGACATTTTATTCTCAAAACAGATTGAAGATTGTTCTGAATCTCGAGATATACAAAGCCTAGCATTTGAGCCCCTCTTCGACTTCACTCTAGATGGAGTAATATTATCCACTTCTACATCAGTCTGCTCGGTAGAATACTTCATGGTATTCTCAGAATGGTTTGAAGGTTGTTCTGAACCTTGAGAATCTCCAAATACTTTAGATAAATATTCCTTTGGTGCTACTACTTCCTCAACAATACGTCCTAATAAAGCCTCAGGACATTGGGTCTCAATCACACTATTTGTATTTCCACACTCCAATGCATCTTCATTTCCCTCATTTTGACTTTCTGAATCAGAGGCAACAAATGTAGAAGAGATAGATTCAGCGACAATTCTATCAACTCGTAGGTAGTTAGCCAGAAAAATGTCTGATCTAACTAACTAAATCAATGATGCACACGCGACAAACCTGAATTATTAGTTGGCTCATCCAAATCAGCAGTGTTCTCAGAATCAATGTCGGATTTAGCAGCTTCTTTCACAGAATTCTCGACATAGTCTTCCCAATTAGGAGGAAAGCCAATGACAAAATGCTTGAAAACCTAGAAAATAAAAAATAGACTTTAATTTGCTAATTATTTAATCTCTACTAAAAATGTACCACATTTACCTCAGAGGGGAATCCATTTTCGGTGGTGCGATCCTTGTTAATGAAACCTTGAAGAATGACGAAGATTCCATCAACCGTTTCAAGAGTGAAAATATCGGAGGCTTTACTAATGGCGGCAGATTTAAAGACTCCTCGTTTAGCTTGTTTACTGAAACACAAGACTAAATTAAGTTAAAACCCCAAAAAACAAACCCTAAACCCTAAAAGAAAGAAGGCGTACTCTCCAGATGTGAAGCCGGCAACAGCAAGCTTATTTTTGTCCTGGGATTCATCGTCTTCGGGCTTTATGAGCCACCAATCGCGCAGAGTTACCTGTAAAATGTAGAAGAAAATTAAGTGAGAGTGAAGAAATAAGAAAACAAAATTTCAAAGCATAGGGAATACTCAACTGTTTTTCGAAAATGAGAAACCATGTTTTTAGGGTTTGCTTCTGGAGCTGGAGAAGCCATCAAAACGTCTTCAAAACTCGCTAATTTCAATTGATTTTTTCAAATTCAATACCCCAATCTCCAACGGCGGGAAACTGCTCTTCTTCAGTGTGATTGCCAAGGTAATGACTATATATCCGACTCGACTAATTAAAAGTGTATTTATCGATATAATTAATGGTTCATTAGTTACATATAAGAAAAGAAGAGAGGGAGTAATAATGTTTTGACTGGTCAATATTTTGATTTCTGCATGATTTTCTTCAAATTTATTCTTTGATTGTTGTTAATGAGGGATTAGTATGAGTTTTGTTTGGTTTAAATGGTAGAGATTTTGTGATGTAATGTAAAAAATCAATTTGTTTGGGAGGAAGGATTAGAAGATTATAAATGAAAAATTGCAGAAGATGTTCCAACGGCACTATATGGAGATCTCGTATAATTTACTGGACGGAAAATAATTTTTGATATTGTAAACAAATACCGAAAAATATTTCATGCATAATGTTTTTTCCTACTCTATTTTCCTGCAAATAAACGGAAGTTCTAAAAATAAAACATTGTGGTCCTTGGATATGAACAGAATACAGAACTCAATTACAGAACAGAAATAAGCATTCAAATCGCAATAAACACTTGTACAAACAAATGGTAACAGAAATGGATACAGTGACTGATTACTTTTCGCACTATAGGCAAAAGCTTCTATCTTGCTGGCAGCTTCACTCCCAGGTATATCCGCCATGCAAGCCAGCTGCCCCGATCACTGCCAGTTCGAAGATGCCTCCAGTTTTGGTGTTCCATTAGCAGCTACCTCAACCATCCCGATATTCAGATTGTAACCAGAAATTGCTCCACTGGCATACAAATTAGCAGCAGTAGCATCATAATCAACAACTGATCAACTTTTAAAGAGTCCAGCTTGATCACTCAATTGCAAGTTTTCTGAAAACTCGAACAGCCTACCAATAGATTTTAATCACATATATCATTCACTCATCAGAAGCTAAAACCAGATATTCACTTTACTTGATACAGAATATGAACACGATAGTTTCAAATAAAATAAGAAGGAATAAGCATTTCTTGTTTCGATGGACACAATAAGAAGGAATAAGCAAAACTTTGAAAAACCAGACAAAAGCATCTAATAAAAAGAAATGAGATGAAAATTTGCAACGGCGCGTTAGCCAATAATATTACCATATATGTTAGGAAAGGCACATACTGATGAACAAGATGGAGTGTATCAAGTAGACGTCCCTTCTTTCAAAAATAGATGCAGGTTTTAGTGATGAATGATGTATAAAGTTCTAGACTTCAGTCAGTCAAATAACCTGCTTACAAAACAGAAGCTCTCTCCTCCGTATATCAATGGTACAACAATATTCTTGGTTACTTTTCGTTAAATAATTATACAAACTGCAAACAGATATAGACAATAAGCATTTGATAGAGGCATACCTGCAGATGAAATTCAGACAGGACCAAAGTGTGAGACTAAAGATATCCGCTGACAAGAAGAAACGTGCAGCAACATGGTGATGGCTCTCGGAGTCTCTTAGCCCAGGCCTATCAATGCCGTCAATGACAACACGACACGGCACACGAAAAGGACATTCAAGTTCGCCTGAGGTTCATCCATATATGCAAGAAGATCTTCAATGGATATAAAACTAAATTGCTGCTCAACTTTATACGAAATCCTTTGTGGAATCCTCTCTGTTTGCTTTTCAATTGATCCCACCAAAGTTCATCTAAGCCTACCACAGCGCGTAGCGTATAATAAAGATGAGCACGAGCTAAACAAACATAAAACAGTGTATTCCTTGTAGGGGTGTTCAAAGATGGATGAGTTATTATTAACCCGTCCCAGTATGTATGTTTACGATTCGACGTTGCAAAATAAATCACATTAGACCATTAAATAGAAAGAACAGGAAATGCCTAAAATGAAACATTGAGAAAATCAATCAATTCAACTTGGCCGAATAGCTACCAAGTAGAAGACTAAATCCTTACATCAGATGGCCGAAACAAACAGGACCTAGTTTATAATAAGGGAAAAAGAAAAGCACCACAGGCAAATGCCATGTTTTAACTAACTGTAAAGAGAGTACACACTATTGACAATTAGGGTAGAAAAATAAAATCTAAGATTAAACGAATGTTTTTAATCCTTTATTTGTTTTCACGAAGTTTTATGTATGGTACAAGAAAGAGTTCTAATATTTAAGTCGTCTAACCGGAAATTCCAACGAGAAAATAGAACTCATAATTCAGTTTTGACCTGGCCTTCATAATCAAGAGCCCCATATCCTCCTCCACCTGGTGTTAAAATCTGAAGAATTTCCCCTGCCTGCATCTCAACTGTGTTTTTACCTCCCAAATAAATTCTTCGTTTATCTTTTGTAATCAGGTAATTAGCCCCCCGAGCCCCATCATTTCCTCCTTTTAAACCTCTTGGTGAATGAACTCGTCTCTCCGAGAGAATGCTTACTGTGACTGGCCTCCTGAACTCTATCTCCCTTATGAGCCCATCACCCCCTTTATGAATCCCACCGCCTCCACTATTCTCTCGAATTCCAAATTTATGCAAAACAACGGGATACCTCTGCTCGAAAATTTCTGGATCGGTCATCCGGGTGTTAGTCATATGGCACTGGACTCCACTTGTTCCATCCCAGGTTGGACCAGCTCCACTTCCACCCCCAATTGTTTCATAGTAACCGAAACTATTATCCCCGAAAGTGAGATTGTTCATACAACCCTGAGAGCAAGCACATGCCTGAAATGCAGTGAGCACTACGTCTGTTATCCTTTGAGACGTTAGAACATTACCTCCAACTACAGCAGCTTTGTCGCTCGGAGACAGGAATGAGCCTGGAGGAATATAAATCTTAACAGGAGCTAAGCAGCCTTGGTTAAGAGGAATATCCACATCCACCAAACAACGAAGACAGTATATAACTGCTGCAGCTGCTACTGCTTCTGGTGCATTCCAATTTCCGTACACTTCAGAGCTAGTCCCACTAAAATCGAAAAAGGCTTCCCCTTTAACAGAATCTATCGTGAGCTTTAGATGAATCACAGACCCATCATCCATGTAATCTTCCTCCTCAATCGTTACAGAACCGTTCTCTCCAACTCTAGTTGACTGAGATAACACCTGAGTAGCAACTGACTTGAGCATTTCTCTCACCGCTACTTCTGCATTAAGCTGCACGTAAGTCATGTATGCCTGAACGGTGTCCAAACCATATTGCTCAATCAGCTCTTTGATCAGCGAAATCCCCCTCTGATTTGCTGCTACTTGAGCATGGAGATCTGATAAATTATCTTGAATCCGGCGGGTGCCTGGAATTTTATGAGCTGATACATCAGAAGAAGGAAACTTGAGAAGCTTGATGATCCCTTCTTCTTGAAAAATTCCCCTTTCCACAAGTTTAAATGCTTTAATTGCTGCTCCTTCTTCCCATATGGACTTCGAAAATGGAGGCATACTTCCGGGAGTGATTCCTCCAATTTCTGCATGATGCCCTCTACTTGCTACGAAAAACACTAGCTTTCCTTTATCAAAAACCGGTGTAATGACCGTTATATCTGGAAGATGGCTCCCACCGGCACAAGGATGATTTGTAACCAGCACATCACCTTCATGTAAATCATTGCCCCAGTGATTCAGCTGCCAGCGAACGGTACTGGACATAGCTCCGAGGTGTACAGGTACATGAGGAGCATTAGCTACCAATCCCCCATCAGGACCAAAGAGAGCACAAGAAAAATCTAGCCTTTCCTTGATATTTGTTGAAATAGAGGTTCTCTGCAGTGTTCGCCCCATTTGCTCAGCTATCCCCATAAACCGGTGATTGAAAATGGAAAGCTGCACGACATCTGCAACTTTTTCTGCTACTTTGACAGCGGTTATGTTAGAATCAATTTCAAGTCTAATGTTTCCATATTTCGTGATGATAGCTTTACAGTTAGGTTCCACTACCACAGTACTATTACCATTCATGACAATTGCAGGGCCAGGCAAAACGGTCCCAGGGCCCATATTTTCAAGCTTGAATAAAGGTGCATCATGCCATCCATTCCCAAAGTAAACCTTGTAGCGCCCTTCCACTTTTGGGGAAGTAGGATTATGTCCCAGCACTTGGGGCTTCAAAATATTAGTGACTCCAATGCCGCGAACTCTTACATCACAGATAAGAATATTCCTATTTTGCAATTTGAATCCGTACTCCTCTTGGAATAGCTTTTCAAACTCAACAGCAAAGTCAAATGCAGATTGGCTTTCATTTACGTGTCTCCTTACCATGATGGACGTATCTGTACCTTCATACCTCAGATTTAGGTATGTCTCTGTTGTGATGTTTTCCTCTCTGAACCCTTGCACTTGTAGCTTGTCCTGTATCTGCTTTACTAGCGTATCTTCCCTGCGAGAAGCCTCCGAGATAGATTCAGGACCATATACAGCGGAGTATGGCTCTTGTGCCTCTTCAACCACATCTGCCAATCCCATGCCATAAGCACTTAAGATCCCACAAAACCTGTGAATAAGTACTTCTTTCATACCCAGTGACCTCGCAATTGCACAAGCATGTTGTGGCCCAGCACCCCCAAAGCAAGCAAGGACATGGTTCCGCGTTTCATGGCCTTTCATCTCCGTTAACTGCCGAATCGGACGACACATTGTTTCATTTGCAACGTTAATAAATCCCAGTGCAATCTCTTCAACAGACATGTCCTTTGCAGATGCATCCTGACTCTTTCGGTACGAGTTTATTTGCTTAGCAAGCTTCTTAAATTCTTCTCTAGTTGACTCAATATCTAAAGGTTGATCCTCATTGGGACCGAAAATTGAAGGGAAATAATCAGGAATAACAACCCCTAGAATAAGGTTAGCATCAGTGACTGCCAGCTGCCCTCCTTTCCGGTAACAAACAGGACCTGGGTGAGCCCCAACTGATTCTGGTCCTACACGGAATGCACCAAATTGGAACTTCAACTTCGAGCCACCACCAGCAGCAACAGTATTTACATCAAGTTGAGGTGCTTGTATTATGGCACCGGCAATCTGGGTTTCCAGAACTTGTTCATAACTCCCAGCATATCGGCTAACATCCGTAGAGGTACCGCCCATATCAAACCCAATAAGGGGTTTCTCTGTTTCCAGCCCAAAAAGAGTCTGTGAATAGCCAACAACTCCACCAGCAGGACCAGACAAAACAGCTTTATGCCCTGAAAATCTACTCTCGGGTGCAAGTCCTCCATCAGATTGCATAAATAGAACATTCACCTTCCCGAGTCCTTCATCGAATCTAGAAATGAACCCTGATAAGTACTCTTTGATCACCGGAGTTAAGTAAGCATCAACACTAGCTGTTAGACCCCTTGGAACAGCCCGAACCATGGGGCTCAAAGCCGAAGATAACGAAACATGTCTAAACCCCAAACTTACAGCTAACTTTTGCACAGCTATTTCATGCTGTGGAAAGGTATAAGAATGCAATAACACAACAGCCAAACACCTAATTCCTCTATCGAGCAAACCCTTCAGTAGCGGCTTCAAAGCTTCTTCCTCAATTGGCTTCACAACCCTAATAAGTTCCCCGGAGATCCCTTTAACTACTGAATCGGAAGCATCATCTCCCTCCTGATCCTGATCAAGAACGAGCTGAACTCTCTCATCCACCTCAATAACCTCCTCATAAAGATTTGAGGGCTTCAATACAGTAAGGTCAAAGATATTCGGGCGAGCCTGGTTACCAATTTGAAGAAGATCCTTGAACCCCCGAGTGACACAAAGGGCAATCCGTTCGCCTTTACGTTCCAAGAGTGCATTTGTTGCGACAGTAGTACCCATCCTTATCCACTCAATCTTATCAGTAGGAATCTTTGAAGCTCTCGGAATCTTCTCTCCGGTATACTCTTCAAGAATCCTACGAATCCCTTCCACAGGAGCATCATCGTAATTCGAAGGATCAACGGATAAAAGTTTCAAAACACAACCATCGGGATGGCCGGGAATTTCAGCATAGACATCAGTAAATGTGCCTCCTCTATCAATGCAAAATCTGAACTTGTCTTCATTGACACTTGCCATTCAAACTCCGGTTTCGAGCTAATTACAACTTGAAATTAAACTACAAAAAGGAAATTGAACTTATCAATTGAATGATTAGTATGAATATCACTATCTATATCAGTTCAAATTCAATTTCAATTTCGATTTCAATTTCAGATAAGCAGACACTGAGAAAAATAGAAGTGAGATTATCATGATCGATGAACAGAAGCGCATGGTGAATCGGGAGATAGAGTAGAGAAAATGCTTACCGAAAATATATTTCAGATATATTCTGCAATCTCCACTATCATGAATTGGACAAGTCGATATTCTTCCAATGTGACGCTTTGGAGCTATTTATACATCCTACTTGCTAATTGTTCTATTTTCGGCTTAATACATTCGTTGTGTGCCCAACATTTAAACTCTTCTACGTTAATGTATGCAGTGGCGAATCTAGAGCGAAAATGTTGAGAGGCGGGTTTTATAACTAGATATTTAAGAAAATAAATTACAAAGTTTAAAGTTAACAACTCGCCCTTAGTTTCAAAATTGATATATCAAAATGTGCAAATTATAAATGATGCATATAATGGCGAATTTAGAGTGAAAATGTTAGGGGCACCAGTTCCAACAAAAAAAGTTGCAAATTTCTTTTTCTCCAAAGTAAACAATTGCATTGTTGTTAATGCATTTTGTCAAAATGAAGAAATAAATGTAATTTTTAGAAGAAAAAAAATGCAAATTTCAAATTTACGGCAAACTTTTTTCAGATTTTTATCAAAATTTAACATATTTCAACACGGTTTTATAATTTTTCAGCGAATTTATGATTTAAACAAGTTTTTCTTATAAATTTCACAAACCGAATGATCAAAACACTTATTATAAAAATAACTTCGATGAGCATAGATACCAAAATCATCTTTAATAAGTGCACTTTTGAGAGCTAGATGAGTTTGGACTCCCAAGCCCTCTTAGATATATGTAAAAAATTTATAATAAGAGAAGACGGAAATATTATAAAATAATATATTTAGCGGTTTCACACTTTGATATGGTTCAAGCACATACATAACATTGGATAAACTTCGGCTTAATCATTTCATTTATGCGTAGGTGTCATCCAAACGATGCCGAAGAGCATTTTAACATACACATTATAAATCTTAAAACCTAGACAGGGTTTAAGAATTCACTTGTGGTGTTCTCAGGTGATCATAAATGGCGAGGAGAGCTATTTTAACGAGCCGATTCCGATACTCATCTGCTTCTTTTTTCTGTTCATCAAAATCTCAACTTCCACTCGCTTCTCAATTTTCAACTTATGCTTCTCCTTCTCCTCCTCCTACTACCGCCGCCAGCAATGCATCGGCGGCATCCACAACTCTTTTCGTCGCCGGTAATAACCTCTCAATTGTTATACAAATAGTCCCGTCTCGTATAATCCCTATTTAGTAATAAACTCTCAATTGTTATACAAATAGTCCGGTTCCAAATGTATTGCTATATAGAGGTTTTACTGTATTCGTATTCGGATTTCCTCATATTTATCTTGCAGCTGTTTTATCACTTTCAATTTGATCATGTCTTTGTTTGTGCTTATTATAGGGCTTAATAAGAAAACATCATCACAGCAACTTTATAAAGCTTTCTCTAAATTCGGTGAACCTCAGCTAGGTAAATCAGAATCTCTCTTTTTTATCTCTCGTTTTATATCTTATCATATCATATCATATCCCTGTTTTCATTTCAGATTTCGATTTCGTAAAGTTTGTTTTGAACTATGTGATTGGATTTCTGATTATGCCTCTCATAATCTGTATTCATGTTGATTTAGTTAGTTTATGGTATATTTTGATTGGAAATGTGAAAGGGAAGAGTTTGCTATCAATTTCAACTACTATTGCCTGCACATGTTTGATTCCAAGAGCCTTTTTACTACCATTTGGTTCAAATGTATGCTGGAAACGGATACGAAAACTGAAAAGGAAACAGAAACCCGATAAATAGCATGTGAAAGATATAGGAAATGGAAATGGGGAGAAATATCTACATTTTGAAAACAAAAATGACAGAACAGTCACATAATAGGGAGAAAGAAGAGTTTAATCGAACATGTGATCAACATATGGAAATACATTACACCCTGTAGGACTAGTTTCCAATTATTTTAAAGTACGGAAATGTAGTCCGGAGCGTTCCGTATGAAAGTCTAAGTTTTCAAACGTTTTCTAGATGTGAAATGCTGTGGAATAAAAATTCTAGTGCAACATAGGTTCAAAAATCACTTAGCATCTTGTCTGTCCCGTGACATTGAAACGAGGAATGGTTCTTATCAGGCTGATGTGAGATATATGTGATTTCAATTGCTATACAACCCCAGGCTTGTGTCACTGGAATTGCCTGCCTGAGCAACATTAAGAAAGGGATAGTTTGTTATTTTGTGCAGTTCTGAATATCCGGTTGCCTTTTCAGTACATAAATTATTAGCTAGGGTCCAATTTCCTATTATTTTGAGTTATTGCAACTACTGATGCCATATCCTTCAGTTTAGAAAACGATCGCCTATGTTGAGGCGCTCCTCTTTAGTTTCTGCGTTTTCTGTTTCCTTTAAAGGCTATGTTATCCAAACTATATTTTAGGAATAATGTTTCCTCGTGTGTTTCCGTTTCTACGTTCTAGCAGCATAGATGGTCATACTGTATAAGTCCATACTGTTTAGTTTGAAGAATAATGCATTAAGTTTATCTGGCACTGGAAGGAAAATATTAGCATCAATCATATGAGGTTATTTTCTATTTGTGTAAATTCAGATATACTTGGTTAAATATCACCGTTTATCCATTTCAGTTCGAGTAGTGACTGATCGTGAATCTGGACTATCGAGGGGCTTTGGTTTTGTCACGTATGCCAATTTGGAAGATTCAGCTAAAGGATTAGAAGGAATGGATTTGGAGGTTTGTTTACTTTCAGAGTTTCACATATTCCTTTATTTCAAGAAAATAGGCTACTACTGTGTTAACTCGTTAAGTTTGATTCTGTCCTGAGCTTTTTCTCGTGAAACATTTTGAAACATTTTGGGATTAGGCGAAAGATTGATTTGGTATTATTGTTGGTGAAGCAGGAACTTGATGGGTGGACAATTTTTGTTGAATATGCACGACCGAAAGCTCCTCCAGCGCACTTGGCATATGATCAAAGCTGATCGTACAATGCAGTATTTATAGAGGAACGGATGCAATTTCTACTGATGGGGATTTCTGGAGGTTGAAGCTGATTGTTACTTGAAACTTAAAAGCATAGCAACCAGCAAAAGTTGAACATTTTAGATGACTGGAAGTTTTCTGTGTTTAAATGAACTGAAATTTTGTAGAATATTTGATTGTACAGCAATAAAATTGTGTAGCAATGAGAATTTGCGAATCTTGATTTATTTTTAAAAAAATTACATCTCTTACTTATGAACCCACCCATTATAACCAATGCCTTGAAAACAATTTATCGGCTTAATATATAATTACACATGTAAAATCGTCAAATGTACCGTTCGATATCTTGAACTTATAATTGAATACATCACAAATCTAAATTTGTTAATACTCGTGACACCTTTATTTGTTGCAGCGTATTGTGTTTATTTGAATGCTTGAATTGGAAACATATCCTTAACATTGAAGCATCTCAAAATATGCATAACTTTGATATTCATTGAACACAAATGTGCATGTCAAGTCTTCTCAACTCTAAGCACTCTACACTTATCATAGGAGGTTTCACATTCCAATGTAGTTGGTTTTAGGTGCATAATGTCTAAAACATACTACAACCTTTCACAATTCTATATCATGAGCTTGTAGAAATATTCTCAATCCCTCTAAGGTGATTAAATTTTGGGCAGTTGAGAAACACTATCATGTTAGAGAGATCCGGTGAATTCCGCGACTGGACATAACCAGAGCCCATTGCCTAACAGATTGACACTGCCATATGTAACACAATTTTCAAGCAGAGTAGGGTGTAACAGCAAACATAAGATATATATCAAAACAGTAAGGCAAAACTGTATTCAAGATGAAACCCTGGTTTTATAACATGACCAAGTTGTATCCATAATTAAAAGTCTCAGTCTACATAGCTAGCACAAGGCATGTCTATTGGAAACAATAACAAGAGGACACAGAACTTAGTTTCCTTCATATTTAGGATCAGCTACCACATAATGATACGCTATTACCAATACGAATATAAAGATGCCGAGAAAATTGGCAAAAAAGCCCAGGTCCTGGTCGTCAAACATCTGCAATGTCACCCACAAAAACAGCAAATGGATGAATACATCAGAAATGTAACCAGAACAATATGATCTATATGTATAAGATAAGAAGAATTGGTTTCAAATAACAAAGATTTCATGTGATTCAAACAAAACCTCAGACTTAAAAAGTACAATTCCAGAATAAAAGATCAGCAAACATTTTGACTGAGACATGAATTTACATCTCATAATCAACTAAAACATTTGTACCAACACATGAAGTAAACAAAGCACGTGGATAGATAACATTGCATGAATACCTTGATTTAGAAGAGTTTCCATTACACTTCTGACACTCTTGGAAACCAAAACTTTCTTTTCGGGTCATGCTTCTATAATTGAAGAAAACTGGAAACTCGTTTCTTACTAAACAATGTGTTTTTAGGAGACAATGCATCATCAAATCTTATGTTCTAATCAACTTATGATTGTGTCAGTCACACGTGTTCAATCTAATTGTTTTAAAGATCATCCCCTTCAAGTTTTCAAAATGAACTCTTTTCTCCTTTCCTATTATATGAACTTACACGTAACTTGGATAATTCTATATATACGAATTTCAAAATTTATAAATGTACCCCTGTATTCTTTGATACATCTATGGTGCACAAACAAGACACAGAAGCAAACACTTGAAACGATATTTCTAAACTAAAAACTTATAAAATAGCCTTCAAACAAAAATCAACACAACAAAATTGACAAAACGCGGAAACACTTGTAAAGAGAAGTATCCGTGTAATGATAGCAGCACACACGTGTTTCCATTTCCTGCTTTTTTCTTTAACAACTATGGTTTCCTTGTGTCCGTTTGCGTGCTGTAGATGAATTATAAGATCAATGAAACACTGTTTTCTTCAGAAAAACAACAGTAAAGAACTGAACTACTGTCATCAGTTCAAACAAAATGCAGTCACCGTGGCTATTTGTTTTTCTTGATAGCCAAAATTAGGTTAGCAATGCACGGACACAAATACAGGAAATGTTCTCTCTAAAATACAACCTTCATAAGAGAGCCTACAAATAAAACCAAAAAACGAAATGGACACGAACACCGATATACTAAACGGACAGTAGCAGATCTCTACAAATCTGAAACAATGAACATCCAAACAAATTCCTCCTATAAGCTAATCTCCCAGCCTGCCCAACAACTATTGAAAAAACAACTACATTTGTTCCAATTTCACATCGATGCATACTGATTTTACATTTTATCTCAAAGAAATGCAATCTAAATCCCGACAAGGGAAATTAGTAACCAAATAGTTTGTTTAAATACAGAACAGTTCACGCAATTGAGATCAGGGTATCAAAAACAAACTGCTATGAGGATTGAATCAACGATGCCGACAATCAAAATTGAAGATCTGGATAAGAGAATGAAAAGCTTACTGTGCGTGCAAACAGCAAGACGGAATCAAAACGGTGTCGGGGAAGAGCGGAGGATTGAAGTCAAGCTCTGGATCACTGACTCTCTGTATGCATAAATCTGAATTTGGGGTTAAAGACGACGACTCCAACACCAAAAACTAGTAAACGATGTCGTTTGGTGTACTGACCTGACAATGAAAACAAAGAGTTTGGTTTGGAAAAACCAAAAAATTCTAGTGTGGCTGCTGGGATTCGAGCCCAGGTCTCCACGGCCACAACGTGGAATTCTTACCACTAAACTACAGCCACAAGATGTCTATCTTAGTATTTCTAGATTATTTCACTCAGTCCTCCGTTTCCCATAGAATTGCTATTTATTCAAATTTCCTAATACATAAAATTTAGCTAAAATACAAAAAATGGCCATGTGATTCGAGTCATTTATAAACAATTTCATGTAGTTTAAAATTATACAAATAAAGGTATATAGTTTGCACCATTTATAAACAAAGGCTCAAATTGTTAATATGTTAAAAACTATGACGTTGCAGTCAAAAACAAAGACTCGGAAGATGTAATTTTCAAATGTAAAAAAACAAGGTTAGTAGAGAGCTCCTAAATCAATATTATAAGTATTAAAATTCACAACGGCTGAAAAACAAGTTTTTGTATTTGTGGCATGATAAGATATGAAATTTTAAGATTTGTAATTTGTAAGTGAATGTTGGTTAGTTTCTAATAAAAAGTGATTGGCTCATTTTTATCAAATGAAATGTCAAAATACTCATTTAACTCGTCTTTTTTAACATCGTTAACAATTTGAGACCTTATTTATAAATGGAACAAATCACAAGCCTTTATTTATATAATTTAAAACTATACGACCGTGTTTACAAATTGTTCAAACCACAAAGAAATTAATACTTTATCCTAAAATTTAAACGACAATCTCATCAATTCTCATTTGGTATCTTTATCTTAATTGCTCATAGTGGCAAATCTATGAATTGATTTAATGAGGGCACTTTTGTACATGTATTTTTATTTTTATTTTACATGCAACTCTAGTTTTTCATAAAAACACCAAAATTAATTATCCGGGATTCTAGTTCTATTGGAAATAGAAAAATCAATCGATATAAAATAATAATAATGGATAATAGAATAGGGGCAAAAAATCCTCATTGTAGGCACCAACAATCACTTTCATACATCTGACTCTTTCATAGCTCTAAGAATTTCAAATCCCGAAAAAAGTCCCGAGTTAAGAAAGTCTCGAAAGTAAAGCTTAATATTGATTCCCAAACACTCTGACTCATCCCCCAAAAAAGCTTATTCCTCAAAAGTCCTCATGATGACAAAATAACAACCCCGAAGTATTTACTTAAAGTACCAACGTCGAAGTCCCCTTACAAAGTCCTGACCATCGCCTATAAGTCAATTCATTGTACTATTCTCCGTTCCATGGAAGTGTGCATCTAGTCCTCACAGAGGATTATAGTCCAGATTATCCCGAGATCTTCAAGACTCGCCCGCTAAGAGGACGTCCAACGTTCCTTCGGTCTCGAAGTCCTGTTCGATTAACTCTGTTCTCGACGAGTACTAGCTTGCAATGATCTCGGTGGCACACAACGAGGCTAATGAGAGTTTTTACCATGATCGCCATACGATTTACCGTATAAGCTTTATCTTATTTAGATGTTTTTATATGATAACCAATAAATACAAGACAATAATGAGTTGGGTTGAATTAAAGATCTTAGATGGCCTAGAATGTCATAACTAGTAAGTTGTATCTATGAACGTATATGAAATGAGTCCATAACCGGTTCGAATATTTCCCCCGTCGACCGAGTGACAACTTTGGTCACAAAGACTAAGTCATTTTGAATGCCCGTTTTCGCTTGCAGTCCCTATGCATGTTGTTTCTTTGGATGGAAACTGCTATTTTTTTTTTACCAGTACACTAATTTCAATTTAAAGAATAAATCAGATATGCATGCCACCTTTGTGCAGTTTATGACACTTGTGGACTAATACTTTGGCAAACACGTTAAAAACTTCTGATCGGATGAAGGGGAGATACTACATCACCAAATAACAATTTGTATGATTTTTGAAGTCAAAGAGGTGCAAAGGTGTATGATTAATGAGATAGTTGGTCGTGTCAAACGCATAGATGCAAAAAAGGTGGGAAGAAATTTAGCACGACGTTGGAGAGCTAAACTATGTTCGACTATGTGGCAAAGTACTGATTTCAGTCCAAATTGCTTATCATATTCTAAGAACAAAGCTTTCAATATGCAAAACCAAGGAAAACATCTAAGATTGTAGAGCAAAACATATTTAGATTCCTCTTATAACTATGCATTCTAAACTTCACTGCTCTCCCTTGGATGAGCAACAAAATAGAGAATATTTTTATGAGATATAGTTTGATTATTACCCACCACATATGTTCAACAATCTTTTAGAAGCATTGTCTTACTAGTACTTTTTTTTGTTTTGTTAACAATATTAGTTGCAATATCACAAAGTTCTATTTCAACATCACGATCGCCACTAGAGTTTACATTATCTTTTCCCGAACTTTCACCGACAATAAGTTGAGATGCAACAAAATGATCAGATTTCTCTCTAAATCAAGATAAATGAATTTCCTCTTCTTTATCATATTCTCGATTAAGAACTTAAGTAGCAATTTTATTTGAAGCTGAATATGGAGTTGTAACTTGTGACCCTTAGATTTCAACAATTTGTTTTCCCTTTGTATTAAAGATTTAATATTTTACAACATATCATTGTTGTAGATGAAAATTGTTTAGATAAATCCTGCCTAGGTGCTAAAAAATGAGAGCACGATTTTGACCAACTTATCCGGTTAAATGTTCAAAATTCAACTTAGGGGCTGTTTAATAAAACTTAAAATTAAGTGTTGAATATTAAGTGCTGAATTTTTAATAGGTGAAGCTATTAAGTTATTAAACTGTTTGGTTTATACTGAAAATCAAGTGCTGAATATAATTAATCTGTTTGATAACTACAATACGAAAAAGTACAAAATCATAAATAAGACAATTTTGTCCCTAAATATTATTGAAAAGAAATTAATAGACAAAATCATATGTGTTTAGTTGTATTTCGCTCTCTATATAATATCGTAATTTTTGACATTTGATGTTCGAATGAAAGAAAAGTTATGGATGAAATGTACTGAACTATAATGTAGTAAGAGTAAAACATTATCAAATCATACCACAATCACAAAATGTTATAGAATGAGATACATTTATAGTTAATCTATATAGATATATAAAAGTGGAGCTAAAACCAAGCTTCCACAATATGCCACCTCATCAAAAAGTGAGGTGTCAACACCACAATTTTTCACAAATTTATATATATAAAAATAAAAGTTTAATCTCTCTTAATTGCTATTGATGATTCTCTATAGTCTTTTAGACTTCTCTAACATCTTCTTTTACTATTATTTATATAGTTGTTACAACTAATTAGGATTAATAAACTTTAAATAAGAGTTAAATGCATAAACAATAGGTGTTCCTATAAAAGAAATGTTTTTGACTTCAAAACTCTCAATTGCCACAAAATGATGAAAAAAAATAAAGAGAAATGTCTTTGGAGTTCATCCTAAACCACAAAAGGATATTATTTCTTAGAAAGTTGAATATGCGTCAAAATTAAGGTATATTGTATCTAAACCCGAATTAGTTACTTTTACATGTACACTTTCTAACTACTAACAAAATTGATTCTTTTTTTTTCCGAAAATGTGATTTATGCTTTGTAGGTGAAGGTTTGACGATGAAAAAAAAGTCATACTGATCAATCATCAATCTGAAAATAAATGGTCCATGAAAAATAAACAAAATATGGTATAGTCTAATAACCTTTCTAACCTCATTTTACATTTTTCTTTGGTTTCAAATGTGATTGATATTAAGAACAGTTAAAATATAGTTAGGTCATTCTTTTATTTAGCTTAGTAAAATTTAGTCTTTTATACGTTCAAGAACAACAAGAAATTATACGTATTCAATGATACATATATTGTATGATGATTTTGTTCATATTGTTACATATATTGTCAGATGATTTCAATTATCTCACATCGTAGTTCGTTTGCTATATTAATGAGTAGATAGTTTAAAATAATTTATTTTACTTTTATAGAAAAAAATTAGTATTGAATGAATTTATTTTGGATAAGATACGAAAATTTCATAATAATATAAAGTCAAAATATACAATTCACAAGAATTAGCAAAATAATAATAATAATAATAATAATATAAAAATTACAATATACATTACTTTAAAACTATTAGTCCTAAAAATAATTAAATGTCCTTGTAGATCCGCACAAAGTGCGGGTAATCGACTAGTTTAATTAAATATCCACAAATTAAAGAGATATTGTTGAGGAAATTAAAAGGAAAATGAAAGATTAAGAAGAATTTTTTATTTTTTTTTGAAGGAAAGATTAAGAAGAATCTTAAAAGGAAATATTGTAGAAAAGAGGCTAAAGTTATTAGAGAAATCAAATTTAAAATTAAAACTAACGTGGAAGTTGGAGGGATAAATATGGGTATAATAGTCAAAAACTTCAAAAACAGTTGAGATTATAAAAATACATGTTTTCTCTTAAATATTTAAGTCAAAAAATTCTACTTATCATTTTAAGTGATTTTCAACTTAATTTAACGATTTAAGCGGTTAGTAAAAATAGTTATCAAACAAACTTAAACAAAATAAGTGCTTAACTAATTAATTTAAGCTGGTTTTTGGATTATCAAACAAGCTCTTATTTCAACTAATTTTTAATTAGTCCTCAAATAATCTTGATTTTTTTATTAGTGCTTGTTGTCTTTAACTATGCCAAAAATGTATAGTATGGCTAACCGAATTTCTAAAATAAAAATTCATCAAAATTAGCCTTCAATGGGCCTAAAGAATACATATCATCATGTTCACAAACCATTATTCAAATTTGACTCTAGTCAAATTCTTACAAGGCTAAATAAACGCCGATTTAACGCCGTGTCGGCTCAAGCGCGCGAACTAACGGCCACCAAAAGAAAATAGGGCGGCTTTTTTAGAATCGTTTTGAAAACATTAAAACACGCAAATATCGTTACTACGTGTATTTAGAGCAGTAAATACACGGTCCAGATTTAACTTAGAGTACCTATTAGAGATTTACTTTTCAAATCGGACGGCTCAGAATAAATCAAGCATCGATTTAAATAAGAAAAAGAAAAAAAGTGGGGTCCTCCCTTCTCTGAAAGCTGGCTGTAGGGTAAACAAATGTGGACACTAACACTCCGCGCATAATGCGGAACGAAGCTGCAAACCGTCCGATTCGTTTTCGGATCCAACGGTCAAAAGGTCCAAATTATCGAAGATTCTCGAAACCCTAACCTAACACTATATAAAGCACACTCGAATCCGCATTTCTCTACTTTAAACCCTAGCTCTGTCAGCCGCCTCATTGGATATTTTCATACCTGATTTTGTAAATCAGAGCTAGGTATCAGTTATGGCCGGTAAAGGAGAAGGACCGGCGATCGGAATCGATCTTGGGACTACTTATTCATGTGTTGGTGTGTGGCAGCACGATCGCGTTGAGATCATTGCTAATGATCAAGGAAACAGGACGACGCCGTCTTATGTTGGGTTTACTGATACTGAACGGTTGATTGGTGATGCCGCTAAGAATCAGGTCGCCATGAACCCAATCAACACCGTCTTTGGTAAGATCTTGTGCTTATTCTGTTTTTTGATTGTAGATCTGAGTTGCTTTGTAGATTTAGTAGCTCCCTTGAGGAGTTTGGAATGTGATGTTTAGTAGTATTGCTTAGGATTAACTTTTAGGATTTTATTATTTATTTCAGCTTAGGTTTGAATATATGTTTATATCTGCTAGTTTTTCAATTGTATAGATTTGAATCTGCGTTTGTATTTGCTAGGACGTTGGAGATTATGATTGCTAGATTTGTTACTGATGCTAGGTTTTCAATTATATATAGATTTGAATCTATGTTTATATCTGTTTAGATAATTCTTGTGTGGTTTTGTATTATTTATCTGTTAAATATAGGATAAATCAGTGTACTGGATACTGCTTACGAATCAATATCGAAACAGATTTGGAATTTATTTTGCTTTAACGTTGTGATGTATAGCTATTGTGGTTCCAACGATAGGATTTAGACTTTATTAATGGAGATCATTTGATGCTAAACATATATCAGTATACTCGTTACAGCTTGAGCACTTTTCAATTGTTCGGAACATATTTTAAAATCTCTGACTTTAAGTTTGTATTGTGTAGCATATTGTGTTGGTGAAACTTGATTTTTAGAATTTATTAATCGTTTTAGTGTTATATGTTAGGGTTTGAGTTTGTTTTCCTTTTTTCTCTTGTCTGTTTATCCTGATTTCTCAGATGTGTAATTCCATTAATTGTTCATTATTATTGGCAATAAAATGTTAAATCTTTGAGTATCTATAAGTTCACAGTTATTTATATGTATTCTGGTTGCTGATGTTTACTTGTAATTTAATGTTTCAGATGCAAAGAGGTTGATAGGAAGGAGATTTTCTGATGCTTCTGTCCAAAGTGACATGAAATTATGGCCATTCAAGATCATTCCTGGACCTGGTGACAAGCCCATGATTGTTGTCAACTACAAGGGAGAGGATAAGCAGTTTGCTGCAGAAGAAATTTCTTCCATGGTTCTCATTAAGATGAGAGAGATTGCTGAGGCCTATCTTGGATCCACCATTAAGAATGCTGTGGTTACTGTCCCTGCTTATTTCAATGATTCTCAGCGTCAGGCCACCAAGGATGCCGGTGTCATTGCTGGTATTAATGTGTTGCGTATCATTAATGAGCCCACTGCTGCTGCAATTGCCTATGGTCTTGACAAGAAGGCTACCAGCGTTGGAGAGAAGAATGTCTTGATCTTTGATCTTGGAGGTGGTACCTTTGATGTCTCTCTTCTCACTATTGAAGAGGGTATCTTTGAGGTTAAGGCCACTGCTGGAGATACCCATCTCGGTGGGGAAGATTTTGACAACAGAATGGTCAACCACTTTGTTCAGGAGTTCAAGAGAAAGAACAAGAAGGATATTAGCGGAAACCCCAGGGCTCTTAGGAGGTTGAGGACATCATGTGAAAGGGCGAAGAGAACTCTCTCATCCACTGCCCAGACCACAATTGAAATTGACTCTTTGTATGAGGGTATTGACTTCTACTCCACCATCACCCGTGCCAGATTTGAGGAACTCAACATGGACTTGTTCAGAAAGTGTATGGAACCAGTTGAGAAGTGTTTGAGGGATGCTAAGATGGACAAGAGCACTGTTCATGAGGTTGTGCTTGTTGGTGGATCTACTAGAATCCCCAAGGTCCAACAACTTCTTCAGGACTTCTTTAACGGCAAGGAGCTTTGCAAGAGCATCAACCCTGATGAGGCTGTTGCTTATGGTGCTGCTGTCCAAGCTGCTATTTTGAGTGGAGAGGGTAACGAGAAGGTGCAAGATCTTCTTTTGTTGGATGTTACTCCTTTGTCCCAGGGTTTGGAAACTGCCGGAGGTGTGATGACCGTCTTGATTCCAAGGAACACAACCATCCCAACCAAGAAGGAGCAAGTCTTCTCTACGTACTCTGACAACCAGCCCGGTGTGTTGATCCAGGTTTATGAAGGTGAGAGAACAAGGACCAGGGATAACAACTTACTCGGTAAATTTGAGCTCTCTGGCATTCCTCCTGCACCCAGAGGTGTTCCACAGATCACTGTGTGCTTTGACATTGATGCCAATGGTATCCTGAATGTCTCTGCTGAGGACAAGACCACTGGACAGAAGAATAAGATCACCATCACAAACGACAAGGGAAGACTATCCAAGGAGGATATTGAGAAGATGGTTCAAGATGCTGAGAAATACAAGTCTGAGGATGAAGAGCACAAGAAGAAGGTTGAGGCCAAGAACGCTTTGGAGAACTATGCCTACAACATGAGGAACACTGTCAAGGATGAGAAGATCGGTGAGAAGCTTGCTGCAGCTGATAAGAAGAAGATTGAGGATGCCATCGAAGCTGCCATCCAGTGGCTGGACAGCAACCAGCTTGCCGAAGCTGATGAGTTCGAAGACAAGATGAAGGAGTTGGAGGGTCTTTGCAACCCCATTATCGCCAAGATGTACCAGGGTGCTGGTGGTGACATGGGAGGAGCTGGAATGGATGATGATGCTCCTGCTGGAAGTGGCGGTGCTGGCCCCAAGATTGAGGAAGTCGACTAAGTTTTTTCTGCATTTTTTTATTATGTTAGGTTTATATTTTTTTTGCCGAATATTCATGCACTCTATTATGAACTTCTTTTTGATTTGTGGGCTTTGAATTGAATTAGAATGGTATTTCAAGGCCAATTATTCATATTTTGTTATTTTATGCTTTATAGGGTATATTGATTGGAATACTGATTTTGATCAAGTTTGAGTAAACTACAGTTTTCTTTCTATGGATTTGGCCCAACTATTTCCAAAATGATTTTTCCAAAGTTTTGGCCCAATTATACAAACGATTGCTTTTTGTATCTATACAGATAGATGCATAGAAGTTTTTATTGGGATATTTTCGAAGTGCTATCTTCGATTCAAATCTGATTCAACTACCATAGTGCTTTTTTCTGAACCTGCTCTGAAATGAGGGGATGACTGATCCAAGGGAGCGCTGTAGTTGTTGAACAAATGTTTTGTACAATGTTTCAATGCCATGCAGATATTTTCTGTTGTCGTTGGTGAGCAATGCTCGAGGATTTACAGTTTTGAAAAACATCTCCTATTGAACAAAACATTTGGAATAAGTTTTAGCTACATCTCTGGGATTTTGATTTTGATGTGGGATACAATTGTTTGTGGTGTTGTTCATACCATAAAGCTATACTCTTTACACCACTTACTCCAGATTTTAAGCTTGTTGATGAAATAGGCTTTTATGGGTTGTCTCCAGATTTTATGGCTTGTTGATGAAATGAAATTAGCACGAGATGAAGTTAATGGTCTCTTGATGAAATTAAAGGTTGGTATGAAATGAAATTCCATCCATATAATGTTGTTGACAAAGGAGAATGTAAACTAACAAAGCAGAAATGTTCAAAAGTAAATTCAATCCACAATAAAGCAAGCAAATAAACGAAATCATGAAAGTTGGACATTGTTTGGTCATAAACGTGAAGTGAAGTTAGGATTTCCATTCGGGCTGGGAGAAAGATGGGCCCTTTTCAAATGTTACCATGTTTTTCTCCTTCATGCGAATCCACCCTCGACGCGTCTTTCTTTTTGTAATATTAAGGTCTGTTTTTTTTTTTTTCAAATTCAACACAATTTAATCCATTTCGGTTCACTTCAACCAACTTCAGTAAAATTCCTTTTTAATTGAGTCAAAGTAAGTTCAGTTTAATTTAATTCAGTTTAGCCATAAAAATGAAGGCTCAAGTTTCCCACCTTCCATTTCAAAGCATTAATTTGCCGGTGATATCTACAGATTAAATCAAAAATTTGAGATGATAGTTAAGGGTCAACCCTTTTTTTACATTAATTTCTGACACACTTCTTTAGGCGATTGCCTTTCGACTTGAAGTGTGCACAACACTGGCTCATCCTATCATATGTTTTTAAGCCTTTGTTCTTTTTTGACTTAGAGTTAGAAAAATTCAATTCAGTTCACCAAATTTCATTCTATTTTATTTCAATTCGACAAATTTCAGTAAAAAAGGATATGGTCTAGTTCAACAATAAATGGACATGATATTTTGATCGCAGAGCTCTGATACTAATGCTAATGAACTGATAAACCAAACTCGAGCTGATAGTTAAGGGCCAACGACATCTTTTATATTAGGTAAAGTACAAAAAATGACCATATGTTTTGAACAATTTGCTAACAAGATCATGTGGTTTAAAATTGTACAAATAAAAGTACGTGGTTTGCACCATTTGTAAACAAGGTCCCAAACTGTTAACAATGTTAAAAAAAGATTTAAATGAGTATTTCTTTTACCTTCATTTGATAAAATGAGTCAATAATTTTTTATTTAAAGTTACAAACCACTGCTTACAAATTAAAAATCTTAGAAATTCATCTGCAATCCCGTCACAAATATAATAAATATACAAAAGCTGTTTTTGAACAATTAAATTTATGAATTTTCAATATATTATAAAAATGATTTAGGAGCTCCCTACTATCCAAGTTTTATGTTATTACATATGAAAAATACCTCTCCTGATTCATTGTCTTTTACTGCAATGCCATTTTTTAAAACATTAACTATTTAGGATCTTGTTTGCAAATGTGTAAATTACATGTCCGTATTTATACGATCTTAAATCACAGAACTCTACTTGTAAATGACTCTAACTATAAAAATCATTTATAATTTTTAACAACATCACATGGATGAGTAAAGAAAAATAATTTTATTCATGCTCTGTGAAACTCAAATTTCATATAAAATGTACCAACAGTTTAATATATGGCTCATCTAACTTGTTTTTGTCCAATGCATATTTGACTTGGAAAATAAAAAAAGAAAAGGACGTTTACTTTTTGATTTATTCTCAATATCCGATCATTACACCCCATCAATCATAGAAGTTCTTATTATACAGATAGGATGTTTCTTATAAAATAATTTCTTTCTTAATTATCAACAATTTGATCCAATAGATTGTATTATATCATGTATGATTTGTCTTCTATCCATCACAAGATTTTGACCTTAGCATGCAACTTTAATTTTCGGTTCACGGTGTTACTTGACAATATAAAGGGAGAGATCAAAAGTACATGCTTCATTAATTGTAAATTTTTTATATATTTTTTTACTGGGTAAAATACAATAAAAAGACTTGTAGTTTTAATCTTTTGCAAACAAGTTCATATGGTTTCAAAATGTACAAATGAGAGACATGTGTTATAAACAGTTTATACCACAGATCTATCAAATGTATATATAGTTCACGACATTCAAAAAATTCTCTTGCTAACTGTTTATACAACATGTCTCTCATTTGTACGTTTTGAAATCAACGGATCTTATTTGCAAAAGGTTGAAATCACAGGACTCTTTGTTGTACTTTACCATTTTTTATTATACTCTAAAATTTATGTTTCTTGTGACAACTTGTTAACCCTCCATATTGTTAAAAAGCGTTGGCACATGCATCGAGAATATTATATAATTTCTCTATAAAGGGTTTGCAAGTTTGTTAGAATATCTGTACATATATTTAGATTTAGGAATGGATTTTGTGATCTTTCTATGTATGGTAGGCAGGGGTGAAGTCAGATTTCGAAACTAAAGGACGCAAAAAATAAAGGGATAAACATTTAAATTTTGCTACTCAAGCTTAAATTAGTGCCTCTTGTATATATAGAGGCTAGATTGGTAACTATTTTGATATTTTTGTGGAAATGACAGGCCTTTTTTTTTTTTTTTTTAACCTTATCAAAATATTAAAAACAAAATTATTTAAGTATTTCATAGGTTTACAAGATAAATTTATATTTTTTCTAGACTGAAAATCTACATGATCTGAGTGTAAAAACTTTATACCTAAAATAAAATTTGTTATAGAATAGTATTTAATAACAAGATAGATATAATTTCAACAATGAATGGGGACAATTGAGCTAATTAACTTAGAAAAAGTCGGGTGGCTAATATAGTTTTCTTAAACAAGTTCAGAAAAATGGTTCAGAAACTGTTGAACACAAACTAAGTTTAGGAAGCTAATATGATGTTGTTGTGGATTACTTGTCCGAGGATTTGATTTGGGAGTATTAATGAATTCTCCTAGTGAACTAATTGGGATATCATTTTATAGTGTTTAATAAGGCGAACAATACATAACACTCTTAGATTGAAAATTGAGTGATTTTTATATCCGGTTTTGAAGTTTGGTGTGGTAAGGTCCATAACATAAAGTTTGTGATCAATACACGACACGATTAAATAGAAAATGTACAAATCAAATACGAAGTTGGTTATCCATTTCAATTTGATGTAGAAAAACACAAGAGAAGTAAAATAGAAAAATATAAAAAGGAAAAAAGTACATCAATGCACAATTATACATACTGCAAACATCGAAATCGCGAAAGTTGGATATTGTTTGGTCATAGGCGTGAAATGAAGTTCGGATTCCCATTCGGGGTGGGTGAAAGATGGGAAAGAAGCACTTCATCCTTCTCAAATTTAGTCATGTTTTCCTCCGTCATGCTAATCCATGCCTCAATTCCTCGCCCTTCTTTTGTGCCAGTGAAAATAATAAGATTATTGATAGACGTTGCAGTTCCTGCTACCCATGCGGGATTTCCCCATCCAAAATCAATGTCATATATTGGAAAATTGCACAAGTTACTTAATGTGTACTTGTCTATCTCTCCTAACAAACCTGCAGATAATATTCCATTCAGGAACTTGGATTCTCCTTCACCCTGAAGTTCCTTTATAATGTCTGTAGTCACCATTGTAAGTGAATCTCGTAACCTCCTCGGAATTTCCTCGTCGTCACCAATATTAATAACTGTCGTTGCTGGCAGTATAAGATTCCCAAACACTTGATTGGAACTTGGCGGATCTAATAATGGCCGTACGTTCACCAGATTAAGCGCAATTAAACCACCTTCTTTCACCTGAGCAATAACAGCCATTATTCGTGTCAATATGAAAGTAGTTAAAGCTCGTGCCCGCGACAACTTTTCATCATTAGGACTATATTTGTCTCTAAGAGCGGATATTATGAAAGCATCAAACACAAATGATTTGGTGACAACATTTTCCTTCAATATCCATTTGGAGACATTGAACTCGGGTATATTTCTGGGTGGAAATATGGAAGCTGAAGCAAAGAAAGGGATGTCATGAATTGCATCTCCTCTAGCAACCGCAGCCCAACTCTTTAGGAATGTCAACTGTGATAAAGCATCACCAAGCATGTGCGGCATAGCAAATGAAACAGCTAATCCGCCACAACTGAAGTAGGTAATCTGAAACAAAGATCCATACTGATCTATGCCTTTTTCAGGTTGCATAAGGATGAACTTTTCGGCGTTGTTATGGTAATAGTTTCGGTTTTGAAGAATATCTGAGAGTTGAGAGTATGCTTTGCTTTCAACAAAGAGAGCACCTTCATCGTTACAGTGTACGTAGGAGTAGTTGTTGATACGTCCGGCAAGAGGGTAGAATATGGCTAAAGTGTTTGATAATGATTGTTTTAAAATCTTGGATCTTTCTATGTTGGTAATACAATCGGATTTTTCATAGAAATACACGAAAGGTACGGAAACTGTGGCTTGGATTTGATCAATGAATGAGAAATGGTGTTTACGAAGATGGAGAGGTGTAGGAGAAGATGGCTTGATTAACTCTTTAGAAAGGACCTCTACTTTTATCTCCATTTTCTTCTTTTCTTTCTGAATAAACAACAAGATGATCAAGAGTTGGTTTAATTGCATAATGATAGGAGATAGTTCAGATATTTATAGCAAAATAATCTTGAGAGAGTTGAGTTTTGGTAATATTATTAAGGGTAATTTTCAAAAAAAACCTCTGTGCTTATTAATTTTGTCAAAAAAGTGTCTGTGTTTATTTTTTTGACAAAATGAGGATTGTGTTTATCTCCGTTAACCAAAAAGCGGAAAAATCATTAACGGTGTTAAATGTGATGACGTGGCAAGGGGGTATTTTGGTCTTTATTTATGGGTTATGATATAAAAAAGCCATTTCTCGCACTTTAAAGTTGTAAAAACATGAATGTTTAAGAAATTTATCAATAAATAAAAACCGAAAACCCTTAAATTTCTGAAACCTTCATGTGTTTACAACTTTAAAGTCTGAGAAATGAATTTTTTATATCATAACCCATAAATTAAGACCCAAATACCCCTTGCCACGTCATCACATTTAACACCGTTAATGATTTTTCCGCTTTTTGGTTAACGGAGATAAACACAATCCTCATTTTGTCAAAAAAATAAACAAAGACACTTTTTTAACAAAATTGATAAACACAGAAGTTTTTTTTTAGAAATTACCCTATTGTTAACGCACTCATGTTTCATTTCAACACATTAAAACTATCGTTGATATCACATTACTCCAATTAGTAAAAATGTCAACCTTGAAAATAAAACTTGATTAAAACAACGTACTATTCATTTCGTGTTTTACAAATTCAATTTTTTTTAATTGTTCAAAGTTGTTTTCTTTTTTACGTAGCTTGAATAGTTAAAAGTCTCGTTTTAAACTGCATAGAGCAAGTTTAGAAACAAATAACATTTCTTTAACCGAATTGGTAGAAAAGGCTTGAAGTGGAAAAAGATTAACTAATGTGTTAAATATGTATAGGGTAATTTGCTAAAAAATAAAACTTATGTGTTTACCAATTTTGTCAAAATAGTGTTTGTGTTTATTTTTATGACAAAACAAGGATTGTGTTTAGCTCTGTTATCCAAAAGGCGGAAAAGTTATTAATGGTATTAAATGTGATAATGTGGCAAAGTGGTTTTAGTATTAATTTATTGGTAAATTCCTAAAAAATTCGCGTATTTACAATTTTAAAGTGTAGAAAATAAAGTTTTTATATCATAACAATAAATTAAGACCATAATACTCCTTGCCACATCATCAAATTTAACACCGTTAATGATTTTTTCGCTTTTTGGGTAATGACGTTAAACACAATCCTTATTTTATCAAAAAAATAAACACAAACATCATTTTGACAAAACTGATAAACACTAAATTTTTTTTTAGAAAATTATCTTTAAATATGAAACAAAAGTTAAATCTATCAAAACCAAAATTACTTAGGAATTTGAGAATTGGAACATTATTTATTTCTGATTAGTGGCCGAAACTTGTATTGGTTTATTTGACTTCATACTTTATACTTTTTATTTTCTCTCTTTTTTTAATATTTGAGTTCGGGTGCACGATTTTTGTCCGACAGTGCTAACCTAGTTGAAATGTTCGGTTTCTTCTGTTTCCCTCTCCCTGCTTTTCATTTAAAATAATATTTATATAACGAGATACTCCCAAACTCCATTCCCTTGCAGTTGCTACTCCGTCTTTTATTCAAAAGGAAACTCAAGTTTCATTAAAACTGTAGAAATGTTTAATAGTATATTATTAGGCTCATTTTCATGATTGAAACTAAATTGAATCATACATTTAAATATTATTAAAATAAATTGAAACTATAAATAAAGTGTACTTAGAAAAATAAAATACGAATAAAAATTGATTCAAGTAAAACATTTCATTTTTTACTTGAAAGGTTTGAAGTTTGAAATCTTCATTTTCATCAAATTTAACTCTTATTGATAAGTAATTTATTTTACGATAAACTCTTATCAAGATCTGTACTTTACTCTAGCTTTATAAATAAGAAATATATCCTTAACTAAAATTTACCTGAACAAAACAAAAAAAGTATGTGCATAAAATGGTTGACGTTTTGAATTATTCTCTGCACGTCTTTACACGTGACTTTACCGAAGAACAAGATGGTTGACTTTTGACATACTCTGTGAAAACGAAACTATTCTCTTTCATTATCACAAGGGCTATATTATTTACAGTCCAACTGTAAATAAAAATTCCATCAAAAACAAAAAAACTGTAAATAAAAAATCATGTAGATCCTGATAACTTAATTCAAAGAGGTGAGACAATTGTTGTAAAAGAAAATAGTTTAATAGTTCCAATATTTTGCACAATTTCATTATTTAGTTTTCAATATTTTTAAGAACTCACTATTTAATTGTTTGAGTTTTGTTTCTATTAACACTTTAGTCCTATTAGTCAATGCAAGTTTCGGTTAAAATCAACATTATAACACACATTAGTATTTAAAATACCCTTACCAATTTGTATGAATGTAAAATTTAGCATTTGAATTGGTGTATCTTTAGGTACTAATATGTATTAACATGTTAATTTTGATCCAAATCTCTGTTGACTAACAAAATTTTGTATTTAATATCACGACAGAGACTAAGGTGTTAACGGAGACAAAAATGAAAAACTAAGTAGTGGATTTTTAAAAATACGGAGACCAAGCAATGAGTTACTGCAAAACATAGGTACTATTAAATTGTTTGCTCTTAACTTTAACGCCAAAATTAACTCAAAAAGGCTTCGTTCTTTATGACGGGTCTGAACTGAATGAAACTAAACTAAACTGAATTGGCTGAACGGAATTGGCTTTGGATACATGGAGAAAGAATTTTGTTGAAATTAGCTGAAGTGAAGTGAATGAATTGAACTAAATTGAATACATGATATATAAAATAGGATTCTGAGTGATGATTAAAGAAATGCAAATTGCTTTGCACGAAGGTGCACTCTCTGATATTCTTCAAAATCGAAACAATCACAGTGGAAAGTTTTTGGCTTTGCAACCTTGTAAAGGCATACATCAATATGGATCTTTGTTTCAGATTACCTACTTCAACTATGGCGGATTAGCTACTTCATTTGCTATGCCACATATGCTTGGGATGGTTATTCACAGTTTACATTTCTAAGAAGTTGGGTGGCGATTACTAAAGGAGATGCGATTGACATCCCTTCCTTTGATTCCACTTCCATCTTTTCACCTGAAAATAAGCCCAAGCTCGATGTCTCGGAATAAGGAAAATGTTGTCTCTAAGACATTCGTATTTGATGCTTCCTCAGTATCCTCTCTTAGAGATAAATATATTATGGATGGTAAAAACTTCTCACGGGTACATGCTCTGTGTATTTTCATATTGAGTCGATTAATGGCCAGTATTGCTAAGGTGAAAGAAGGTAGTAAGAAAAACCGGTTTGTAGTGTTTAATCAGGTGAACATGCAACCATTACTAGACCTGCCAGATTCGAAAAACTTGTTTGGCAATATTGTAATATCGCAAACTGCGGTAATTGATATGGATAAAGAAAATGAAATTCCGAGGAGAATACGAGATTCGTTTACAAAGGTGAATGCAGATTCTTTGAAAAAGGAAGTGGAAGGTGGAGGAGAGTCGATATTCCTGAATGAAACATTTTCTGCGGAATGGTAGAAGGCGATATGGATAAATATATATTCAGTAGTTTGTGCAACTTTCCTTTGTACGACATGGATTTTGGATGGGGAAAGCCTGAATGGGTAGCAGGAAGTGGAATGACTTTCGACAATCTTATTCTTTTCGGAGACACAATAAAAGGGCTGGGCATTGAGGTGACGATTAGTTTGACGGAGGAAGACATGTCTAAATTCGAGAAGGATGAAGTGCTTCGTTCCCACTCCAAATGGAAATCCAACCTTCACTTCACAATTATGACGAAACAATATTCAACTTTGGTCATTACGTTTATTTGTTTGAATTTTATCTAATTATGGCTTCATTCACTTTTTTTTGTGTTTGTGTTTTTGTAAGCTTCCCTTTGATTTGATCCATCCTTTACTTTTTGTTGCGGTTTTCAATCAAAATGAATAGATTTGAGGTTCCTTAATTAGAGAAAAACTAGTCGGATATCTGCAATTGGCGGAATTATATAATATTATTTAGTTTCTATTTCACCAATTTTATTTTTATGAGTTCTAATATTTAGTTTGATTTTGTTTTCTACGAGTGTGATACAATTGCGCGGATTTATAGTCCTATTTCACATTCTTAAGTGTTTTTTTTCTATTTGAAAATGGATATACCACCAAACTATATAGTAAAAGGTATGACATAATTAAAAAATTAATCTGTGTACTCTAGAGTTTAAATTCGAGTTAATAGAAGGCAGCCGCCTATAGCCCCAATTCCAGGGGGCTCCATTTGTGTATTTAATATATTTAAGGCTTAAACACATGTTTGCCCCTTGTGGTATCCAAAATGTTGGCATTTGCTCCCTGTGATATTATTTCGTTACATTTCCCCCCTGTGATATCCTAATTCGTCACATTTAGCCCTTGAATGAATGGAAAGATAAAATATTTGCTATCTATTGCCACATGTCACTGTTTGACAAGTGGACATACTACGTAACAACTCAATTTGATTTATTTTTTTGATAATTTGCAATGGATCTTAAACAAATAGAGACGTCAATTGAAAATACACTTAGACTTTTGTTAGAATTAAACAGGTCAAGTGACATGTTCATATGTCAAAATAGTGGCACGTGACAATACGTGTCAAAATTGCTATATTTTCATTTGATGAAGGACCAAAAGTGACGAATTAAAATACCACAGGGGGCAAATATTATGAATTGAGATACCACAGGGGGCAAATGTGATAAAATAATACCACAGGGGGCAAATGACAACATTTTGGATACCACAGAAAACAAAAAGGTGTTTAATCCTATATTTAAATGACTTAGAAACTTTTTTTCTTTACCTTTTAATTTAACTGCATTCTATTAACTCGAAAAATTTAACTGCATTCTATTATGGTTTTGTTTTTGTCTCAAAGTTACTAAAATAATTTAAAATATTATAGTTTCATTGCAAATAGAAGAATACTCAGTTTTTTCTTTTTCTTTTTTTATAAAAAGTGCACGGGCTTTAAAATATTAACAAATAAATTTTTTTGATTAATAGCGCTAAATTTTTAATCATATAATATATTGACTTTGGTAATTTGCTATGTGTTATGTTAGACTTAAATCGCGATATGTTTATGAAAATAAACAACTTGAATTATATTTAGCAAATCCAATATTTATCTGAAATGTGAAGATGCCTAGAGAACAACAAGTCAATGCTCATATTCATTTTTGTTTTCCGTGCAAATTACTAGTTGAGAAATATATATGTATTGTAGATCTCAATAACACTTCAATTACTAGAAATATCATATACTACTTAAATTGCTGGTAGATGAGTTGTTTAAATATCTTGGTGCAGTTTGAATAATGCTATGTTCTATTTTACTTGAGTTTTAGTAAAAATCATTTTGTTTGGTAAATTTTCAGTTCATTTAAAATAGAACAATATAACCTTACTAACCTACTTTATTTTCTGGCTATTTTTTTTGCACATCAGGGACTTATATGTAATTAATTAAAAAATAAGTTTAATTTTTGTTTGAAATGGTTAATTACACCCAAGGTCCTTCAATTTTATAAAAAGAAATATAAATACCATAATACTTAATTCATTTCTTAACACAAAAATCATCAAACTTTCGTCAAAATTTCACCTATAGTTTTTATGGCCGGTTGCAAGTACCCAACTTTGTCAAATGCCACGTGTCATGCCACGCTTCAAGAATCTTTATGAGTCATAAATACTTAAACACAATCCCGTTCACCTATACACTAAGGCTTTGTTTGGATGGAGAGTCAATGAGGGTTAATAAAGTAAGGTTTCAAGACTAACCTATATTTGGGAAGAAAGGTATTTAAGAGTGTATGTGTTAATAAGGTTTTATGCGAGGATTTTTCTTCTAAATCTCAACACTCCAAATTGGAGTAAGGAAGTGTTGGATACAAAACCATCAAAACCTTTCCCTAACATCTCTTTATTAACCCCTCATACAACCCATCCAAACATAGCCTCAATAGTTTCCGTGTGAAACCGTCTTTTATATTTCAAGAAGTACCATAATTCGAGAGCATTTAAAATATTTTTTTCTTTAATTATAAGGTCATAGGATGAAATCGAATTCTTAATAACCAAATATAATTTGATCAGAGTTGATCATTAAAGTGTAGATGAGCGTGGTTGTACTCAAACAATTAACTCATCTTTCTAACTAACTAAACCAACCCAACCCAAATTACTAAATAACCCGAATCTCTTTTTTTAATTTAATTTAATTAAATCAATTAAAATGGGGGAGACACTCATAGTCCACCACAAAAATCGCCTTGTCTCCGATACCGAGGAGTATCAAAAGAAAAAGAAAGTGTGGTTTATGGAAACGAGGAGGATTAATCTGTAGGAGATATAGACAATACCAAAGCTCAATTTATGAGGAGGGTTTCATATTTTCCGGGTATGTTTATGGATCATGTAAGTAGATCTATTGTTAGAGCTTTAAAGATGCTGGCTTCATTTTGATGGTTTTAATTTAGGTTGGTTTGGTTAATTGGAAAGATGGGTCAATTGTTTGGGTATTTTTATGACTCATCAAAAATTGATGGTGTGGCAGCCACGTAAAATTCCGGCGAGGTTTAAGAAATGAAGTTTTATGGAATTGATGTTATTTTTACTAAAATTAGAGGACGACAGATGTAATTGACCCGCATTTCAAATGAACATTGGCCCAAAGTAAAAGTCAAGAGCATCGTTCAGGCATAATCCTTTTTGCCTATAAATAAATCTAAACTACCTCTTCTCATTATTTCCAACAAAAATCAAGAAAATGGAGATAAAAGTAGAGTTGATTTCCAAAGAATTAATCAAGCCATCTTCTCCTACACCTCTTCATCTTCGTAAACACCATTTCTCATTCATTGATCAAAGCCAGAGAACAGTTTCCTTCCCATTGGTTCTTTTCTATGAAAAATCCAACAATATCACCAACTTAGAAAGGTCCATCCTTTTAAAAGAATCATTATCAAAAACCTTAACCATATTTTACCCTCTTGCCGGTCGGATTAACAACTCCTCTTACGCAGACTGTAATGACGAAGGTGCTCTCTTTATTGAAACCAAAGCAAACTGTGAACTCTCGTTTATTCTTCGAAACCGAAACCAATACCACGCTAACAACACAAAGTTTTTTCCTTCACAGCCACATAAGGGCATACATCAATATGGATCTTTGTTTCAGATTACCTACTTCACCTGTGGCGGATTAGCGGTCTCATTTGCCTTCCCACATATGCTTGGCGATGGTTCATCAGATATGATGTTCTTAAATGGATGGACTGCGATTGCTAGAGGAGATACAGTTAACATTCCTTCCTTTAGTTCAGCTTCCATTTTTCCACCAAGAAATATACCCGGGTTTGATATGTCACAATGGGAGTTCAAGGAAAATGTTGTGACCAAGTCATTTGTGTTTGATGCTTTTACAATAGCCGCTCTTAAAGATAAATATAGCGGTAATGGTGAAAATTTGTCGCGGGCACGGGCTTTATCTATTTTCATGTTGACTCGGATAATAGCCACTATAGCTCAGAGTAAAAATAAATGGCTCATGGTATTTAGTGAGGTCAACGTGCGGCCATTACTAGATCTACCAAATTCAAAGCAGATGTTTGGGAATATTATATTGCCGGCGGCAACAGTTATCGATATTGATAAAGAAGATGAAATTCCAAGGAGGTTACGAGATTCCTTTACAAGTGTGAATGCAGACTCTGTAAAGGAACTTCAGGGTGAAGGAGAGTCAAATTTTTTGAATGAACTATTATCTGGAGATTGGTTAAGAGATGACATAGATAAATATACATTCAGCAATACGTGCAATTTTCCGGTATATGATACTGATTTTGGATGGGGAAACCCTGAATGGATAGCGGGAACTGCAACGGCTTGTGAAAATCTTATTATGTTCCTTGACACTAAAGAAGGCCGAGGCATTGAGGTATGGGTTAGCTTGACAAAGGAAAACATGGCTAAATTCGAGAACGATGAAGTATTTATTTCCCATCTTTCTTCCACTCTGAATGGACATCCAAACTTCACTTCACGCTTATAAGTTATTACCAAAGAATAACCAAAACTTCCCTTCACATAAAGTACTTTTGTTTATTTGTTTGCATTATGTATAATTGTGGCTTGATTTATTTATTTGCTTACTTATTTTCGTTCTACTGCCCTTTTATCGATCTATTAATTGTTACTTCTTATGTAGTTTATGTGTATCCAATGGATTTGAGCTTCTTAATTATTTCTCTCTCTATACAACTGATATATTATATATGGATAATGGGATTGATTTTTCCTTTGTTTGTGTTGTACATTTTCATCAAGTGGCCATGTATTGATTACAACTTAATTTAACTATGGACTTGGAATAATTTCTTTATATCACATTTTAGTTTATAATATTTCTTCTTTTTGATAAGAAAAAGTTTAGTTTAAGGCAAATATTTAATTTAGCAAAATTTCTTTTCATTCAGCCAAATTCAGCCAATTCAGTTCAATTTCATTCAGTTTAATTCAACATTAAAGAACGGGTTTTTGTACAAGAAATAACTTGAAACGCAAGGAACTAAATACATCCTATTTAATGTACATTCAATTTCGGCTAGGCTTATCAATAGTTAGCATGTCCTTTTTTTGACTGAAATTCAGCAAAATTCGGTTTAATTCAACAAATTCACTTCATTCAAAAAGAACAAAGCCTTAAAGCCCAACAATGTCTTTTATATTTATCTCTGGCACACTCCCTCGCGCAAAGGGCTGCCATGACTCGAAGTTTGACCATTTCGATCACAAAGGCTCTAATACCGCGTCAAGGAGACGACTGGATTAAAAGTTTAAGCTTATAGTTAAGACCCAACAACATCTTTCATATTAATCTATGACATTATTTCAATTATAAAAATATGTAATCCCAATGTAAAAAATCATGAATGACAAGGATAAAGATGTAAAAGTGTTACTTAACCGACTAAACTAAACGCTCGAGCTAATAGTTAAGGCTAACAACATTTTTATATTAATCTCTAACATGCTACTCGCGCAAATGCTCTTCAGGCTTGAAGCGTGCACAACACAGACCCAACCCACCATGTGTATTTAACTCAACAACAAATATTGAGGTTGCTAGGAATCAAACTCAAGACCATTCGATCGCGGAGGTTTTGATACTATGTTACTTAACCGACTGAACTAAGCTTGAGCTCATAGTTACGGCTAACATCTTTTTATATTAATCTCTGATACATTCCTAAAGCGAATGTCCCTTGGGCTTAAATCGTGCACAACAAAACTTCAATCCAATATGTCTTTTAATTGAACAAATTTTTGAAAGTTTGTAGAAATCAAGCTCAGAACTTTTCGATCACAAAAACTCTGCATGTTACTTATAACCGATCGAATCAAAAGTTAAAACTTATAGTTAAGGCTAATAACATCATTTATATTGATGTCTGACAAAGAAAATCATCTTTATTAATTTCATGTATAAAAGAATCATTATCCTTTACTTGAGAAATAGAAAGATCAAAAGACGAGTTGCAAATTGCAAAGATAAAGTACATAGCAATTAGAGATGATAATTGTTTTTCCCTCAACTAGTAATGTGCATGGACTATAAGAAAAAAGTATTAGCATGGACTTGTTCAGTTTTCCCATACACGTTACTAGTTTTCTGGTAACATATACGTTACTAGTTGAGAAAGAAAAGTTCAGTTTCCCAATGCACGTTACTAGTTTTCTGGTAACATGCACGTTACTAGTTGAGAAAGAAAAATATTGTAGTAAAAATTAAGTATTAGCATTCACTTGTTGCAATATTTTAGAATTAGTGGTATCAAAATATTCTAATTTTATTTAAGAAAAAACTAAATAAAGAAATAGGTTACTCTAGTGAGTTCACGAATGGGACTGAAGCCCAATCGAATTTAGGACTCCGTGTGAAGGAAAATCCAATCTTATTGACTTAAGATCTTAAGATTCAGGTTCAAAGAGTAATTGCATAGACATTTTAAAGTCGCCATGAGGATTAATCTGTTGTCTATTCCTGTAAAATAAGTTAGACATATACAAAATGGAAAATGTTAAGCTATATGCTTTTAACGAGCGTATGCGTGTTTTGAGTGTGAGCAAAAGTAATTACCTATGTAAGGTTATGATCTTTTTGACTTATTATTAAGCATATTTCAGTTGAATTCAATACAACAAATTCAACAAAATTTATTAGACAATCAATCAATAATTTAGTTCAGTTGAATTCAACTTTTTTTTAGATAAAATGAACTTGGCCTAAGAGTGAAATGAGGTTGATTGAGTGGGCCCTAATTACCGGCATAATACTATAAAACTCTTGTTAATTTTGATAATTTAGATTGTATTAGATTTTTGGAGATTTAAATTGCTTCGTTAACATAAATAAATTTGAAATTAATAGTTTAATAAATATGCAAGCATTAAATAGAAGAGAATATTATCTTCCATTTAATGCTTATATGTAGCCCCATGTCAAAACTCATAAACCAAATATAAATTTTTATTTTTTGAATAATATATATATATATGTCACGATAATTTTTATATTAATCTTTCACGCTTTTTTACTTGAATGCTAATTTAGCTTAAAGCATGCACAACACATGCTCATTTCGCTTGGATGAATAAAAAATAATATAGATAGGGTATATATCACAACAATTCTTATATTAATCTTTAAAACGGGTTGCCACAACTCGAATTCCAAGATCTTTTGGTCACAAAAGCTCTAACATAATATCGATTAATCGATTGAAACAAAAACTCAAATTGAGAGTTAAATTCTAATAACATTTTCTATAATTTGTTTGAAAGCTGAATGATCATGGACTTACTATAGCAATAAATAAATATATGACTAGAAATTTTTTATTTTGAAATGAAAAATCATAAACTTAACACATAAAAAGTTAAGCGCCTCACTTCTTATAAATAAATCTAAACTACTGCTTACCATTTTTCATTAAACCAAAACACTCTTCATTCTCTTGTGCAATAAGAATACAAAACAAGAATGGGGATTAAAGTAGAGGTCCTTTCCAAAGAGTTAATCAAGCCATCTTCTCCTACACCTCTTCATCTTCGTAAGCTCCAATTCTCATTCGCTGATCAAAACGAAGCTCCAGTTGCCATGCCTTTTGTTTTTTCTATAAGAATTCCAAAAATATGACCAACTTAGAAATGTCCAACCTCTTAAAACAGTCATTATCAAAAACTCTAACCATATTCTACCCTCTTGCTGGGTGTATTAACAACTACACCTATGCACACTGTAACGATAGAGGTGCTCTCTTTGTTGAAACAAAAGCAAACTGTGAACTCTCATATATTCTTCAAAACCGAAACCAATACCATATTTACAGCAAAAAGTTAATTCCTGTGCAGCCTGAAAAAGGCATACATCAGTATGGATCTTTGTTTCAGATAACCTACTTTAGTTGTGGCGGATTAGCTGTTTCATTCGCTATGCCTCATATGCTTGGGGATGGTGTATCAGATTTGACATTCCTAACAAGTTGGGCTGCTATTGCTAGAGGGAATACCGTTGACATTCCTTCTTTTGATTCAGCTTCCATCTTTCCACCCGAAACTGCACCCCGGTTTGATCTCTCGGAATTGGTACCGAAGGAAAATGTTGTAACTAAGTCATTTGTGTTTGATGCCTCCACACTATCCTCTCTTAGAGATAAATATAGTTCGGATGATGAAAAGTTCACCCGGGTACAGGCTTTATGTACTTTTATATTTAGTCGGATAATGGCCAGTATTGGTAAGAAAAACCGGTTTATTGTGTTTAATCAGGTGAACTTGCGGCCATTACTAGATGTACCAAATTCAAAGAACTTGTTTGGGAATATTGTAACATCGGCAACAGCAGTGATTGATATTTGTAAAAAGGATGAAATTCCAAGGAGGATACGAGATTCCTTTACAATGGTGAATGCAGACTATGTAAAAGAACTTCAGGGAGGACTTGAGTCCATATCCGTGAATGAAACATATTCTTCCGATTGGTTAAAAGGCGATATGGACAAGTTTATATTCAGTAGTGTGTGCAATTTTCCGCTATATGACATTGATTTCGGATGGGGAAAGCCTGAATGGGTAACGGGAAGTGGGATGGCTTTCGAAAATCTTATTCTTTTCAGTGACACAAAAGAAGGCCGGGGCATTGAGGCATGGATTAACTTGGCTGAGGAGAACATGGCTATGTTTGAGAAGGATGAAGTGCTTCTTTCCTATCTTTCTTCCACTCCTAATGGAATTCTGAGCTTTACTTCACGCTTGTGACCAAACAATATCCAACTTAATTTGATTATTTCATCTACTTGTTCGCATTATCATAAATAATTGTGGCTTTATCCACTATTTTTTTTCAAAAATATTAATTCTGTGGCTGTCAGTATCAAATGAATGGATTTAATCAAATCCTTAAATACGCCGTGTTCTTTTTACTTATATTCAACACATTCGGTTAATTTCAGTAGTTTCAGTTTAGTTCAGTTCCGTTCATTCATTTTTTTACAGTAAAAAAGAACAGAAACTTAGAGCAACTTCCATCATATGGCATAATTTGTTAATTACATTTTATTATAAAGTGACCATGTATATTAATTATCATCTTCAAACTACGGACTGTACATGAAGCCTTTTCAATATTACATCACATATTTTAGTTCATAATTGTAAAAGGAAATAATGATAGATATTAACAGGAATTATCGACTACATAGGATGACTAATATTGTTGGAACAGGACTTGTAAGTGTAGATTTCTATTTATATCATTCCTAGTTAGGTACAAAGACTCGTGCCTATACATATGATTGTAATTATTCATTACAATATGAGTACGTAAATATGTGATACTTTTATAATAATATGTATTAAGAAACGGGTTTTCTAATGGCTGATTAAGCCTATATAATTTGATGTCATATAGCACTTTAATAAGAATTTAACATTGTGAGATTAATTAATATATGATTTTTATAGAAATTATTTTAGGATGATTTTATCCTAAAATAAAAATAATAGCCCCAAAAGATAAACCCTAGATCCTAAATTATAAATCCTAAATGCTAATTTATATGATGTGTTCATAAGATTGGTAAGGAACTGAATAGAATACTCAAATTTAATATTCACATTGAAGAAGAAAAATATAGAGAGCTTAAATAGCACTCTGTATTTACAGAGAGCTAAATAACAACTAATTGTTGGTTGACATAGTGGTAGCATGGGGTTGCGTTTGGGAGGGCGGTCTGCGGATTGATCACCCAGAACAACAATTGTAATAGGTTTAAATATCATAATAGTTGAACTGCTCCGAATTCGAATTAGTAGGCCCAAAGCAAAGAGAAAGCAACAAAAACAACAATTACATGCGGCACAATACACTAATGATCCTAGGAATAATTCTTGAAAATGGTGAGCTGTAGATTTGCTGATGATTGCTGAATAATTGAGAAGAAGAATGATGAAGTGTAACGAGAGGTTTTGGAAGGTGGAGAAAAAGGAGGTTTCAGAAGGAATGATGTATTTGAAGAGAGGATGAAGAATAAAACGGTACACTACTTTTTAAGTGAGTTGGGCTGATCCATGCCTTTTGCTGGGCTGCTCTGGTCATGGCCCAAGTTTAGGAAAACTAGTTGTTGAGTTTAACATGTGTCGTTAAATTATTTGCTTGGCATACAAATAACGTGGTATGTCAAGTATATTCTAAATTTTCTCTGAAAAATTAATTAAAATCAAACTATACTAAATAAATTTAAAATGATAAAAAAATATAATCTATTTTGTTTAAGGAAATGATAGTGTACTAACCAGAAAAAGGAGTTGTGTTTCAATCTATATATAATATAAAGGAGTAATAATGACGATGATGTGTCATCGCCTCTTTTTTTCACTCCTATAATCATCATGTGTCAATTCCTCATATTTTTGAATTATTTTTACGTTATTTTATTTTCTATTTTTCGATTTTATATTTCAATTAACAGTCTTATTCAAGTGGTGAGTGACTCTCCAAATTTGCCATTAGATCAAGCATATTTTCAATCTAATGATGATTTCTCCTTAATTATAGACCATTAGACTGAAAATATATTTGATCTAATGGTGACTCTCCAAATTAATTTGGAGAATCACTCACCATTTGAATAAAACTGATCAACTAATATATACAATTTAATAAAATGATATACTTTTCTAATTTTATATTGTATTAAGATATGTTTACATTATTTTCTAAATTAATTTTAAATTTCATTAGTCAACTATTAATATTTGCATGATTTGTTTTCCTAACTTCTCAATCTAAATATCTTCAAAGAAATTGACAATATGGCAATATTTTGTTGGCCCAAACAAGATTAGAATTACCTTGAGGGGTGAATAGATTTTTCGTCCAAATTTAAATTCAACAAAACTTGGATAGAATCCAATCTCTTCGTTCAGAAGCTAGCTTCACACAAGCCGTTCTGTGAGAGATTTTGCCTTAAGACAGTTGATGTCATTCAGCAACAGAGGTTATGTGAGACAGATCTTCTGGATATGAGCGTCTTCTGAACAAATCCATATCTATATAGAATATAAATGAGTAACAATGATGATGATGTGTCACCGCCTCCTTTTTTCAAACCTATCATGCTTACGTGTCAATTTCTCATACTTTTGAATTATTTTTGCATGATTTTCTTTCCTATTTTTCGATTTTATATTTCAATTAATATATAAGTTTAATAAAATGATATACATTTCTAATTTTATATTGTATTAAGATATGTTTGAATTATTTTCTAAATTAATTTAGATTTCGATAATCAAACATTAATATTTGCATGATTTGTTTTCCTAACTTCTCAAACTAAATATCTTTAAACAAATTGATAATATGACAATATTTTGTTGGCTCAAACAAAATCAAAATCACCTAAAGGGGGTGAATATGTTTTTCGTCTAAATTCAAGTTCAATAAAACTTGGACAAAATCCAATCTCTTCGTTCTGAAGCTAGCTTCACACAAGCAGTTCTGTGAGAAATTTTGCTTTAAGCAAGTTGATGTCATTCAGCAACAGATGTTCTGTGAGACAAATCCTCTGGATATGAGCATCTTCTGAACAAAGACTTAGAATAAAGAGACAGATTGTTTCAACACTTAAACAGGTTGCACAATACATAAAAGCAAATATAACAAGTAAGTAGATAAGAAAGAAAGGGTTCAGAAGCTCAGAGCAAACTCAGTCGATTTATCTAGATTCACTACATAAGTCATGTAGCTACGTCATGTCCCCTGCGAAATCACTCATCAAAGATTTCAAATCCACTAATCAGTACTTTTATGGCAAGTACAAAATCTATTTGGGTAAAATATTTGTTCGCTTTTGAGATTTTTTTTCTTTTAAGTTTTTTTTTTAAATCCATTATTTGTTTGATTTAATAGCCTTGATATGGCCTGCTAGCTAGTTATCCTATTGTTATGTATTCTTTTGGTCTCATGTTTGGCTTTATCGTTTTTTTTTAACGATTTTAATTCTCCAACAGTAATTGATAATAAGATGAATATATTTACATGTTGTAATCATAAGTATCAAATGGACCAAAAGGTTTTGGTTGGCATATATTATGAGTTCAAATTTTTTGTTAAATGTTTTTTAATTATACCATCTAATATATATGTCTCAATTCTCTTGCTAACTTTTGAATATTTTTTAGTTATAATGTCAGGCTATAATCTTTTCACAAATACAATAATTTAATTTAGATTTGACTATAGAAAAATCCAGTTGTTAAATATATTTTTATAAAACAGTAAAGCGTTTATAAAAAATTGATGCTAATTACGTTGCAAGTTTGTCTTCTTTTTCTTTAAAGAGATTGTAAAGCTGTTAATAAACACTGTTTTTCTTTTATATAGTTTAGCAGTTAAAATATCAATTCTTAGATTGTAATTTAAATAAAGAAATTCATAACATTCACTTGAAAAAAATATAAAATTTAAATTTCATATCATATATATCTAAAACAATTAGAAAAGATTTTATAATGTAAAATTAATTGTTGCAAAACAATTGACGTTATAATTTTTGTAAAAATACAGTAATATTTATGTATTATGCATTTTGCATTTTTTTATTGTCCACCATCTGGTTTTTAGATAATAAATTTGGAAAATTTCTATTATGAACCCTAACCACATGAATTAGAGAAATATACCATCTCATAGGAAGATGACTGGTGTGAAGGCAAAAAAATGTGTAAATGTAACATGTCTATTGGTCTAGTACGTTGAACTGAAACCGTAATAAAATTTCTCATCAAGTTAATACAATAAGTCAATCTTAAAATCCGTGAATAGAACTGGCCAAAAACTAGTTAGTAGAAATATGGCATCAGGGGCGGAACTAGGGGGGCCAGCCGGGGCTCGAGCCCCCCCTGAATGCCAAAAGTTTCCTGAGAAAAAAAAGTAGATCTAAAAAATGTAGAACTGTCGGCAATGTGAAACAGCCCAGCCCCCCCTATTTTGAGGTTGAAGATGATAAGGGATATGGTTGTCATATCTAATTTTGTTTCTAAACCTAAGCATGAAACAATGTCATTTCAATAACTAGTTTTTTGGACTTTTTTTGGACTTTTGTTGGACTTTGTATTAAAGTGTTGGGCTTAATTTAAAAAGTCTATTTTAGAAATATGTAATAGTTGTCTTTCTTTTTCTATTTAGCTCTACTTTCTTCTTTTTTTCCTTTGAAAAACTATTTAATTCTACTTTTAATTGTATAATTCTAATCTTGTAAAATGTGATAGATGGATTTGATTTTACAAGAATTTCTTACTCTAAATACGAGAATTTGTTCCTATCATATAACTTTCTTCTACCTTTTATGATCAACTTTTAATTAATTGTTCTGTCATTTTCATTCATATGTATTTTTATTTTATTTTCGCTTTTCTTTTGACTTTTATAATTGAACTTTTGAACTAAGCTGAGGTTCTAATTGGCCACTATATGGCATTGATATCATCTATAATATTTTTCTTTTTGAGCAGCAAGATGCGTGCATGGGAAAACTGAACATGTCAATGGTAATATATTATTTTTATAGTCCATGCACATTACTAGTTGAGAAAAAAATGGTTGTGGATCTCAATAAAGCATCAAATATTATAAAATATAAAATAACAATTTATATGAAACGTGATCTTTTCATATCATAAATTATTACAGCGAGTTGTTTGTATATTTTGGCGTGTAGATTGAATAAGGGATGGCAGAATGCATTCTTTGGAGCTTGTCCACCTGGGTGTCAACCTAATCGAAATACCTCGTCTCTTCTTCACTTACTTAGAAACTTTTAAATTGTTCATTCTATAATTTTTATTTATAATTTAAGACAGCGCTGATAATTATAATTATAACAATTCCATTTTTTGAAATGTTTTCTTTATTTCAATAATTTTTCAAATCCTCTTATTATTTAGTTTTAAAAATAATAGTCTATCATATTCATATGGAAAAGATATAAGCAACCATATTGAGTATAAAATTTTAAACATACTAATGATTGAATATCTCATTAAACTATAAATTTTATCTTCTTTTTTTGACGGAACTATAAATTTTATCTATTCACACAACATAACTTACATTGTCAAGTATAGATCCTGAACATAACACCATTATCATTCTCAAGAGTAAAATTAGCTTCTAGTTTATGTTTATGATATACAATCAACGAATACTTCATAGAGTTATTATTTGTACAAAAAAGCATAATTAGAATGAATTAATATCTTCATTCAGTAAACACATAAAAAAGAGTACAAAAGCACAACGATAACAAGCACAATAAACCCTCTATATAGGAATACACTGGAATCAGACTATTTTAATAACAATTGGGAGGTTATTCCTATATAGAGGTTGGTACAACAAAGACGCTCTCAGTTCTTGGGACCGAACTTCTGTATAACAATTGGAATGTTATTCTTATATAGAGTATTCTTATATAGAGGTTCTACTATACAATAAGTGTCCTAAACTATTCCTAGGATCTAGGGCACAACAACAGATCATTCTTACAACGCCTTTAAAGTATTACGTTGAGCATTTGACAATGCCTCTTCATTTGCCGGTTGTTCATATCCACTTTCTATCATTTTTCACACATCTTGAGAACCTAACAATGTCTTCATTCTAATACACCAATTATCTTGAGAACTTAACAATGTCTTCATTCTGATCCACCAAGTAAGGCATCATATATACCATTCTTCATCTTCTCAATTGCTAGCTCTGATATTAGTTTGTTGGATCGAAGTCGACTGGGCCGAATGCACATCCACACATTGACAGTAGGAAATAACTGAAAGGTACAAAGGAAGAGAGTGATTGCTTGAAAACTCTTTATCTTCTTGGTGATCTAGATTTTCCTATTCCCCGACCGATACGACTTTGGTGTAATAATGTTGGGGCCATTTATCTGACCGTCAATCATGTGTTTCATGCTCGAAAGTACATCAATCTATGTTACCATTGTGTTCGAGAGCAAGTTCAACAGGGCTTCTTAAGCATTCGCGTTACCGAAGATCAAGTTGCCAATGCTCTTACCAAGCCTCTGCTTACTACTCGTTTTCAAAGATTGTGGAAACACCTTATGTTCTTTCTCGGCCTCAGCTTGCGGGAGATGTTAGTGATAATAAATAATTATCTCATTGATAATTATTTATTTAGTTTCACATGCAAATATCAAAATCTCCTAAATAAATGCTTTTGTTATTCTCCGTAGATGTCCTATGTATTTAAACACTTTTATAGCTTGTAAACATTCACGATTGACATATACAAAATACATACAATACAGTTACATCAACCATGTATACTCTCAACGGATAAAGTTTCTTTTTGTACTATACTTTATCAATTTATTTATTATCTTAAATAATATAATAAAAATGAGATTTTTTATTTTTTTATTATAAAAAGTGGGATTATAAACACGTGAAAATAAATATCTCCAATGCGTGAGTTCAAGGTCAAATCATGTTCCTTATAATTTTCTGAAAGCATCAAAATTAACCAACCGCGACTCAAGTTTCATACTAATGAGAAAAAAATTATAATTGGTAAAGAATAGGTAAAAAAATATAAATTGGCATTTAAAATGGGAAAAAATTTAATAATAAGAATATTTAAAAGACTAGAAAATAAGAATAATAATTTTAAAGAAAAAAAATATATAAAATGAGATAATAATATCAAAAGAAGAATGGAAAAAGTATTTAATACTCTCTCTATTTCATAATATTTGTCGTTTAAGGTTTCTACACACATATTAAGAAACTCATTAATTAGCATTAAAAAGAGTTTGCTATTACCATACTACCCTCTAATAATTAATGCTCAAAATGACTTAAAAAATTTCTAACCTATCATCATAAAGGTAAAATTGAAAAAAGTTCATTTAATGCATTTTGGAAGTGTAAAATGTCAAATATTTTGAAAAAAAAATTCGTCCAAAACGTCGAATATTATAAGGAATAATAATGAAGTGATGACTTGAACTCAAAATCTCTTAATTAAATAGTAAGATGCTTATCATTCCAAACCAACTTGTACCAACTCCTCTTTTTTTTAGAGAAGAGTTATCATTGAATAATGAAGAGAAATTACAGCACGGTGAAAATCAAAAGAAAAAAAGAAGGAATTCAGCCTCACAAAGATACATGCAAAAGCTCGTATAAACCGCATATAGGGCAAAGAAACGCTACAAAGAGCCTAAGACACCATAAATGTACTAAAAAAACGACATAATACATCATATATTTCTTGAGATTCTGGATTTGCAGAAAAACAATCGAAAACCATTCTTCAACACCTATACTTCTCTAGAAAATCGGATCTATGTGCTTCCTGCAATTGCACTCCCCTAGATCTACAGATCTATGAATTAAATCAGCCTTTTCTGCATGTGCTAAATCTGAACGAGCTATAAATGAAGAAAATATTGTTATCGGATACAGATTTAATAACTAAAGAATACTTTAAGAATATATGATGCTAAACAAAAGGAGCAATGAAAAGAATGAAAAAAATAAATCAGATTCAGGGTTGGAAAGAGAAAGAAAGAAGCAATGCTTTCTTCATTCTCCTCGATTGTAAGCTCAAAACGAGAAGTTTTTAGAATTTGTACCAACTCTATAATTGTTAATGTATGCTTATATAAATATATAGTCAATTAAAAGTTTTCAACTTCAAAAAAAAAATATTTTAATTGTGTATGCTTTATAGGCTTATGATAGGAGATTAGATTTATTTATAGGCTTAGGGTTAGGGTGCATGCTTTATAGGCTTATATAAATACATAAAGGAGATATGGATAAATATCTCTTCAGTAGTGTGTGCAATTTTCCGGTATATGACATGATGGATTTCGGATGGGGAGCACCTGAATGGCTGACCGGGAGTGGAATGGATGTCGATAATCTTATTCATTTCGTTGACACAAAACGAGGGCGAGGAATTGAGGTATGGATTAGCCTAACGGATGAATGTATGGCTAAACTCGAGAAAGATCAAGTGTTTCTTTCCCATCTTTCTTCTACTCCAAATGGGAATTCAAACTTCACTTCACGTTTATGAGTTATGACAAAAAAATCCAACTTCACTTTCCTTTTTTTTCTTTAATTGTTTGCAGCATTATATATTATTGTCGCTTGATTTACTCTTTTTTTCCCCTTTCTTTTTCTATTCTGCATCCCTTTTATTTATCTTTTTTAAGTACTACTTTTTCGTGGTTTCTGTAATAAATGGATTTGAGCTCCTTAGTGTGTTCTTTTGGATTGGTTACCCAAACTATTTTCCTTGTTCATCTATTCTCCTATAGATTTAAATCTACCGACTTGGCGTCCATCTAGTAGTGAGGTTGAGCAAAGACTAGCCCAAAGCCAAAGAGATGACAATGGAAGGCATGAACGAACCAAATCTCATATCAAATAGAGAGAGCATGATTGATGTTTATTAACAAAATTTCTTTTCCATTAAGTTAGACCTTTTAAAAGTAATACCTTTGGAACTGAGAAAAAATATTACTTTATCTAATTTTTTACTTTATCGATAATGAACTTTGATGAAGGGACTAATCCTAAATCGGATAATAGCAATGGAATAACTTGCGGATGAATAAATCATTGAGTCAGTAATGAACATTGGTGAAGGGACTGATCCTGAATCGGGCGATATTAATGTCATCTCAAACGTGTCATCAAAGGTAGTATTTCAAGCAATCAACACTTTGAACAATTACTTGTTACAACATGAGCAAAATAAATCAAGTGTTATTTATGCTTTGCATAAACTCAAGGATAAGATTAATATTAATTTTGGTAGAAAGTAAAAACAAACTACTATAGATTCATATTTTAAAAACTTGAATTTTGTAACTCATATCTATTATATATGTGTATAATTTTGGAATTATTATTTCACGGCCCTTCATGATTTTTTAATTTTTTATTATCTTATGCTTTTAACGAGGATATTACTTTACCACATTGACCCAATTTGAAACCCACGAAATTTATTACTTAAACGAGGTTATTATTTATCGGATATTACTTAACCAATGTTTAATTGTATGTGTAAAAAGTCATTTTAAAAACCGCGTGGGCCAATATATTGGATTTTGACGAAACCCGGGTATATCTACTAGTCGAGTGGTGCTCACATGGTCAATGATTGACCAAATACAATTTGGTCAATCACCATTAGATCAAAATTTAAGGATGGAGATTAAATACTAATGAAACCACCAAACTAATCTCAACTCTTAGATTTTAATCTAACGGTGATTGACCAAATTGTATTTGATCAATCATTAACCATGTGAGCACAACTGTCTACTAGTGAGCCTTAACGTTCCACAAATTTTATTCAAATTCTAGAAGTATCAACAAGAAAAATAAACTTTCACTCAAATTTCGTTATATTATTGGAGGTGTATAGTTTACACCAAGACAAACACTTGTTCAAGCTGAAACTAAATTAAAGACAAATTTCAACAACTTAAAACAAGTCTAAATAAAAAAATTAATTCTTAACAAATTGTTTGAGATAAAGAAAATATGGATGTGGAAAAAAAAAAAGGAACTAACTTTAGATAATGAAACTAAAACCATTTAAGCCAAGGCATCCATTGACAATAATAATAAAAAAAACGCATCCATAAAAAAATATCAATAGAAGTCATTGTTAAAAGGAAATTATACACAGACAAGTCTCTAATCAATTGAAATTGGGTAAAGTATAGACGTGGAAACATTATATAATTATTAGGGATAAAAATTTCCACTAAATTTATTTATCAATCCGCTAATTGAAAAAACTTCTAAAATCAGATTTTTCAAAATTAGCTTTTTCAGTTCAAACTGCTATTTCAAATCGCTTTTCACCAAACATTAATATTAGCGGTTTTGACTAGTCAAACCTTTAAAGAGGTCTCAATCTCTAATTTTTTTTCCAAACCTCTCTTTACCAAACAGGGCCATAGAATGAGATAATAATATCAAAAGAAGAAGGAAAAGAAAAATTAATACTCACTTTGTTTCATAATATTTGTCATTTAAGGTTTCTTCACACATATTAAGAAACTCATTAACTAGCACCAAAAAGAGTTTGTTATTACCATACTACTCTCTAATAATTAATGCTCAAAATGACTATACAAATTTCTAACTTGTCATTATAAATATAAAATTGAAATAGATTCAGTTAATATATCTTGAAAGTGTAAAACGTCAAATATTATAAAATAAAAAGAATAACAATGAAGCGCTGACTTGAACTCAAGATCTAGAGATCTTGATTAAAGAGTAAGATGGTTATCATTCTAAACCAACTTGTACTAACTCCTTTAATCGTTGAATGTATGCTTATATAAATGGTGTAGGCTATGGTCATTTTGTTTTTCCCTTACTTTATTTATACTTTGTCTTTTTCACCATTGAATCAGTTTTTAACCTATGATCCAATGATTGACAAAACAAAGTAATGGTGTGACCATAGAATATCCCTATATAAATATATAGTCAATTAAAAACTTGTCAACTTCGAAAGATTTTATTTTATTTTTCGATTTTTGTCGAGGTAAGGCGGACACGTGCCCTCTGTCCCCCCTCCCATCCGGATCTGCCCATGATACCAAGAGAATCTTGCCTCAATATACGGGCTTCTTCTTTGATCTTTCTGAGACATTAAATTTGCAAATCAAAGGCTTATATGTAATTAAAATAAATGATAAGCTTTATGAGTGTTTGAAATTAAAATATACAAAGTAGATCTCAAGAGCCTTAATTAAGAAATATTTCCTTTTGCCTATAAATAAATCTAATTAATCTCCTATCATTACGCTTCAAACTAATTCTTGATCAGTCTTGTTGTTTTTTCAGAAAAGAAAACAAGCAAATGGAGATTAAAGTAGAGTTAATATCCAAAGAGCTAATCAAGCCATCTTCTCCTACTCCTCTTCATCTTAGTAAACTCCAATTCTCATACACTGATCAAAACCAACAGGCGGTTGGCATGCCTTTTGTTTATTTCTATGAAAAATCCAACAATACGACCAACTTACAAAAGTTGAACCTTCTTAAACAATCCTTATCAAAAACTTTAGCCATATTCTACCCTCTTGCGGGACGTATTAACAATTACTCCTACACAGACTGTAACGACGAAGGCGCTCTCTTTCTTGTAACCAAAGCAAACTGTGAACTCTCGTATATTCTTCAAAACCGAGACCAATATCATAATCATCGCAAGCATTTCATTCCTTTGCAACCTGATAAAGGCATACATCAGTATGGCTCTTTGTTTCAAATTACTTACTTCAACTGTGGTGGACTAGCTGTTTCATTTGTTATGCCACATATGCTTGGCGATGGTTTCTCAGAGTCAATGCTCCTAAAAAGTTGGGCTGCGATTGCTAGAGGAGATACAGTTGACATTCCTTCCTTTGATTCAGCTTCCATCTTTCCACCTAGAAACTCGCCCAAGTTTGACCACTCAGAAACGGTGTCCAAGGAAAATGTTGTCACAAAATCATTTGTATTTGATGCTTTCACAATATCCGCTCTTAGGGATAAATATAGTGCTAGTTATGGAAAGTTATCGCGGGTGCATGCTTTATGTATTTTCATATTGAGGACGGTAGCCAGTATTGCTCATGCAAAAGGAGGTGGTAAGAAAAACAAAATTATGGTGTTTAATCAAGTGAATGGGCGGCCACTGCTAGGTTTGCCAGAGCAGTTGTTTGGAAATTTAGCAATATCAAAAACGACAGTGATTGATATGGATAAAGAAAATGATGAGATTGCAAGGCAGATAGTAGCTTCTTTTACAAAGGTGAATGCGAACTATATTAAGGAACTTCAGGGTGGGGGTGAGTTGATATTCTTTGGCGAAACATTTTCTCCAGATATCGATAAATATTACTTCAGTAGTGTGTGCAATTTTCCGGTATATGACTTGATGGATTTCGGATGGGGAGCACCTGAATGGCTGACCGGAAGTGGAATGGATGTCGAAAATCTTATTCATTTCGTTGACACAAAACGAGGGCGAGGAATTGAGGTATGGATTAGCCTAACGGACGAACGTATGGCTAAACTCGAGAAAGATCAAGTGTTTCTTTCCCATCTTTCTTCTACTCCAAATGGGAATTCAAACTTCACTTCACGTTTATGAGTTATGACTAAAAAAATTCAACTTTTCTTTCCTTTTTTTTTCTAATCGTTTGCAGCATTATATATTATTGTCGCTTGATTTACTCTTTTTTTCCCCTTTCTTTTTCTATTTCCATCCCTTTTATTTATCTTTTTTAAGTACTACTTTTCTCGTGGTTTCTCTAATAAATGGTTTTGAGCTCCTTAGTGTGTTCTTTTGGATTGGTTACCCAAGCTATTTTCCTTGCTCATCTATTCTCCTATAGATTTAAATCTACCGACTTGGCGTCCATCTAGTAGTGAGGTTGAGCAAAGACTAGCCCAAAGCCAAAGAGATGACAATGGAAGGCATGAACGAACCAAGTCTCATATCAAATAGAGAGAGTGTGATTGATGTTTATTAACAAAATGTCTTTTACACACAGTTAAACCTCTTTAAAGTAATACCTTTACGTTCGAGAAAAAATATTACTTTAACTAATTTATTACTTTATTGATAATGAAGTCTGATGAATGGACTGATCCTAAACCAGATAATAGAAATGGAATAACTTACGGATGAATAAATCATTGAATCGGTAATGAATATTGGTGAAGGTTCTGATCCTGAACCGGATGATAGTAATGTCATCTCAAACATTTCATCAAAGGAAGCATTTCAAACAATCAACATTTTGAACAATTACTTGTTACAACACAAAGCAAAACACACCAAGAGTTATTTATGCTTTAACTGAGGTGGAACAAGTGTATGTTATCGATGCAACTTCCTTCAAAGGTCCTTTAGGGCAAGCATAAAAACAGCTTCTTCTCTACAGCCAGTATAGCCCTCCAACAAGACATCCGAGTATCGATGCAGTGTACTCACTTATGAAATCGCAGGGGAAAGATGGATGGAAGTGGTAATATTTCTTTTCAGGTACAGACAATCGGTTCCTCTTTCGACATGCAAGCAATGGATTATCCTTTTGTATTGCAGTTTAATTGTATATGTAAAGGTATTTTAGAAACCGTGTGGGCCAATATATTGGATCTGGGCTAAACCCGGCTATACCTGCTAGAGAGCCTTAAAGTTCCACAAATTCTATTCAAATTGTAGAAAGTATGAAGAAGAAAAATAAACTGTCTTTCACTCAAATTTCGTTATATTATTGGAGGTGTATAGTTTACACCAAGTCAAACACTTGTTCAAGCTGAAACTAAAAGAATTTCACAGCGCAATTTCAGTCTTAGCATAAAGGATTGGCAATCACACAACCGATCAAATATGCCAATTGAACCATAAATTGAAGAAAATTCACAAGAAGAACCAATGATATTGTATTTGTCGCCATGAATGTAAAGAGAGTGAAGCAATTGTAAAATGAAGAAACCGTACGTACTTAGGGGCTTGTTTGATCTTGAATTCCAAGAAGATTGAGATGATGAAAGTTTCAACATGCCAATTAATTTTCCTCCAACACATTCTTCTTTTTTTTAACAAAAAGTTTAGTTAAGGTTAGTTATACCCACTTGTAAAATTAAGGCAAACCATTGGACAATGCATTCTTTTGATTTATAAAGAATAAGAACGAAACTTATTAAACTCAAATTGAAATCAAAATCGATTACCCATCAATTTTTGATGAATGTAAATGTCTTAACCACCATTAGATTAACACCATCGCCACAAATATTAGATTTAATGTTACACTATTTTATATATAAAATTAAGTGTATTTTCCAGTATTTGTAGCTTATTCCTTCCATCAAAAAATTTTTTGTAGCTTATTCCTCTGTTACATCCAAACAGCCATAAAAATTTGATTTTTATTTCGTTTTTCTTTGAAGATTTGAATGGCAATTCGGAATTGATCTAGATACACACTTCCCATTGATATCCTAATCGATTAAGTTGTTGAATCGTATATTGAATTTATCTTATCTTTCAGCCTTAGAATCCACACTTTCACATTACAACACAATTAAAACACTATCAGACTTATTTATTTAATTGAATTAATAAGCATCAACATAAAAAGAAAAGTAAAAAACAACAAAACTAGACAAATTAACCAAAACGGCCATCTACATATAGTAATAGTATACACCATTATTTTGTTTTATAGCCTAAAAAACATACACCTTTATAAGTCATGATCTCAAAGTTTTGAATAGACATGATGAACTTGTTTAAAAATTTCATGGATAGGGATGAAGATAATAACCACCACGGATTCAAATTAAACGCGACCGCGATCGCGCTTTTAGGTGTCTTTTTTGGCGCTATAATGGTTGCGACCATCCATTGTATTTTCAGCAGTTGTCGTCGCTCCTTACCGACAGGCACTAGACACCAAAGTCGAACTCATCAAAACGTGACAGATCCAACTATAGCCGTTACAGTTCCCGTCTCGAGATATAGCAAGGAACACAATGAGGAAATGTGCTCGGTTTGCTTGTCTGAATTTAAAGACGGAGATCAAATTCGTGTACTACCTGATTGTTTGCATGTTTTTCACGTTACTTGTATTGATACGTGGTTGATTTCGCACTCGAATTGCCCGCTTTGTAGGGCTAATATTGCACCTCCTCTACAAAATGATAATGAAGTGGTTGTAAGAATAGTGCCGAATTCCGATAGAAGTGTTAATCCATCTTGGAATCCCATCTAAGAATTTCTACTAGTTGATGGCTTTTGAAGTTTCATAAATATTGAAAATAATGATGTTACTTTTATCCTAAGTTTCATCATTTTACTTGGAAAACACTTATGCTAGCAAGTAGTACATTGAGCAATTGCCACTTTTTACTATAATAACCTGACTCATATTTAAATCAAAATAATTTGTTGGAAAACATACGAGAGAGGATCATCTATCATGTATTTTTAATTTATTGGACTTGGACTCATGAACTTTTAATTATATAAAACACAGATATCATATTGAGAAACTAGTAAAGTTAATGCCAAAAATATATTCTATATTAATCTTTAACTATTTCATGACTCGATGGCCTCGTTTGCTTCGCATAATAAACAAAAAATAGAATAGCTATTCCTTGTCTATTTCTATTCATAGCTTTGTTTTTTCTTTACGGGAGAGTCATTCCACGAAATATGTATTCATATTCTTATCAAAATTAGCTAGTATTTACAAAATTAGCTAGAATTCATCATTATTTTTCATCAAATAAATAACATGAATAGACATTCTTAAGAAACATATATTCTATTTTATGGAATAACTATTCTACTCGGCAAACATACTTGGCCAAACATTGAAGTGTTATTGCTAACATATTCAAGGATGGGCCAAAATATATGTTCTTAAAGTGAAGTTTTGAGGCCCAAAAGATAGTTATCCAATAAAGAAAGATAACAAAAGCCAACCAAACCGACCTTCCTAGTTCCTACCCAAATTCTATTTTAATTTCTTCAAACTCCAATCATCCCATTATCACCATTGTCATCTTCTCCATTTTCCATCCTCCTTCAATTATTGCTCTCAATAATAATAATAAATAATAAATCCTAAATCTTAAATTAAATTAGTCCCCCAAAACCTCTCTTTTTCCTCCAAAGCTATGTAATAAATAATTTAACCAAAAAAAAAAAAAAAAAAACCATCCATTATCATGGAACAACATCCACCCTCCATTTTCATATCTCCTGATCCCCCACCCTTCCCAGGTCCTCCAAGAACCGTTGATCTATCTCCCCTTGAATTCATCCTCGCAATCCTCGCCGTTGTTGCAATCCCAGCTTTGATCTACACTTTCTTCTTCTCCATCAAGTGCCCTTCCCCCTTCCGCCGCCGCAGCTCCGATGACCATGCAATTTCCGACAACAACTCAGCAACTGGAGATAACCATAATGATAATAAGAGTAAAGAGATGGTGTCTGATCTAAAGTACCAGAAGGAGACCCATGTGAAGGATTTGGGAAGTGAGTGCCCTGTTTGTTTGTCTGGTTTTTCAGAGGGTGAAGATGTTAAGCAACTGGGGATTTGTAAGCATTCTTTTCATGGTGAGTGTATTAATATGTGGTTGAAATCTAATAATAATTGCCCTGTTTGCCGAGCTACTGTACCTGGTGCTGCGGCGGCGCCGGCGAAGCAACGCCGCCGTGATAATGGGGCTTCTTCTGATTTTCATCAGGGGTTGCCTGATGCTGCCAATATGGTTTGACTATATCATCTCAACTTTCATTTATTTAATTGTCAGTGTTCTTGTTTTTATTAAAAGGGGGAAAAAGAATGAGAATTTTGAGCTGTTTTTTCCTTGGAGGATGATGATGATGATGATGATGATTATGATTAGTGTCAAGAATTTAGTTCAGTTAAGTTAGAAAATTACTAGTTAGCATGAGTTAGTTCTTGGTCTGAGATTCTTTGGAGGAGGAGTTCTTTTTCTTCTGAATCCTTTTGTGTGGTTGAAATACATTTGGTATATACATTGTATAGAGAAAAGGAAAGAAATGAAAGGAAGAAATGAAAATTCCACATTTACCTTCAAACTTGTCCCTTTTGTTGCTTTTTGTTTCTTTTTTTTTTAATAGGAGAAGTAAAAACTTAAGCCTAAAGTTGATGTTGATGGCGGAATTTGATACTCCAACTTACAGTAATTTTCGTATTAACTCTGGTAAGTGGGTGTTGTGTGAATTGATACTATTTTATAAACCGAGTCTGAACGATGCATTTCGAAAAACCTCAACTCTCTTTTGGTAATAGAGAAATTAAAAATATGATGAAGCAATCAAAATTGAATCAAAAATTTAAAGTAACCAAACAAGATGTTGGGGTATAGGTTGTGATGAATTTGTACTAAGGGTAATTGTTTTTTATTTTAAATATTACTGAGTGATAGTGATAAATAAGCTTCTTTTTTGTAACATAAAAAAAAAGCTAAGTATGAGGCTTGAGTGTGATTTGTCTTAGCTTGTGACTAAATTAATAAAATTAAAGAGAAAGGAGTAGTTCATAATTAGGTTAGTTTTTTTCTTTTTTACAATAATTACGTTACTTTAAGTGATGCTTCTTGACTAATGACATCTCACCTAACCCACTAATAATTATTGAAGAAATTAGGGTCGGCGGTCGACGGTGTTATTACAGACTTGGCTGTGTACTTTAATATTGATGATGTAGGTTTGATTTTCGGCTCAAGACCTAAATTAGAAGTTAAATGTAGAATTGGTCAGTAAATTTAAATAGCTGTTTGAAAATAGTGATTTGATTCAATAAATTCATTCCGTTCAAGGGGAATTTTAAGTAGAAATAGTGTGTCTATCACTTGAATAGATTATAAGCTTTTAGGATTTATTTGACCGATACATTGCACTTGTCTAGACGCCATGCGAATAAAATTTGTGTCATGTAGCATCTATGTCGCTTTCATGTGCTAGTCAACAGCTAAAGTCAACTTTTATGTTGTTCATATCACTTGTTCATATCAAATAGAAAGTTAAGTAATTTTATTAGGACACGATAAAGTTAAGTGCATTTTGAGATATAACTCAGTAACCATCGTTGCATTCGACCCTAGTCGTTAATCTATATACCCTAAATCAATTGGATTCATATCATTCAGCTTCCGATTTCCTAGAAAGGTCTTAAAGAGAAGAGAGAGAGAGTTGGGAGTCAAGAAAGGTACTCGGAAGCCACCCTTAAGCCCTTACCATTGTGGGGTATTTATAGAGAAATAATGAACTTTGCATGCCCAATGGACCAAGGTCTCGTAATCGTAATCATTATTTAACTAATTAAAGATTCAATTCTTGTCAAAATCACTAATTAATAAATCAGTCTGATAAAATTATTGATTAGGGCCTTATTCATAAAATAATTGATGAATCGTGTTTCGCAGTTATTTTCATATCATATTTGGTTAATGGATGTGATTTGATATGGATGCAATACCATAAAATTTAAGGGTTCCCTTTATTTTTAAGCCCCAAAATAATGTTTAAAAAGTATAATACTAGTTACCTAAACTTTTTCTTCAATAAAAATAGGAAGGGATCAAAGAGAGCTAGCGGACATATTGACATACCTAAATGCGATATATTAAAAAGAAAAGAAAAAGTTTATATAAAGAAAAATGAAAAAACGATTAAGAAAACCGAAACCGCTCAACAAAGTTAAAGTCATCATAAATAAAAGACCTATAAAGCTTGAAATGGCGAGATTATATATTCTAGGGTTAACTTCAAATAAGTACCATGTGGGTTTGTGATTCTGCAAATAAAGTACTGTGGTTTTCTTTTGAACAAATAAAAGATTGTCGTTTGCATTGTTTGCAGAATTAAGAAAATGATTGATTTTATTGACGTAAACGAGGTTATTTTTTGCCCGAAATGTTTATATAACGTTTAACGAGTTAAGCTTAAAGGTCGGTAAAACATTTCGAGCAAAAAATGTCCTCATTTACGTTGATCATTTCCTTAATTTTGCAAACAATGCAAACCACAGTCCTTGATTTGCAAAATCGCGAAACCACATAGCACTTATTTGAAATTAATCATATATTCTACTCATATTTTGTGACCAAAAGGAAACTAAAAGTGAGAATTTTGAACTATCACGATGAAAAGTTGATAGAGGACTAGACATATTCATTGGTCGAACAAGGAAGAGCTCAACTTTGACATGCTTTCATTTAAACACGTTAAGCTATTCGGGCCAACCTATTGTTAATTTTGGTAGACTTGGATTGAGCTAGACTCGGGGCAAAATTCAATTTGACTGATGTATCTCTCCATAAAATAGATATTTTAATGACATATATTGATCGAGTCAAATCTAGTATCAATTTTTCTTAACCAAACTCGATCTAAGAGCACTATTTTAAACGATTGACGTATTGACCACCTAGGTTCCGCTTAGTTGCTGAAAATAAAGGCTCCAACTAGACCTATCAAATCTTCTAGCTACTCATAATCCGGCTAATCCTAAACTAATACCTAAATATATCTCGACTAAACTTTTCGAATATACTCAACCGCCTACTAACACTTAACATTTTGTAATACATTGACGAAGAGATATGGATTTCGACGAACCGAGTAAACACCCGGCCCATGAAGAGGTTTAGGAAGGACTCGCATGTAATTTTATATCAACATTCAACACCAAAACCCGCCTAGATCTTAGATAATCCATCATGTCAGAAAGCTGACGTGGCAATAACTATTACCCAAAAAAATTCAAATTAAATACAACTTTCCTACCTTTTTCCATTTCCCTCTCTCTTCTTACTTCTCACCGGCCGACACTCCGTAACTTCACCGGCGCAACTCCGGCAACCTCCTACAAAACAAATGAAAAGAAACCACCACTCCGCCTATTCTCTCGACCGGAGAAGATTAATTTTGACAGCAACCTTCCTCGGACTCCTCCTCATGATCATCATCCTAATAATATCCTACCGGAAACCTGCTGACGTGTCTTCCGACCAATCAGAATCCAGTGTATCCGATAACATCGGTACTCTTCCGAGATTCGCGTACTTGATTAGTGGTACTAAAGGAGATTGTGGTCGGGTTAAGCGACTAGTTGAGGCGATTTATCATCCGCGGAATTACTATCTTGTCCATCTAGATCTAGAAGCTTCCGATGATGAGAGACTCGAGATCGCCAAGTATGTGAAATCGGAAGGAGTGATTCGGGAGTTTGGGAATGTGATGGTCATTGGTAAGCCGGATTTGGTTACTTATAAAGGACCTACTGTTGTTGCTAGTATGCTTCATTCCGTCGCTGTTTTGTTGAGGATGGCGGCGGATTGGGATTGGTTTGTTAATTTGAGTGCCTCGGATTATCCCCTTATGCCTCAAGATGGTAACTAACGCCTACTTGTTGTTTTTTCGGTGTCTTTTTTGATTCGGTTGTTAGTTGGATGGTGTGTTTTAGATTGAATTTGCTTGTTTAATGTACTCTAACTTCGCAAATTGATGATTTCGATCACACATGAGGGCTTTCGTTTTGTGATTTGGAATGGAATTTTTGAATAGCTTGATATAGAGATATGCTGGGATCAAATTAGGAAATGGTTGTCATGATAAATTACCCAATCTAGTAATGTGATTTTATTTTATTTTTTGCTCTTTTGAATCTTTGCTAGGTATGGAAAGTAATGAACAAATTGGAATACAAACAACAATGTTTTGTTCCCAACATTGCCAATTTGAAAGTTCCCAATTTTAGGTTGGACAAAGTACTATGGAATATGTTGTAAAGTAATTTATGTGGGTGTGATTGGAATTTTTATCATGCCAAGAGCCTTGACACATTGTGTAAGATTTGAAAAGATAAAGAGAATGTAGGACCGACCGGAAAGGACCACCCATTGGATAGGCCAATAATTAGAAGAAGAAAGATCAAAAGTATGTAATTTGAACTTAGTTTTATTTATTTATGTGCTTTTGCCTTTGAGTTTAACTTTGTAATTTAGATTCTTTGAGATGTCACAGTTTTCAAACTAGTTTAGCTTGTTAAAAACGGCTTCCGTATTCAGCTGAAAGGAGGCACGGAGAATCTAAATGCTAATGTATATATCTTCGTTAGTTGTGGTAAAGAAAGAAAATTCTGACTTGAATTCTAATAGGATGCTCGCTCTGGCTCTCTCGCACACTCTAAAGATAGATCTTTGTCATGTGTAATGTAACGAGATTTTTCTTTTTTCATAAGCATCCGAACCAATGGCATTCTGCAATCTTATGATTTCTAATGATGACTGTGCTATTAGGTTCAGGAATGTTCAATTTATATGTCTGACTTGCTGTGTTGCTTTTTGTTTCAGATATGTTGCATATTTTCTCATACTTGCCTAGGGATCTAAACTTCCTTGAGCACACAAGTAATATTGGTTGGAAAGAGTGAGAATAAATACAGTCAATTTAGATCTTTGAAGAGTAGTGAACTGAGCTGTTTAATATGGCATGTGTACGACTAAACTATGACTTCAATATGGCAGGTATGAAAGAGCTAGACCTATTATTATAGATCCCGGATTGTATCACGCAAAGAAATCTGGTGTATTTTGGGCCAAGGAGAAACGATCCGTGCCTGCTTCGTTCAAATTATACATGGGTACTGCTTTTACATTTACTTTTTGCTCAAACATTTTGTTACTATAATTTTCGATTATTTCATGCGTAATGACTGCTTCATGTATTAGTCATTTATAAGATAGTTTCACTGTGGAAGTGGCAATTATAGGTGTTTTAGTTAGTTCTAAATAAGATGTTAAAGACTTTAGACTAAGTCGGATGCTCTTAGTAATTGCAAACGTAATGCATAGAGACAATAAAGCAACTGATTTGTTAGCAGTTAAATGGTTCCTCCTCTGGTGATTTTTTAGATGATGGATATTTGGCTGAAATCTAGGATCAAATTTGGTGAGCTCGTGACTAGCTATCTTGTTGTTTCTGTCCCTTCGCTTTCTCAAGTTTTTGCCTGAGATATGTTCTGTAACTTCTGTTTTATAAGCCAAGGCCAGTAGTCATTTGCAATTTGCAGAAGAAATTTTAGTCCAATGCATTAGCATAAGGACAATATTGAATATTCTCAAATCTCTATCCGGCTGCTTGCGTTGATTTATCGTTCCTTCAGAAGATGGATATATCTTACACTTGCATGATAATAGACTGTCCTGCTTCTACACCGTAATTTTGAACTTGTAGCCATCTGAAGTCCGTTTATGAGACAGGATAAATATGAAATTGTGCAATGTTTTTGCATGTTATTGGAAATCTGTTGATGATAGCTGCTTAGCTGGTATATGACTTATTCAAGTTTTACCCTTCCATCTTGAACTTAAAAATTCACTATCTACTACCAGGGTCTGAATGGATGGTTCTAACAAGGTCATTTCTCGAATTCTGCGTTTGGGGATGGGACAATCTCCCCCGGACTCTACTCATGTATTACACGAACTTCGTGTCATCTCCAGAAGGCTACTTCCATACAGTTGTCTGCAACCACAAGGATTATCAAAACACAACCGTTAACCATGACTTGCATTACATAAAGTGGGACAACCCTCCAAAGCAACGCCCCGTATCTCTATCCTTGGAACATCTTGAAGACATGGTAAATAGCGGTGTTCCTTTTGCCCGTGAGTTCGCCCCGGATGATCCAGTTCTTGACAGAATTGATGAAAAACTCTTGAAAAGATCAGTTGGGAGGGTCACTCCTGGGGGTTGGTGTATAGGCAGTACTTTTCTCGGTAAAGATCCATGTGTTGCTTATGGGAGTCCAAATGCTGTTAAACCAACAGTCAGTTCTAAGAGGCTAGAGAAACTAATTTTGCAACTCCTTCACTCGGATAATTTTAGATCTAAACAATGTAAATAGTAAAAAAAAGAAAAAAAACGCATTGAAGCCCTTCATGATTCCAATTTTGATGGTTCGAGTCTCTGATTTTTTATTTCTCACATCAGACCTCTAATCATTTAGTTTTGGGCACATCAAGTACTTGTTTGCCAAATATGTTTGTTGTAAAACCTAGTTCGGCTAAAAGAGCATTATTCATTTCATCTGTGCTTGAAATAAGATTTTTTTGCAATTATACTTTCAAAGTGTTAAAAATGTAAATTTTGGAATGTAGACGAAACGGATATTTCTTTGTTAGCCAGTTTCAAAGTGGAAAGATTACAGATTCAATCTACAGAATTTAGAATGATCTGGGCTTTTAATTTTTAATTTTTTATTATGTCGTTTTATTTTTGATAAATTGTAAAGAGCGGGATTCAAACTTTGAAATTTCCACATACACATTGGTGAATGAAACAATTAGTTTGTTATAAACTGGTGATGTCAGTTTTGTAAATAACTATATTTGGATCTTATTTGACACATGATTTTAGTTTTTGTTAACTAATTAATGAGCGAAGCATACATATGCTTAGCTCTCTTTCTCTAGCCATAACAAATCAGACATTTTATTATCCAGCATTTGGCAAAAGAACAGTGGTGGGCCTGGGGCTGCCACGTGAAAATTGGGTTGGGCCCCCTTTTAAAGCAGAATTGGTTAGGCCCAATCGGAGTCTTGAGGCCCGATTATTCTATGGGCTGTGCATGATGCTTAAGATCCAAAGCAGGACATTCAATGAAAAAGCTATCTCACCTAATAGGGTGTCAAAAAATTGAGTTTGGATCCTCTCCGGTTCATACAAAAACTGGAGGGTCCTGTTAGCAACATCTTCACCGCAAATTCAGATTTGAGGGTCTAGATTTGATATTGAATTTTATTAATTAATTAGACTAATATAGAATCTTATATTTCCATAAATTAAGCATATCTTTTCATCATTTACACAATCACCCTACAATTCTATACCTCTTTTGTCCTTGATCTCTTTGCTTTTCTTTTTATTCATTCATATCTTGATCTTCTGAGTAACTGGAGCTAATAATCATAACTCAAATTATATGTTTTTAGATCTTCACCAAAGGCAACTGAATCGATTGTTCTTAAATTAGGACCCGATCTGATCGAGGAGGCGATGCAATCAAAAAATTGGTGCAGTTACATAAGATGATTTATTAATTGCAGAATTATTTAGTTTTGAATTATCTTAATCCTACGTTTCTGTAAAATTGAACTGAAATTGAGTGTTTATATATTGAAAACTTACAATATTTCGATCACTCCCATTACATAAATGTGCGGTGGAGATGGTGCTAACAGGACCTCTCCTGTTTAGGATCCGAACTCCAAAAAATTATGTTGTTGTGTCATATAATTTGACAATTCGCGATGTTGAACACCATAGGACTGCAAGTTATTTAACCATGCATGCATCCACTAAGCAGCACATACTTCATTTAGGATTATTACATAATTACATTCATGATCATCAACTTTACATTTACTTCCATTACGGTCTCTATCGAAATTGGACGTTACGGTTCCTGATATTTACATTAGACTAACATTATGGTCATTTCCATTGTTGATAATTTATAGTTGATCAAAATGATATTCTAATTTTTAAGTTTTGGGTTTTTAGGTTGTTGGATGTTATTTTATTAGAACAAGGGAAGTGATTGTTTAATGGGATGGAGAAGCTCTGGAAATGGCTATTTTTCAAATTGAAAATGATAGGTTCCATATTTGAAATTCATGTCATATTAAACCGACTTTAGTTTTCTTAAAAAAAATCAATTTGAAGTTGTCATTGTAATTTTTCCTTCAATGACGGTAAAGTGGATCAGTATATTAGTGAAGTCAAAGTTCTATAATTTCCTGTAAACTTCAATGGGTATAATGAAAGCCATAGCAAGTAGAGATCATGAATGTAATTTACTCAGTGAAACGTATAGGGTCTAATTAAGGCGCACTAATAATTCTATTATATGCATACACGAATGTATTCCAATTTTAAAGTGTGTACAAAAAAATGTTAGATTTTATTATATATGTTAGAAATTTCACTAATTAATAAAATTGATATAGGACTTGAACTCGACTACTTAGTCTAAGTAATATGTTATCATGTAAAGCAACTATTTAAATCAAAAACTTAGTTTAAATCTTATAAACTAACTAAAAGATTAAGAGAATATATCACTTTATGCAAGTTTAAATACTAATATATCACTTGAAACAAATTCAGGTAGTTAATAAATTACTTCAAACAAGTATTAGAAATATTTGTAAATTTAAATAGCTTTTCAAATTGATAAAATCATGTTCAGTTTTATTTAATTTCAGTTAAATTTAGTAAATTATGCAAAATTTATTAGGCATATAGTTCACTTAAAAAGAAAGGGTAATTAAGAATTTTGGAGGTTAAGAATTTTGCTAAGTGTATTTAACATGTTTATGTTTAGGGGTGAATAGAAGTTCAAATAAGAGCAATACATTGAAGAATGAAAATTACTATACATAAACCAATCACCATCACCCTTCCACCATTTTGAGATTGTAGCCACGCGCCGTACAACATATCTATGAACGACAGCCTCCATTTTTATTCCCATGCAATATCGATCGAGAGAGAAAGAGAGTCCACACATTCTTTTTCCTTTAACTAATTATATTTCTTTAGTAATATTATTATATTCTTAAGCACACTTATCGAGTTGTATTATGTACTACTATTAGTTAATAATTTAAATAAATTCTAAATCAAAAGCAAAAACTTAGCTCTATTGTCTATGCCCACCATTACTCATAAGCTGCTGGTCACCACTGTCTTCTTGTCTCTTTGTACACACTAATTAAGTAATTAATAAGATTGATTATATATTACCAAAAAAATAGGTAAATATCATGGGGATCAGTTTGTTGATTGATTATACACTAGAGCAGGAGAATGACAACAGTGATTATTAATAATTTATCTTAAATTACTTAAACACTATTAATTTGCGTACAAGAATACTAAGAAACAAAGTTGGCTATAGATAGATTAAAATAGTATCAAATTGAGGTTATGAGTTTGAATCTTGTGAACCTCAATATTGTTAAATTAAAAACATATGATGAGAGGGTCTTATGTTGTGTAAGCTTCAAGCTTAAGAGCAATTCAGCTGAGTAAATATGTGAAAGATTAGTATAAAATAATAGGCTTTAACCATTAACTCCATTAACTCGAGCTTAATTCTATCGATTTATTACAATAACTTGTTGACTTTTTATATTATTAAAGAGCATGTTACACTGCAAAGTATTATATAACTTGATCACTATGCGCCACAAGCATACATACACTGAAACAAAATGGTTTAGCTAAAAGATTAATCTTTAGTTCAAGACCTAGAATAATCATAGTCGAAATAGGAATTTGATTGTGCTTTTGATGGAAACAGCATAATCCAAATATTTACAAAAACACATCAAGAAATGTGTTATATATAGGTTTTTAAAAGTTTATGTTTATAAAACGGAACGAGATGTGAAAACGCGACAATAAAGTAGTTTCTGTACAACTAGGTTAACCATTCAACCTAGGTTCAAATTCTAGATGTATAAATACCATTGTGGTTAAAATATAGTTAGTAAAAGAATATGTTTTTCTCGATAAATTCCTTATATCAAGTAAGTTGAGCCTAAATTACTCTGAATTGACAGAACTCGCCGAACTGAGAGATTTTAGAACGCTTTCATCGTACATAATCCTTTAGTTATAAATAGAGTTTCATATTTTTGGTATGTTCTAAAACCACGTATCAACTTTTTTTATTTGCATACCTTTAAGAAGTATCTTAATGTTTGGACGCTCTAGATTTTCTCCAACATATTTAAGAGGTTTCCACTAAAAGATAAAATAAACTAAGATTGGTTAAAATTAAATAATGATTAATCTCCATGCAAGAGGAGGCCACTAAATCTCTTTATCACTCACACAGAATCAGAAAGAAGCTTATGAGTTAAGGAAAACAACATCAACTAACTTCTTCTCTTAACCCTAAAAAGCAATCACCATTTCTTATTATAAAACAAACAAAAAGCAGTCAAGCTTACCCTATGGACTATTATTATTATTCATTTTTATTATTTTATTTACTCACCAAATACACACTCACTTGAACCTACATTTACATACTCACTCTCACTTCACTTGCATATAAATATTAGACACTAAAGGCCCCTCCTTCTTCCTTTATTCCTCTCCTCAATATTCCATCTTCTCTCTTTCTTTCTTTCTTTTCTTTCTTTCTTGTTTTTTTAATTTGTTCTTTTCCTTTAATTCTTGTTCTTGTTCTTGCTCTATCTTGTATTATCTCCTCAAGAAAACACTCTAAACCTTTTCAAGAAAAAGAACCAAAAAAATCAAGATTAAGTTATGGTTTTTTCTTCTATTCCAGCATATCTTGATCCAGCCAACTGGCACCAAGTAAGTGTTTCTTTCTTTTCTTTTTTCAAATTCTTGATCCTCTTTCTTTATTTCTTGAAAAACCTTGATGCTTCATAAAGCATAAAATTTAAATTCAAAGGATAAATAATATTCTTGTTCTTTCTTTTATTCTATTATCTTTGTTTTCTTGAATATACCAGATATTTGATTTTTGATGTTTTATATTACAGCAACCAAATCATCATCAGCATCACTTATCCGGACCGACAAGCGCTGCAAACAATCACCACTTTCCACCACCACCTCCGCCACCCCCACCACCACCTCCACCACTTCATGGTGGAGGTGGTGCTGGTGGTGCTGGCTCGATCCGGCCAGGTTCTATGGCGGACCGAGCTCGTATGGCCAACATACCTATGCCAGAGACACAACTAAAATGTCCAAGATGTGACTCAACAAACACTAAGTTCTGCTACTTCAACAATTACAGCCTATCTCAGCCTCGTCACTTCTGTAAGACTTGCCGGAGGTACTGGACTAGAGGCGGAGCCCTAAGGAATGTTCCAGTAGGAGGCGGATGCCGGAGGAACAAGAGATCAAGCAAAGGAAGTAGCTCTAAGTCACCAGTCAGCAGTGATCACCGGCCCACCGGCTCGGGTTCTTCATGTACTGTCTCATCTAATAGTGGAGCCAGTGACTTATTAGGCCTTGCCGGACCTCAGATTCCGCCTCTCCGGTTTATGGCTCCTCTTCATCATCATCATCATCTTGCTGATCAATTCAACTCGGGTGATCATATTGGATTGAATTATGGTTCCCTTAATTCAACCCCAATTGGAGGACCAAGTGACCTCAATTTTCAACTAGGTAATGCTTTGGCTAGTGCAGGTCTCGGTGGTGGTGGTAGTGGCGGAGGCAGCGGTCTAGGTGGTGGTTCAATTTTATCAATGAGTGGTTTGGAGCAGTGGAGACTACAACAAGGGCAACAATTTCCGTTTTTTGGTGGTTTAGATACTTCGGCTTCTTGCGGATTATACCCGTATGAAGGCGGGCCTGAGCAGGCTAATTACGGGGGCGGGGTGGCTGGAATGGCAGCTCAAGTAAGGGCAAAGATGTCAAGTTCTTTAAGTACCCAATTAGCCTCAGTGAAAATGGAAGATAACCCAAATCTTAATTTATCAAGGCAGTTTTTGGGGATCCCAGGAAATGATCATCAATATTGGAGTGGAAATGCATGGACAGATCTTTCCAATTTTAGCTCTTCTTCTACTAGCAATCCCACGTTGTAGATTTCGTCACTCACGAGAACGCATCCCTCTGTTGATTGATTGAGTGTATTTCGTATGTACACCAGGAGTATTGCAGAAGTTTTCGTCGTCTCTGACATCGTCCTCACTCGCTTAATTATTAATTAACCATGTGTTTCTTTGGAGTTCTTTTAATTTTTAGTGTAGGATCAAGTAAAGAAAAATCAAGAACCTAGGATTAATTAGTGTTAATCATGTTTAAATACTTCATATATCAAGTGTTTGTTTCATCAAGATTGACTTGAAAAACCCTAGAAATTTTAGGCCTTTTCTTTTATTTTACTTCTTGTTCTTTTATTTCCTTGGCAGTTATAGTGTATGAGAATTTCATGGAACTTTGTATCACATGTTTGCTCATATATTTAAAGCTTTACTTTGTTCTTAAAAGTATATATGTACTATTTTTGAATTCAAGCTTAAATAGATAGTCAAGTTTCAAACAAAATTTTAATTATCTCTAACGTAATGTTATTATATTTTGAATATGTCTAATCCGTTGGGTGCACAAGTATGATCCAAATTTTTCAGTTGGAATAATTTTTCTTTTCATTTTAAACTGTAAAAGATAATCAACTTTAACTATATAAATTCTTGTCATATAGTTCATTTTAAATTAAATTAACCAAGGGTTTAGTACTTTTTCAAATAAAAGATGTAATTCTTTGATTAAGTAACCTCCAGAAAAGATTGTGAGTTTTTATATATAAGATTAGTCAAGTACTCCTATATATGAAGATGCGCGCAAAGAATGATTTCATCCTCTTTTTAAATTTGAGTGGCTTTTTAAAATTATTTGAGAATGTTATAAGTCCATGGGGTCATAGCCGCAAAAAATGGAATTAAGTATTTTTCGTTTCTGCTTTTTGATGCCCTTAACTTCCAAATAGCATGGTTTTATTAGCACATCAAGTTCTAATATCAACATTTCATACTTATTTATTTGAAGGTTCATCAATATTACATATAATAATGAAATAAATATCAGTGTACTAATTGTATAGTGGTTAAGTGAGATTGGGATAGTTTTTTTTCACTACTATTTAACTACAATTTGTAGATAGTGTGTTTAGTTAGGATTAATTGAAAAAATAATAACTTGTGTCGAAAAAGCAACAACTTATAGCTATTTCTTATAGGAAAATCACTTTATATATATCGGCTAACATTAAATAAATAATTGAAACAACAAACAACAAAGATTACTAACTCATCCAAGGGTTTATTGGTACCAACATTTTGCCAAACTATAAATATTTTCTTTCACTTGATTGTATTTGGAGTTTAATTGGTTATAATTACCACTCTCTCTATCCTCTTTATATGGTTACTATGTACTTCTCGAGCATATGCATGCTCTTTTAATTGGAAGAACAATATATTTTTGTGTACTTAGAGAAACTCCTAACAACAAACCTAGCTAGTAATTACCACTCTCTCTATCCTCTTTATATGGTTATAATACTTCTCAAGCGTATGCTCTTTTAATTGTAAGAACGATATATTTGTGTGTACTTAAATAAACTCCTAAAAACAACCCGAATAAAAAGTTCATACTCCGTGAATACTTTAAAATATCACTATCAAAAAGGTTCAACCAGTCGCTATTTACATATGAAATCTTCTAAATCAAAATGTCTAAAGTTCTAATCTTGAGAATTTTATTTTGGATAAAATAACAAAATAAAAGGAATATGTACAGGGTTTTTCTTATAACATGTTTTATATGTGGAATTGGAATAAAACGATTTGAATTGTTCAATGAAACCTCAAGAAAACTTAAACATTACTGTAGCTATTTTCTTTTCTTTAATAATATTCGAGACCGTTTTGTAGTTTGGTATTTCGTAGATACCAACCTAATTGAGAAGTGATTCTTCTCTCTTCTAAATATCATGGCCCTACTTTTTATTAAAAAAAACTCATGAAGCTAGTGGTGATGCACTGATATTAATTTAGATGTTAAGTATCTTATTATATGTACTATGTAATGTTCTTTCTTTCTTCTAGAAATTTAAGAGATCCACCTAGAGTTTAGTGTATTCCAACTCTTTGATCGATATAGAGTTGCATGTTGTATAATATAAATTCTCACAAATTGTCATGTGGGTGAGACAATTCTTTAATATTAATTTTCTGAAACAGAATATTTTATAACAGGAAATAAAATAAAAACATTCTTGTTTGGTGAAACTGAGATTTGAGAATGATTTTGTAATAATAAGGTATCGTACATACATACTGTGAAGATGATTGAGACTCCAAGAAATTGAATTGCTAAAAAAATAAAATGACATGATTATAATAAATAAAGACAATGAATATATAGAGAGAGTCTCAAAAGACTCCAAAATTGCCACTCAATTCCACAGCAGAAGAACAATGATGACTTTGAAAAACTGTTTTTGTTTTTCTTGTTAACAAGGGAATGAATGAAAAAATGACAAGGCAAAATGTACCTTAAGGTCCCTCATCATGTGTATTTTCATGAACTAAATCCATCATACTACTTTTTTTTTGTAGCAAGGGTTATATCAACTTCGTGATTTTAGACCGTTAAAAATACAATGTTGATGTAAATAAACAAATTCTCTTAATCAAAGTATTATATACTAACTAACCTCAAAAGGTATCTCAAAAGTGAGAGATTTTAGTATACTCCTTGAGCACGATGACGTGGTACTTCAAGCCAATGAATAGTAGATATGTGTCTCATTAACCAATAAGATTTTGACAATGTGTAATTAATTAAAATGTAATTCTTAGTTAATTATTTATATAAAATTCTAGATCCAAAAATAAAAAGCCTAGACCCCAAAAAATAAACCCTAGACCCTAAATGATGAACCCTAGATACTAACCGATATGACGTGTCATCGAATTATAGGTTCGGAGTACCACGTCACCCGTACTCTAGGAGTATACTAAAATTTCTCCTCAAAAATATATGATTGTCTTACATATTTAAAAAGTCATATACTAAGTTGGCAATGTGAGAACATAATATTCAAAATGACTTTTTGTCGTCAGAACCTTAATAAGCCAAAACACAATCACAAGACAAGATGTGTTGAAACTAATCAAATGTTTGATCTATGAAAATAAAATGATATATACATGCAAAAAATTTGAAAAGTTAAGGGATGAAATAGTGTATTAACCAAACATAAATAAATATTAAAGACTGGAAAAGGAAGAGTCAAAGGAGATCTTTGTAAGTGAGTGAATAAGTCGAGTAACAGTTAATCGCGGTAAAAAGAATGAAATTGGTTTTTGCTGCTTTTAACAGTTTACTTTTTTACTGAATATGACAAGCTGTGGGTGAGACTAGAGAGTGAGCGCGTGGTGCTTTTTTGCAAGGGGACAATACAGCCTGATGTGTTTTCTGTTTGTCAGTCTCGTTGGGCCCCACTCTCTTTTTTCTGATTTTGAATAGCACGCGCTTCGATGATGCGTTTCTCCTCAAAGTTTGCTCTTCTTTTTTTACTGTACGACTGTTTTACCTTGTTTCTTCACAAAAAAAAAATGACCAACTCACCACTTCTTCGGTTCATGGATTTCACGTTTTTAACGAACTCTTTTCCTCTTTTTTTTCAAATAATAAATCTTACAAAATATTTTATCATACAACGTTGTAAGCCGATGTGAAATTTGAGTGAAGTGAGCAACCTTTTGTGACAAGAGGGCACACAAGTGTGTAGAAAATCTCAGCGGCCGAAATTAGCAAGGTGATAATCGGGTAACTTTTTGACGCTTTAGTCAGTAAAAAAATGATCTAAAATGCAAGTAAAGTACATAATATGATTGTGAATAATACTTTATGCGTATATCACATCTTTTATATAGGTGTTAAATAATTAAGTTTTAGGGATTGTTGCTAAATAGGATTATGGTTTCCTTTCCATTTTGTGGATACTGTTGATATGAGAAAACGGAAAATAACTAAAAATCATCTCTCCTTTATTATCTGAATTCTTCTTTATCCTTTCATCTTATTTTCATGTTTAGGGAGATCTTTTATGAACCTCTTGCCCTCGTCTATTTGCCCGTTTAGGCGAATGGCGGCTGGTGGGTTCATAGATGAGTCGTCGATCATTTAAGACCTTGGGCATGGGCATTAATCCACACAGAAACCTAATAACAGTTTTGTTAATTTGTTATTAATATTCAATCATGAAAAAAATGAGGTAATAAAAGAATCGATCATTATAATAAGAAAAAGTATATTTTTCAATTAGACTCAACATATTACGGAAAAATCTGGAGGATTTTTGGAGGATATATTATACTATTTAGGGTAATTTTACATATATTTATAAAGCATAATAAAATGTTTTTGTTAATTCAAGAATCTTCCAAAGAAATACTATACTATCATGTAATAAATATTTTGAAGCATAGAAAAAATACTCCTTTTCAGATATGTTGTTTTGACAAAGATGAGTAATTATCTAAACACATATATGTGTCTCTATATGTCATTTCTATGAAAGCAAATACCACATTAAGGTATCTTTGGAATAAGATTATCCCTAAATTCCTCAAAAATATTATCACTTTATTACTAAACAAATTGACTTAAATAAAGCTTTCATTCTTTTATAATAAACATTCAATTATAAATTTTTATCCCGCTGAATTAGAAATATCATATATGTAGTGTACACATAAGGTATATATTGGAGTTAATCATTCAATGTATTCAATTTGATTGACCATCTTTTCTTTCTAGTAGTTGCATATGTATATGTAACTATCATATATATAAACATCAAACATTGGCAAATTGATTACACTTTGATGAAAGAATTTTTTTTTTTATAAAAGAATGAATCAACATTAACAATAAAAAGGGACGAAAGATGATTCATGATTCATGAACCAATAGTATGGAAACTAAAAGCCAAATATACATTATGATTGCAAATTAAAGGAAAAATAAAAATAAAATTAAAAGGGAGAAAAGAATAGGCAATCTCTGTCCAAACTTCAGTGTTGTGTCGAATATGTTGTTATATTTTAGTAAAAAAATAATAAAAAATAAATAAAAAAATAAGCAAAAAAAAAGAGTAATAAATGAAATTGGGAATGGAGAGAAGGGGAGGATTGGTCATGTTGAAAAGAAAGGAATCTGATGGAGTTGATTTGGCTTTTGCAAGGACCAAGGAGGCTGCTTACCAACATCGAATAAAGCTTTACTACTCATTCAAACCCCTCTATAAAACAACTATCCTTGTCTTCTCTTTCTATCTCTACCTAATAATAATAATAATAATAATAATTATAGAAACATACTCAATTGGCTCATCATTTCGGCTTTTTTAGGATAAGTCTGTTTAGAATATTTCACATTTATGTCAATAATAAAATATTTATAAGTTTGTAAGACTCCTTTTAAAGGCTTTTTTTTTTTTAAGCCTGATTTAAGATGGTATTAAATTTTATTTGTTATTCTAACGTTGGAAGGTTCATTGTTGGCATCATCCGTATATTGATGTCCATTTGCAAATTTCATATCCCAGATGTATATTTCTGGATGTGAGAGGTAGTGTTAGGTATTTCCATTAGCTAGTTATAAAAATTTATAAGTGTGTGTCGATCATCTTTTCTTAAAAGTGTCTTTTAGGGATGAGTTAAGCTTAATCTAAAAGAGTCACCACCTTACATATCACGCTATCACATTTTTTTAATAACACAGTAAACATGCCAAGAAGAATCGAGTTATGGCAAGTTTATGCTCGACTAACTAGATAATTAATGAGCTCGAGCTAAAATTTGGTATGATCGTGCTCAGCTGATTAAAAGAAATTAACAAGCTCGGAATCCTATTTGGAATCAGTTCATTAAAGAACTTGTATGATAGTGAGTTATGTGTGAGTACACTATTAATAGTGTTTATAAACGTTGCTTATGAATAGTTCGTTAAATATATTCATTCGAAAGCTTATGGACAAAGTTTGTGAATGAATAAACAACCTGAATATACCCAGTTTGTTCATTTTCTCATTAGATGTGTTCATGCTTGAGTTCATTGTATAGTAAATGAAATATTATCAAGTTCATATGTTTGTTAATTAAGCAAAATAGTCAAGTTTTTTTTTTCTAATTATATCATCATTATTGTTACTGTTATTTCTGGAAAGGACTAATCATATTGAGAGAAAAACATGTTGTTATGGATTGGAGTAATCAAATAATTAGTATTATATGCTTTAGAGTTAATTATGTAATAGTACAAATGAAGGGATCCCGAAATAGTGGCTTTGATGTTGAAAAATGTGAGCTATAGTATGTCCTCTTCTCTAAATATGTAGTCTGTCAAAGTGTAATGTAAAAAAGCGATTTCTTGTACCAAAGTATTTGAATGAATGGCTCGGAAATTCAAGCCAAATCTTATCTTTTTCACTCTTTGGGACTTCTTCCAAAAACATGGATTCATGCTATAGACATCATATGGGATTTTGTGTAAATCAATTATATATGTTTGCCACATTTTTCTAGTTATCCCACATGTCTCTATTCTTTTCTATAAAGAGAAAAAAACTATCATATAGTGAGTTATTTAATATTTGAGGAATATGTTGTTAATCTGAGATTAGTATAAAAGATGGTTATGCTTTAATTATCAATTTAAATTTTCGGTTCAATTGATTTTTTGATGTGGTATCAAAACATATAAGATTGAAAAGTCTTAAGTTCGAGTCTTAATTACAACCCCATTTATTGGTCATTTAAATACAATGGTGAGATGTGCTTGTGAGTACGTTTCAAGTCCAAAGGACATGTAGGGGTGAATCAGAGATTAATATAAAAGATGTCGTTGGACATAACTTTTAATATTGGTTCCTTGACAGTTAATAACCCATATTGTTAAACTGAAAAAATAGAGCTCTTTGAATCAGAGAATTAGACTTTTGTATGTAAAATATTAAGGCAACAATGCATTAATGGTGGAGTCTTAATATTAGCATCATGCACTAAATAAATAGAGTGTGATTTGGACGCGTTAAATGTCTCACGTTGCTAAATCAGTATGCTATATGACTCATTATATGTGAAAGGTAATCCTCTTATTTGAAGTATCTTTTAGAATGAGTTACGACTTGATGATCGTGCGGTTCCGAGATACCACTAGGATTGATGTAGACCTAGAAATATAAGCAAATAGAGCTAAATGAGGCCGATAACCGTTGACTCGCTCCGACGCTCAATTTAGAAGTGAAAACATTAAAGCCGATGTTGATACGAAAAGAAAAAGTGTAATAGTGAATATACTCTTTTGAGAGGTAATCCCTTACTTTATATAGGAGATTGAGATGTGCCTTATATACGAGTCAACATGTGATTAGTTATAAGAATGTTGCAAGTTAAAAGAAACTCCCTAAAATATTTTATCTATGTGTCTAGCAAGTGTCCCATGTATGGTTGGGGCACATGTCCTAGGTCATGGCTTTATTATGTCTTTACCAAGAAGATGCTATGTGGGAGAAACGGGTGCTCTACTAGCAAGGTTGTTCCTTGTGATCTCGATTTTATTGTCCTTGATATGGTGACTTATTTACAATAATATATCATTTTGAACTCAAATTAAAAAATTCCGTACTTTTAGAAAGATATTTTTGAAAAATTTATATAAGATGTATTGTGCATACCTCCTTTATCCTTTAAATTAGATATGTCTATGGGTCAAGCTTAATCGAATTCGAAAAGAACCCGAATTCAAGTCCTATGCACATGTTAATTTAAGCAGGCTCAAGTCAAACTAACTTCGGATGTAAATATCATGTATATTATTTATCGAATTTTTGTCAAACACAAAATAAAAACTAAAATTTTGCGGGACAAATTAAACTTTGTAATACAATAATATGAAAAGTTAGTGAAAAGTTGATGATGGATGTGACTTTATCTTATCCTTACTTACCTGTAGGATAATGACCTCACTAATTACCCCACATGTATCATATGTGTATACAATCATTTAGATTAAACTAAAACAAAATGGCCAGCATGCATATACTTTCCTTAATGAGGTTAAATTAGCAATCCATTCAAACGGTGCCGTAAAGGACATAATTAGTGGTCAATTACAAAAATAAATATATAATAGGTGTGTTTGTCCATATTATGTTAATAATGGTGAAAAGTGAGTGGATGGATGGTCCTATAAATGGAATTAACCATTCGAAGAAATCAACTTCTAGAGGTTTCTATTTGTGGTGTGCCATTTCACTTCCTCATAAAAATTGATGAGTTCTCTTTTTTAAATGACCAAAAGGAAATGCAATTATAGAAGACACAAATTTTATAGTTAGGCTCCGATTTGTTGTCAAGAAATTCTAGTGTTTTGAAAATTTTGTGCAAAAAAATATATTATAGAAAAATACTTTCATGTTTTCTCCAACATGATGTTTTTTTATAATTATCTAATTAGAATATGACAATATTTTATATGGAAATAAAATAGATTAAGACTTGGGACTGACAATGATAATCCAGCAACAAAATGCCAACGATAGCTGAGCCTGGCGACCAACAATTAGTGGTGGTCGGCGACAATGGTGGTTGAGATAGATTGCGAGGGTGATGATAGCTTTAAGAAACTTGAGAAAATATTTTACTCTGTCTAGAAAAAAGAAATATTTTTCCAAATTTCTTTAGCAAAACTCCAGTTAACCATAAATGTTTTCCATTGCTTATTTCCAAAACTGGAATTTTATTTTTTATTTTTAATGCAATTCTAAATAAAGATATGGGCTTGAGCTTCCACAATTTTAAGCCTAAATCCACCTAAATTTACTAAGCATTGGATTGGGTTTGGGTGCGGACAATAACAATGTACGCCCAACGCAACAAGCCCCGCCCATACCCAAGTCCTCATTTTATGTTTTAAATTGTACATATATCAGGAATAAAGACCTACTTAACTCATAGAATATCCAAAAAATTGTCATTTGTCTCATAGGCGACATGTAAACCTATTTTCAATTAAAAGATCACTAATCTTTTAACCTAATTTCTCCTAATCAAAACTTAATTGACTTTTTAAAACTACTTGTGGAAAAAGAAATGTTTCACGTTCTATCCTTTCTTCTGTTTCCTTCATACAACTAGTGCCTCCAATTCGAGTGAGACAACACCCAGATACATTGCCTCAATACGGCGCTCCCTAATTCTAGGCTTACTTTTGATTAAGCTAATTCCTGTATACAACTGAAGCCAGTTGCCTTTTTTCTATAAACAATGTTATAACACCAAGTGTCGGAAAATAAAAGAACTAGGAGAATAAAAACACTCGTACAAAATTGATAGTACATCTGCATCAAAACATTAGCTGATAATTCATTCTAGTGATCAAATTAAGCACCTTCAGATGGAAGAGTCGTCTGAATATTCGAAGGCATCAAGATGTTGAAACCATCCGCTGCAGTTGACACCAACATACCCGGAATCTGATTATGCCAATGGAGTTCCTTCAGATCTTTTTGCCCCTGTTCAATGTTCACGACAAAGTTAAGAGAAGACAGTTAAAGCATTCAGAAGAATGTTCTTAGTATCAGAGGATTTATCGAAAGGCACCTGATGAACAAATAAAAGTTGAGGGGGTATATCCGATGGGGCGTTCACATGCTCGTTTGTTTTAGCTTTGAACTCAGCTTCCTCTTCTTCATCCTTTTCTAGAGAAAGGTCCCAGATTCTGGAAATTCAGAGGATACATGTTATGTACTAAAGACTAGACTGGATCAAGTAGAATTATCATATAACTCATTTCTTACGTTAATTGATTGTCAGCCGATGAAACTGCCAGCATGGAAGATTCATGTGGACTCCATTCAATGGATGTGATGGGGTGTTTATGGTAATCAAAACGAGCTACCACAGATTTATCCCCTCCCTACACAAATAAAAGACAAACTCAAAAAATTAAACGAGTAGAAAATTAATATTCCTAGGTTAAAAAGGAGTAGCTTTAATCTTTTCTTTTCCATATTAGAACCAGAAATTCATAAAACCATATAAAAAATAGGAATACCTGGTCTTGTGCACACATTCTAATATCACGAATAGAAAATGACCCATCATCACTTCCAGATACCAACATAACACTGGCCAACCTATACAACCATCAAATTAGAAGATGAAATTAATATCCCTATAGAAGAGACTCAAAGAGAAAAATAAATCGGCGGTATAATACCTATTCCATGAAATAACATTCACATCAGCATCATGTGCCTTGAAAAAAATTGCTGGTGAGTATCCAACGCGGATATCCCATATAGCAATACTTCTATCAACAGAACATGATGCAAATACCGAATCTTCCGCAGGGCTCCACTGCCATTACAAAACACAAAAGACAACGCATAAAAAAGTCAACAAATATAAGGTGAAAAAAAAAATTAATGGGTTGTACGTAGATTTCTTTTACTTGTAAATCTTCAACACTTGCAGTATGCCCAACAAACGGGCTACTATTGACATTCCATTTTGCATCCGATGTAGGCTCCCACAGGTGAATACAATTCTTGCAGTCACCTGAAAACAAGTTAACGTTCAAGGGTATTTAGAGAATTTTTAGAGACTTTTTTGAGAGTAAGCAGAAAAGTATTACATGCTCGAGGAAGAACTTAGCATGTAAAAGAGTTAAACTTTGAAGAGTACCAGTTACAAGCCTTCCTGTGACACTAGGACTCCAATCTAGGGCAAAACCTTCATCTTTGTGCCCTCCAAACTTAACTAAAGGAGCTTGATTAAACAATGTTGCCCTGGTAGCTTCTGTTTCCGAGGCAGCTAAAGCATTCATATGATCACTAAAGTCCCAGATCTGCACACAAGAATTCTCAACTTATACCACATAGCTGACTTACATCCAGAACTGCATTAATGTTAGAAAGCTCAGCAATATCATTTATACAAGCTATTTCGAAGAAACTGCGTTAGTTTATAGGAAGACAAGTCTAACCTGCACGTGACCAGTATCGGACCAAGATGCACAGATGTGAGGATTTTGTGTCATTGCACGGATACGATTGACACATCCTTCATGAGCTACCATGCGCAACTGCAGATGCAAATTTGAATCAAAATGCAACAAAACATATATCGTAGGAAAGAGGCAACTATGGGAGTGAAACTAGGAAATTGCCTGCAAAACGGGAGTCAGAGATCCACCATTGCCCTCATCTTCACTATCTTCATCGCTATCACTACTATCTGAATCCATCTCATCACCAGTTTTGGTGGGTACCAAATCACGTCTTTTACCAGATACATTAGATACTTTAAATACTCCAATAGAATTTCGAGAAGCATTTTCTGCCTGCATAGTATACATATAAATAAATATGATGAGATGAAAAAAATAAGATAGAGAAAAAGATAGGTCATAATATTGTTCTGGTTGAATCTGCATAATATTTTGTTTTAAATAACAAATATCATAGCATACATAACAATAATAATAATACAGTGCCTGATGCGGAAAGAATCTTTAGAAGTTGACAAATGCAAAGCTATCCCTAGAGACAGACAAAATTCCATTTGTATCCTCTGGTACCAGAGTAATGGTTCTGGCACTTCGACATAAAATCCGCCTGATTCCACTTAATTTCATATATAAGAAAAGTGCCAACATTAGCAAGCAGATGCCAAGCCGCTAACTACTCTAAAGACTAAAAACTACAAACATGCACATAGCTCCAATAACATGCATTCAAAAAGAGCAAGCAACAAACGAGCTGCCAAACTAACTTGGGTCAGGAATATTTGGAATTGACGAGCTGCCATAGTCCTACGATGGGATGCCTAAGAAAATTAAGCAAGGTTTTGATAAAGCCCAAGTTTGGGTCGTGATGAGCAACAAGTTATTCTTTTATGGACACGGCAACAACAAATATGGTGTTCAAGGTAAGAAAAAGCTGCTACCCAATCAAATTCATTATTTTCATCTAGGAATGCAATTTTTCACGAAATTTTTAATAGAATGAGAGAACACATCACGGCCTTCAACAATTGAAAAATCAATAATCAGGAAGGTTGTTAGCTGCCGGAACAAGTTGTTCATTAGTTACAAGCTACATTAGATAAGAGGGCAATGATTGTAAATAAAATTATACGCCACTACGTGTGACCATTGACATGAAACTCACCTGAGTACCAGCGACACAGTATACTGTGTGGGGAAATTCCGTCCGAATCAAGCCCAAAGAATCACGAATTATATCAAAACTGCCACAAGTAAATCAATTAGGAATACTGAATTATACAACATCAACCTAACATCGTTTTGTTCTTTCCAACTATGTAAACTAAAACAACAAACATAAACATCACTATCACTCTAACGGCATTTAGCTTCGGAAAAGAATCACTCTGCCATAGCCCAAAGAGTCACTATCACTCTGCCATAGCAAGCTTTGGAAACGCCATTAAGTGGGAAAAGTACTCAATTTACTCACCGATTAACCGATGAAATTCCGTTTCACATTCATTCTACCCTCTCAAAAACATTATGCATATAGAGTTCAACTATTTGGAGGATAAAAAAAACAACCTTCAAGTTTCCCGATTTTACAAAACATATTCTCAATGTTCCAGTATTGCAAATTGAAATCCAAACAGAAACAAACAAACCTCAAGCAAGGCCAACCAATGTGAAAAGCATGAAGAGAATTGTAAGCAGTAGGGTCACACTCGAGCTCCTCGCCTTCCTCGAGCTTATCAACTCCCGGTTGCCAAACTTTAGCTGGAGGTGCGGGTGCCGATGACGAGGAGCCATCTCCCGTATTTGGTCCCTGTGTAAAATAAATTGGTGTTATATTCATAACATAAAATTGTAAGAAAAAATCAAAGAAATGAATTTGAAAGAATGAAATTTGAAGAGCAAAGATGATAAACCTGGTTCTTTCTTTTGGTCTTCTTGCGGTTTTTCAGGCTGCGAACCATTGTTGCAGTTTGGGGTTATGGTAGCTAGGGTTTAAGCTCTGTGTTAATGCTGCCACTTCATTTTAGAACGGGGATGGCATGTATTTAATACTCATGTTAATGGATTCCAAATAGGCCCATTATTATTCTAAATAATTTTTAAATTGGGTCGGGTTGAGTCGGGTTCGATCGGGCCATGCTATTTTGCAAAAACTCTGAGTTCCTTTTAGATATCGAAAAGACTTTAGCGAACTAAAACCAATGAAGATTTTAAATTATGAGGAAATTACATTAAGCATCACGTTTGAATTATTTTTTGTCTAAACCGATACATTTAACGAGATTTGGGCATGTTATGCAGGGTATTGTGTACATGAACAAGTCATTAATTGCAACGAAACTTTTAAAAGTTAAAGGAGTTTTACCTCTAACTATATTTATACTCTACACAGCGGATTATGCATTCATATTATGCAAATACATCACGTGTAATAGCACATGTAATTTATTATTTTCTAATCCTTAAAACGTAAACTTTGGATGCCTAAAAATATGTTCAAATTTGTTAAGAAAGTATCAATTTAGACATGACGTATAAAAGAATATCAATTTAAGCCCACTATCTATAAAATATTACTAATTTAGGCATATATAATGGAATTTTACACTTTCACTCGCATCCTTAGACCTAATACTGCCAATATTATGATTACTGTGTGCAAACAACCAAATCATCTTCGTCATCACTAAGTTCATATATGATGAATCAAACTTTGTTACACCAACTTCTACTATTATTATTTTCTAACCTTCGAGTTTATATTGGTCTGATTTTGATAATGTTGAGCCTAAATTGATACTAATATATAGATTAACCTTAAATTGATACATTTCAAAAAATACTAAGCATATTTTGATATTTTATCGCCCTGAAAAATGAACTATAAACTCTAAATTGTAAACTTTAGGCCTCAAACCGTAAACTCTAGACACTAAAAAGCGAACTATTAATCTAAAATTACAAACAGTGTATACCGAAATATATTATACGTCATCAAATTATCGGTCCGACATTATAGACTCTCTATGGGTAGGTCTCGGGAATTGAGATAGATATTTTGATAACTTTAGGGTGTAATTGAAACTTTTATCCAAATTACACAACTCAGACCTCCGAATTCAAAAATTCAAAGTGAACTTTCCCGCGCTTCTCCCTTTCATCCCCACATTTTCTAAATCACCCCCAAAAACAGCAGCAAAATCAAATGACCTCATCGATCTCTTACTCAATCGACGACAAAGACCTCGACGACGCCGCATTGTGGGCCGTCATCGACTCCGCCGAGGCCTCTCACTCCTCCTCCAAATCCCGCAAACCCCTCGCTCTCAAATACCCCAATTACCGATCACCTCCTATCCCGATCCCCGCCTTCTCTCCGCCTCAAAACCCTAAATATCAGCTCAAGAACAGCTCCCCTGTCTCCGATCCTTATCGCAGGCCTCATAAGCTCGCCAGAACTTGTGCTTCCGAGGTCGGGGATAGTGCTAGTCCGTTGGCTTTGGTTAGGACGCCTGTTGTTAATACGGTGTCGTATTCGTCTCCTGAGGCGTATTTGTCACCCCAGATTGGGAGATATGGTGAGAGTGAGCTTGATAATGGATCGGAAGTGTCTCCACGGATAGATAAGCGTGGTGAGGTGAAGGATGTTACGAGCCATTGCTTGAATGGAAGGTTTCCTTCTGTCTCGCTTTTTAAGGATTATCAGAATGCGGCTATGGCGGTAATTTGCTTCGATTTGTTTTGTTTTATGCTTGAAGATTAAGAGTTTAGGAAGGATTTAGCTAATATCAGTTCTACTAAGTAGTAAATGATGTGCGGAATTTCATATCGGCCTTTTTCGATCGTGTTCATTCTGTTTTTGCTTTATGATTTTTGTGCTTTCTGCTTGAAATTCTTCAAGTAGTAGTGTATGATGTGAAGTTGCTTAAGAAATTTGATGAAATTAAAGTAATTGCATAGGAATATATAACGAGAGATTCTGAAGTCAGTTTAATTGAATGAAGATTTTGATCCGGAACTAATCAATCCGCGTGTTGAATGTTAATAAGAATAGGCATCAGATTCAAACTGGCAGAGATAGTGATAGGAAGACATCAAGGTTTTGATTTGTGGAAGTTGTGGTATAGTTTATTGTATTCGAGATACTAGATAGTGGATTAGTAACTGCAATTAGAAAGGCTTTATTGTGAGACAGCAATTTGCTTCGTAATATACAAATTAAGGATCAATTTGGCCCATGAAGTTAGCTAGTAGGATCAATTTAGTGCAGAATCAAGTTTCGGTATCAATTTGACCCTTCGACTTGGCATCTATGGTCAAAATCAGTCCAATATCGATGGTTATTTGACACGTGCTACTCCCTCATGTTAAAACATGTCAATTTTGGACTGATTTGGTCCCAAATGCAAGTCACAGGTGCAAATTGATACCCAAGCTTATATTGGATTAATTGATCCTAAAACAAACAAAAAGGAGATAGAGATTTTTACTGTTCAATGTTGCTTCCATTGATTCAAATGATGTGGACTTGAATAAAGATGTTTCTGGCTGATAGTAGTAGAATTTATGAGATACTAAGGTATTTGATATTCAAAACAATTTTTTGGGGCATTGAACCAAGTTTCTTTGAGGCGTCGTTGTAATTTGCTGGAGACTGGAAACTGCTAAAAATTGAAACATATAGCTACAAACACGGTGCAATTTGACTTACTTTGATGTAGAGATAGATAAAAAAGTTGGCTGTAGGTGCAAAGCTCAGAATTTTTCTTTACTTGATTTATTATGTAGCCGAGATGAGACATGTAAAGAAGTTGGACTCGGAATTGGTTTTTTGAGAAGACTGTTTCATTGTTAAAAGGAGAAAGATTTATCAATCATTTGGAAAATTTGCATTTTTGCCTCTCTCTCTTTCTGTCATATGTAAGTATGAAGTTCTTCTCAGTACTTTTAGTAAGCTTTAAACTGATAAGTTGCTTCAATTTGTTTGAAAATCCAATAACAAATACTTGCATGGTTGCAAAATTTGAATTCTGTTCAGTGTATAAATGATGTTAAATGTCCTGCGGCATAGCATGCACCATTGTCAACATGTTCTTCTATGTCTACCTTTTAATATTTGATTGTCATCTTACAATCTTTTCCTTCTTCAATATGATTTTGATGTTATCAGACACTTTGAATGTGCCATTTTGACAAACAGATCCTGGAGAAGTCTGATTTCACAATGATTTCGGGGAGCCCTTTCATAAAAAAATCAGGTAATGTAATATGGTTTGCTTTACACTTTTTGTGCTCCTAGTAAATGATTGAGTGTTGTATTGTATATGTAGGTTGGAGGAAGATATCATTTTACTTCAATGTTTCTTATGAAATCAAAGACAGGACTATTGAATTTGATGATAATAGAAATGTCCAACGCTCTGAATTTATTGTTCGAGCACACATGCAGTATGTTCTTCACTTATATAATCGGATAGTCTGATTAATATATTTGCTGCTACTATTTTCATAGAACTTTTTTGCGCTTTTGTATATGTTTTGTTAGGGGTGGCAGGTTTTCTGATGGATGGGGTTCATGTGAGCGTCGTGAAAAAAGATTTCAAAAGCCGAATCATGATATTCCTAGTACAGCTGAAACTAGAGCAAAAAACAAAGCCTGTCAGGTATTTTTTGCTTAAAAAACTGCCTTTGCTATTTAGTGAATTAGAATTCATAGACTGCTGCATTTTACCTGCATCTAAGTGTAACTCGCCCAGTAAGTTCGACAAAGTTGAGCTTAGCCCTATTTGATAAAAGACTGATTGAACCAAATATTTCCTACTAGCTCATCCTATTTACCTCTATCAACTACACTTTTGTTGAACTTTTCATTCTTTTGGGTCCGTGGAATGGTAAATAACTACAGTTATAGGCGTCAAAACAGGTTGTCATGTCATAATTGTGTTGCATGATTTACATATTCCATGTGGTTATATATGATGAAAATGCAACAAAAATAATAATTGTGTCAAATGGGGATGGTGTTAGGCGTATTGTCTATGTTTTAAATCATAATCTCCACGGCTCTAGATGGATCTTCAATGCATATGAATGATAACTAGTTGCCTAAAAACATAGAGCTAAATTGTTCAAACCTTTAACCAACTGAGAATCAATAGGATGCATGAGTCTTTCATGATTTTAACAGAATATAATGCTCTATAATTACGTTCTATTATTGTTCTTCATGTTCATCTCTTTATATAAGTTTCATACTCGTTTGATTGCAAGACCGTTACAGAAAATCCCACCTGTAAATTAAAGCATTATTAAGCCAAAAGTGTTAATACATATCCATGTTCCTGTATAAAATGGCAGGACTTGCTTGGAATCGGCGAATATAGACCAGGTATAAGCCAAATTCAGCAAAACAAATGATCAAATACATTGTCCAACTAGACAATTTTAATCCATGACTAAGCTAGGAAGTAACGGATTCTGTTACGGTAAGATTATATCTTAGAGTGGAGAAAAAGAAAGCAAAATAACATTACAACTGGATTTAACTTCTCATTAACAGCATTTGTTGTATTGTATCTGGTATCATTGGCATAATTTTCTCTTCCTTTTGAATGTTTGAATATTTGTGAACATTTGTTGTAGAAAGTTCGGGCAAAATATTTTTTCTGTTGTATTTGCCCAAATCTTGATATTGAATCCTAGAACCTTCAACTTTAGTTCAATTTCCCTGAAAATATAGAGACATATCACCTTTTCACGGGGTACGTAAAAATCTATGCTTTATCAGTCAATCTGAATTTTATTCTTTTTAAAGAGTCAATCTGAATTTTATTGAAGTGATCTATATTTGTTTGTAAATGGTTAATCCGTGTAAGTCTGATTTTTATGATTTTAGCTTGAACATATAGATTTAATTTTTGGCCCGACCCAACCCAAGTACATAGTGAGTTTGAGAGTCATCCTGGTTCAACTCACCCTTTTATTATTGCATTGCATACATATATTTTTTTTATTTTTTTTCGAAAGACAGCATACATATATTTTTATTATTTTCTTTATTGTAGAAAATTTGTTAATTATTTTATTTCATGTGTTTAATATGTTTCTATCTTTTCAATATGAACATATGATTTAATCAGCTGGGAATTAGTTTACTTAGTCTGATTTAATTTGTTCCGAGCCCGAGATGAAAATTGTGGTCGGGCTTAAACAAGATGTTTACTGTTGAACCCAGTAAGCCCAGCTAGGCCTGAATCCGACTCATAAAGAAGTTGAAAGTGATTTAATAGTTTCATGAACTTGTTTATTATGTTTTCTCTCATGGATTTAACAGATTAATCATATTAAGTTAAATAAGATGAGATACTTTGCACCTATCAGTTTTTATTTTGAGAGAGTTTAAATTATGATGTATTGGGTATTTCTTTTGCTGAACTTAATTTTACATTTATGGTGTAGTCAAACACTTGATGTATGAAAACTAAAAGTGATGTACTTGATGAATAAAAAATGGAAAAAGTGAAGCTTGTGATATTAATGATGATATTTCTACTACTTTAATTAATGAAATAGTGTCGGTTGAAGATGTCGGTCGCTTTCAACCTTAGGCAGTTCGTCAAATTCTCTCTAGTCTAGACATACATATATCATCTTATTAATTTCACAAAATAAACTTACAAACAAATGCTTATCTTGTTTCACACACAAAAATAATACCCCTTTGGTACTTAGAAAGTGAGTCATTACCTTAATAGTCCACATCATGAACCTAAGCTTAAATTTTAATAAAAAGACTTCTACTGTTTTAAGGATTTGTAGATAGATAAGTTTTTGTGGTTTTTTTATTTTTCTTTTCAAAATGAGTATTAATGTTTATCATTTTTAGTTTAATGTGACTATCAAAATCACACTATTCAAGGCTTCAAAAATTTACATATTTAAAGAATTTAATGTTATCCTAAATTCGACTTTAGAGAGAAAGTTTCAAAATTAATGATTAATTGAAAAAAAATTGGTTTTCCATTCGGTTTCCGAATCACATTGGGTCGACTAATCTGGATTCGGGGCAGGTCTAAGGATTATGGTATTTAAACCCCTCCCAGTCGCAGTTATGGAGAATCGATCCGCAGACCTCCTTACCAAGCGCAACCTCATGCTACCACTGCACTTAATTAAAAATTGAATATGTGATTCTATAATAAATATGATATTAAACAATTTATTATATAAATTTTCATTTGGAATCGTTTATAATGATTTTTGTAAGTTCACTTACATTAAAAAAAAATATCAATAAATGTACGCAAAATACTTGTTTTGACAGAAAATAAATCATATTTTTTTATTACAAATAAGTGAAATTACGGATGTTTATTTTCGAAACATTCCCTAAACTTAATTAGTTGTGGAAATTAAAAAAAAAAAGGAAAAGACAATAAATGAGTCAAGAAGAAAAAGAGGTAAAAATGTGTGTAGAGTCAGAAGTGTGTCCCTCCATCCCCAATTCTATGTCTGCTGCCCGTACATAAATTATTCGGTTCAATCACAACTAAAACGGTAAAACGTCGCTTTCATTTCTTTCTCTTTTCATTTAATCTCTTATTAGGACCAATAAGAGTTGTTCCTAATGGTAAGTTACTCAATTAATGCTCGAAAGGTTCGAGTTTCAAGTCCTTATTACGTCAAAATTTAACTATTATTGAGAAGTAATCTGTAAATACCATTATAAATTATCATCGAGGTCTATGGTTTGCCCCGACATTGCGAGTGGAGCCTACCCTTAGCTTACCGAAAAAATTAATTTCTCTTGTTTGTATTTGTATTTCCTTTAACAGTGCGTGCTTAAAGGGGAAATGAAAGTCTGTTATCCAGCAGCAGACTCTGAAAGCTGAGCTCCCTAGTGCAATGTCAATGTGCTGCTAATCTAATCTACTACATCCATTTCTACCTTAGTAGCTGCTGGAGTTGATGGCTTTGCAGGTAAGTAATCTTTATGAATTCAACTAAAATGTTCATTGATTTGATTTGATTTTGATTAATGAATATGAATTTGAATATGAAGGAGGATGGTGGATGGCCGCTAGGGCTAAGACCAGTCAATGCCAGGATTGGAACCGTCACGAATCGGGAACATCATCATCACCATCATCATCAGTTTAACGGATCGATTTCATTTACGACATTGATTACAGCTTCTCCTACATGCTCTACTGATTCTTCCTCTGATCTTGATACTCAGGTTTCTTCTTCTCTTTTCCTGAACTTATATTCTTCTCACTTTCAGATTTAGCCACAATTTTTGTGTATTCAATCTATGTTACCCGGATACTTCTCTTTACTAACGAATCTGTTCCCATATCCATGTCCCATACCGATACCCATACCGTGTCCGTCTCTGTAAGTTTTAAAGTTACATTATAAAGGTTACATTTTAGAAATAAACGTTATCCGTATCCGTGTTATTTCAACATAGTATTCAGCTGATAATACCACTTTTCTTCCACATAAAATTATGATCAACTCCAATGTCTTTCAACTATGAAAAAGGGAAAAGAGTATAGCTTCCAACGGAAATAATTGTCGCTAAAAGTGAAATTTTGGTTTCGTAGTTACAATATTCAACTAATGCACCAGTTTTCTCCACTTATAAGATGATCATAGACTCCAATGTGCTTGACATATGATCCAAATAGAGGTGCTTAGTTGATAAGAAAAAGGGAAAATTATTATTGGCGACGCAATGTTTCGTTGCTAAATGTGAAATTTTCGTTCAATTTGTTAGAATATTTAGAATTTGTACAAATTTGGTATTACCAACCACCTCTGCAAAGGAAATAATGGTTTGTGATGCATAGAGTAAAAAAATGTGTAATTTTTAGAGATGAAGTATAAATTAGCTCTATAGTTATTGGGATAACAGATTTCACCCCTCCGAAGCAAATATTGTAAAATGATGCATTATGTTTGCTAAACAATGCAATTCCAAGCCTCGTTCGGAAATGTGTAATTAGAAGCCTTATAGAGAAATTAAATGCTAAAGGGTGGAAGTTTACAAGCACGTGAAATTGCACGTGAAAAACAACTCATTTTTCATTGACGAGGCTTGAAATTACAACGTAAGGTTTAAGAATAAACTATTTTTTTGTATGTGGACACACTACTGTATATTTACTTTCCTCCGATAACCATATTGCTAAATTTATAATTTGTCACTAATTGTAACACATTTTCGTCTTTTAAGCCTCTAATGTTTCGTTCTGGCTTTGCCATTGTGATGTTGAAATGTTATAGTGAAATGCATTTTTTCAGTCAACCGGATCATTCTTCCACGACAAGAGCATAACACTAGGGAGCCTGATTGGAGTTTCAAGCATTCTCGAGCTTTCAAGGAGATCAACCCGGAGAAGAACTGCACAAGAATCTCTAAGAGATGAGAAAAATTGCAAATCCAGATTCTGGTTGTTTTCACTGTGCTCAAAGCTAAGTACTGATGCTGTTAAAACAGAACAAGAAACAAGAGCTCCTGCTCCTTCTCTGGGTCACTTTCTTCAAGCTGAAAGAAGAGCAATTAGGACTAGTCCTAATCATTTTCTCTATGGACCTAATGATTTTTCACCAGTTGTGCCCCTTTCGTCGCACCTCAATCCACTGTTTGTCGGTGATGAGATTGCTCCCCGAGCAATGAATTGACGTGTTATCGAAGAGATCTCAGGCTCGATTCTGATTTAATACGTGTGTTAGTTGTGAGAGCGAAAATGTCTTAATTTTGATTAAACTACAAGCAAAATTATCTCAATGAAGATACAAAATTGAGAGAAATGAGGCTTAGAGCAATGGAATGGTTATGGAGCTCATGATTTGTGGTCAACTCATTGATAATATCTTGTTGCTTTTGAAAATCATTATGATGTTTGTTTCTTCTTTTTACCTCTCTCTTAATCTGTTGCTAAACTTTTTGGAAACTAATTCAATACCTAACCAACAGTATCAACATTTCTCAATAATTTTTACTACCAATCAAAAGAGGAACACATATAGAAGATATGATCAACATGTATTCGTTTCGTTTTAAGTGTACAAGATAAAACTGCTTATATATCATGTTGAAATTTCGAGAATGCAAATCTTCAATCACTTGGTGTAACGTATTAAACAACCACTTGATCAAAAGTTTAACGAAGTTCTAATCCAATAATGATTTCATTATAATCTCGGGTATACTTTCAATGTTATTCTTTCAAAAAAATAAAAATTAATAGAATGATGAAATCAATTGTTAAGGCTAGTTAAAAAGTTGAGATGAAAATATTACAAAAACTTAAATTGAGTAAGTCTTAATTTTATATGAGAAAGACCAAATTATTTAAGGTCAGTTTGACATTGCTTTCTCAAACCTCAAAACTAATTTTTCTGAATTTTAGATGCTAATCTATATGACATGACGGCATAGCGTGCAACACGTATATGCCAAAATTATGTATAATCTATACCTTTGCTAAATGGCATGTATTGTATTTAAGTACAATTTCATTGTAGTCTTTTGATGAAATATTATGATATAATTAATAATAGAAGAAATCAAGAAATTAGTTACCAGTGGGTCTTTCAAAAGATTCTTATAAGTGTCTTTCTCGATCTCACATTTCAAAAGATTCTCTGGATTGGAACTATTTTTAGTAAATTCATCTTATCAATACCCATCGAAATTGATGATTCTCTAGTGGTTTTATGGGACACATTTTAGATTAAGAATTCAAAATGGATTAATCAACAAAATAATGTCCAAAAGTGTTTATGAAATTACAGACTAATAATTTTGGACTATGTTGTCTAGTTTTATCTATTAGCTCGAGTTATTAGTTCAACTAGTTAAGTAAAATGATATCACAATCTTTGTGATCAAGTGGTTTAAAGTTCGAATCTAGCGATCTCCATTTATAAATAAATTTAACACATAATAAAGTGAGCTTGTATTGTACACGCTTCAAGTCTAGAATGACATTTACACACGAGGGTGTCCTAGCTAATAATAAAATATTAATAAAACATAAGTTAAAAGGAGGAAACAAACTCTTAAATTTAAAGAGAAAGGTTTCTCTTAGAGATTTAAGAAGTGATAAGAAAGGCTTTTTGAAGTTTGAATTTATATTCAAACTCCACAAATTTGAACTTTAGAGATTAAACAGTAAATCTCTTAAATATGCACTAATGATACATCTATATATCTATATAAAAGCCAAGCTCAAACAACTTCACCAAATGCATCCACATCATCAAAAGATGATATGTCATTTTTATAGAATTTATAATTTTTTTTTAAAAATGTTATTTATTTTTTCATTCTATATTATTCCATATGATTGTAATTATTAGTTTGAGAGTTTATTATTTTAATTGTTAAAATTAAATAAAAATTAAATGTCATATAAAACTAATTAATTTACTTTACAATTTCTCTTCATTTTTTTGGCTTTTCACTTTCTTTTGGTCCTTTAATATTAAATTCTATTTTGTTTCTCATATGTTACAACTAAAGTTGGAAATACCAACCATTCTTTTCGGTTTCATAAAACTAATATAAATTATTTTCAAAAAACTAAAACTAATATAAATTGAAACTCCAAATAAATTATTCACTTTTCCATAACCATCTCTTAATCTATAGATACATAAAAACAGAAGCAAAAAGAGTTTAGAAAAGAGGGATTTTGCTGATTTGGCATGCACAGAGAAGCAAGGAGATAAAACTGAAAAGAGTTAAGAAAAGAGATTTATTTGAGAAGCTACTTCATTGTAAATTAATTTTACGTTAAACAAATTATTAACTCCTCCTTTACTATGGGTTTCAATGCTACCATATATATAACCGTTAGCATTGTATACAATGCTTCTAATTCATGTCTTGAAGTGAAATAATAAGGCGAAAATGAAGTTCCTATCAAAACATGTATTCATGGCCAAATTTCACCTCTCTTACAACAACCCTCTCTGAAATTATTTGTCTTTTTCTCTAATGTGTTCTTTTAGTTGTTTTTACCCATTGGTGTTTGAAGTTGTGGTTGTTAGAAGTTGATGAATTTGCAAGTTCGGCTAAGAGAACAATATTATAGGAGCAAAAGTTTGTGGATAGATTGAATATGGGTATATATGCAAACTTACTATCAAATAATATTGCTCTTTTTTGAGACGTCTTGGAACAGTAACATCAAGACATGAAGATTTGGATGGAATTTCAAACTATTGCTCGCATTGCAGATCATTATCATGTTATCTCTTTTAGTCGGAATGTGTTTTTTTAGTCGGAATGTTAATCATGTGGTTGAGGAAGGTTCATCATCTTTTTCCATTTTTTCAATTTTTAGTCGAAAATCAACCTTCTGGTGTCCATTAATATATCCGGGCCATATCATATGTACTAATATTACCTAATGTTGATCTTGAGCAAAAATATTATGTTACATGTTCATTCTAATTTCATTGAAGAAAGGGTTTCCAATCCATAAAATGAAAAATTGCATAACAAATATATTTTTTTTTTGTTACTTATTTTGCATTGATGTATTTTGATGATTATTTGGTCTTAATTTTAGTGGGTGCCAGAGCAGAAAGGTTTTTCAACCTAGCGAATATAATTTCTGGTAAGTTTTCTATAAGCAATATTGATCTATGTTTATATGTAGTTCAGTGCACACCATTAAGTCTGATATTGGTACGTGTTAAATTGTTGCTTTTTTTTGTAGATTTTGCAAGGAACAAGTAGTGAGTGTACCAATTGGTGTTCATTTGTTGGTTTAGATGTGCTAAATCATCAGTTCTTTTTATAATCTATTGATCAATAGATTAAGAACAATAACTTTCAGGAAGTTTGGGAGGAGAGGAAGAACCACTTTTTTTGTGGCACCATTGGATTCTACATTGCTTCATTCTCTAAGGCAAAAATAAAAGTTCAGATCCTGCATCTTAGCAATATATGATTATCTTTGTTTTGGTTTAAGCACATATTTTCATGGTAACCCATTTTATCTTTGTATTTAAATTTATTATTTGAATTTTTTGTTTGCTGAAATTTTCTAAAATAAAACAAAATAAGTTGGGTTCATGAGTTTGTGGAAAATATTCTGAAATGTAGAGCATTTACTACTTCAAAATTAGGCCACCATCTTTTTTATTTTTGTATTTGTTATTGGTTAAAGTCAATAGAAAACTTACATGTTTCTATACAAGGAAGGTCTCTCAATCATCAAGAGAATAATTTTGCACATCCAGATATGGAAAGGTAATAAAAGAATTTAGATAGATATGTTTTTATGGTATTTGTGTTTTCAAGTATGTATAATTTTCTTTTGATGCTTGATAATTCAATTTTATTTGTTTAATAAACTATTTAACTTGCTGATTTGACTAATTAGTAATATATGCTCTATTTCAAATTAGTATAACTGTCTTTCATTTTCATATATCTATCTTTACATTTACAACAACCAAAGCTAATAGAGAGTTGTGAGAATAACTATATAAAATATGAAAAAAATATTATATAACCCGCGCAAGCGCGGGTTTTCGACTAGTTTATATATAATATTGGATGGACCAGATGAGTTAAGGGAATTTGAAATAAAACCCAAGCCCAACCTTTTTGTGCGAGGGTGGGTTTGCTATTCCCATTTATCAGGGAGCAAAACTCTTTTGGTCGAGGGGTTTTGGAAAAGGGAATGGGAATTAAAGAATACAATTCTATTTGTGGATGTTTTTTCTTTTTTATTTTTTTGAAAGTCAAAGATTTTATTGATCAAGCAAAAGAGCAGTACCAACAAAGTTTGGAGGGCTTGAGAGCCAAACTTCCTAACCAGACATAGAAACAGCTGCTCGGGCTAACACGTGAATAGGTTGATTCGCTGATCGACTAACAAACACTAGACTACTAAGGTCTAATTTGTCCATAAAGGACTCCATTTGTGGATGTTTGTTAGATCAATTTTACAAAATTTATTTAGTTTTGAGTTTACCCAAAATTCCTCCACCCCATTACCCCAACCTCCCTAAGTAATTGTATTTCCTTTCCTCTCAACTTCACCGCCGCTCATCTTCCAGCCGACATCTTTCCTATCATTCATCTCCTCTGGTCTAATAACCACCACCACCATCACCAATCTTAAAAATCTGAGATCTATTTCCATGTCTGATCTAAAAACTTCAGTTCACCGGGAAACCTTTTCAAAAGCTGCAAATTTTTTTAGATTGGGAAGCTGAACTCCATCCTAATTCTGAGATCCATCATCATGTAATTGGCACAATTTAAGAGATGCCATGAACTCAGTTCATCGTCATGTAATTCTTATATATTTTTTCATTCCATGATTTTGATTTTCCTAGATATTTCAAAAATAATTTCATTGGCAATTTCAACAAATACATAGAGAATGAGATTTGGTGTCATGAATCTATGTATTTGAAACTGTTTGGATTTTGAAATTAACAATGTAGCAACCTTGAGAAGAGAACTATTGTCAGAGCCGAAGAGTTGTTTATACTAATTATCCGGCGACCAATGCTGGGTAATTCGCCGTTGAAAGCACCTCCATAACTTTAGTTTTTCTAGAAACGAATTAACAATGGAGAGGAGATTAATGGTGTTTCGGATTAAAACGTTAGAGAAATTAAAACAAATCATCAGTTCGATTCTCCCATCCAAACCAAACTGTCATAAAGGGAATTAAGAGGTATCGCATTCCGTTTCTTGAACACATCCAAACAGATAAGAAAATTCAATGTCATTCCATTCATTTCCATACCTTTCCCTTTCTTAATTCCATTCCGTTACCCTTGTACGAATCAAACGCCCTATATTGATTTTGATTAGTTTACTAATCAAATCAAAAACATAAACCTATAAGGATCATGGCTATTAGAAGTTGAAGAAAGCACTTTCAGATTTTTCGAACATCATTGAGCTTGATTCAATTTGATTGCAAATTCATCTAAACACAGTTTGATCATGATTGTTTTATAGGAAAAGAACGAGATCAAAAATGTTTGTTTTTTTCAATTAATTTGGGAAGAGGTTTCTATAATTTGATTAACATATTTTTTTGTTCAATTTGAATCATTATGATGGACTTGAAGATAGAAAAGCAATAAATTCAATCAAGTTAAATGCTTGCAATTGTGCAATTGTCCGCATTGATCTCAGTATCCGAAGAACTTTTCGAAATCGAGGAAGAATTCAAATCAACGATAAAATAACAATACAACAAAATAAAACAAATAAAACGAATAGCTAACAACAACAACTAATTGTTGTTTGTTGTTGGAGATTTATAAAAAAAAAGGTGAAATTTTTTTGGCAATGTACAAAATTCGGATGAACAAGTTTGACAAAAATACAATTAGGACTGCTTGATTTGAGCAGAAGGAAATGATACATGCTCAAATAAATAGACTTGTAAATAAAACCATAAGCATGGTTTCATGATATTCTCTAATAAAATAAAAAATCAAAAGATAAAACAAAACTTAAATATACAAATCTTTCAAAATAGGTTCGATTGGCGACCGATCCTACGAGGTAACCCGAAATTCTGATAGGCTCGGATCTCACCCCCCAATGTAGCAGTTACTATGACCATTCCCCATGCTGTCGCTTGAACTGTATGACTTCCATGGCTACTCCCATCAAACCACGACCAACTAGTAGACCACGATGATGATGGAGTAGCTGCATGTGATGTTATAGAAGGCGAATCCCCGTATCTTATTGAAGAAGAACCCGCTGTGTTGAATGAGTCGCCAAGTCCTGAATCCGATCGAGAAATCATGTCTTCTTCGGATGAAGTTCTCTCGATGCTGCTATTGTTATTGTTGTTGTCATTCTTATTGTTTTTCTTTGGCAAAGGCGGCAATTGCCTCTTTGCATTATCTTCTGCAACTGGAGAATCATGATCGTGACCCTTGCTGTTCATACGAGGCGAATTAGTAATTTCTTCTCGCATTGATGCATCATGCCGGGACGGACTCATACATCTATGACTAGCATCTTCTTTACTTGGTGAACCACAAGTGGAATTCTGTTGAGAGAAAGAGGAACGTTTCGAATGCCTTTTCGAAGTTAGCTGCTGCACTGTTGGAGGTTCGCCTTTCACAGTCCCAGGCCATAAGATTGCCATTGATACATCTCTACACTGGAAATTCTCATGAGATCGAGTATTCATGATGGTCTTGGTCTTCGCATGCCCTCCTCGCTCGTCTCGTTTCCATATATATACATGAGAATCTTCACTAGCGCAAATTACATATTTCCCGTCACTACTGAATGATGCCGAAATTTGGCTGTTGATATTTCTAAAACCTGCCATCAATATCATAAATTTATGTCCTCATCAACTATCTATACATATTAATTTTCGGATATGGTATCTGGCTTTCTGACCTCTGAATTTATGAACAAGATCTTGACCATCCAATATTCGAATTCTTGAATCAGCAGAAGTAACAAGTACTTCAGATGGATTTCCTGGAGAAAACTATAGAGATACATACTTAATCCATTAGCATGTCGATATACGATATACGGTTTAAATATACACTTGAATATGTATTAAATTAAAGGGTAAGAAAAGTTACCTGAAATCCTGTTATCTTCTTTGCATTCTTCTTGTTCTGTAAATCAACTTGCTCAACTTGATTTATTTTACAATCTGGATCACAAATTTACTAATTAACATATCAGCACTTTGCATCTAAAAAACACATCAAACAAGTAAAAAATTAATCCTTACCTTCAACGTTATACATACGGCAATTCCCTTTATGTGAACCAATGAGTGCACCCTTCAATTATCGAAACATAAAAGTTAATAAACAATCAAACGACTTATCCACAATAAACTTGATAGAGTGATAAAATAAGATAATCAATTTTTTACAGATTGAAATTTGGTTTTGAAGTAGAATGCAGAGGCAACATTGTTAGATTAACCTGGCCATCAGGGGTGTAGCAGACAGCGGTGACCATTTCATGTAGATCGGTCCAGTCCACGAGTTGTCGATCTGGAATACTCCATATTCTAACCTTATTATCAAGTGATCCACTAATGAAATAGTTGTCATCCATGGGGTTGAACTGTATGCATGTTACTGTAAGGGAAAAACAATATCAACCATGAATTTGGAAAAAATTTCTAAAAAGAATAGGCAAAAAGCATCATAATGTCCATGATCATTCCGGTTTTGGTGAATAGATCCCCCCTAACCTTTCATCTCCACATGTCAGATCTCTATCATTTATCATTTTAGAGTTCAAAATAAGACTTGTAAAGTTCCTTTATAGATAAATCAAATATAAAAAAACTACTTTCAAAAACTCGGAATGATGATGCAATGAATAAAACTTTTATTAATCGAGTTTATGTTCAAAGCTGGCTTTTTTTCTCATCAGCGGATTAATATGGGGTTTTATATATTGAAATGTAAGATCATGGGTTTAATCCACAAAAATCAGGGGCCTCGGGATGCTTTTTGCCGAATATTATAACTTATGCAGCATATATATTATGATAATTTCATACCATAATCATTATGAGCAAACAGCTTTAAACAACTTTTGGTTTCCATGTCCCACAATCTAACAGTCTTGTCCATTGAAGATGAAAGTAGCAGCTATAAAATCCCCAAGAAAAAAACAGAGAAAAAATTTCAGTTCACTATAGTAATTCAAATGAGAATTTAGTAATATTGAGAATGCAAACCTGAGATCTAGACCATGACAAATCCAAAACATCATCAAGATGACCAAAGAAAGAGCACAAAGGTTTATCAGATAACGAAAACATAGTTTCCGAAGCATGAACAAATTCCGGAATAGGATTAGTTTTCTTAGCAGACGAACCCTTCTTCTTACTCTTCCTTTTTTCCGAAGGCATTGGACTAACGTCTCCTAAACTCGGTGATGCTGTTGAAAACGGATGAAATGGAGTAGTCCCTTCATTCAAAGACATTATCTCACATTCCTGAACTTCCCAAATATGAATACTCCTATCCTCTCCTCCACTAGCAAGAAATCTCGCGTCCGGACTAAACTTAATGCTCCAAATCGCACCTTGATGGGCCTGAATCTCTTGACACATGTGCAAAGCACTTAGTTCCTTATGTGATTTTGCGGCATGTCTAACCTTCACCCATCCAGAAGGCGGTGAAGGGTTCTTGGAATTCGAATTTGAGTTCGAATTCCCTGAATTCGACTCTGATGTAGGTGAATGATCCCGCTCTTTAGTATGAGTATTCTCGGCATTCTTGAATCCAGGCATAGACATAGAATGAGCAACCCCTTTTATATTCTTCAAAATAGCCGCTCCTCTTCTCTTACTAATCCTCAAACTCTTCGAAATATACGAATTCGCACTCAACTTTCGATCATCTCCACCATGATCATCACCATCCGAATTCAAATTTTCCCGCCTCATCAACTCCTTAACAACCTTAGAATGTCCAACACAATTCTCAAACTCCTCCAAAGTCAACTGCTTCCCGGTCTGAAGATCACTAACTCTATTCCACATTCCATCCTGATTATATTCATTCACAACAAACTCCTTCCCAGTATCCAAATTCTTAATCAGAAAAAAAGCCCCGAACCCGCTATTCGACAACAACGGGGCTAACCCGTTGCGATCAAACGTATGTACATTGCCTCCATCTTTTGATCCAACGTTACCCTGATCCTGATACGGACACAACCTCCCCTGAGAAACAATCATAACGGAAGACGTCCGTGTCAACCGCTGTTTCGACACGTCACCAAGTAACACGTCCTTCCTTTTCCTCTCTATAGTAAAAGATCCTATATCACTATCTGACCTAGACCGTACAAGCACTACTGGAACAGAATTCATCATAACCTCCTGAACAACATCTTCGCCGTTAACCACCTCATCACCCGTCACCTTCACCGTCGCATCTCCATCTCCGTTACCGTCAACTTTTCCATCACCGTTAACCGTTAACGGAATCTGCCGACTAGTAGCGATCCTGACCAATTCTTTCTCAGAAGATAATCCCATACCTTGGAGTAACCGTTTCCGTCGTTCGTTAATGGATCCCGGAGCGGACATCCAAATGTCGTACTCCGGCGTCATCGCCTCCGCGGTGGCCACCGAGGCGGCGTTGAAACTCCGGGAGGAAAAGCTGGAGGCGAATGACATACGGGGATCCTCGAATTCGTCGTCGTCGGAGCCGGAGGAAGCTAGGTCATCGGGAATGGCGGAGGAGAGACGGTCGTTGGTTTCGAAGAAATGATCGTCGTCGTCGTCGTTTTCTTCCAGGGCGTTCCAGTTCATCGTGAATGTCTTCTTACGTTCCATCATTGTGTGATTTTGGAAGAATTTCAGAAAATTTCAGAGAAATTTAGGGTTGAATGATGGAAATTTGGGGTTTGAAATTTTGATTTTTGGGGGAAGAAGGAAGAATGGAAGGGAGGAAAAGGAGGAGGATTGTGGAGTAAGCAGTTAGTAATAATGGGTTAGGGGTTGATTAATTATGATTAAGGGTATGAAATGGTCAAAGGGGTTGTTTTAATTATGATTGTAGTATTATGTTTATGCATGGTTGATTGCACGATGAAAGCTTATGAATTTTGATATTGGAGGTAGTGGTAGTCACATTTTGTAATTACGATAAAGTACGTGATTTGACTTTTCTTTTTTTATTGATTTTGCTTCATTGCATCAACATGCTTTCTTTCGGTCATATAAAATTGGGGTTAATTGCCCCGCTTTGCTTAAGTTTACAAATTTTAATATATTTTTAAATGTTTTGAACAAAATTATTTTTATATTTTCTGGTCTCTTTCGCTCCCTTTCATCCGTTGTTCATCGTTTTGTTCCTAAAACAATCATTTCTCCTTTTCGTTTTAAACAATAGATGATGACAACTCATAACTTGTTTGAAAATGAAGGTATGACTATCTTTCTCAGTTTTTCTCTTCCATTGATGTTTGAGATGGTAATTTTTTCATCTCTCGCTCGTAGTGCCTGTTGTTGTAGTGATCATGCATGTCGTGCTCGTACTGGTAGTGCCCGTGGTGCTCATAGTGAATGTAGCTCTTGTATGTCTTCCGTGCTCGTGGAAACAATATTACATGACATATTTATCCAAAAGACCTGAAAATATTTAAATTTGTAAACATGAAAGAAAGTAGCTATGTGAGTAAAGACTTCCTAAAAAGTAGCTATTAAGGTCCTCCGCCTACAATGAATCACGCAGTAAACTCAGTTCAAAACTTCAAATTACATTGTTTTTCTTTCTTTTGTCCAATTTACAGGTTTTTTATTTTTATTTTATAAAGCAATTTACTTATTTTTTTTATGAGAAAATCAATCATCATTGAAGTTGAAAAGGATTACATGAGCTGGAGAAATACAAAGAGCAAAAGTTCATACTCAAACTAACTAAAGTCGGTGATAACAAAAAAATATGAAAGGAAAGATTACAACGAGAAAATCAAGATACATAAAACACACAACAAACAAACGTTATCTTTAAATATTTTTCATATTTTTAATCCGGTAGAGCGGTTGTTGGTATCCATTCTTCATTATCTAGACAACTTCGGAGATTAAGATCTAAGACTGTTTTAATATATAAACCCTTCATATCGGCAGATCTTTGGTTGATGCTAAAAATCAAATAAATATAGCTAACATCGAATAATGCCACATAGAATGAAGGAGCTGAAGATGAAGAAGATATATCAACCAAGATTAGCTCACCAAACAAGAAACAAAATGAAATACGAGGCGGCATAAACACACAAAACTTGAGAAAACAAACAAGAATAAAAAGTAAAATGGATCTAGAAGTTATAAAGTAAGTAAAAACTAGAACATTGGCGTGTGGGAGGAGGAAAGAGGAGGATTCCTCCTCCCAAATCTACTCGTGGGCGACGATGGAGGGTCGGCGGTTGATGGATATGGACAGAGGAGGGGGAAGTAGATGAAATAGAGACAAATGGATCCTCCTCATTGGCAGATCGCAGAAGGGAAGAAACGACCACTAAAGGCAAAAGCCCAACACCCATCAAAGTGGGGAAGGGAAAAGATGGGCAACGATTCTAGAGAGAAGGCAAAGCTTATCTCTGTGGACGCAACCTTATAGTATTATAACTTTTACCTCTAAAGCAATTTCCTTAATTTCTTACAACTTTTTGGTTCTAGCTAATTATAAAGACTGTAAATTTCGGTAAAAATCACAAAATTGTTTCAGAATTTATTTTTCTGGTATACCCATAATTTTCTTTCGAAACGCATCAAGGTTGAAATTTACGTATTTTGAAAACATTTCTAATAGCAAGCAATAAAATTTTAGCTTTTCCCTCCAAAAGAAAATTGATCTTTTAGAACATTGTGATGAGTGATTTAAACTTGGAAAAAATATTTACACAAAACTTTTTTTTTCGAAAAGAATATTTACAAAACTTAATTATCAAATACTATAATTATTTAGATACCTTAAGTTAATTGTATTTTAATGGACAAATGTATTGGAAAGAGTAAGAATATGAGTTCGAAAATATTGATTAAAGGCAAAAAAAACTACATATTGGTACAGAAAGCCGTCTGGTATTAGATAAATTAATGGGCTTGGGCCTTTTCTTTTTAAAATAATGGGCCTAACTTTGTTAAGCTTCAATTAAATTGTCCAAACACCAAAACTGCCTGTTGGGGATAAAGAACAACAAAAATTAATGGGCACAGAGATCAATTCTAATAAGTGTAACAAAAAGCTCTACGTGGTTAGATGCAACTAGAGTGGATGGGGACCATCAACACTAACTATTCAAGAACAAATTAGATTTTGAGCGACTAATCAGATTTAGACGGTTTCGTCGGTCTAAATCAGATTCTCAATTTAAGCGCCTAGACAATTAAATGACTTTGTTTAAATTTGTAACACGATAGAAAAGTTGTTAAAAATTATCTGTAGCTGTCAGTTAATTGTATAATGTTGCTATAACTATGGGTAACTAAAATAATTTGTTAGCTTTAATCCAAAACATATTCTCCAGTAAGAGCTAGTCATAAGGATATATCCTATAACTACTCAAGTAAGCATTTGATCCTCCGTAGCCAAAAGAAGGGGTCAAATTGTGTAAATTCCATAACAATCCATTAACTAGTGTACATAATTTTAGGTAGGATTGTTACCAGGGTACATATTTTCTCCAGTATATATTTTTGGAAATCCAGAAAATATTATGTATAAAATAAAGATAAAAAAAATCTTTTGTCTATCGAAATTATTAGAATGGAGATTAAGATTTAAGAACTCTTTTCTTGTCCCATAAGTGCTAGATACTTGATTTGTTGTATTCTCACAAAAAATGTTCCCATTGATTTTTGTATATATTTTATGTATACAAATATTGATAAAAGTACCTGTTAGCGATATTTTTGAGAAACAAAAATATTTCCGTTCAACCTTGGCTCGTGTGAAAATAAATGCGGGCGTGCCAGAGAATTTGGTTCTCAACCTACGCTCCAGGAAGCGGTTTAAAATGTGAAGGGTTGCGCCTATTGCCTATGGATACTTGATTACTAACTAAACGATTGGACGGGAAAAACAAGGATTGAGAAAACGTTTCCCTTGGGTTCCTAGTCGGAGTCAGCACAACTTTGACTAGAAAATGGACCAATTAAATGCTTTGTAAACTTTAAAATAAGAATTCAATAAACAAAACCAAACTTTAGGAAAATTAATTTTATTGATTAATATAAAGTCAAGTTACAAATGAAAGAGATGATTACAAACCAAAAATCCAACAAAAGTATTAATGTGATCAATGTTAATTAACAAAAGATAACAAATAACTAAAAATTGGAAATAACAAAAATGTGAAATTGAACCGAATTGGTGAGCCTTAACTTCTTGCTTCGATTGACAATGGTGTTGGACGGGTGGAAATGATTGTCGGGTTTAAAAGGGTTGAGTAAGAGACGAATTGGGATTGTAAATTGACAAGAACGGAGTTAGAATTGAAAAACTAAGGACCGAAGTTTAGAGAGCTCTAGAGAGAAAAAAATAAGATTGATTTTGATATGTTTTGTATTGATTTGATTGTTTGATTTGTTGGGAGTTAAAATGAGAGATGGGAGGGGGTATTTATAGGCAAAATTGACTTGGTGAGCACTCATATTTACACCCACTAACCACACCTTTACCCACTAACTTCATGCACCACTTTGTTGAAGGAAAATGTGAATGTGCTTGCTCAAATGTAGGCCTCAACTTGATGTAGAAAATTCCTGCATTTGTCCTTTTCGTGCTTCTTCAAACGACTTCAAAAATTCATTCCTCGATGCTCGCTCCGCCCGTGAGAAATCCGTGAATACCGTTGAAAAGATGGGAAAGTCTAGTTTCCGTATATATAAATTTCATCACGTGTCTTCGAGATTTGACCCGTCAATGAATTTAATCAAAAAGACACTTCATGTGACAAGTTAGTATATAAAAAAGATGAATTAAAAGGAAAAAATGAATTTCCATTTAATCAACCCATTATCTCCACTAACCCACCTACATAATTGACAAAGACTAAGTCAAAAGCTCAAATCTTCTCCTAATATTCTCTCTTTTGTCATTTTCTTTTCTCACAATTCTTACTTTCTTCTCTCATAATTTCCATAACAAATAAATACTATATGCTATAAGTATAACATATAGTTTACATGTGAATAAATGTAAAAATTACATTTACCCCCAACAATTACCCCCCTTCTCTTTTATACAATGAAATTGCATAATAAGAGAATATGTTTTTTTTTTTTGGAAATATCTCCCGCCTCACTCTAATCCTATCTCTCTCCGCTCTCGTAAAATCTAAAGAATTAGATCTTAACCGACTCAATTCCCTGACTCAACCATGAACTCAAATATTTAATCTCTCAAAAACACAATGAATACCCTTATAGTCCATTTGAGATTATTAAAAACAAAATCCTATAAAATCCACACTCAAAATTCGGCTATAACTAAAAAGAAAAAATCTAATTACCTATGCACCCAACCCAATAAAATATTTATTTTTGTCGAAAGATGCTTCAAACGGTTGTGGTAAGATCGTAAAATTGATTGGTCAGGAACAGTTGTTTGATGGTTTGATTTGATAAAAATCAAATAAAAACCAAAAGCTTGGTTCCGACATTTTGATTGTTTGAAATTAGACTCATACTTGTAAAAATGGTGAAAAATTTCTCTACAAGCACGAAAAGACCTATAATTTGAGGACATGAGGACTTGGTTTGTTAAGAGGATGCTTGAAAATAAGTGAACAACAATGGTAAATAATGTTATGGAGAGAATTAGCTTAAATTATGGATAGTGTAATGTTCACAATTACTAAACAAAGAGAATTTGAGGCTTGGTTTGGGAAGAATATCACTGAGGTTAAAGAATTGAATGTAGAAATTGAAGAATAAGATGAAGCAAATGAATTGAAAATCGCGATTGACGTCTCTTGATTAGTAAGAAAGAAAAGTGACACAAAAACCAAGAAAAATATTACTGCACTTTTTTTATATTTTTTTTTTACTTTTGCTGAAAATCTTTTTTCCTGCCTCTAAATGTATTTTTTTTTAATTCTTTTCGTGGGCAGATTCAGACTTTCATTTTTATATTTTTTTTATTTTAAGTTAAAACACGCGTACCTGAGCTTTAGCCTTCGGGTTGACCTCGTTAAGTCTGGAATGGAAGGATACTCGAGCCATTCTCCTTTGACTTAGCATCACTCTGTGGTCGGTTAAAGTTGCACTTTGTTGCAGTTACATCCGATCAATTTCCATTTGAAAGTTAATTGAATTAAGTTGACTTCTTTTAACCACAATTCTTTATCTCTAGAATCGAATCTGACTGCTACTCAAGACGGCCCATATGCTAGGCTGCTCACTTCGGTTGACGAATCGCCATTGCATCGACATTTACTCTGTCTCGGGTGACGTGGTTGATTGTCATCGATACACTATGGAGTATATTGACTCAATCCTAGGCCATTTAATTAGCCTTCCTCATTTCTTGATGGTACACTCCCAGACTCGATTGCTGTCTTTCTATCGTTATTTTCTCGAGTATTGTAAAGCATAAGCTCAAAAAACGCATGAATTTATATATTTTTTTTTTTTAGCATTTATTTATTTACAATAAACATGATGAACTCACTAATACAGTAATTAAAAAATATTTACAAGTAAGCATAATAAAAAAAAAAAAAAAACATGATGAAAAACGAAAGCAAATAAATACTAGGATTAATGTTGGTACTTGATTTAATTAATTGCAATCGATAAACAATGACAAATAAACAATCTTGACCAAAATTAAGTTGAATCTTTTTTCTATTTTCTTTTTTTATATTTTTTTTGAGCTACTGTTAATGACCTCTTTTTTTTTTAAGTAGCTATTTTCTCAAGTCTTTTGTACTCTTTTTTTTTTAGCAAGAAAGGAAAATAATGTAATTAAAACAACTTAAAAAGGCTCTAACTACTAATATACATCGTGAACTAAAATAAGTTGAATAAATTGAGAGTAGTGAAAACAACCATATGATGTATCCTCCGAGCTCACAATTCCAACGCTTCTTCTTATTTCAATTCACGAAAAGACCTCCGTACAATTACCCCCCTAGCGTTAAGCTAGGATGCAACTGTCCAATTTGATCTTTGTTTCTTTTTCCGGCCTCTCTTTTTCTCATTTTTCTTTTCTGATTTTTTGAGAGAGGCCTTGGAAAATTTTGATGTTGGTTCACCCGCCATTACCATTCGGCCCCGTAGCTGGTGGTACTACAAATCTAGGTGGATGTTGGGGTATTTCAATTTTCTTTTTATTCTTACGCCCCCAAGTCCTCCATGATTTTTCTTGTATCTGTCCTGGTGGTAAGGACCCTTTTGGGACCCAAACATGTCGTGTCTTTGGAGCCGTAACAGATTTGTGGCGACTGGTACTCATAGTATTCTGCTTGTTGGACTTAAGTTCCCAAGAGGTGGCGTTGACCATGGCTACGGCTGGAAATGGATCGTCGTCAATCAACATGCTTTCTTTCTTCTCTGGGAACTGAAAATTTCCTCGATTGATTCTATCCTGCACAGCATTTTTAAAACTAAAACAAGATGAGGTGTTATGACTCCAAACGTCATGGTATTTGCAGTAGGCTCTTCCCCGAATTTCCTCTTTCTTCGGAAGGACGTGTCCGAATGGCAAAGTAATGAATTCCTCCTTGAGGAGATAATCAAAAATCTCCTCTGTCTTAGAGGTGTCGAATGTATACCGCACGTTCTCGTTCCTCTTTATCACCTCTGGTATCTGCAAATTCTTGGTTAGAACTGGGCAAACTCTAGAACCCGTAGCCACCACTTCGGCCGCTGCAGTTTCATATGACTCGGCCTCCTGATGATAACTACTAACTGTGCTCTTTTTCTGGCGGTACTCTTCACGCATCAATTCTTCGTACTCAGTTACCTTTGCTATAAGGTCATAGAAATCACGAAATTCTATGCCTTGGAATTTCTTACGACTTTCAAAATTAAGACCTCGTTGAGCCAGCCTGACAAATTCAACTTCTGGTAGGTTGACACGACATTTGTGCCTCATTCTTTTGAACTTGTTAATGTAGGTCTCAACAGATTCGCCCTGCCGTTGAACCATACGTGCTAATTCAGCAATACTGACTTCTGGCTCAGTTCTATAAAAGTGGGCATGGAATGCATCTTCCATATGTCTCCAACTATCAATCGACTCTGCCGGTAACCCAGCATACCACGAAAATGCTACGCCCGTAAGTGAGCCAGCAAATAAACGCAATCGGAACATATCAAAATTAGGCTCCGAACTAAGTCCGCTACATTGAAATGTGAAGCGTGCAATATGCTCAACTGTGGACTGACCCTCTTCACCTGAAAACAGTGTAAAATCAGGAATTCTAAAGTAATAGGGAAATGGGTACTGCATGTCAAACCGCCTAGGGTACGGTTTAAGTGACTCTGGACGATAAATTTCTCTCACGTTAGGCCCGTATATTTCTCGCACCACATCCCTGATGCGTTGTCTGTCGTCCATTTCGTTGATCGGATCAACATGTAAAGGTAAAGTTCTATTTTGGAAAAAATCACGGGTCTTACCCCCCGAATTACGGGTAGGATATTCATCATAATAATTATTATGATTCCCGATCCCTATGTGAGCCTTGTAATGGGCAGCGGCTGTCGGTACAGAGGCAGAAAAACGATCCGAACTAATCTGATCACCTCGTTCATTAAACTTCGTGTTATCCTCTCGGGTTGAAGGTGGTTTGTACCTATCATTGACATGCGATTTTTCTTTCTCTTTTTGCATCGTACTGCCACTGGCTTTCATCATAGCCTCTGCACATTTTTCTGGAATTTTGTTGATCTCAGATGTTAGATCAACAATACTGATGTTCTCCTGGACAACTGGAGTTTTCCCTGTCACTTTTGTTGCTTCAGGTGTGGGTTTCAAGACCTGCATAAATTGAGCAAACATGTTTGTCCATCTCTTGTCGGATTCCTCTTGTTGTTGTCGAATCCTTCTTTCTGACTCAATTTGGTGAGATATTAATCTCTCAAGCAATGCCTGAAGTCCTGCATTTTCTAAAGAGTTCGACCCTCCACCGTGAGCCTCAAATTGGTTCACCGTTTCAGCTACTCGTCCAGTTTGCGGTATCTCGTCGTGGGTTTCTTGTCCATGATCATCGTTGTTATCCGCAGTCTTCCTACCTGTTCCTTTTGGAGGCATCCTACGGGTATAAACTTAGCAAAAAATGATTTTGAATATTTAAATAGTTTTTAGTAAAAATTGAAACACGTTTTAGACAAGTAATGTTAAAACAAAAAAGGTTTGTGAGAATGAATTAAAAGCAAAAATGTCAACGGAGTGAAATAAAATTTTTGTTTAGGATTTTCAAATAAAATAATTTTTGTATATGCACAAAATAATTCACCCAAAATATGTATCAATTTTATTTGATAATCTTGGTTGAATTCTAAAGTTGGCAAAGCCAAAGGAAAAAAAAGTGCTTAAGAAAGCTATTGTTAAAAACAAAAATGTTTTGTGGTTTTTTGGTTTTTTCGGTCCCACTGGGCGTGCCAGAAATTGTTGCTAGTTTGCTAGTAACTATTTTCGGGCTAAGTGAAGTGGGATAAAGTAGCTAAGATGTTCGAAGATTTGAAAAATTAGCACACAAAGTGAAAATGGTTTTTGGTCCCACTGGGCGTGCCAGAAATTGTTAGCGATATTTTTGAGAAACAAAAATATTTCCGTTCAACCTTGGCTCGTGTGGAAATAAATGCGGGCGTGCCAGAGAATTTGGTTCTCAACCTACGCTCCAGGAAGCGGTTTAAAATGTGAAGGGTTGCGCCTATTGCCTATGGATACTTGATTACTAACTAAACGATTGGACGGGAAAAACAAGGATTGAGAAAACGTTTCCCTCGGGTTCCTAGTCGGAGTCAGCACAACTTTGACTAGAAAATGGACCAATTAAATGCTTTGTAAACTTTAAAATAAGAAATCAATAAACAAAACCAAACTTTAGGAAAATTAATTTTATTGATTAATATAAAGTCAAGTTACAAATGAAAGAGATGATTACAAACCAAAAATCCAACAAAAGTATTAATGTGATCAATGTTAATTAACAAAAGATAACAAATAACTAAAAATTGGAAATAACAAAAATGTGAAATTGAACCGAATTGGTGAGCCTTAACTTCTTGCTTCGATTGACAATGGTGTTGGACGGGTGGAAATGATTGTCGGGTTTAAAAGGGTTGAGTAAGAGACGAATTGGGATTGTAAATTGACAAGAACGGAGTTAGAATTGAAAAACTAAGGACCGAAGTTTAGAGAGCTCTAGAGAGAAAAAAATAAGATTGATTTTGATATGTTTTGTATTGATTTGATTGTTTGATTTGTTGGGAGTTAAAATGAGAGATGGGATGGGGTATTTATAGGCAAAATTGACTTGGTGAGCACTCATATTTACACACACTAACCACACCTTTACCCACTAACTTCATGCACCACTTTGTTGAAGGAAAATGTGAATGTGCTTGCTCAAATGTAGGCCTCAACTTGATGTAGAAAATTCCTGCATTTGTCCTTTTCGTGCTTCTTCAAACGACTTCAAAAATTCATTCCTCGATGCTCGCTCCGCCCGTGAGAAATTCGTGAATACCGTTGAAAAGATGGGAAAGTCTAGTTTCCAAATATATAAATTTCATCACGTGTCTTCGAGATTTGACCCGTCAATGAATTTAATCAAAAAGACGCTTCATGTGACAAGTTAGTATATAAAAAAGATGAATTAAAAGGAAAAAATGAATTTCCATTTAATCAACCCATTATCTCCACTAACCCACCTACATAATTGACAAAGACTAAGTCAAAAGCTCAAATCTTCTCCTAATATTCTCTCTTTTGTCATTTTCTTTTCTCACAATTCTTACTTTCTTCTCTCATAATTTCCATAACAAATAAATACTATATGCTATAAGTATAACATATAGTTTACATGTGAATAAATGTAAAAATTACATTTACCCCCAACAGTACCAATAAGAGTTTATCTAAGTGGTAAGGTACTCCATCTTCTACTTGAAAGATTTGAGGTTTGAGTTCCCGCTTTGTCAAAATTTAGCTCTTATTGGTGTGCAATCTGTAAACTCCACTGTAAACTCTCATCAAGGTCTGTGGTTTGCCCTGGCCTTGCGAGTGGGTAGGCCTACCCTTAACTAAACTTTTTATTAACAAAAAAATATTGATAAAAGCTAATTAGTGAACTTGTTACTTCGCACTTATATTTTTTAATAAATGTTTAAAACATAAAAAGAAAATCTCAATAGAAATCCCAACATTCATAACTCATAAACAAGAACAAAAATTCTTTATCCTTATTCTACCATATTTAAGCCTTAACCCATGCTCTTTATCTTCTCATAACGTTTATTTTAACATATTAATAGTATTTATTCCTTTCATTCTTTTTTACATGTGGTGTAAGGTTTTTCATCAATACCATTGAATGTTTTTTATTGTTCTATTCCCTACCCACAACTATGAAACATATTCGTTACCCAACTTTATGAAGAATATCAGTAGGTAAATGCAGACAATTAATTCACTAATTACAACTCTAATTTAATTTTAAACATTTAATAAGGAGCATGTCTGCCTGGCAGCCAAGTGGCTAAGCTCTCTTCATATTCAGTACTGCCAAAAATAAGCACAGTTTTACAACATTGCCGGCAACAATTGATTGACCTATTAAAATATAAGACGCTCGAAACAATACATCCGATCAATAAAAAATGAACGAGAACAAGAACAAAAATCCATTTGATCTTGCTTTTCTGCAGCGATAATAATAACTCGAGCACAAAAGAAATCAACATAGACAGTTCCAACTTTTGCTTTTCGTAAGCAACTTTTTCTTTACAATTATATTCATTAATGAACAAGATCAAGAAAAAGGAAATATAAAATCCAAACTACATTGTTCATCAAAATTATTACTATATCTACATAAAAATCTCAATTTAATTACCTCATGATCTCTAATTCCGTCACCGTAAATGTCAATTTTCGGTTCGAGATTTATTAATATTCCGGTTAAAATGAGCCAATATGACCCTGGGAAACAACAAAGATTCAAATTCCTCCGATAGATCAAACCGTAAACTCCTCCTCGCTGCCACATTACCACCCTCCGATCTTTTCCTTTTCGGGATGGGCTTTCTTGGCGCGGGCGGGCATTGTTTGAGTTCCGGGATTTTGTGATCCGGCGTTTTGAATCCGTCTTGGTTATTATCTTCCGTTGCATTCAATTGTCCTAGAGAGAGTTGTCCTCTAGATTCTTCATCTTCTTTATCTTCTTGTTTTTGGCTAATGTTGATCGAATTTGGATCGGAATTTGAAATTTGATGGCGGGGAAGAAGGGTGTCAGGAAATTTGAAATCGGGGATGGGGAGGAGGTTGAAATGGATGTGGTGTTTGTTAATGTCTTGTTTGAGGAGAAACAAGTGATCGGAATTTGACATGTTGAATTTTGGATTTACAAAGAGAAGAGAAATTCAAGTTGAATATGAGAATGGAAGAAGAAGATGATGAAGAAGATGAAGATTCTGAAAATGGGGGTTCAGATCAGGAGAATATAATCAATCATATAGAAAGAAGCACCATTTGTCATCTGATTAATTACTTTTTGAAGACAAGGTTGTAAAGAAAGAGTTTTAATGGCGGCATCGGATCCTACGCCTTAAAGAATAGGGAGAATTCAATGCAACAATTACAACAATTTTATTTCAAACTCACGCTATATTCCCTATATAATAATCCCTTCAATTCTTTATTTTTCTTCAATTTTCTTAATGTGGTTTTGGCGCAAATATATAACTAACTTTGTGTAAAAACATTTTGCTATCTTTTTATTTTTTTCCTAAAAAGACGTGTTACTATACAAATAACGTCTATCATGGAGATGGTGCAATGAGCTCGACTAATGAACTAGAGAAGCATATCATCTCTTGAGAAGATGATTAGTGTAAAAACAAAAAAATGTTAAAAATATACTGATTAATTAATGCAGGGACGGACACAGGATTTGAAGACTGGAGGGGTGATTTTGGCGTTAGCGTAGAATTTTTTTATATATAGGCGTATATACAAAAATAAAGTAGAATTGATAAAATTAGGAGAAAAAAAATGAATGATCTAATAAAAAAATTGTTGTTAAAATTATAAAAAGAAAAAAAAATAGATTTTGATCAAAATAACATTGAAAAATTAAAAATCGATAAAAAAACATCAATAATATTAGGAGAAAAAAAAATTGCAAATGGTGAGATTTGAACGTCTCCACATTTAAACACACCTTTCTTGCCAATATACGTTATTTTGAGGCTAGCCGAAACATCACCACTACTCCTCTAATGGTTGTGCTGGAACTGGAGGGCTCGAACCCATCAGAGCCCCTAGTTGGGTCCGCCCCTGAATTAATGTTAGAAAAGTCTATAAGTATCTCAGTAAATCTATATATTAATGTTAAAATCATATGCACTTTTCACTACTTTTTATTTTCCTTGGATAGGGATAAGATTTGAAGTTGTATAAAATTAAAACCAGTGACAAGTTTAATTTTAGCAGAACTTAAATAATAACATTATTGTATAAAATGATCGATATTTTTTTATGATTTTTTTATATATATAGTTTAGTTAAACTTCTGTATATAGTAGAAATAAATATTGGATCAAATTTACCTTTTTATAAACATATCCAGAGAGAAAGCTCTCTTTTGCACGTGGCTTGCTTACTTCATTGGATGATTTTGACATCTTATTGTGTTCAATTTCATTTTTATATCTATTTTCTTTTGTTTTCTAAGCTTCCTTCTTCTCTTTATGCTTAGTCCATCTTCCAAGCAACTCAGCACCAAAACTGTTTGACTCTGTATTTTCACTCTAATTAACCACTAATCAGTAGTAACTTCTTTTACGATTTTATAAACAGATGTCGTCTGACTGCATTGCATAGACTCTGCGTAAATACTTGAAATTGAGTATCCCATTTAAACCGGTTGAAAAATTTATGTATATTTATGTACTCAAAATTCAACTTGTCATTGACATTCTCAAAAATAAAAGATTATCAATTAATATTTAACGTCTTTTACTACACTAATCACAAACTTCCCCACCTTATGATCAATTAAAATTTGTTAAAATTGATCATACTAGTCTTAAGAGTAGTTAAAATCCACTTAGTATAACATGGGTTGCTCCATTTAAAATGGAAGGAGTTGAGATTTGATTTGGTAAACCTCTAAAATCACACTTGAGTTGACACATTTTATATCCTATCTCCAAAATATCGTGATAAATTGAAATATACGGGCAAATGGCTATTCATCATCACCAACAACTTTGGGACAGAACAAAACACAGCTTTTTTTACTATAATATTGCTTGTAAATGACGGCCCAATTATTGAGTGCCAACTTGACAGCCGAAGATTCTGTTCTGTCATGTGATTGGATGGTGTTTCAGATTCCACGCCAATAATGCACATTTCATACTTAAATTAAGAGAAATAAAATTTGGGTGAATTACCAAACTACGTAGATCATTGAGCTAATTCATTTACATTTTAGAGACCTTTTTGTCAGATGATGATTGGATTAAAATTAACACCGACGGGGTGAGTAAAGGGAATTCGGTTTTCGCTTCAGCAGGTGGTGTGACTAGAAATTGGAGAGGGGAGTGGTTGTGTGGCTTCAGTGAACCTTGGCGTTTGTACCGCTTTTTTAGCTGAGTTATGGGGCTTATATTTTGGCTTATTAATTGCATGGACAAAAGGTTTCAAAAAAGTCATTATTGAGATGGATTCGAGTTCGGTTTTAGTTCTAATGACTAGTCAAATGGGTATCCATCATCCTCTTGGCTGGATTATCATTAAGTGTCGTGAGCTCAGAGATCGTGATTGGGATGTTTGGTTCCTTCATGTTTAACGGGAGGGTAATCGAGCAGCTGACTGGATAGAAAATTTCGCAGGCTCTCTAGCCTTGTGTCATCACGAGTGTGGTGTGCCTCCTGCAGGCCTCTAGGATATCCTTCTTGAAGATCGCGTTGCACGTGTGACTAAAAGAGTTATTTCTTTGTAGTTTTGTTAGTTTTTCCTTCCTTTTCGGGCTTAACGCCCTCCCCTCTACCAAAAAAAAAAACTAAATAAAAATAGACCAAAAGTTTCAAAATGTTTTTCATTTGAAAGGACGAATGGTTTTACGTTGGATTTATGTTTTATCCAGGCAAACTCTCGCTTCATTCAGATAAACAATCAACAAAATTAAGTAAAATACTCTCATTAAACTTCTCTTCATTTATCAGTCTCAAAAATTGCAGCACGAGAAGTTGAATAGACTTATCAATTGATGTGTTTGTAGACCTTAGTTTTTGTCGGAAGTTGAACATATTTTATCAATTGGTCTGGCAGGCCTCGGTTATAGGTTAAGCAATGTTTTTGTCAAAGAATTTAGAGTTCAAATTTCATTTTAGAAATTTTACTTTTGGTGTTGCATAACATGAACCTCCAATTGAGGAACTTTCTAATTTGGAGATATTTTCTTTCGAAAGTTGGCAAAACATGACAACATTTCTTAAATTTTCACTGTATGGAGGTTCTCATTTGAAGATGTCATAACACGAATTTCCAATTGCAACTCTCCGAATGAGAATGTGAAGTAACACTCTGAAACCTAAACATAAATCAATTAGATGTTTTAATCCAATCAAACACATAAACACATTCCAAATTAGGGCGCACGTAATTCACAGTATATATACCATTAGAACTAACCACAATCAATTAATAATGCTAGAACTTAATAAAAACTAGACGGTGTTATGAAATTAGTTCATACTTTTGCAAGGGATTTAAAGAATGACGGTATGAGAATGAGTGTATTTTGAGGCGTTTAGTTCATTTTTATCTAGTTTGGTAGCTAGTTGTAAAAAATGTCTGATACTATAAAATATGCTTTCTTAATGAAGAAATTTTAAAGCGTTCATAGAGAAGTGCGACTGCTTGAAAATATAATATGAATAGAATTGAATTTGCTCGTGAGTGCTAGTGGATTTTTAATTTCTTGAAGGATGATGAATAGAAAAAAACTATAAAAAATATTTAAGGTACAATACAAAAATATATATTTATATTTAAATTATACGCAACTAAGGTTTAAGAGCCCTCTACAATCTTCTCCACCTAATGATCTAAATTTGTAAATGATTGCATGTAAATGTCATGTAAGATGAAAGTGTGAGTTCATGATTTTGGTTCCATTGCCAACAATAATTGTCCCATGTTTCTCAATTCCCTACCTCCACCTTTAAAGCTGACATTTGGCACCTCACCGAGTTTCTTAAGTTATTATCTAATAATTCTTATTTAATTAATCATATTTTATAAGACAAAAGAAGAATAGTCTCTCTACTCCAAAACTGTACTTTATAGTTTGAACCTTGAAGTGGTTTGAATATATATATATATATATATATATATATATATATATATATATAGGGAGAGGCTCCGGTGAGAACCCTCCCAATTATGTGAGAACCAATTTTATGGTGAGAACCCTTCCAAAACTATGTAGTTTCAATAATGATTAAATGACATTTTTCCCCTTTATTTAAGTGGCATGCGCAGGAGAGAGAAAGGAGGGTAGTGATGAGTCATCATTTTTTCTTCTTTATTAAAAAATGTTTTCCCGCTAATTCCGAACTCCGATTTCGAATATTTTTATATGGATGAACTCGTGTTGACGAGACGCTCATTTTAAGATCCCTGAAGCCCGGGTAAAAACGACGTTTTCAATTTTAGAACATACAGCTTTAATTTAGAACATGCGGTCTGGTTTTGTTTTATTTAATTCTGTTGTTTTAAATAATGTTATAAACCTTCTAAACCTTGTATACTGTATTCTAAGAGTTCAACATCTTGTATTTTTAAAAAATAGTATTATCTAAAGCTAATGAACCTGCTTTTTGATAATAATAATAATAATAACAATAATAATATGAACTTAATACACATAATTAAAATGTAAATTATAATTTTAATATTATTTAAGGTTGGGGTTCGAGTTGAGATTCAAAATGAGGTTTAAGAAAGGAGGGAGAAGATATGCATGTTCTAAAATAGTAACAGTATGTTCTGTAATACTAACAGTGTGTTCCAAAATACTAACAATGTGTTCTATAATACTAATAATGTGTTATATAATATTGTTAGAGTGTTCTATAATACTAACAGCATGTTCCAAAATAACTAACTTTTGCATTGTCAATAATAATCTTTTTTTTTTACATTACGTTGAGTCGCAAATTCGATAAATTATATATTAAGAATGCAAATATGTTGCGGATATCAACCAATATTTTTTAAATCATTATGTTGAACTTGTAGAATACAAAATATAAGATTTAGAAAGTTTATAGCATTATTTAAAACACTGTATTAAAAAAAAAGATGAAACCAAACCGCATGTTCTAAAATTGAACTGTATGTTCTAAATCTAAAAACGTCGTTTTTACCTGGGCATCATGGATCTTAAAATGAAGGTCTCGTCAATACGAGTCCATCGATATAAAAATATTTGAAATCGGAGTTCAAACTAACCGGGAAAACATTTTTTAAGAAAAATGAATTAAATGATGAAGTAGAATGAATAACGTTTATATATAACCCAACAGAAGAATAATCACAAAGAGCAAGGTTGGCCCAGCGGTAAGGCAGCTGCTGCCTTGAAGACTGCGGTTCGAATCCTAGGGGGAGCAGTTCCGTGTTTTTTCTCCTTTTCTTCATATTCTACACTCAAAACTACGTAGTTTTGGGAGAGTTCTCACCATAAGAATGGTTCTTACATAAAGGGTGGGTTCTTACTGGATCCTCCCCTATATATATATATATATATATATATATATATATATATATTGGCTGTAAACTAAATATATTGGGTTAATAAAATTTCTAGACAAAAATTCTACAGTATGATTTATTTAATTAATTTGGAAAGTTCATGTTTTGTATATTGGGTTGTCTGCAAAGTCAGTGTTCATAATTTGCTTCAAATCGTTAAATAGCACAACAATAATTTTTGATGAAATATCCAAGTTTGTAAATTTGCATGAGACACGGATGTATCTTTGCAGGTTTTTCAATCACAAAACATGTGTTATAGTAAAACTGCATTTCTTTTACTTTAACTATCACAAATATCGAAAATATAACATAACATTCCAATAAGAAAAAATATACGGTAAATTATATATAAAAAAATTTTATGGTTACGATATTTTCAAATATGTCAAGATTTCTCAAAAATGCTCTTTTGTGAATATTATCAAAATTATCAAAAATGACCTCAAAAATAGGAAGTTTTAAGGATTGATAATATTTTTAGCAACTTTAATTATTTAACTTTTTCTTTTTATTTTTAAGGTTATATCGGTGTTGTTCAGTGAGGAGAGAGACATTGATGTTTAAAAAGATGACGTTTCTAAATGATGATTTTGAAAAAAATTAAAAACATTTTTCAACACAAAATGTGATACCAAACAACTTTACTTCGTAAAAAAAATAATTTTGAGGTAGTTAACAATCATTTTTATAAAAGTCAAACTTGAAAGGTTTTTTTTTAGAAATCTTGAAAAAGATTAAAATTGAACAAAATAAACCACAAATAGAGTCAAGTTCAGGTGAGACACCCCTTATTGTGAGACAAGCTCTTATTGTGAGACATATATCAATTGTGTAATTAATTAGGTATGTAAACACAATTTTCCAATCTATGCGCTCTTCTTCTTCTATTGCTGCCTCCACCGCCACCTCTCCTCCGTTATTCCCTTATGTCCGAACCTCCTTCCTCCTCCTCCCAACCACCACCACACCTTAGAAAGCATAGTGCGGATCAAAAAGGCTGAAGTAAGAATGTTTCAGAGCAAGGTAGATGAAGCACGGAGGGAGGCGGAAGGTTACCGAAGGATGATTGGGCCAAGTTAGAGAAGCTGGAAAAAGAATATACATGAAAGCTGGCAAAACTATGTTTGCAAGAGACGGAAGAAAGGCGGAGAAAGAAATCGGATGAACTAAAGTTTTTGGAGAACTCGCATTGTGATTACTACAACATGAAGTTGAGATTTCGGGTTTGTTGGAGAGAATGGAGGCAACAAAGCAGCAGATAGTGTAGCTTAAATCTTTGGATATTCATCCTTTTATTTATGTTGACAAAGATGGTTACTGTGTGCAATTAATTTGCTTACATTTTTTACCATTTTGTGACTAAAGCTTGTTTCTGCACATGCAAGAAACATAGTTCTTAGGTTGCAAACATAGAGCTTCACAACTTTAATTTGCTTTGTCTTCTCTTACCTTGGTCTATAAACTCATGTTGTTCCTCCTTTGAGCAATTTGATGCTATTTAAACCATCTTGTTTCCTTGACAGGTTTCATTCAAAACCACCAATGATGTATATGGTGTTTCAACCAACATATGCGACTCCATAATTACAAATCAATTACACACATGTACTATAGTTTGGGTTGACACTTTAGTTGGGACTACAATTTAATTAGTCGTTCATCAATTTCACCGTGTATTATTACATATCAGAGTTCGATTCAAACCAAAAGTGTATTGTTCCAACATAATCTTATATTGTTCCAAAAAGATACTGTGTTGTTCCAAAAAATTATTGTGTTGTTCCAAAAAAATAATGTGTTGTTCCAACATAATCCTATATTGGAAGGTAAATACAGAGGATTCTAAATTTGGAACAATTTCATATTTGGAACAACAAAATATATCATTTGCAACAACAGAGTATTATGTTGAAACAATATAGCATATAGAACAACATAAAGTTAATTTGGAACAACAGAGTATTAATTTAGAACAATGTAATATTCTATTTGAACAATCATAAAAAAATAAAAATAAAAAATCGTTTATAAATAACAACAATAGATCTCAAAATGAATGTCTAACTAATACGAGTTCAGTGGTATAACTTTTTTTGTAAAATGAGTTCGGGAAGAGCGGAAAAATGCATTTTAAAGAAAATAATTAAAAATTTTTCTCTCTCCAGAGGTGACATGAGCGCTGACATCACCTCCTCCTCCTCCTTCCCTCCATTTCCCATGCATGAGTATTTTTCCATGTATTTACAAGTTTGCCACATTCACCTGTTTAATTACAAAAAAGCTCCTACCTCATTCTTTTGTCACACTTTAAAGAGTTTGTCTCACAATAAGTCCATTGTCACACTTGAGCCCCACCACAGATATATTTTCTTTAATTTTGAAAGGACAAATATATTTTCTTTTTAAAATACTTCAAACCACAAATGTTCTTTTCTTTTAGAATTTACCCTACAAAATAAGTTAAATACGGAGGCTGCTGCTCAAAATGAAGAATTTGATTGAATTTGTTTAAGCCTATCTAGATATTTAAAATCGGCTTAATACATTCGTGCCCTCCTAAACTTGTTTATTTTCGCCACTTGAGCCCCTAATTTAATTTTGGGTTCTATTTGACCCTTAACGTTTTTAAAAGTGAAACTATTGGGCCCTTCGTCACACAAAGACCAGTCGCACAAACTCGGGTGTATTCTACGCGCTTGCCACGTCAGAATTTAGGACATAATTGAAAAAAAAATATCTTTAAGGACTGATTTGAAAACATAACAAAAAATTTAAAATAAAAATAATTAAAAGAACAAGAAAATAAAATATCTTCATCCCTTTCCCTTTCCCTTTCCCTTTCTCTGCCTACAAACCCTCCTCCTATCTCTCTATATTCCCTCTCTCTTTCTCTCCGGTCTAATTTCACCTCCGGCGAACGGCGGAGATTCTTCAACAAACCGAACCTTGAATTCCTCCGTCAGTTTTACATCCATCAATTTCACCGCCATCTATAAAAAGTTTTATAGAGAGAGTATCTGAAAATATAGTAGTCTCTACGGACGGTTTTATGTTTGCTGAGTCATTTCAGTATTGCAAATCGCCTTTATGTGTTGCTTGATGAGTGGATAAAAATAAATGTGTTGCTTGATAAGTGGACAAAAATAAATGTTTAGATAGATAAAGTTTTAAAATTTAAACGATTTTTAAAAAATTAGAATATTCTTCTATAATAAAATGTAATATTAAACAACTTTAACTTTTGACAAAATTAAATAAATCTGTTTTGAGTTATTAAGAATTACTTTTCAAGATTTAGTTATAAGTCCTGTCAAAAAAAAAAAAAGAATTTAGTTATAAGTAGAGACGTATCTATAGGACTAGGCTCCCGAAACCATTTCTACCATGAATGATTTCGGCCACCCGTTTATTGAAACCACCCTTATAATGATTTGTTTCAGCCTCTAAATTTGCTAAATTTATTAGTAAAATCTGATTTAAATCTGTAGAAAAATTGTGTTAAATCACTGGCGGTAAAATTCATGTCACCTAAATTTCACCATTTAATCAGTTTTATCGGTTATAACTTGTACCCTCAGCAATTACCACTGGGCCTGGGCCTGGGCCATCGCCGTCACTGTAATTTTAATACCTTAGTAAAACCCTCCTCCGTCCTCAGCTTCCGATCAACAAAAAACAAACTCCGACGAAGTTCCATCACAAGTTGACCATCGCCGCCCAATTCTCCGATGCCGAACCCTAGAATTCGAACCTTCATACGGTGGAGAAGTTGGGCCAAGAAAGATTGGGCAATCGCAGCCATTGGATCAACTCTTATAATCATCTTCTCTATTACCTTCTTCTTCGACTCACCGGAACCCGACAAGCTCGACATCGTCTCCGTTGACGATCTCGTTGACTTGACCTTAGTCCACCGTGCTAAAGATAGAGGCGCATGTACTTGATTTCTCATCTCTAATCTCACTATCTTCTTCACTCTATACATAGCTCTAATCTTTTGCACATTTCATTACTCTTTTGATTTTTTTTTTTTTTTTGTAGTTTGTTTAGATGGAAGCTTACCTGCTTATCATTTTCAAAAAGGATTCGGATCTGGATCGTCCAATTGGCTTCTGCACATTGAGGTTTTCGAGTTTTTCTCGATTCGATTTTGACTGTTTTTGTTGTTGTCATGTTTAGGGTTTCAGAATTTGAATTTGGTGTAGGGTGGAGGCTGGTGTGATTCGGTAGAGTCATGTTCGTTTCGGAAACGGACTAAGTTAGGATCCTCAAAGAGTATGGAGCGACAAGTTCCATTTTCAGGAATGCTGAGTCGGGATCAGTCTCAGAATCCCGGTAAAGTTGTGTTTAATTGTTGGTTGCTTATGTTTGAGATTGGTGAATTGGAATTGTGGTTTTTTGCAGACTTCTTTAACTGGAATAAGGTGAAGATACGTTACTGCGATGGTGCGTCTTTAGCTGGACATCCGGATAATGAATCCAAGGTTTGGTTTGGTTTGTTTGGTTAATTTGGATTGTAGATTGTGATAATGAAATGAAGAAAGTAGAGTGTCTTTTCTTTTGTAGAATGGTACGGAGCTCTATTTCAGAGGCCAGCTCATTTGGGAAGCAATTATGGATGAACTTTTATCAATTGGGTTATCTAATGCCAAAAAGGTAGTTCCTGGTTCTACTTCCGTTGTTTGATCGATGGAAAAAAAGATTATATGTAGTGACGGAGAATATGATTTTGACCATGGACTACTTGATGCTCTAGATAACAGTTTTTCCAGGCTTCCGTCAATGATTATTATAAAAAAGTGATTTTGTTTCTTTATTTGTTTTTCTTTTCTTTATCATTTGATGAGTTTGCATAAAGTACAGATTCTTAGTGATATTTTTTTCCATGTAGGCTCTTCTTTCAGGGTGCTCTGCAGGAGGATTGGCTACTCTTATTCATTGTGATAGCTTTCGTGAGCTTCTGCCAAAAGATGCCACTGTTAAGTGCCTTGCTGATGCAGGTTTCTTTCTTGATGAGTATGTTCGATGACAATGTTGATACAAGTATGTTTCATGAGCATGCTAATATCTGTTTTAAGCTAAGTGGTCTGATACATGTATTATTGATGTATTGCTATTGATCATATTTCATCCATGAACTCTAAAATGGGTCTATGTCATAGTATTTTGTATGAAATATTGCTACCCATCATATTTTATCTTTCAAATGGACATAGGTTTTCCCAGTTTTCCTTTTTGAGCCGTAGAAGACCTAATGTTCAATTCATTTGTATGGTATACTCTATCAAAGTAACTTTATTATATAAGCTTAGAAAGGCTTCTGCAGAATCAGATATAATCAGCTAGAGCATCTTGTATTCTTCAAGAAAGGGCCAGAGAACTTTGCAATGTCTTAAGTTTAGCTGCTACCATAATGCTTGGTTGTTATGGATATATGCTCAGATTGTGTTGGACATGTTGAAAAGTGCTTGCGGTCTTTAATTTCAGGAAAGATATTCTTGGACGTTACACAATGAGATCTCACTACCATAATGTTGTTGATCTTCAGGTTTATCCTTGCCTCCACTCTGCCAATTAAATGTAATTACTAGCTTGATGGTTTGAAATTCATCTCTAATTACTGGAGAACCAAATTGTGATTATGATCTGAAACATGGGATACTGGCATTTTGTAAAAAAAGATTTACATTTGAAATCATTTCATTCTTTTGAACGAGTATCATATCTAAGCATATTCTGCATGTTCGTTCGTACGGTGCTTGTTTAATGTAACTGACTTAAGAAGTTCTCATGTCAACAAGGATTTTTATTTAAATGATTTCACATATCATAATTGATGTTTGCTTGTGTTTTTACTGTTTCCTGTTAGGGTGTGGAGAAAAGTTTACACAAGAACTGTATTGCAAGAATGGGAAAAGATTACTTCGAGGCAAGATAATTTCCAACAACTGTTCCCATTCCCCCTTCTTTACCCCTCTGTTCCGTTTTTCTTTAGCTCATCTCTTATGGCAAGACCAGTTCTGTGTTCTATCTATCATTATGTTTTGTTGATTGCTTTAACAGTGTCTTTTTCCTCGGGAAATAATTAAAGACATAACGACCCCAGTTTTCTTAGTCAATCCAGCTTATGATTTTTGGCAGGTAAATGTTCTTTGCTTTTTCATGTTTGAATTTGAATTTGATTTGCCTTGTATATGATGTTAACATCGTAGTCTTCAGATACAACACATCTTAGTGCCAGTTGAAACAGCATCTCATGGGCATTGGGACAAATGCAGATTGAATCTTAACCATTGCAGCCCTAGCCAGATGGAAGTCTTACAAGGTAGTAATTGCTGTCAATTGTCTTCATCAATAAAATGTTAAATAAACCAGAAACCATGAGCTTTTTTTAAAAAACCAAGAAGATTGACAGGGATGGAAAACTGTCTGAATATAGTTTAAATTTGCGAACTTTTACCTGTGCACATAGATATAGTGTAGTGAGTCTAATTGCTATAATCTATGATTACATCTTGGAGGTTTGTGTTTGGAATAGAAAGTTACATGCGATCATTGAAGAATGTGGATGTTCACCTTCTAGTGTAGAGTTGACTCTTACAATTTGATGAGAGAAACGTATAAATACTCAACATGTAGAAACCCCAAAATCATGTAAGATCGTGATAAGAACCTGCAAATATTATATTTTTATATATAAAAGTTAAACTTGTTGTTTACTCGTATTTTTTTCCGGGGACTTGCTATTGCAGGATATCGTGATTCTCTACTCAAAGCACTAGGTGATTTCCAGCAAAACGAATCCGGAGGAATGTTCATAAATTCTTGCTACATCCATTGCCAAACATGGGCGGCTGAGACATGGCATTTGCCAAATTCTCCAAAAATCAACAATAAGGTGAGGTTTTTCTTCAGATTTGACCTGTTCTTGTTCATTTTGAGTTGCAAAAAGTGACAAGTAGCAACTCAATTTCAAATGCCACCATGGTTATTATTACCCTTGTGTGTGTTTTAAATTATTTCTGTCCGGTTAACAGACGATTGCAGAATCTGTAGGTGACTGGTACTTCAACCGTGGCGTAGTAAAGCAAATTGACTGCCCTTATCCTTGCAGTCCTACTTGCTATAACATGGATTTTTTGCGAATATGACTGGTTTAATCTCCACTGGTCCTCAGGGAAATTAGGTGTGATACAGAGAAGAAATTGACGAAAAACGGCAAAAAAAATACTGTTTCGTTGCATTACGATATATTTATTTCATTTTTGGTTGTTTTGATTGGCCTGCAATGTATAATATTCTTTTGTTTTAGGTCAATTCTGATAGCTATTGTACTAATTAGAACTGGTATTTGTCTGATTCAAAGGTATCGGCAGTTAGTTCACTATCCTTGACTTAGATGTATAGAGTGTCTTGGTTATTTAATTTTGTCCTAGACTTTGTGTGTATTGCAAGAGCTACGCTATTTATATTGGGCCAATTAGATAAAATAAATATTTGGTTGATAAATTGTTGGATACTTGAATATTCATGCATTGCATGTCATCAAGTTCTTTCATATATTGTCTTAAACCAAATTTACCTGTAGTTTGTAACTAGAATTAATGTAATGCGTGACACAAATTGAATGAGAATATAAAAGAGAACACCTAAATGGAAACAACATATTTTCTTCGGATGGTCACGATTAGTGTCTCTACGGTTGTACCAATTAAATGTCAAAAAATCCAATAAAACTAAGTTTATCCCTCCATCTGAAAGACAAGAATGGTCTCTCTACAGAGCTATTCACCCTATAGAAATTAATATTAGTTTCCATTCTGTACAAGATTTTTCTTTTGTTATTATTAAAAATAAATGAATTATTGTATTCATTATCAAAAATAGAACCAAAGTTTTTACTGATTTGCTGATTAGTTCTTTTTTCTTTAAACAAAAAGAAATTAAAGAGTCAAATTTTACATTTAGCATATTTCGAAAAATATTTTAGATGAACCTAGGGAAATCAAAGATGAGTATTTTGCAAATACGGATGCCACACTTTGCTTCCTTTTATATATGTACACACAATTGTATTAGTTAGATCATCACGGATAAATCACAAATTTTCAGTTTTCTTTCTCTCCAAGTGTGTACATGACTTCTTTAACCATTTTCATGTTTATTGTATCTTCATTAGAAAAATGGAAAGAAAACGGAATTGTTCACTATTTAATTTTGACAATTTGCCTTTTTAAAATGACTGAGAAAAAATATATATACTCGTAGCAAGCCTAACTAATCCCAAAAGGCACCTTAAGGGAATAAGATTGCTTGTCATATTTAAGGAGCTATTCTTGCTCCCAAGGTAGCAAGCAATGTGGGACAATTTAACACGCCCCCCTCACGCCCAATTTCTTTGGTGCGTGATGCCAGTCTAGCGAGGGCTCCCACATTGTTCAACCATGGCTCTGATACCATCTTAGCAAACCTAACTAACCCCAAAAGGCACCTTAAGGGGATAGGATTGCCTGTCATATTTAAGGAGCTATTCTTGCTCCCAAGGTAGCAATGTGGGACAATTTAACATATACATACTCCTAACTACTTCAAGATTATACGTATTCAAATAGAGGTGTTGGTGTAGGTTAGGGTTATTTTGAAATAATCATTATTTTGCTTTTATCACTATTGGACCAAATTCTCCACTACTATCCAACGGTGATAGTAACCAAAGTAATAGTAAAACCCTCAAATAGATTATACGGAGATAGAAATATCATTTATTCTTATAAAATTATTTAAGAGTTAATTTCGAATAAGTGTTATGTGGTTTTGCAGTTTTGCAAAAAAAAAAAGATTATGGTTTGAATTGTTTGCAGAACTAAGAAAACAATCAATTTTGTTAACCTAAACAAGGACATTTTTTGCTCAAATATTTTTTTCAAACCTTTGATCGGTTGTGTAAGAGTTCCGATTAAAGGTCAAAAAAATTTTTTGGACAAGAAAGATCATCGTTCACGTCAACAAAACTAGTTATTTCCTTAATTCTGCAAACAATGCAGAACACAGTCTTTTATTTGATCAAAAACAGACTACAATTATTTATTTACGAAACCGCAAAACTATAAATCACTTATTTGAAATTACTCAAAATGCTAATTTCTATTCGTATATAATTTTAATTGAAAGAATATCTAATAGAAAAACAAAGTCAATATCAAAATCAACGATTTTCAACATTTGGATTGATTTTGTTCATCTAATTAACAACCTTTGCCGAAGCTCTTGTTTTGGAGTATTAATTATCCTTGTTCATTCAATTATTGTTGTTTTAATAAGTACATAATTTTTGAATTTGTCTCAAAATTTTAATAACATCAATTATCTAAAATTATAAATTATTGTTTATTATTTTTAAAATGCTACAAAGTCTCGAAAAATAAAAAAAAAAGACTCATAGCTTTATTTAATTGCTCTCAAACACCACTCATTTCAAAACTGAAGGTGTCAAAATATATAAACATAAATGATACTCATTTTAAATTTTCTGATCTTTGATACGACAAACTTGCACCGTCTATAATTTACACATTATACAATAAATTTTAAAATCAAGATATTAAGAGCAATTGGATAAAAATAATGGATTATTTTTAAATTTTGAAAGTAAAAAAATAAACAGTTAAAATTGTGGCACGAACAGAAATAATGTGTTTATTAAGCTTTTAAAATTTATTTTAAATTTGAGACACTGAAATAGGGGCTTATGTCATTATAGTTAAATAATTATTTCCTACTATATTGAAAAACAAAAAGTCTAAGGTGTTAATTTTGGCAATCATTTTAATTCCATTATGTAAACGAAAACGCGGTATTGATTTAAAAACTTATGATGGTATTCATTGACTATCACCATCGTTCCTCTCCCCCCTTTATTCTCAGAAAATTTTTAAAATACTAATAATTCGATATACGTCACATATATTTGTATCTAAATCGATGATTTAGAGTCTAGAATTTTTATTTTAGTGTCTAGAATTTTATATAAATTATTAACTAAAAATAAATTTTTAATAAATTACAGTTGTCAAAATCTTATTGGTTAATGTAACATATGTCAACCACTTATTAGTTTGGAGTACCACGTCATTATGTTCCAGGAGTATACTAAAATCTCTCTTATTTTTATTCTCAAAAAATATATTTTCATCCCTTTATTATTTTATATTTTTAGTAATTTTATCACTCTGTCTTTCATTTCAACACATTAATAACATGAGAGAGGAGAGATTTTAGTATACTCCTTATAGTTCGTATATTTCTTCTTTTATCTCATAAAAAGGCTTAATACACAAAAAACCCCCTAAACTTGGTCAAATGTTGCAACTGTCCCCTCGAACTTTTAATCGTAACAAATTACCCCTCAAACTTGGCAAATTGTAACAAATAACCCCATATTTTGAGTTTGAAAAGTCAAATGCCACGTGTCATGCCCTTATTCGATATTTGAAAAGTCAAAGTGCCACGTGTCATGATTCTATAGGGTGTTTGAAAAGTCAAAATGCCACATGGAATGATCTTATAAGGTATTTAAAAATTTATGCATCATTGGGAGTAATTTGTTACAATTTGCCAAGTTCAGGGGGTAATTTGTTACGATTTGCCAAGTTCAGGGGGTAATTTGTTACAATTGAAAGTTCGGGGGGACAGTTGCAACATTTGACCAAGTTTAAGGGGTTTTTTGTGTATTAAGCCTCATAAAAATAACACTTAACCAGTTGAAAACATTTAATTTAGTTAAGAAACACTAGTTATTTTACTTGAGTCTGAAATTGTATTTTTTACGGTTCAAAATGAGGTCTTATGCTTTAACTCTTAACTATGTAATGCATGCAAAAATCGTTTTTATTTGTTATACATTCAAATTTCAAATATATACAAAATAAATAATTTTATGTTAATTGGATTTTATACTTAAATTCGAAAATTTTTAGTATATGCCAGGTATACCACGTCATCCCGTATGCCACCCTTATAATACGATGACACGTCATATATGTTAGTATCTAGGGTTGATGATTTAGGGTCTAAAGTTTAGTTTTTAGGGTCTAGGGTTTTTATTTTAGGGTCTAAAATTTTATATAAATTATTAACTATAAAATTAATTACCAATTAATTACACAATGTTAAATTGTTATTGGTTGAGATGACACGTGTCAAAGAATTATAGACTTAACATACCACGTCATCCGTATGGCCGGCATACAATAAAATTTCTCCTTAAATTCAATTTTAATGGTGATTGTAAGTAATGAGAAATAAGAGATTTTAATTCAAGCCAATAAGACAATGATAAAAATACATCTGTTTTATTGCCTAAAAGGGAGACCAGTTATATTTGGCACAATTGACTCCTCAGACGGGCTTAAAAGACACTGGTTGATATCAACAATATGGACAATATAGTGAATAGAGTTGTTCGAACATGTCATCCGACCGTTATAGGGAGTCATTGCTAAGAAATAGATGGCAAGTGCGCTTTGGTTATAATACCCACCACAATAAAACCTGGTACAGTTACATTCTATCTCCACTTTACTATCTTTCTCTCTGAAATTTCATTGGCTTAACTGTCGGAATGATTTGAGGGGCAAACTCGTCTAACAAAACTAAGAGCCCGATACATCAAACCGATTGCTCAAAACCTGTCTGAATCACTCACTTATGTCCACTTTATATTTGTACTAAAATGAAAAAGAAAAATATAAATTCAATCCATCTAAAACAAAATGATGAGAGACCTCAATTTTATTTTATTTTTACTATTGCAGCAATTTATCAGTTGAAAACTGATTTGTTCTCAATTCAGCTTATTATACCTAACCATCTACCAATACGCATGCTTCTTGTCATTATTATTTAATATTGGCTTAGTGCTTCACATCTTCATTATCTCTCATTTTTTTAATAATCTATCCGGAAATGACATATTACTATTCATATAATAATAATATTAATAATAATAAATAACAATAATAATCTTACTTTATTATAGTAATAAATGTTTTAATAATCTATCAGGAAATGACATATTACTTTTCATATATAATAATCTTATTTTTTTTATAATAACAATAATTCTTTTAACCAACTTTATTTAGAAAAAAATAAAATAAAATCTTACTGTTTTTTTAAAAGCATTTTCTGCCAATGTCCATGAATCAGCCTTGTGCTATTCCAGAAGCAATGGTGTCACGGCTGAGGAAGATGCTCATTATCTTAGGACTAGAACTAAAATAATAGTTTATTATTTCTTTAGAAAAGAAAAAAAATCATTAGCCTGGTCCAATGTTCTCTAATTTTAATTGTGGCACATTTGGTTATACGTTATAACTTATAGCTTCATCAATAAAATGCACAACCATTGTACCATGTATTTTATCTATTTATTTTTTAAAATAAGACTTCAAACCATTTGATCACAAAGGCTTGTTAACCATAATTAATATTTCTAATTAATGGTACCATTGTAATTAATTTAACTTTGCTTAACGGTTACCTTAAACGGCTTTAGAAAATAGCCGTAGACTTTACTTTTTTTCATGGTTTTCAACCAATTGTAACATTCCTCTTCTAGTCTTCTTCTCCCTTAATTCTTTTTCTATATTCATTTGATTATGAATGAAATTCAATTTTCTTGAATAACTTTAATTAATGTTAAGAAGGCTCTTATTCTATGTCAATGAACCGATTGAACCACCAACTTAAACTTAGTAATTCTTTTCCATTAAAGAACCCCATGAAAAATTGAAAACAACAGTGAGCGAGCACTGTGGAAAAGTATAGCAAGCATGAAAATAAAGTTGATGGAATGAACGAGTATAATTGAAGTGGGAGGCACTCGGTGAAGTAACTATAACAAGGATTACAAATTGTCATCACTTCGATAAGATTAATAAACTCAACCAAAATAGGATTGCTGCAAATTATAATGCTCCCTGATTAATAATGAATGAGTTGAATGTTTTTTCAAAAAAAATTTAAAAAATGAGTTGAATGTAAAAAAAACGAACTATAAGATGTGAGAATGAAAATAGTTATATACCGAAAGTTGTAAAACAACAAGAAGTGTAGATTCTACCAATTTATGTGGGTAAAATGTAGGTTCCAAAATTTCATTATTATATATAATTCTCCATAACGTATAATTTATCTAAGTATATTATTAAGTATTCTACATTGGTTAGCTATATTTGAAACATTTATAAGTGTGACAATCATCTCCCTCTAAGATGTTTTTTGGGGTTGAGTTAGGCTCAATCTAAAATTGTATCAGAGCCTACTAGTCAAATATTGGGAGACCCATTGTTGGCAACCAGTAGGTGTCCAGTCCTGCAATTCACGTTCAGATATATATTCATGAGTGTAAGGAGTGTGTGTACTTAGGATCCCACATGGCTAGCTATATGGGTAATATATAATAACACATTAATAAGTGTGTGAAATTCTCTCATTTCAAGGTACTTTGGAGAATGAGTTATGCTCCATGATATTTGAAAGTCAATTAATTTCGATTCAACAGAAAATATACTGTATTCATTTTAGTAGCTACGTGTTGCAAAAATGCATATTCACAATACTTTGCAGAGTTTTGTCACGCTAGATATCAACAGTTGTTAATGAAGAAGACAAACTTCATAAATATTAACAGAATAAATTATTTTAAGAAAAACGATGTAATATTACACTTTTATCAAAAAAGTGTTTGTATATATTTATATTTTCAAATTTGCACAATGTGGCTGCATGAATCTTCAAATTCATGACTCTTTTTTATATTTAAAAATTGACCGTTAATAATCTTATTTCAATTTCATCTAATTTGGTGTTAATACAAAAATGTAAATGAAGTCGTTAGACCAATTTTGCAAAATATTTTATCTAAAATTTATGAAAATAAAAAACTTACGCAATTGGGATAATTAAGAATCGATTTCGTTATCATAAGTTGCTTTTTAGAGTTGTTCCTATTATTATAGGACAAAAAGAAAGTGAAGTGGTTGACCATTTTTATTTATACTTAATTTTGGCGCAAGAAATGACTTCATTCATACGCAGACAAAACAAAATAAAATAAAATAATTAGCTGTTGGTCAAACAAAAATGTCTTCATATTTTATTTTAGAACCCAATTTGAATTTTAGATATACTTAGGCATGAATTGATCATACATTGCAACAAAGAAAAATTCGGATTCTTGGGTGGACTTTCTGCACAAAATAGAATAGAATCGGTATAAACTTTTCTTGTGGGCAAATGAACCCATTTGGATAACGTATATCTTCTTACCATGTCCTTGTCTTTTGTGTCTATTTGAGTAAAATAATTTTACTCTATAAGTTTCAGATAACTCAAATAATGTTAATATATATTAGCATCTAAAATAACATGATAATATTAGAACGGTCCATGATCACACGGCTTCACTATCAATATATAACTTCTTGTGTTTGAGAATGCCATAAATACTATTAACATCTATTTTACACGTGTTTTTTTTTTATTATTGTAATATGATGTGAGATATAAGTTATGAAACCTCTTAAATGCTTGAGATAAGGTAATAAAAGAGATCAAAAAATCAACAAGTGACTTGGGCGATTACATTTTAATGTCTAAGACCTAATACTTTTAGGAACAAAGAGATCTAAGATTTAGAGTACGAAGTTGTATGAGTGTGTGTACACCATATTCTATTTATAAGATAGTAGAGGTAATTTGTTGTCTGTCGACTTAATCTACTCTTACTATAAGCCATATATTCTAAAAATGGCAGTTTTGTAAGTAAGCCTACTTCCATTAGTCCCTGTATCCAAGTAGATTTATGCCATCATTTACACTATAAACAAAAATGGATTAAAAGTTACAAAAGTTGGATTCTCAAAGTGTAGATTTGATAATTTAGGATTTGATTTTATCGAATGGATTGAATTGTAAAACATCTTCCATTCCTTTACTTGTAGAGCTCGAAGAATAACAGGTTAAAAATGATAGGGAGACACAACTCTCTATTATATATATATATATATGTGATTTTTAACTTTTCCACTCTTTCGAACTTCTTTTAGATAAAGTATTTTATTACACAACTTTCACTTATTTCCCTATAATAATCAAATAATAATAATAATAATAATAATAATAATAATAATAATAAATAAAATATTACTATTATTCTCAGTATCAAATGAATTCAAAATAATTGAATTTAATAATCAAATAGACAGCTTTTTTTCAAAATAATTAACGGATCATCAATTTCTTTTCTTTTCTTTTTCCAAAAAGATAAGAAAAAAATAATCACATATTCAATGTATGTGAACAATAGCTAATCACTCAAATTATATGCACCGATTTCTATTCTATTATTCTAACATTTGTATAATTAAAAACTATGTTATTAGCCAAAAATACTCAAGTGGGATAAAATGAAGAGAAGACAAGGTTGGAGATGAGCTATGATGGGAAATGAGAAATTTTATTATTCATCTGGCGCATTCTTTATTAGCGTTCAAAGTATGATAAAATTTCTCTTTATAGATGTAGAAGAAATATATTTGATATGTGCAATAATAGCCTCTTGTACCTATAACCTACAACTTGGTATATTACAATCCTTGGCCAAAACTTAGAGCAACATAAGAAAAAAATAGTTGGAAGTTTTGCCGTCCATGGATTTATACAGAAGAACGCCATATTCTTCCTTCCAAAGATATAATAATTACTGAAACATCATCATGGTACCGTCTTCGTTCTCCTTGCGGGATGTCCAACAATTCATGGAAATCCATACCAGCTCTTTTGGCTGCTCGAAACATGACTTCCTCGATTAGATGTTGTGCAGGATCTCCTTCTGGAAATGCAGCAACGAATGCTTCAATTTGAGACACGACTTCTTCATTGGTGAAGTATTGGTATAATCCATCTGAAGATAGTATCAAATATTTGTCTCTTGAATTTAGTCTATGATGGTAGAGTGATGGAAATGATGTTATGTATGGAGACTTTCCAATATAGTCTATTTGAAACATTTCCAATAGTAGGTCATTCCATTTTGGCTGCACGAAAACACCAACAATTAGTTAGTTACTTGCTATGTTCGATCGGCGTAAAAGTTTAAGCCGGTAAATGAATGATTTAAATGTATACCTGTTTGAGAAAGCCAACTCCAAATGCTCGAGTTACCTTCAAGTAACCTTTCACTCTATCATTCATTATAGCACAAGGATCATCCGGATGCTCCTTCTTTATTCTTTGAACCTCCTGAAATTGATTAACACTCGCATTAGTGGTGGCATTAGCTTTGAATTGTCGGACACAAAAGTAAGCCAAAACCCGTGTCAATTGAACTAAAATGTATTTTCTTCAATCCAAACCAAAATGTCATGGTTTTGCCTTGGATTTCTTATATATAATTTGTCATGCGCTACTGAAAAGACGTTTTTCGGATTAAAACAAAAAATGTCTAGTGAATCAGAGGTTGCTAATATCTCATTCATTTGTTGGGGTGCAAATTGCATCCCAAACACACCTAAGATTACAATGTTCAGGTAGGGCAGAACCACCCCTAATCGCTAGAGGTGTGACGGCACTCAATGCCCCGCTCTACTTTTCGGCTATTGCTCATAAATTAAACAGAAACACAAAGTGACGTAGAAACAAAAAAAAGACTACTTACTTTGTGCACATAAGTGCTATGATCCTTTGTAAGTTGAAGGGAACTCAATGTCTTTAATCTTATAATATCATCCCCATCAATGCCTTCCGAATCGCGCATACATTCCTCGCTAATCCTCCCCAAATCAACATTTCGGTTATCTCTTTTCGCCTTTTGAGCCAAAACAGCCCGACTATCACCTACATTCATCAAATAAACATCTTCTCCTTTCATCAACATCACCAAAACACAAGAACCCATCAATGCCAACTCCGGTTTCTCCTCCGCCATTTCGTCGGCAATTTCAAAATAGGCCTCCTCTGTTTTTCTTAATGCTTGTGACAAAGCTCTCAACACATCAAAGTGGTTCACCTCATCCAAACTACACTGCAATTTCTCTTTCAATTTCTTATCAATTGGCATTCCATCTCTAACCCATTCACACTTCCAATTTCTCCCATTCTCCTTCAACGTCTTCGCGCGTTTAGGTCCCGAATTAGACTCCTCTGTTTCCCCTGTTTTTTCCTCTGTTTCCCCTGTTTTCATCAACCCTTTGAGTTCTTCATTAACATTTGCGTACAGATTTGAAAGCAAGTAATCCGGTGCATCAGGACCATTAAACCCGTCATAAATTCCAACAAAAACCCATTCATTTTCCTCCGAAATCACGATATGAACTCGATCCTCGCCCGCTTTTCCTTGTGCCCATTGAAGATTCTGGCTTTCCATTGAGAACAAACTATCATCATCAACACCATCTTGATTATGATGATTTAAACTAAACTGATTACTCAAATCACCACTAAAACTACTCTGTTTCTCACCATTTTTAACACTCATTAACGATTTTCTCCCTCGAGAAATCGTTTTCGATAGTACCTTCTTCAAAGTCTTAATCAGACCCTTCTTCTTCTTCAATTTAATTCCAATTTCAGATCCTCCATGGGACATACTTCTCTGCAACTTAACCTCATTTTCTTTTTCTTTCTCAACTAAACCCGGATACGAACCAGGATCAATAGGAGCCGATAAAAACCCACGTTCAATCGGACCGGATAAAAACCCACGTTCAATCGGACCAGACAAAAACCCTCTATCAACCGGACTTCCACCGGAAACCACCGCACCGGCGCCGGCTCCGGACTGAACTTGTCCGCCTCCGCGACGGGGGACCGGCTGGAGAGGTACAAAAGCGAAGCAATCGGAGCTTTCGAAAGCCGAAGCTTCATCCAAGCCGGAGCTGTACGGACAGGCGTCGCTGAGAGCTGTAGAAGAAGAGCTTGACGTGTTGGCACTTACAGAGGCGCCGGAGATGGAGAAAAACGTCGTCGTTTCGTCGGAGTTTTGTGTTTTCGCCGGAGATGGATCGGATCGTATGTAGCAGAAAGAATGGCCGAGGCCTTTGTGGAACTGATCGGCGGCGGCGGCGTATACTCCGATGTCATGGCGGCGGGAGATATCTCCGGCGAGGGCGCAACAGTGGGTGATTTTTGTAACGCCGTTACCCATTGAATTAAAATTGGTAAGAAAATGAATTAATTTTGAGGAAATGAAAATGTTTTTAGCATGGTTTTGAAGATGATGAAGAAGAAAGAAGAAGAGTAAAGATTATGAATAAAAAGGAGAGAGAGAAAGTGGGGGGTTGACTTTTGGATGGGATTTATTGGATTATTATTAATTAATTATTGATACTTTAAAGAAAAAAATATTTAATGGAGTATTTTTTTTTTTAATTTAATTGGAGAGTTGACAATAAGAGAGGGGGGCGTGGGTAGAGAGGTAATAAAAATGAGGGAATCACAAAAGTCAAATGTTTGAGATTAGTATATATCTTTGTAATTAATTTGCTTTGTTTAGTGTTTTGCATCTTATTTATTCTTTCCTAATCTCTCACATTCTAGTTTGTGTCGTTAAATATGCTTTTAGATAAAACAGTGCATTTAGGGGTAAATATGGTTAGTCAATGTTTTAGAAACTACAGGTTAATTGTGATAGGGCAAGCAAATGTCAATCTCGAATATGTCCTAGCGAGAGGTCTTTTCGAAATTGTGTTGATGTTTGGAATGGAGGTTTTGTGTTGAATATAGAGATTTCCTTGACAGTCTTAATTGAATTGTGGAGCTTGTATCATGATATAGTTCTCGTTTGAGATAAAGGGTTTAGAGAACTGGTGATCGAGCTTAATGTGACTTTTCATTTGGTTTCATTAGGTAGTCAAAGTTGTAATCAATTATTTTGGCTCATCGAAAAGTGTCGATCAAGAAGAGTGAGAAGTGAAATTACATGTATCGAGAGGTAATCGTGTGACTGACTATATCGCTAATCACAAATGTAAAGTGATTAAAGCAAACATCATAGATTTGCTTGTTTCTGATTCTAATGGTTCGAAGCTTCCTCAAATTATTAGCTATTAGTTTTTCTTTTCTACTAGATTTGGCCTCACCTGTGTATTACAATCTTTGGAATTCCAAGTATTTGGATTCGATGTTATTTTTTGTTGGTAGATAACTCAATAAAATAGCTTTAACTTTAAGTAAAATTCAATAACTACATAGTTTCAGTTGTTTTTTTATTATTATTTTTAGGATTCTGCGGTATAGTTATCGAACACTTCTTAGCTTTTCTTTGCTTATTTCGATAATACTTTCTCTTACCGAACTTTCTCCTACAATAATTGTTTCTTCCTTCAATAATATCAAACTGCCCCTAAATATGTACTTCATCTAGTCCATATTATTTGTCAAAGAGAGAAAATTTTTTTGTGTTTCATATTACTCCCTCCGTTTCATAATATTTGACGTTTTGAAGAATAAAAAATTTCAAAAATTTGACGTTTTACACTTCCCAAGAAGCATTAAATGAATTTTTTTTCAACTTCGCCCTCATGAGAAATGACTAGAAATTTGTAGAGTGACTTTGAACATTAATTATTAGAGGGTAGTATATTCAAATCAAACTCGTTTTAATATTAATTAATGGCTTAATAGTGAGATAACCCCCTGAACTTGTCCCCAATTGACAAATGACATCCTGAACTTTCAAGCGTTACAAAAATCCCCTTAAACTTGCTTAATTGTATGAACTAACCCCAAATTGCTGACATGACAGAGAGAGTGAGATTCAAACGCTTTGAAGCACGTGAAATGGTTGAAAAATGAAAAAAAATTAATTAAACAAATTAGAAAAAGTAAAAATTAAACAAAAACTAATTCTTCATTTATCTCTCTTGTTCTTCATTGTTCTTCATTCTTTCTTTTTCTTTTTCTTTTATTTCTTCTTCTTTTTCTTTTTCTTCTTCTTCTTCTTCTTCTTCTTCTTCTTCTTCTTCTTTTTCTTTTTTTTTCATGGTAAACGGTTCCAGGAAATCTGAAAATTCTCAGAATTTTCAGATTTTCGACGAAACGACAGAATTTCCGACGAAATCTGGAAATTCTTCTGGGAATTTCCAGATTTCGTGGATATCTGGAAATAAAGAAAAAAAAAAGAAAAGAAGAAGAAGAAGAAAAAGGAAGAAAGAAAAAAGAAAAATAAGAGAAAGAAAAAGGAAAAAAAATGAAGAACAAGAGAGAAGATGACTTTTGTTTAATTTCTTTTATTTTTTTTAATTTTATTACTTTTTTTTATACATGTGCAATTTGACTTTTCAACGACCTATATCATGCTGACTCGTGTTGCACGTGTAGTCCACATTTTGGCTGCAAGTAGACCATGACGGATATGGGGGTTAATTGTTACAATTGAGAGTTTTTACGGGGTTAATTGTCCAATTTTGCAAGTTTAGGGGGATTTTTGTTACAGTTGAAAGTTAGGGCTGTCACTTGTCAATTGGGTCCAAGTTCAGGGATTTATCTCACTATTAAGCCTTAATTAATTAGTTTATTAGTATATGTGTAGAAAACTTAAACATCAAAAATTATGAAACGAAGAGAGTATTTGTTATGTTGTATTTTTAATGTAACCTTTTTTTATTTTGCTCTCATAAATTTATTTAACTTTAGTCGAGTCTTTTTGTCTTTTAAGTTTTCGAAGTAGGATTAGTGATGTAATTTAACGACTTATGCATAAGATGAGAATTATTTATAAAAAAAGATAAAAGGCTTATAGGTATAAGTTTATTGTCAATCAAATTATATGCGTTATTTTTTCAAATATAACAAATAATACAGACAGAAAGGAGTAAATGATATGGGTTTTATTTTATTTTTGTGAGAAAAATAAAATGATGTAGATAAACAAGTGCCATTTTTTTTAAAAAAAAAAAGCATATAAGCAAGTAGTATAGAGAGTAAAGCCCATACTGTTGTGGATTCTCTACAAATACGGGCTCATTCAAAATCTATGGGCTATTGTTACCAACCCATTCAAAAAATTTACGGTTCTTTAATTTTTATTTTTATTCAAAGACCATAGGTCATTCCGGCTCATCAGTTTGCTACTGGTTCATCGGTTAACCTTAGTTATGACCGGGTCAATATCGTAAACATCGATAACTCAAAATGTATATAGCCAGACCAGACTATATGTATAGTTGGTTTTCGGTCAAATTGGCCGATCCTGCCTAGTTTCTAAACATTGTGTTAAGGCGTGCATCGCAGTCATGTAATTTGTTAATCAATATGTTTACAATCGAAATATTTTTGTCATTGGTTAAAATTGTATTTTTACTTGCTAATGTATTAATTTTATAGGCTAACTTATGCTTTGATAGATTAACACCATTAACAAACGTACAAAGAGAAAAAAGATTCTACTCAAAGCAAGAGCTTGTGTTGTCACTTATTTCACAAGGGAGATATAATAGATATGTTTTTCATCTCTTCTTGGACATACGATATTGGTGTACTCATCTAAAAATTGCTAACAACCCGGTCATCCAAGAACACAACCTTTTTACCGTAGTTATATGTTCAATAGTGCTTGCAAAATATATAGCAAATAATAAGGTTAATATACCTTATCATTCTAAGCAATGTTGTTAAGACCGGACCGGATCTAAAACCGTATTAAATACCGGGTTGAAATGGAGATGCAATATATACACATTGGGAATAAAAGCAGAAGTGCAGTTAAGTTAGTTAGAAAAAAGTTGTGCTCTATAAAAAAACGCTAGAATTAATGAGCATTCCTATTTCACAAATCACAACATCTGAATGAAATTATTGGCAACAATTATGGAAAAAATAAAATAAATAAAAAATCAACATAAAATCCCAACCCAGATTTTCAATTTTAATCAGCACCAATCGCGAATGGAAATTCTAGGATTTCTTTTTCACATTCGATGATCATCTTTTCCAAGGTAAATAAATTTTTATTTTCTTGTTTGTTTGTCTGAATTTTTTCCTGAATATATAATCTTTTTCATATCAAATTGTTTTTGTCAAGAGTGAGAGGACTAAATTGTAGAGGAATAATGAGAAAACCCCTTCGGATGAATTCAAAATCAAATTTTTTTCTCTCAATGATGATTAGATTATGGGTTTCTTAGCATTAACTGTAATGACCCTGTCTCGAGGGGGTGACAGGGATGGCTTAGGGGTGCTCGGTACTCGGGTTTTGGGAACCACCATAAAAAGGAGTTATTGGGGATGCCCCCGTCCCGTTGAGGGATGATATTGGAGTGGAAGCTCTGAACATAGAACGGTTTTGACAACGAAGAAATGAATGGACATGATTGATTAATATGCCCCAGTATGCTCTCTTCCCAATTCAAATGTGGCATTGTCACAAGACTGTTATTGCTAAGTTCTTCTAACTCGCCCGCGTCACACCCTTAAAACTGGTTGTTACATTAATTTTCCTATGTTGTACGAAAAATCCCCTTTGGTATTGTTTCTATGTTTCTTATCCATTTTGAAGCGGAAACTACCAGAACCATTAGGAACCGTTTCTATCTAGGCGCGTTTATGTAAATACTGGAAATAGAAAACTTGTTTCCACTAACAAACACAGTCCATATATTCTAGTTATTCCTATTTTCTGCTCATTGTTGTACTCATATGTACAGCATAAATGTCAATTTTTTTCCTAATTATACTTCCAATATTTATAAATGTGCCCCTAAATTTTTAATATTTACACATTTCCTTCACGTTTCTATTCTTAAGTTTTAATTATAAACCAGCATTGGAACCTCACCTGGTAAATGATTCTTGTAAATGTTTTCTATCAGGTTTGAGAAGCTTGGTGCTGAAGTAATTTGTAATCAAAGAAAAGTTTGAAGGAACACATATTCACAAAATACAATGGGGAGGAACTTGCAGAGACGCGACTCAGTGTTCTCTATGCAGAATAGGAACCCGGGATGTATGTGGGGTGTACTTCAAATCGTCAAGTATCACCGTTGGAGGCTCATCAAGAAGCGAAATTCTCAAAGGGGTCTAAATCCTACCGGTAAGCCACATCTAACATTCGCCTTTCATTTGAGTGTTGTTGTCCTGAGGACTTTGAATGTCAACTGAACTAAACAAATCCGCAATTTTTAGGTTATAAGTTCAACAATGTACTTATGTTTTTTTCTTTTTCTTCTTTTATCTGTAGGGACTGGAAATGAAGGACGTGACTTAAATGCATCTCGGTCCGAAAGAATTCCCCTACTTGATAGCAACGAAGATGACTTCTATATGGTCAGATTTATGTACTTCTCTCTGTTTCATTTTGGAATTTACGTTGTTAAAAATAGTTAGGTGTAGCTGAGTTGAGAATGGTTTCAGGATGAGAAGATGAATGAAAAAAATCAAGCAACCAAAGCGTCGGTTAAGTCCAGGATAAAAGCCCTTATTTCAGATGATCTGAATAAAAAGAAGGCTCGACTTCGAAGGAGCACATCTTACCCTGCATTGTCTCAGCGCTCGGGGCCCACAGATGAGAATCTTGGGCCAAATGTACCCGTAAAACACAATACTCCTCTTGATGATCTAGCCTTAAATAACAAAGCTCACACTGAAGAGTCTGATGCAATATTGAATGATAATAAACCGAGGGATGATAATTCAGATGAGGCTACCAAGGAATCCATTGAGAATCGGAATCTTGTTCCTCGAAATCAAAGTATAGTCCATGCTAAAGAGATGCTTGATGCTCTAGATTTGATCAATACAAACAAAGAATTGCTCTTGAAACTTTTACAAGACCCGAGTTCGCCATTGGTTTACCAATTCCAGAGCGAGCAAGCGTTGAGTAGCCGAAGAAAATTTTTGAAGTCTTCGACCTTTTCTTCGTCAAGCGCATCGAGTTGGAGAGGTTCTAGTCCGATTAAACTCAATCAGGATCAAAAAGGAAATGAATCTCCCAATTTTGTTCGTCAATCCTCGATAGCTCCAGAGTACAAACGGAGGAACCACGTGGTTATGAACCGGTTTATGGATCTTAAACATAAGCTAAAACACATGATTAAACAAAACAACAATGAGAAGCATCGGGTTGCCATGGATGGAATCCTTCACAAGATTCCTCATGGTAAAGAGGTCCCAAAGGACTTGAAAAAAGACATTGTCGATCACGTGAAGAAGCAGACTACGAGCAAAGATGTTAAAGAGAGTGATAGTTCTCATCCTTTCAAAAGTGGGAAGCATTTCAACCGAACATCGTCGTTAAAAGAATCACTAGATAGATACAGTCAATTGTATGAAACTTCTTTCAATAGAGAACCGAAACAAACATCCAAATTACGAATTGAAGACGTTATTTCGCCTCAAGTCAATCTTTCTAAGACCATTAGACGGATACTTTCCTCGCCTAACCTTAATTACTTTGCCTATCAAAGTGACGACTCAACTAATTTGTATACAAGTCCGGTTAGAAAAGGTCTAGACTCACCTATAAGGGCTGAAAATTTGGATACAGAAACTAAATCCAGCCTAATTAGCGATGATTCAAATGCAATTTTGTCGAGTGAAACTATTCCCGAACCTGAATTTCCAGAAGATATTAGTAGTCCAGAAAAGTTATCCGCTCTAGAAGGTATTACTTTGTTACTTCACTATTCAATTTTATGTCATTCGATTGTTCATGTTATTGTCTCTAAAATGTATGCTTTTTGTAACAGATTTAAAACCGAGTATAGACATTGAGCTTCCTCCGGATACTATTGATTCTACGAAGGACAAGTCCATTATGGACATAATTAGAGAGGCAGAAACAAGAGACGGGAAGTTGGAAACTCCGAGAAAGGATCTTGAATTCGAAAAAGACAAAGCGGAATTCGACTATGTGAAAGACATACTACATTTATCTGGTTTTAGTGGAAGTGAGTTACTAGGAACATGGTATTCAGATGATCAACCGTTAGATCCTTCAATGCTCGAAGAAATGGATTTAGTGATATTTAACCCTGAATGTTTTGGGGATGAAGAAGGTTACCCGTGTTATAATTTGCTTTTATTTGACCTAATCAATCAAGTCTTAATGGAGATTTATGCAAACTCATACACATATTATCCCTCACCATTGACATCACTTTCGCGTATACATCCAATGCCGGTAGGAGGGCGCGTGTTCGATGAAGTATGGGCAAATATAAGCTGGTATTTGAGCTTTACTCCGGAGTCTTCGGATCAGTTACTGGATTATATTGCTACTAGAGATTATTCTAGGAATGATGGATGGATGAACTTGCAATTCGATTGCGAATGCGTTGCAATGGAGGTTGATGACATGATCTTTGATGATCTTTTGGATGATATAGTTTTAGATGACATGATTTGTGATGAGTTTTTGGAGGAAGTTGTTTTGGATTGAGTCATCTAGTGTTCTAACTTATGCATAGAGTTTTTGTTTCTTTGACTAATTATATAATTAGTGCAAGATTAAAAGATGCCTAAAATGAAAGTTGTAAACAGTTTTGTATAGTTGAATTTATTTTTTCTATATATATATATATAATATTTTAATTTATGTTAGTATCGATTGTATAAAAATAATCTGGCCGTTTAAGTGTAAATAATTATTTCAATGTATCATTATGAAACGTTGTAACAATATATTCTTTAATAAACAAGATATTTTCTCCTCGTTGCACGATTCGTGGGTTTGCATGGTACTCAAGTATCGTGTTAGCGGGTATTAATCTTTCATGGCTAATAATTAAGTTAACTATTTGAATTATATTTGTATTTTTTCTTCAATCACAATAATGTCAAGGTGGTCGTAATTATATACAGAGTTTTCTCTTCAAATGATGTATAACGCTTTATTCTATAGTCTTGTATAGAGGCTTGTGGGCATGTGTATAATATGACCCACCTCTAGGCCCAACTTCTACAGGCTAGGCCATTATTACTACAACAATAATTCAAGTTATACTTTATGGTAAAAATCTGAGTAAAAATTATCAAAAAGAGGTTATCAAAAATTTTTTTTATTTTTTTTATCAAGAAGAGCATTACATAGAAAAAAGGGGAGGGATACAAACCATTCTCTCCTGCTAGAGACATCATAGATGGTTGTAGTCAAAACATGAGCTAAACCGTTTGCCTATCTCTTAACAAAACAAACAAAGCTATTAATAAGTTTGTTAAGTATGTAAAATTGAAAAGGCGACAAATCCTCTAATACGTAAGTATAACAATATGAAAATTTAATTTTATCAGAACATTGTTTCGACTTTTATCCTAAATTTAATGTTAATTGCTTCTTTTCTAATTGATAATATTGCTTCTTCCAGCACAACGTTTAAGTGCATTTTCATTAAACACTCTCTAAATTTAACAATGTAATCAAAAATCTTTTTTTCACTTTCATTGAAAACTATAAGTTCTTTTTTTGTTCTTAGAAATTTTACTATGCTCTAAATATTAAAATACTACCAACCAAACAATAATTTGGTGATTATTGTATTCTAAAAAGGACCATTTGGGTTTTTCGAGTACACAGTGGACAAAAATTGAGCTTCTCAAAAGGTATCAAAATACTAACTTACAAGTTATTTTCAATCCCTTCAAAAAATAAAAAATACAAATTATTTTCAATATTTTTCGTTTTTCTTAATTGCAAATATATTGTAAAATTTGCTCCATTATTGCAATTTGCAAATGCATTTTTGTCTTTCTTTCATGTCGTGTAGTAGATGAGGATTCAAATATCGAAATCAACAAAGAATGGGCTTAGGCCCACTATAAAATCTATGAACTTGGTAGGCCCAATTTTGTCTATCTTCTTCGATTTGTCTCATTCTCATCATCTTTTTTAGAAGGTGAAGCTCAATGCAATGGCCCATTACATGGATAGTGACAATAGATGAAACATCAATTCTTTCATCAAATTACTAAATAAATACATAAAAAGTTTAATCTTGAAAACTCCACAATGAAAAGGCTTTATGGGAAAGAATATGGAGCGCTTTGGAGTAGAATGCTCCTTAAAATTACGGTGCTTCATAGACCCAACATAAAATTGTATCAATTTTGTACAGATTTTTAATGGATATATAGTAACATATTAGCACATATGATAAATATTTATTATGGTAGTATTGCAAGACATACTTGAGTTTGGCAAAATTGATAGATTGGATATTTAAATTTGTACTATGATTTCGTTTGCAAGTATATTAACTCTAAATTTCAATTGGGTATTTGTTTTTTACAAACAACTCCGGTGTATTTTTATTCTTTTTGATGGAAGAGTAATCATATCATTGAATAATATAGAAAAATTATAGCACAATGATAATCAAAGAAACATGAAGGAATTAAACCTCACAAAAATACAGGCAAAAGCCAGTATAGACCGCATAAAGGGCAAAGAAACGCTACAAAGAGCCTAAATACAACATAAAGGTACTAAAAAGCGACATAATAAATCATATACTTCTCGACAAACAACTCCGGTATATCTTTTCTTATTTCATCTTATTTTAGCTACTAAAAATTTAAACTGAAATTCATTCATATATACAATCCTAAAAACTAATTTTAACATCACAACTCACCTCTAATCATAACATCACAACTCACCTCTAATCATTTAGAAAAATGCTGGAGATCATAGAAATTTCATCATCACTAATTGTTGAAGAGAGTGAAAACAATAATTGAAGATATTAATAATAGTAATATATAACATTTGTTATCGTTTAATTTAATGAAATATTTTCTTACTAGAGTTTGACCGTCGAAGTTAATTTAGTTTAATCTTCTTGATTTGTGTTAGTATTGTAGATTCCTATCATGTTTGTTATTGACTAAGGCCCTGTTTGGAGCAGCTATTCTTGTTTGCTGTTTGTTGCTCCTGATTGCTGTTTGATGTTCCTGTTTGCGATTTGTTGTTTGCGGTTTGCTCTTTGATTATTAGTGTTTGGTTAAATTATAATTAAATGTTGTTGTTAGAATACAAAATGACTAATTTAGACATATTGAATTTTTTTATTAGTGAAAAATACAACGAATAATAAAGGAAAATAAGATCTGTAGTAATTTATTTTGTAGAAAAGTATTATTATTCTGCTGCTTTTTAAAAAAACAGTTGTTTCTTACCTAAAAAAGCAAAAAACAACTTCTCCTAATTTCTAACCAAACATCAAAGCAACTACTTTTTAGAATGAAAAAAGGCAAAAAGCAACGGTAAAACGGAGATACAAAATTGATTAGAAAATTGATTTAGTGTTTATTTCTCCATTTAGTTAACCATTAGTGTTTTCTTTTTTGTTTTGACAAAATGGATTTAATATGTTTATAATGTTGATATTGTTGGATTCTTTAATGATTATGATGTGTATTATAGATAGATGAAAAGGTGCTTTAAAATTTCATCTATCAATTTCACGTTTCAAACTTTATGGATAAATTGGGGCATTTAAACTTTAGAAAATTAAATTGGTATGTCAATTTTTTCAAGTTCTTATAATTTACTTAAAAAAAAAACACTAAAATAATAGCGCTACAGAGATGTATGAGGAGAAAATAGGACAAAAAAGAAGACTTCTTATCGAAAAAAGAGAAGAAAAAAAGAACACTTTCCTTCTCCTTCTCTCATAGTGGTCTTTTAGAGAATCTTTTCATTACGAGATATTAGAATGTATCTTTTTTTTCCTCCCCTAGCACCTTGTGTGATGTTTATACATATTTAGGTTATTTTATTGAAATTTTGTACTCTAACCTAACTAGACATGCCGAATATTGTTTCTCAAATAATTAACGAATGGATGGATGAGAGAGAACTCAACACTTTGATTCATTCTTACCCTTTTCTTATCTTCCATTCAAAAGGAGGAGAAAAGGTTTTTAACTTCTTATTATGATTAACGCAGTAAGTAGTGTCGTTAGTTGTTAGTTAGCTGGTTGAGCACTTACGAAGATTGATTAGTTGAAGACATGTTAGATTTTAAATTTTTAAGTGGTTGTACAAATTTGAATTGAATTCTTGATTTTGAACGCGTATGCATGATATAGACGATTAAACAACCTTTAATTAAAACAATGACTAAATGAAAGAGTCAACAATAAGCAAAACATAGGAAAGAATCTGATGGAAGAGCGATGTTTTTTTTACTACTAAATTTTGATCATATAATGACTTGAATTTCAAACTTTGAAATTTTAGAGTACTTGACCTTACAATGATTAGATTTAAATACTTAGTTGTTATCGAGAAATTGTGTGATTTCATAGGTATATACAACCATCTATTTACAAATGAGCAACTCTATCATTAAATTACGTATCATATGGACTTATTAACCAACATCAAACTGTATGAGTTGAGAATTTTTCATCACAAGTATGATATAAGAGCATCTTTAATAGTTATACTTGAGAGTCCATAAAAAAGAAAAGAATTCAAGTCCATAACCATTGTGAGAGAGATTAAATACACGTGAGGTCTACACAACAATTTGATGCATTCACATATGTCCTATGTTTTCTATTATAATACTTATTTAATTGTTTAAGGTAATTATTATATATTTGTATGATTATAATATAGTTATTTAATTTAAAGGGATTATGACACATAAAATCTACAAAGAGATTTGATAAACTTTTACTATAATGAATGATATAAAGCCTTCAAAATTTAATTTCACCAAATTGATGAATTTAAATTTATACCATCTATGGAGATGGGCTCATAAATAATATATAACGTCACATATATTTTTAATTATTTTGTGCATTTTATGCTTTTTGTTTCTTTTCTTAAAAAATAAATAAATCACTTTTATCTATTGTTATCTCAATTTTACACCATTTGAGTATGGTTGCCATGGTCAATTTTTGCTTCAATCTTAAATATTTTTGGTAAAAAGCTTCAATAATATGACACATAATAATTGTAAGCTACGGAAAAGTTACTCAATTATACCCAAACACAAAAGCAAAAATGCGAGTGAAACGCACGAATTTCCATGGTACGACACGTGTCTCTCCTCTCGCCAAATGGTAATCAAACGGGTCCACAGCGCACTATAAATAAGTACCATCAGAAAATCAACGGTGCAAAATAAAAGCCCAAGAGACTCCTGAAAATACTAAAACACCCTCGAAAATGAGGGTACCAATTTAAACAGTGTTGTGTTGTGATCCATAGATAAGTATAACCAATATGACGACACGTGTACGGTGGATGTTTCATCACTCCCTGCTCAAACTGCCTATAAATTAACAGGTTTCCATTATTGAGTTCATCATCACAATCAGTAATCAATATCTAAAATCAAATCTGAAAATGTCTTGCTGTGGAGGAAACTGCGGATGCGGATCTGGCTGCAAGTGCGGCAACGGCTGCGGAGGGTACGTTAAATATCCGATCATTTTAATTTCGTGGGATATTTTGGTACAATAAATGTTGAAATATTTGTTAAAATGCAGATGCAAGATGTACCCTGACATGGAGAAAACTAGCTCGGAGACAATGGTGCTGGGAGTTGGAGCAGCGAAGGCACAGTTTGAGGGAGGAGAAATGGGAGTTGCCGCCGAGAATGGAGGAGGATGCAAGTGCGGAGACTCATGCACCTGCAATCCATGCACTTGTAAATGAGATCCGATTAAATCTCAAATAATAATACTACTATGATAAGAGACGGAGTTAATTCTTGTATTTGCGTCTGTCTCTTGAAGCTTTAATTAAATAAACTGGTTTTATGGTTTCACTTTTCTGCTAATCTTGCTTTTCATTTGTAAGGCCTTAAATTATTATTATTATTATTATTATTATGGTTTTCTCTTATGCATGTGGTATTATATATGTATTATGTATGTGTTATGAGAAGAAGTCTGAGCTTTTTATGGCTGAATGAAAAATTAAGCTTCCTTAGTTTTACAGTTTTTCATTTGTGGTTTTCTTTAACATATGATTGGTCATTCATTTTAATGTCATAAATTCTAAAACTGATAACATGGATAAGACTACCGAGTTTGGTGGGCTAGAGAGAAAATGAAAGATAACGGCCCACATTTTTATATTGGTGCATTTAATTAATGGCTGTTGGCATTGCAAAGTGTGCCCATTGTGATATTTTATGTTCTGTAAAAATAATTGAAACATCAAAATAACGTCTAATTTTGAATTGAAGATTATTCGGAGAGTATTCCACAAATTCATGGAAGCATCTTAAACAAGTACTAAGAAGAATGAATGGCAATTAAAGCTTTCTCAAGTTCAAATTTCAGAATTGTAGCACAAATATATAGGGTCACTTGCTCAAACTGAAGGAATTGTAATTGATGTCAAAAGTTCAATCAAAATAGCAAGTTGGACTTTCGTTAACGATCTCAATCTAAATCTGATTACAAATTGCAGCATTTCTTATATAGGTTAGGAAACTCTCTCTAAAACTGAAAGGCCTACTGTCTCTGTTTCTCAGTGTATTTCAAGTGAAACGATACTTGAGTCACATTTCCGCACTTCATAGGTCCCCCAACTTGTACATATACGCACATCATTCCAGCTGCTCAACTTTGATCCAATTTAACGCCTCACAGAAGGACAAAGCTTCACTGAGGAAAGCATTCATAATGCAAAGCAGAGAACTCCATTCTTCACGACGAGAACCTGGTTTACGATTGTATCCCAATAAGTGTACAACGTTGGATTGAGTGTGGCAATTGGCGGACCAGTCGATTTAAAAGAGCACTCGCTTGGTTACAGGAAGACATAAGTTAGAGCTTTTGTTAATTATTCCAAACCAAATTATCCAAACATAATATAGCTGCATCTTTAACATCTCTATGTGTTGGAGATATGAAAAGAACGACACAAAACAAAATAAAGGTCTGTAACATTTGAACACAATTGAGATAGACACATTGAACACGTTGTTTGAGAGCACTCTGTTGTGGCGTAGCGCTCCAAACTAGGCTGTTGACCCTAAATAGCATCCGAGATAGACACTTTATGTTGTATACATCCACTTTATATTCCAAAGCCGTGACCAAGAAACAGGACTGCAAAGAGGAATATTAAGAGCAAGATGACAATCATGATCATTAAGATGCTTGAAATCTTTTTATAAAAATAAAAAATTGATGGTCCAGTTGGCAAGGCTCATCGGGCCATATGGGTCTGAGAGACACCGGCCCGTAATCCTTCCACTGCCGAGAGAGGGAGGTAATCGCTGCTCTGTGAAACCAGCCTCGCGCATTACCCTCCACTTTAGGGGCCGAGAAATCTGGGCCTTCGCCTAAATCCCGCAGCCCAACTCCCAACTTGGAATGGGCGGGCCAGAGTTATGCCGCTTCAAGCCCGACCTTCTGGGCCGTAGCCATGTCCCATCAATTTCAAGCCTCCACTTGGATCACAGGCCCTCGTTACTGAGCCCGGCGTTCTAATGATGTATCTTTCCATATTATAAAGCTTATATTTTATATTGATTGCTCGATGTGGGATTGTGGAATGGATATCAGCTGCTTCTGTGAAGTGTTATCAGTTTTAGCTCTGCTCATATGGAAGACTGAGACTGATATTGTTCTGACTAGTTGAAGCCGTCACTGGGAATGGTGAGTTGCAGAGGTGGTTGAGAACTCGCATTCCTCGGATTATAATTTGGAGATTCTATAGGCAATAGAGAAGGTGAAGTGCCCGGTGGAGATGATGGAGCCATGTAGTGTTGATGTGGTAAAATTGGATGATTTAATGGCTGGAAATAAAGTAAAATGGAAAAGAAGATAATGATATAAAAGTAGAAAACATATGGCAAAATCAGAGAATATGAAGTAGGACTGCCAAGATGTAAAGGTGGAGGTGTCTACCAAATAAGAAGTATGAGAGAATAAGTGTAAAAATGAGATATGTATCATATGTGTCTAGTTTTGTGTAATATTTTAATCTTTTGTAATGTGTCAACGTCATAATATGCAGTATTATTATTGTCTCGAGCCAATTGCTCGGAAGGACTATTGGAAAAAAAAATGTTCATCAAACTTTAGTAATGGTTAATACAACTTGGAGATCACACAAAATCATATCCCATAGAAACAAATATTTCAACATTTTCATTCATTACAAATCAAATTAAAGAAAGCAATACAATACTGCACAATCTGTGGTTAAGGGCATGAACTAGAGTAATCAATATGCTAAAGAACAAACATTATATCTATGAGTTTGGCTTCTGAAGCAGGTTGCTGTGGCGAGTGTTATCAGTTTTAGCTGCGTTCATATGGAAGACCACAAACCGATATTATTCCGACTAATTACAGACCTCACTTGGAATGGCGAATTGCAGTGTGATCGAGAACTTTTGCAAGCAGAAGAGAAGGAGAATAATGTTTAAGTGGTCAAATTGAAAGACTAAATCACCAGAAATGAAGCATAATGGAATAGAATGATCGAACTAGAAGATTGAATTGCCGTATTAATGTTTGTTTAACAATTAGAACAGATTTTTTCGAACTTCATACTTTCATTGATGAATGCGTCTATTATTAATTTATTTTATCGCATTCATAGCATTAATGAATCAACAGTCGACAAAAGTTCAATGGCAAAATGAAATTCTTCATACTTTACTGACAGGAAATGCAATTTACACCAAGAAAAATCAATTAAATGGTAGCTGTACTATCACCCATTATAACAACTTGCAGATTATACAAAATCATATCCCATAAAAAACAATATTTAAAACACTACATTCATTACAAATCAAATTATATCAGACAAAATAAAGGGAATACAGTAGTACTACACAATCTGTAGGTTAAGGGAATGAATTACAGTAATCACATATCAATTGATATGCAACTGAAAATAATACGAGCTGTGGAGTTGCAGGCAGGATGAAGTATCCTACCATCTCATCCGCATGATACCGGTTACTAAACTAGCAGATCATTCGACCAATTGGCTGGAGACTCTTCTTGTCTATCAAATAAACCTTTTGTAGCTCTGCTGAACATGTTTTGAACCTAAAATTGAATTTTATTTGCTACCTTTAGTTCACATTTCAAGTTTGATACGTCATATAAAGCAAAAATTAGAAAATTAGCATGATTGAATAATTTTTTACCTGCTTGGATGATAGTCCCAGCTTCTCCATATCAGAAAGCTGTAGAGGAAGCTTTATCAGTATTATTTAAAAAGATGATGAAATTAAGTAAAGTATTAACATCCTACTCACCGATTTTAAGGGGCTTGTTTTTCGGAGTTCAATTATGTATTCAGCCATCTTCGGTCCGATCCCCTTGAGTTCGAGTAGTTCCTCTCTATAAAAAACAACTAAAAGTTTCAGTTTCTATCCAAGGATGCCAAAAGAAACTACGGAAAGATTAAAAATTAATTTACCTGCTGGCTAGATTTAGGAAGTCAATATACTCCTGCATGAGAGAGCTCTGCACACCAAATTTAAAGAAATCAGGAACGTAACTCAAAAGCTCAAATTTTATATTGTTTATGTACTTGGTTTTCTTATTACCTTTAGAGTGGCACTCATTGCAGCAAATTTTCCAAATGGTGTGCTTGCTGGTGTGAAAAGCTCATTAGCATAAGTTGCAGTATAAGGTGTCATTGGAGTCTTTGGCTCGAAAACACCTTTGCCCTTCGGGTCATCTTCATGAGGAAATTGCTTAACGTTTGAGTTGACTGGGGAGAGAACTTTTCTCGTAGGAGTTCCCATTCTATTTTTCTTTTCACTGATGGGTGTATGTATTATATTCTCTTCTGAAGTCAATTGAAAATTTCAAGAACAATGAAAGATCCGTTAACATTTAAATAAATCGTTGGCATAATAAAAGAAACCAGCAGCTCTGAACAATGTTTTGCATACCTGGTAACTTGGTAGATGGTTCTATAACGGATGCAGCGGAATCAGCAGCAGAATCAATGCTCATCTCTTCTCTATTGTCCTCATTAAACTTCAGGCTCTGAAATTATAGTTTAGATTTGCATATTTCATGAATTAAAATGATCCTGAATTCTAACACATTAACAACACCAAAAATATCGTGATTCGTATTTTTGAAATTTTCACACATCCACCACATTAACAACACACAGCTATGAGTAACAATAATAAAAATCACTAGAAAGAAGAGAAGAAAATCATTAAGAATGTATAACATGAAAAAAATTCTTACCTCCAACAGAGAATCATTTAAAGCTTCAGTATCGGATAGATTTCTGTAAAGTATGCATTTTGTCCTGCATAAATGTAGAGCATAATATAAAAAAAGCTGTACAAACAAACAGAATAATCATCTTAAATTAATTCTCATGTTCCAAAACGAAAAACTATCATCTACCTCTTAGAATTTGAAGTATTCCAGTGGCTGTTGATCTTTGCTTTAATATTGCTTTGATAATTAGGTTTCTTTGTAGAACTCAGAGGTACTTGAGGAGAAGCAAGTCCCCCAATCTTTTGTGAACTCTTTGCTTTACCTTTTGATTCGAGCCAAACTTGCAATTTCACCTCCATATCGACTTTAGTTTTTGCAGACTCCAGTTTTTGAGCTGAAATGTTGGAAATGTGACGTGATCTAGCTGCCAAGCTCACAGTATGAACAGATTCTTGGTACTCTCCAGGATTCTACCACATCAAGAAAAAAAGAATCAACTAAGTTTACGTTCTCGGAAATTTGTTGAAAAATGCGAACAGCACATGTAAATATATTTACCAAACAAGCAACCATCAAAGAGCGGCTGGTTCCTCCAAGAGAATCTTGCAAGATACGAGTCAATTTGCTCTCTCGATAAGGTACTCGGATTTTGTTATTGTTCAATGCATAAATCACATTTGATAATGCAAACAAGGACTGGTTAATTTTGGCACTCTCCTGCAGGCGTATCCCATCATTACAGGTCCTCCTGTTATCTTCATTCCCTGATCAATATATACCAATAAAAATAAGAAACAGATGGAGTTTTTTTTACTCAAATAATAGGAAATCTAATGACCTGCTAAGTCGATGAGGTTGAGTTTTCCAGCGAAAGATGCCCCTGAACCATCAGGGCAAGGAGTGGAGACAGAAATCACAAGGACACCGTGACTTCTCGATGAAACATCATTGAGATTTGTATGTGCACTTTTACGCCTCTGAATTCCACGAGAATACGCCTCTTGAAATTCTGATGGTGAATTAACAGGGAGACGAGATAATCCTCTGAGGTGAGTTTGGCCTTCTTTGTCATCTAGAATTGCAATTTCTTTTGATTTGAGTTCTAGAAGATCATAACACCTATCCATGTACACTTCAAAATACGAAATCTCTGCTTTACTTCCTGTTCTCTCACACATTGACAGAATTGTGGACATGGCTAGTGGCATCAATCCTGGCAATCTATCAGTACCCTGAAAATCAACAATGTCCTAGTAGCATTAGAAGTTGTAAACTGTAAATTTCACAGTGCGTGTACATCCTAGTAGATTCTAACATTGTTCGGAACCAACTTTATGTAATTCCACAGTGCATGTACATCCTAGTAGATCCCACGGTTGGAATCTCATATTTGGCAGATTTTACATTAGTAGTACTACATAAACTCCTTACAAGATCTCTATATGTATAATTTGGACTCCTTTCTTAAGCTGAACAAAGTTTATTCGGACTCGATCATAAGGAGGTCCTAAGAATACTACAAATATATTGCAATAAGGAAAACAAAACCGGCAAGCATACCCGCTCTCATAGATGATAAAACCAAACTAGCCCTAAGCAAATATGGCTGCAATTTCTAAACATAAATGATAAAATTCAATCTCATAAATACTTGTTCTGTCCTAATTTTCTGGAAACAAAAGAAATTAACCAGCAATTAGATCATGATACCTGCATCGTATACGTCTTTCCACTTCCAGTAGCGCCATAGGCAAACACGGTAGCATTATACCCCTGGAAGACACCTGGAATTAGGGGTTTTACTTCACTCTCGAAAATCTGAGTCACATTGTTCCCATCCTGACCAAAAAAGGAGTCCAGCAGATAGCACTCGTTTCGACTACAATACGAACAAGAAATAACTGCCATCAAATTCAAAATACTTAGAACATATAAGCCTTACGAAAAGATCAAAGACTCACCTAGTGTCGGGATCTTTGAGACGAACAGTGACTTCCTCTTTAGACTCAGATTCTCGATCCACAACGGATATACACGAGCTGCTTAAAGTCCCGTTCTTAGCTAACAATTCTCGAGGAAGAAACGGGCGAACTCGAACAACCACCCTTACTTTAGAGAACAGTTTTCCGGTTTCGGTAGGGCGGGACTTGACGGATCTAGGCGTAGTAGTAGATGAAGTGGTTGATTTCATCATCTCCATTGTTGCAGATGAAGTAGAAGAGAGAAAGAGAGTGATTAGCAGAGGAATTGCGAGGGAGAAGAAGGAGAAATTTAGAAATCAAAGAAACCGACCGTTAGAAGGAGAGCTAGGGTTGGGGGTTTAAAAATTAGAACATTGCCTTATTTGTATGCTTTCTTAATTTTGAATAAAATTCTAGCCGTTGGCCTTTTGGGGAACCCACCTACCTTAAACTTTTTATTTCTTTTGTAACCGCTACTATACATATGGGTATCCGGCGTCTTCTCTCATTATTCTTTTTTGCGCCCTTTTCCTTAATTTCATATCTAACGTATTTTTATATTATAAAGAAAAAAAATATATCAATCATATCTTATCTTATTTTTGAGCAAACATCCTGTCATATTTAATTTTGATTTCTTTGTTCACAAAATGAAATTTTATTTGTCAAATTTACCACACTCTATACGATACGATAATTAAATATTAATTGTATATACAATGTGATTTATAATATTAAACGACTTTGTAAAAGTATTGAAAAGTGAACATGTCCGTTCAATTGGTGCATCCAATAATATGCAGATAAAGAGATTAGAGACTGACTCACATATAAATTATATAAAAATAAAATAAAATTGAACATGGGTAGCATTTATTAGTTAATTGTAACTTTGAGCGTTCACGTTGAATGGTAAAAGGCTTGTCTAATCCGAGTAATGATTGGTTCTTGCATTATTGTGGATAAAAATAGAGAGAAGATTAGTATAGTTGTTATGATTTCTTTGGAAGATATGGTGTCAACGGAGTAATTGAGTTTGGTCCAATAACTATCAACCTTGTGACTTAGCTATGGATATGTCTTATTGTTTGTTTGAGAACTGAGAAGCTTCTCAATTTATGGTTAATGATCACCAGAAATCGATGAGAATGAATGCTCGATTGGGAGACGGCTTACGTTGGGAGCGCCTTGCTCCATATTCATTAAGTGTAATGTGGATGGCTCGTTAAATCATTATATGGTTTGAAACAATCTCCATGTGTGCAGGGACGAATTCAGGATTCTTATCCAGTGGGGGCAAGAAAAATTAGTAGAAAATGCCTATAATCTCAACCAAGTTGTTATACACAGTCAAATAGTTAAAGTTTTATGGTTTATTATAGGAGAAGACATATTTACGTTCTTCAATCTTTTTCAATAAAGCATACAAGCATACAGATTAAAAAATCCCCTCTAATTGCTAAAATAATTACTCGAATCAAATCAAAAGCAAAATAGTTAAATTAAACTTTGATAGAACAGAGTTAAAAGTTTCCAAAAAATATAAGAGTTGTAAACTAATATTGTAAATAAATTGTGAAGAAGGTGCTTAATAGATGGATAGAAGAATCATGAAAACAAATACTTTCGATGGATAACAAAAAAGATAATTGAAAACATAAAACATTATTAGGAAGAAAATATATATTTTTGAAAAAATAATTGAGTGCGACCAAATTTGAAGGAAAAGAAACAAAATAATATTGGATAACAAAAACGAAATTTAATACAGTTGGAGACTTCAATTTGGGCCATTGTTGTGATGAGGAATTGGGTTTTAATTTCTGTCAAATTTTCAATAAAGAAACGACGCCGCTTCATTAAAGCGGAATGACGTCAACAAAAAACATAATAAATTGATAAACCTAGCTGTCTTCCTCAATATTCTTTTTATTTATCAAACCAGAACCTCTCCTCTGCTCCTTCAATGGTGTTAATGGGGGCAAACAAACAACAGTTCAAAAATTTCTATATAAAAGGCCAAAAATACCCAGAACACAGTGGGGGCACGTGCCCCCAGTGCCCCCACTGTGGATTCGTCCCTGCATGTGTGCTTGGCTTGACCAATTTGGCACTATAATAATTGAAGTAAGTTTACCATGGAGTGCATATAGAATATGATCCTTTTGTTTTCTTTTCCACTTCTAACACAATATGTGTTTTACTTGTGGTATACATCTATGACGGTGTAATCATTAGGAATAGTGGTGTTCACATTTCGAAGTTAAAAAGAGTTTATTGGTATTTGTTTTCAATAGACGGGTTTTGGCTCTCTGAAATACTTTTTGGGAATGGAAGTATCTTGATGAAGATGTGTTAGAAGATGAAGAAACGATTGAAACAAAGACTAGTGAAAGCTGATGATGACGATTTACTCGATAAACTTGAAAAGTACAGAAGAGTTGTTGGAAAGTTGAACTATCTAACAATCACTCATCCTACTATTGCTTTTCCAATGAGTGTAGTAACTTAGTTATTGTCCTCACACACACCACATTGGCAAGGACAAGGTTTATATATTGAGATATATGAAGTAACTCCAGGACAAGGTTTATATATTGAGATATATGAAGTAACTCCAGGACAAGGTTTGTTGTATAAAAACCATGATCATCATATTGCTAAAGGTTTTACAAATGCAGACGGTGCAAGTGCTCAGTCAGATAGACATTTTACTAGTGATTATTGTGTCTTTGTTGAAATCTTGTTTATTGAAAAAGCAAGAAATAAATTGTTGTATTTTGATCTAGTGTTAGAGTTGAATATCGAGCTATCAATCAAACTACTTGTGAGCTTATGTGGTTATGGTGTGTACTTGATGATTATGTGTGACAATAAAACAACTATCTATATTGCTAATAATTATGTGTTTAATGATAGAACCAAGCATATAAAGATCGATTGTTACTTTTATGAGAAAAGCTACAAAGCGAAACAATCACAATTCCACATGTCAGGACAAGAAGTCAACTAGTAGATGTGTTTACTAATTGCTTGGATCAACTATATTTGTACCAAGTTAGGCATGATAATATTTATACTCCAACTTGAGAGGAGTGTTACATAGTCTGTATAGTTGTGCGTTGACTTGGTGATTGGAATAATATGTATCCTGAGATCGCTAACACGTTAATAAATTTGTTCTTTTATTTGATAATACTACAAAGTATGATATGATATATTTTCACTCCCATGGATGCAAATGGCTACAACTCATCCAATCATTATCGTACCAGTTTTGATTATAATTGTTATGTATCTGACACATTTGACTTATTTATCGTCTTCAACTAACTTGAATTTGATAAAGTTATTCCATTTTAAACTTCACACATTTTGTAGTATTATCAAATAAATGAATAGAATTTATTAATGTGATATAAATCTTGGCATAGATATGATCGGCCCAACGAGTGTTTGTATTAAGACACTTAGCTCAAGCCCAATCCAATCGAACTTCACCTTATCCACATGTTAATGTAGGCGGCGTTTGTTTCGGGAGTATCGGGAAAGGGGAAAGGGGAATGAAAATTTTAATTCCCTTTGTTAGTGTTTGTTTTGTTAAAACAATCATTCCCTTTACCCCTTTTTAGTTTTAGGTTTATCCCCAAATCTTCTAATTTCATTCCTCACACATCATAAGGTTTTCTATTCCCTAAAATCTGGAGTCTCTTGACAAAGACATTTTGCGGACGCAACATCTAGCTGGTCATTTTTCATTCCTTATCTTGGGCGCGACTTGCACAGATAAATACACCTATTCATCACTCCTTTTGGCATGAATCATTACGAAGCTTCACTTAATCATCGCCACACTTCACCAATAATTGAAACTCTTCATCACACCATAAGACTATCTATATAAGGAGAAGTTCCAGCAGAAACCCAGAGAGCTTCTAGAGAGAAAAAAAGTTAGATATTACATTACACATTTGGTTACGTTGAAGAATAGCGAATCACTAGAAGAAATCATTATATTATGTGCTGTTGCTTTAAGTTGATCGAGAGATAACCTTTGTTGAGATTCAACAAGAAGTTCAATTAGAAGATGCACCACGAGGATTGATGCCCTCTACGAAGACGAGTAAAGGATTCACAACCCAAATCTCTATCTTTGTTCATAGTTTTTAAAGTTGTATCTTTCTTGTCATACTCGATACTTTGCATACTATATTATATTATATGAAATTATTTATGATTAAATTTGTTTCAAGTTCTTATTACACGTTGATTACTTTGATTCGATTTTAATGAAGTTATCTTGCTAATTTAATTGGAACTTATCTCATTAGAGCATCTTAAAGAGATTTAGTGATTGAATGGATGAATTACGATAAACAACTTTCGAGATTAAATTATGAAGGCAAATACTACGATAGGTCGAGTATGAGAATTCATATATCGGTCTCTTTTTCCTAAATCGATAGATTAGTTCAAGATTGTTTATTACTGTTGAGGATCAAAAAAATGTATGTGATTAACACTTGCCTTGTTTTCGAAGTACGAATTGGATCTTAGATGTTGCATGTATCGTGGTTTAGAAAGCATCTTTTCTCTATGTGTACGTTTTTCTCAATATTCTCTCTATAACTCCACTTATCATTTTACTTATCGTTTTTCTGTGAACTTCAGGGAAAACGAATCATATCAAACTAAGTTACCATTTAAGAACATTTAAAAATGCATTCTTTGTGGGTTCGATATTTTTTATTACTACATTGAGCAAACCATACACTTGCGACAATTCCCCAACCCGCTACAAAATGCTACAAGCTTATTGGTCACATTGTTGTCTCTTTGACTACAATGCTACAAATTCTTGTTGCTTTTACGGAAACTCTATAAAACGCCACAAGACTGGTTGCTTTTATGAAAATGCTAGAAGACTGGTCGAGTTCTTGTTGGTTTGACTGAAACGTGACAGGTTCATTCTTCCATTCTTTCTTTCCGTGAATTTTTTACAACAAATTAGCCAGCAATAAATCGACCCAAGATCTAAAGTTATGTTCATAAAAAAAAGACAACAAGTCTTGTAGCATTTTCGTAAAAGCGACAACAGTCTTGTAGCGTTTTTGTAACGTGACAAGAACGCGACCGATCTTGAAGCGTTTTGTAGCTTTTGCATAAACATGACAACCATACTTGTAGCATTTTGTAGTGTTCCTACAAATACGACAAGTCCGCCATTATTGTCGCATCAAACTAACTCTCTCTATAAATCATATAACTTCAATACATATGCATCAATAATTTAGTTTTCAGCAGTTAAAGCCTAAGTAAAATAACATAGAAATTTCATAAATGACGAACTAACTTTGGTTCTTGACTTGTTTTTTAGTTTACCCATTACAATCGTGTTTTATTTCGTTGCGGAAACTGGTAATTATCGTGAATCGTGCAAAAACCTTTAAAAACTGCACCCAAATGGTAGACAAAGTGGAACGGTCTCACAATTTCTATTTTGAAAAAATAATGAGAAAATGAAGTTGTGAGTTATATATAACAAAGGGTAATTATAAAAAAAAAAAAGAAGTAGAAAACACTAATTTTGTTAGAGAGATAGAAAACACACCTAATAATAGATTAGGCCAATTTTATAATTAATCCAACAAATAAAAAGGTTCACTAATCCAAATTAAAACTTTTTCTGAAATGGGATGTTCATGGAAAAGAGTAAAAAAAAAAAAAAACCCAACATTCAAATATGAGATATAACTTGAGGAATGTAACGGAAATTAAAAGAATAAATCATGTGTCTTTAACCATTTTAAATAGAACTTGGTAGTTTAAATTTCTACAAAGAGGCAATTTGAGGTTTCTAATGTTAATATTTAGATGTCAATAAGATAATAACATCAATTTCCGCTCACAGACAGTGGTTCGTTTAAGTCTTATGAGCTCATTTTATATCTATTATGCTTCATATGTTTGAATTTTTGATATTGTTGTAGTAATAATGTTGACAATTATGATTGATTGATTTCTTTTGCTTTTTTTAAAACTTATTATGCAATTAATAAACAACATAAATCACTTAAGTGATATGTCGGTTCAAAATTGTTGAAAACTAAGAATTTTCTCTCCAACACTTAACGTATAAAAGTTACATTGTTCTCTGATTGCGCCCTAATTACTAACTTTCATAACACAAGATACCTATTTGCAAAAAAATTAGACTATAGAATTCTTTTAAAAATTGTCAAAACCACATAGTTTATTAGAAAAAAATACAAATAATACCTTTGTCGTGTTAAGGTTTCGCAAGTAGATGAATATGGTTTTATTTTTACAAAAGAATACACGTGGTTTACAAAGTTGACAAATAAAGAAAATTGTCTTAAATTATTTATCACATCATCAAGCTATCACTTTTTATCATCAAGTCAACATGATACATCATAGAAAAAGTTAAACTTTAATGTGCTACACATCGAAGTCAATGATTAATATGTCATTTCATCAAAATCAACATGACACGTCGTCGAAAACTAACACCTTAACTCAAATTTTTTCATTTGCCTATTTGCCTCCTTCTTCAAAAATAGAAATTATATTTCTCCAAAAGAATTTTATTTGTAATTTTTCTTAATTTATTTTTATTTTTCTTCCCTAATTAACAATTAAATAGTAATAATAAAAGAAGATAGATAGCTTGTTCGGAACTTTTTTGTGTGCCGTTTGAGGTTCAAACTTTCGCCCTCCTAACGTTAAACCGAACCGTCAACTCCCGTTACAAATCCACGATTCAACGCTCAAGATGACGAAAAACTCCTATAAAACGTGAGTTAACGGTAACGGGCAGTGCTAATATATTCGTTAGATATAAAATGTACTGTGTTGTTGTGTAGGTATAATTCTCTCTTTCTTTCTTTCTCTCTCTAAATTTCAACGGGCGAGGATTTTTCGAAACGAAAGCAGTTTCGTTGATAGACGTTTCATTCGTAATTCGATTCCATCGATGAGCTTCACTTCAATTCCCGCCACTTAGGTCAGCTCCGTTACGGAATTTCCGACTTCGAAATCTGCTCTTTTTTTCATTCCGTTTCTGTTTTTAACGGCGCTTTTAGTGTTTACGATCGTTTAATTGATTTTGTTTCAGCATCGTATAGTTATGATTTGAGAAAGTTTGAATTTTTTTGGGGGTTTTGTTGAAAAACCCTAGAATTTTCTTGTTTTTATTCATGTTTTATTATGAGATCTGTGATTAGGATGATTTAATTAGAGAGATTTTGTGAGTGCTGATTTTCGTTTCGTCGGTTTTAGAGATGTTTGTAGGAGGAGATGGGTGAGGTGAAATTAGAGGAGTGTTATTGTCTTGAGAATAAGCAATCAACAGCGGCTTCCAGCTCGTCGGTATCGGAAGGAAGTGGTAGTGCTATTCTTAAGTCGCCTGGAGTATCTAGTCCTGCTACAGCTTCACCGACTCATAGGTATCTCGTATCTCGTTTTTACCTTTTTTAGCTCGTTGTGATCGTAAATTGCATTGGATATTGGATTGTAAAAAGCTTTTTGGGATGATGAGCTGACAATTTGAGTTTGCAGGAGGACATCTGGCCCAATAAGGCGTGCAAAAGGTGGCTGGACTTTGGAGGAGGTTCGTTCGTACTTAGAGTTGTACGAATCACTTATGTTTTATATGGTGATAAGAATAAATAAAACTTGAGGGGTTTTTGTGCTGCGTCTTAATAAACCTTGCTTATACAGTAACTTCTATATAGGAATACTCTATATAAGAATAACCTCTCATTTGTTATACAATTAGTCGGTCCCAAGTGTTGAGAATCTTTATTGTAACAAACTATATATAGGAATAACCTTTCAATTGTTATACAAATAGTCTGGTCCCAGGTGTATTACAATATAGTGGTTTTACTGTATGTAGCTAAACAAGATCTGCTAGTTTTACACGACGTTCTCAACTGTCTATTTGTTACTGCTGTCTTGGTTTTCCTCGGATTTTTTGTTTCTAACATATTTTCTAATATTTGTTACAGGATGAAACGTTAAGAAATGCTGTCGCTGCTTATAAGGGAAAAAGTTGGAAGAAAATAGGTTTGGTTTCTATCTGCCCTCAGATTCCTTTATTTTTGCATGAGTTAGCTGCTTCAATTCAAGATTTGGATATACCTTTTCTATCCGATCTCACTATGTGCATTTATTGGATTTTTACGCTGTTGCGGTTACAAGACAGCCTGTCCAGGAATTGCATTTAAATTATCTTGTTTACATAAACCAAAATTAATCAAGTAACTATCTTAGATTCCTGATTCAATAGTATTATAATCTAAGGTTATATCCATCTATTTTTCTGTTCATAACGGCAAGGATGTACATTAGTTATAGTGATATGGACAACTCAGTTTGGGAGATGTTTGCTTCAGGGAACTTCAACCACTACAGTTAGTGATGTTGACACTATGCAATTGAATTTGGTGGAACATTCTGCCACAAAAATAGTTGAGAAATTGAAATATGTTTGAAAACAAGGAATGTTTGCATTTTTGATCATTTGTTCCTCGTTGACATCGAGTTATGAGAACAATTTAGGTATTATAAGATTCATGGGGAGTGGTTTGCGCTTCTGCATAACTATCTCAGAATATCTCTTTGCTTGCTACATTTTCCTTTACATAGGTCTGAAATTGGCATGAAAGTCTGATGTATATGTGTAATGCAGCTGAGAATTTCCCGGATAGATCAGAAGTGCAATGTTTGCATCGATGGCAGAAAGTTCTAAATCCTGAACTTGTTAAAGGACCTTGGACCCAAGAGGTTGACACCATACCATGCCCAAATTTTATGAATTTCTCTTTTCACACACTTTAATTTAGCGATGATGATGCTATCTCATATTTCAGATTCTAATCAAAGCAATACTCTCTTTTTCTGTAGGAAGATGAAAAAATTACTGATCTAGTTGCAAAATATGGTCCCACTAAGTGGTCTGTCATAGCAAAGTCTTTGCCTGGTCGGATAGGGAAACAATGCCGGGAAAGGTAATTTTCACAAGTGGAGATGAAGAGCAGTAGCAGTATAGTTTATATAAATTGTAACTGTATTTTTGAAAGCATTGTTTCATATATTATAGGTGGCACAACCATTTGAATCCTGATATAAAAAAGGATGCTTGGACGTTAGAGGAAGAAATGGCATTGATGCATGCCCACCGATTACATGGGAACAAATGGGCTGAAATAGCTAAGGTTTTACCTGGAAGGTATTTTTCTTACCTAGTTTGATTATTAGTCATGAGCTGAAGTTTATTAGGTTCTAGAGTTTAGTTTATTTGATTCAAGAGGTGTTTTGTGAACAACATTTTATGCTCACATTCTGTAAGTTGGCGGCATGTTCTAGAATTATTTTTTATATTTTCGGTATGGATTATGGATATTTACCAATGGTAGCTATTTTTTAATAGATTCCAATTAGCTCTAGGAATATTCACTTAAATTCTTTGATCTAATTTGAATGGAAAAGGATTATTTCAGTTTTGTTAGTTATTATATTTTGTGGTTTTACCAGTCCATCATTAGAGGTTGAGTTGTTGCAATTAAACTGAAGTTATGGGCCAATGTTAGCGGAAGTGTTTCAAATTGACAACGTCAGGGGAATAGTTTTCTATATTTGTCTTCTCAAATCTCATTTTGTTCCTCTCCTTTTAGCATGAAAAGTATCCAGGCTGTCGTATGTGAAACTTAGAATGATGGAATATAATGAACATTTTCTTAACAAAATATAGATCATTGGCCTTTATTCAAGTTAAATCTTGGATTTGACTCTATTCTTATTTTTCCAGGACTGATAATTCTATAAAGAACCATTGGAATAGCTCATTGAAGAAAAAACTAGATTTCTATTTGGCTACAGGGAAGCTTCCTCCAGTAGCCAGGACTGATATCCTTTATTCTTCACGGAAACTTCCTTCAGTTGCAAAAAATGGATTCCAAAATGAAAACTATGATATAAGCAGATATGCTGTCATCAAAACAAATAAAGATTCAGATTCAACTGCTCAAACTTCATCAGGAACCACTGATGTGTGTAAGCTAGATGAAGAGGGCAGGGATCAGTTAGATTCATCAACTCCGGTACAAGATGTGGCAGCTTTGTCAAGCTTCTTACCAAATGAGTCTGCTGATTCTCAAGGCGTGGAATGTGACAATTTTCGGGTCAACCAAAATGTTCATGAAGACAAGGCGGATGGTTCTCAAATACGATTTGATATGGCAAATTTTGGTTCTTTGTATTATGAGCCACCACGTCTCGATACTTCAGGTGATTTGGACTGCAGTTCTACCCTGATTTCTTCTCCCATTAGTTTCTTCACTCCACCTTGTGTGAAGAGTAATGCTTCAAGTGCACAAAGCCCTGAATCCATTTTGAGAATTTATGCCAAAAGTTATCCCAACACTCCATCCATATTTCGGAAAAGAAAGGTAGGAAGTCAAGTACACCAGATTCCTTGTAAAAATGGAAAAATGGAGCAGGAATCTGTCTCTGACAGAAGTCCTCATCCAGATGATGGCAGCATTGCTCCTAATAGTAAGGCTTTTAATGCATCTCCTCCATACCGGTTGAAATCTAAACGAACAGTGGTTTTCAAGTCTGTAGAGAGACAACTTGAGTTCACTGTGGACAAGGAAAGATGTGAATCTTCCAGAGCAGCTTCTCTTGTTACTGAAGATAGTTCTCATACAACAAAGATGGGGGTGACCTAGTGATAACCTGTAAGTTCAATTTCGTTATCTTCGAATGTCTTTTATTTCTTTTACGTCCACTTCACTGAGTATTTAGGTTTTTCTGAAAGGGAAATGGCTGCAAAAGGCTATTAAGTTGTTTTATTAAGGAAATTTATCGACTGAAGTAGTTTTTTCCCCCTGCTGCTGGCTCAAAATTTAATTGATTGACCGACTAAACATTCCTATATCATACAAATATAGTGCTTTTTTCTGATGGAAACCATGGCTGCCAGTCTTCTATATTCTTTTTTTCAATTGTAAAGTGTGAATTTCTGTCGATTTTATTTTAAGGGGAAAGCAACTGGCCCTTTAGGATAGAGGTGGCCCAATGACAAAAATATCTTATAAGCATGTTGAATAACTATGAATTCTTTTTTTTTTTGGAGGTTTTCTTTAGTCTTTGATGAATTAACAATTGATTCTGCAGTATGTTCATATTATGAATGGTTAATGTTAAAAGTAGTTTCTTAATTGGAAATAACATCTGAACTAACTATTTTACGGGATCTTTGTTATTGATTTAAGTTCATTACAACATGGGAATTATGGCTTAAACTGTAATTGGGTTTTAAATTTTACCAAAGTTGGAAATTGTGTGGACTGGATACTAGATAAAGATGCTCTTTATAACTTGTATAGTTGCATAGATGGCTTTCTTTTCTGAAAGTTCTTATTTTCATGACCTGTAATGAACAATTGAGGCCTAGATCGTACAAGACCTATTAATATTGTGGAAATGGTTACCAGTTTGAACTTGCACTAATTTGTTGTTGCAATAGTTCTATATCCTCCCATTTCTTCAATATGCTTATGCTGTTTATCGAGGAATTTGCATGAACAGAAAACGTCGAAAATATGTTCTCAACGCTCTTTTTCATTCAATTTCAGGGATGCAGAGCAGATATAGTTTTAAGGTTTATGACAGTATGTAGTTTTTATGACCTGGGTTTCTGATATCATGAAGCTGTTTCAAATATGAGAAGTTCCGCACATGTGGTCTTCAGTGCCAAGCCAATCAACCATCTTGCAGATATGTTCCGCCCCTGATTCTGTGTATAAATGAACTTCCTCAGGTGTATCATAATCAGTAAAAGTGTGAGCTGCTTGTATATGTGGAATACGAGATATTGCTTGGGGTTAAAATGTTAACCAACAGTTTTGTACAGACATCAGTTTAGAGAAGACAAGTGATGGCAAATGGACCCTGGCTGGCCTCTTCGAATAAGAAAGTTTCAGATTTTTCTCTATTATATTCAGATTATCAGACCAGCAAAGAAACAGTGATTTGGGTTTATACTCGGCAGTTAGGGAAAACCAAAATGGGCTAGGAATTCGTTGCAAAGAAGTCACTGTGAACACGCCACTTGATAATGGGTGCTGGAGAAACATTAGTTGTTGAATTACTTAGTTTTTGACATTTTCCAACACAGGCTTTTAGGATAGAAAGATACACATATATATGGTTATATGGTGTTAGATATAATATAGTCGACATAATTTATAGAATAATTTGAAATTTTATTTTTTTCATTCGACTTCAATAGCCAATTTGTTGACTTCTATTGACTGTTGATAGTTTTTGTCGTTTGATAATTATCTTTTCATTTCATGGCTTAAAACTTTTCATTTGTACCATCTTAAAAAGACTAACTCTAACTTCAAAAGGCACCATAAGGGAATGGGATTAAATTCTATAGCTTCCAAATTAGCAATGTGAGACGTTTCAACAGTTACTTATATTATATGGGAAGAAATTAATTTTATTTGTAAAATAATAATGTCTAATTTAAATGATTTAAAAAAAAAAAATGATGAATCTAATTGCACATTTGTTTCCTGAAAAATGCACTATGAAATCGGAATGAGGATGTACTAATCCCAACTCATCGTGTTTGATTAGCTAAAACAACTATGGAAGGCACTATAAAGGTTACTTTTTTCGCAATAGGTCATCTCACATTTTAATTATATTAATTTGATTATATAGCAAAAACAGTTAATAAGAAATGGGGAAGAACATCTCTCGGAATACCCCTCAGAATTACAACATAATCTGATTCGCTTAGCATGTCATCCTATTTGTCTGAGGAAGCAAAAATTTATGATCATTGTTCATGGCTTCTTTCACAAACATTATGTTATACAGCTTTTCATATACATGTCTATAGATACTGATGTTTGTCTTCCAAATGTAGCAACTCGCTCAGCTGTGACAGATAAAGTTGTATATTTAGAAATCTAAATGTTGCAATCGACAAAAATCCGTAATGTAGCACTCCGACATATTCCGAGTATTGGAAATAAAGTTCAAACTTGGCATATTATCCGCATAATTGATATAGGTTATTCAAAGCTGGAAGATGGAAAGATGGGAAGAACCATAGTTGTAATTTGGTACAGTAGTACCTTAGAAATTCTAAGACTAACTTGTGGAATAAGAACTTGTTTACATAGCAGTATCAAATTTTCTGCTAACTAGGTGAACTGAGAATCAGAACTCGAAAAGAGTTTCATGACCATTTGTCCATTATAAAAGCTCCTAAAGATGACACATGATCAACTTGATCCAATTCAAAATTTATGTATAAACTCATGTCTCAAAATCGCAACTAGGCAATATTTGACAAATTAAAACTCCATAAACTTTAGTATTATTTGAACTAATTTGTCAAATATTACTCCATTTGAAGATTGAGTTGATACCTGAAATCAATTTTAGGAGTCATCGTGACCCTTAATTCGTGAAGTCAACGTTTAAAAATAAATCGTGTCCTCTAAGACCCGACCTTTTCACCAAATGAGGATCATAAAGGAAATTTAAAAAAAAAAAATATGTATGAAAGAAGAGATATAAATAGAATATTGGCTGAATTATATCATTTAACTTAGAAGAAAACTGTACATAAGCAAGAGGCCACCATAATTTTATCAAGGGATGATTGTGGCCTTCCTTCCTCTTCCAATGAACACAAAGGATGCTCCAAAATTCCTGAAGCAGAACTCATATATCAAGAAAGTATCGGCAGAGATTGGAGCATTAATCAACTTGGCTCTGAGTAGGGTTGCAAATGGGGCTGGAGACCGAAAACCAAAAATATGGATGAGGATGGGAATCCCCGTCCCCCATCCCATCTCTGGGGAATTGTATTTCCCCATGAATTGGGATTCTCCTTTTTCATGGGGTTGAATCCCCACATGGGATGGATATTTCCCGCCCCATTTGCAATCCTAGTCCGGAGCTTCATATTTTCATGTTCATGTATTAGCAGCTACCTATTTCGAATATCTTCATCTTATATAAACATATATGACCATAAACGAAGGTGCTTTCATTCAATGGAAAGAAGAATAAACCAAAGAATAGAATCACTAAATACTAACCAGGAAACTAACTGCCGGTCCAATTTAACATAATATAGCACCGCAGTTCCATGACCCAAACTGATTTGGCCCGAAAGTTTCACAATTTTGGCATCTGCAAGATAACATTGTCAATTAGAATCTTATAAAACATGATACATCCAGGAAAAAACAACACCCAAAATAAAATTAAGTAAAGGAGAGCATGATCTTCAAGATGACTCACCAAAAACATTATCAAAGAACAGTCTCCAAACTAAACTAAGAAAATTTGTCCCATTGCAGTAGATTGTGCGAGAGCTTTGCTGCTCCGATCAAGGCCATGAGAAGCAACCTGATAACAATAATCAGTAGTAAATAACTAACAGCTAACCTTTTCATAGAGCTTAAATAATTAGAAAATACGGAAAATACTTTCAGAAATAAACAAGCTAATTCTGTTAGAGCAAGTTCACTAATGATAAAAGCTACCCTGGGTAGATAAGGGGAGAAGGAAGAGTAAGGATGTAAAAATTTTCTCACCATATGTGTTAAAGCGGCATAACGCTCTTTATTCAGATATAATGGTTTTCCCCTGCGCATTTCAGAATCCTGTCAAAAATAACAAACATTTTCGCTTGAGCATGCTTCTCTTTTATGTCAAAAGCAAGAAATGCCCAACACCCGAACTATCCTAAACAAGCTAGAGGCGAACTTATATCGAGATTGAGCCGAGCTTATAAAATCCAAGCTGGACAAGCTTCAAGCTCGCGCCGAGCAGGACGTCTCTCATTATCGAGCCAAGCCTGTATCGGTTCAGCTCGTTGGCACCCCTACTTATACTAGGCATTTCATTGCCTAAAACAATCAGAAAGCATGGAACAGAAATTATTGTAATGCAATTCAAAAATGGAGAAAACGGGCGTACCTCCTCGCCAAAAGCGTCTAGGTAGGGTGATGGCCAAGTTGCTTGACGCTGACATCTTTGCAGAAGAATAGAAGATTTCTAGAAAGAAAAATTTAAAATTATCGCTTTTGAAAATCATGTCAACCAGCATATATAGGACTTATTAAACCAAAAATATAATATGCAACTAGCTAGACTTTCCTAGAAGCACAAGTACCCTGATAAACAGAAAGACACCAATACCAGCACCACATTCCACTGAATGAGCTTCGCATGTATTTTCCATCCGACGGCAACTGCAAATATTTTCCCCAATTTATTGTAAGAGCACCAATTTTGAAGTACACAAATATATATACGGATACATGTTTAAAGGATTGAACACTTATTGGTGACATTTGCCCCCTGGTGGATCGAAATTAGATAAATTCAGCTTCTCAATATGTTCAATTGCCACATATCCAGGGATTCAGAACATCGATTGAAGCAAATCTGCAATCTGAAGTAACATTATATACCCGATGTCATCTAATTTCCATCCGCTAGGGGGAAAATGTGACAAAATTGGATACCACAGGGGGGAAATGTCACAAAATCATACCACAGGGAGCAAATAGGTGTTTAATCCCATGTTTAAATACATATGAACTTATAAACACGAGTGCATTTCCAAGACACAGACCTGGTGCAACGCTTCCAGCTTGGGTAGCATACTTTACCACACAATAAGCAGAGGGCAGGCTCTTCAAGGACATTCTTGCAATCAGCAGTACCACAACGCTGTTTTATATACCTGGATGAACCACATGCTCTCTGAATTAACTTACAAGTTCAATTATGAAAAAGGACTCGACTTAAATGGCTGAGGAGCAAGGATGTATAATTGACTAAACACCTTTGAAGTAGGTCCTCGTATACATGAGGGAGCTGCAATAGTTTGAAGGGAACTGCAGGCATGGGACGTGAAACATAATGAAATCTATGAATTTCATATTTCTTGCGAAAATGCTGCAACCATCTAGTAACTAAGGACTGTATAGCTTGATCCTTGAGAACAACATGCAGTGGTGGAATCTTGAAAATCTTTTCTAGCTCCTGAACTTCATAGAGCTCAATTGTATCAGCTTCCATAGAGATAACTGTGTCATCCATGGCATGAAATGGCTCACCATGCTCATTATCTCTGTTGCAAAATGGTTCTGAAACAGAAGAGCTTAATAATTTCCAAAGCAACGCACACCTCCTCAAATAAGGAAAGCTCAATCTACGAATAAAGGTCTCAAAATCGGAATGAGAACCAACTGAGTTTGAAATAAAATAATGTTTGATCCATCCATGTTCTTCCAGAACTTTGCATATGTGACTTGTTAGGCAGTCATGTGAGCCTAATTGGTTATTGTTGTTTTGAGGCAGCCCATAATAAGTAAGTATTCCCTGCATTCCAATGTATTTGATTTAGAAAACGATATAGTAAACAAAATATCACATGGTAAAAATGTAGATGAGGAGCAGGTATCACACCTGAGCTACAGAGACTATATAGAATATATGCATTAGCGATAACAAAGATTCCTCGCAGGATAAAAACGGGTGTGGAAGACAAAATAGAACCCACATCAATGATGAAAAAGGATCATGAGCAAGGATGGGATCAGCTGCTAGATTCCAAAATTGCAAATCAGGGTATTGCACATGTTGAAAGGTGCTACTAGAATGATCCAGTGAAACTCCGGAACAAATAGACTCTGCAAATAGCTGAACACCCCTAAATCTTTGAAGCACATAAAGAGAATTCTTGCTTCGCAAAGTCTGCACAATCTTTAGCAACAATGATAGTACAAATCCAGTGGAAGATTTCAGTTCCTTATACAATCCATTAAGATCATAGGTTGGAGTCATTTGAGTCGGGTAGCAACGTGCAGCAATTTCCATAGATACAAGGGTATATTTCAGTGTGTCCCATAAAATCATGCAATTATTTGCCCTTGTGCATTTTGAAAACTTATCCATACTGTTTGGAAAATACATTTTAAAGAGAACACGGTACATGAAATCAAGATTATGCTTCATATTATCATTTCTTTGCAGGGGAGTAGAAGTCTTCCAAAATTTTCCTTTTTCAACTAAGTTTGCAGTTGATCTCAAGAGCAACAAGGCTTGTTCCACCAAAAGCAAATTGCTTTTCTCACTTGAGCTAACATTTGATATCATTGGCTCCTTTTGGATCCTGCGAATATCCCCTGGCAAGGAAGGCAAGACAGAATTTGCTAGACGCCGACATACAGGGCAGAGAAATTCACCCTAGAAAAGGAAAGACTCAGTATACATAATTTTGTGACAAAATATTACATCTGTGGTATGGAATATTGAACTTTAAAAATTGACTGTAATAGTACTACCTGATCTGGGTCAATATTATGCCCTCCTTCAAAAACACTTCTTCTGACGTATCTGTGTAAAAAACATATATGCATATAAACTCTCTAAAACCAAACACACGCATATCTAGTGAGTTCTTGACTTCAGTCAATTGGTAACAAATTAACAATTTGTTAGGAACAAAAATAAGAAGCACAAAGGCAACCCAGGAAAACACTTAAAAGTTTTTTTGATAGTTCCTAAACTTGGATGATTCAAGCGATTATTAAACGTACAAATGCCTCAACTAAGATGAATTATTTGAACACTTAATCTATGGCTCAGTTCTTAATTTCTCATCATTTTTATCAAAAAAATAAATTAACATTTTAATTAAATCCAAGTAAAAAATACTTTTGCTCTTAGCCCTTTCCACCGGAGCAATTTCTAATTTGAAGTACGGTAATAAGCGAATTGAGCATACCTTTCCTTCAGAGATGATAAATATCGATCTAGGCATTCCTGATGCACCGCATGCCCACAAGATGATAAGTAAACCCCATCACAATCAGCTGGCCCAAATCTATCACATGCAGAAAACTGGGAAGTAGATTCTGTGTTTGCAAGATCAACGGCATTTTCAGAAGACGAAGGATGCTCTGTTATCTCTCGGGAAAATGCAGCTACATATTTTCCAAGCAATGCAGATTCTGTGCCATTGGATCTTTTACTGCCTTCAGCTTCAGAAAGCACTGCATTGTTGACTTCAGAAATGGAAATTTTACGATCATATATTTCTTTCCGAGATGAAACATACATATCTTGTTCTAATACCTCGAAGCTAGAACTAGTTTTATCATTCTCCTCCTTCATTGAGCTCAGCACTTGAGGATTACTCAATGATGGAAACTTGGCTTTTATGAATTCTATAAAATTACTTAATTCCCCGGGATTAGCGTGATCATCAAATTCATTGGCTGCATGTTGAACCAACTGCTCTAACTGATTAGATGAAATTACTCTTGAATTGCTTGAAGAAGAGATTATTCCAGCCTGATCAGTCGCCTTGTTCGCACTGATTGAGGGACCTTCCTTCCCAGATTGACGAACTTGATCCCATGATAGAGGGCCTCTCTCAACCAAGCTCAGAAGCCTCGATTTCTTCCCAGAACCAAGAGAGAAAATTAGAATTCCGTAACCAATTCAATAAGAAATATATATGAAAAGAATAAGCACGAGCATTACCTGAAGGAGAACCAAGAAAGACACTGGATTTTTGGATTCAGAATCACGGCAAAGAGAACAAACATCTTCAGCGGATTCTCCTATATCCTGTTCATTATTACTGTTGCTTTCTTCTACTCCAGATTTTGAATCATCATCTGCAGCAGAGTCAAGGCTCAACAAAAACTTCGACTGGTCAGCTTTCATTTTCTCCTGCAACCAAATACCAAGTTCAGTAAATTGGTACTTATTACGAGTATCCATTAATCAGCAATTGATTTCAATCTTGTAAAAGATACAACCTATTTGAGAAATCATCCCTGTCAAATACCAATGGATTAAAGACTTATTTGCTCCCCCCCTGGTACCCAAAATTTTGTCTTCTGTCCCGTATGGTATGATTTGGTGACATTTGCCCCCTTATGGATGGAAATTAGATAAATTCAGCTTCTCAGTCAGTTCAATTGCCACATATCCAGAGATTCAGGACATCAATTGAAGCAAATCTGTAATCTGAAGTGACAATATGTAATGGAGGTTATCTATTTTCCATCCGTCATGGCACAAATGTGACCAAATTGGATATCACAGGGGGCAAATGTCACAAAATCATACCACAGGGGGCAAAAGTTTAAACCTTGAATACCACGGGGGGCAAATAGGTGTTAATCCAATACCAATCATATAAACACACACACACACACACTTGCAACCATAGGAAAACAAGAGTTCCAACTAAGTATCTGACAGAAGGGAAGTATGTTAAAAGGGTATTTCTCAAGAAAAATTACAAAAAAATCTCACCAATATAGCAGCCTGTTTCGCTCGAGCTTTGGCCTTGCGTTTCTCATTATCAGAAGCTGATCCTTGAGAATGCAGACCACTGCTAGGGATTTGCTGCACTAGATGAACAACAACTTGAGGTGCAAGTACTTGCAGTTTGACCATACACATGGGATTTCCTTCCGCAAACTTCTTCAATAAACGTTCAATCAAGGAAGAAATATCACAACTGTCTGATTCCGCAAAGTTGTCTAAATTATCTCGATTGTTCATACTCATCAATGAGACAAGAAGTGACAGCAAGCTCTGTCCACCGGCATCATATCTTAACCCCTCGTGAATCTCTTCACAAGCCAAGGCAAGAATGGGAATGGAATCCCTAGGTTCACTTTGCTGCAAAGAAATATCTAGACCAAGGGAAAGCAAGTGGAGCGCCATTATAAGAACCCCATCAGAAGCACGTGCGTCACTGAACTTGTCAGAGAACACAGCATAAAATACTACAGCACGAATGATTTTTACAACCACTTCACAAGTAGCAATTCTAGCTATGGTGTTCAGAGGGGGATGAATATTTGTCCACCTAGGAAGCTGAGTGGTCAATGCTGAGACTCCACAGTAGCGAATATATCTCTCCTCTGCAACTTGTAAATCCCTTGAACTCCAACGTGGGTGGTACAGATCCAACTCTTTCCAATACATCCAGCGCATAGAATACATTCCCTAGCGTGCAGAAACGTACAATGACTATGGATTAAAATAAAGTGGTTAATTTCATATTAGTGCCTGTGGTTTCACTTTCTTTTTTTTCGGATGAGCCCTTTGGTTTGTGTTTTAGCAAAAAGAGGACTGGGAAATGCATTGTTTGCAAAATTAAGGAAGACGAGGGCATTTTTGTCCAAAAATTTTTATGACCCTTGACTCTAAACCCTAACCTAACCGGTCAATGGTCTGAAAAAAATTTGAACAAGAATGCCCTCGTATATGTCAGAAGAATTGACCATTTCGGTAATTCTGCAAACAATGCATTTCAAGTCCTCTTTTTCCTCAAAACAAACCACAGACTCATCTGCAAAAAGAAAAAATGAAACCATAGGGCACTAATATGAAATTAACCCTAAAACTAACACCAACTAATAAAACCCTCTGAAACAGCTAAACCAACCTGATTGAAGCCAGATGGATTAGAATATGCAGCAACTGTATCCAGAATTTCCTGAAGGCGGTCATACTTTGAAAGATCTCGGGGCAAAGATTTGACCAACTGACTACGAGTAGCATCACCTACAGCCAACTTATGAATCAGTTCTCTTTTCAAGTTGTCAGCAGGACTTAATCCTGAAAACCGTCTTTCTTGAACAATTTGAATAATAAGCGTGAGCATTTCCTGCATCAGAACCAGTTTGTACCTGAAGAGAGTAAACCATGAAATTAACTTCAAAAGATACTAAACCAGAGTCAATATGCTCAAAATAACACATGGTAACGTAAAATGTGCATACATAAAACAGAGACGGAGAAATAGCTGCTTGTTTGGAGAAACAAGGATGTGGAGAAGGCAAAAACACAATGCATATATGTTAAAAAAAAGTACCCAAAACAAAAACAAAAAAAAACAACACTCAATCAAAGACTTAAAATATAACAACGAAAAAGAAATAAACCAAGAGCAAGACATACACAAGGAAATGGAATAACTACGGCTTCAAATAGTCCGGAGCAACAACGAAGAAGACTTACTGCTAATATCTAGAACCTAACAAGCGAAGCACAAAACGTCCTGTAAATTTAAACGACTCTAGCCACACTATACCCTACCTCTCTTCCTTCTTTTCTCCATAACAGAATTGTCAAGATGAGTGAAACTGATGGCACATGAACAAATATTTACATACATACACACAAACACATAAAAAGATAAATAAATAGATATGTAGAGAGAGAAGTAATAGAAAGTCTACATACTCGCTAGATTTCCCAAGGTCAAGAGCAAGGTATTCTGAAAGCCCAAAGCGTTCTACTATTCTACTAACATAGAGGTCAGCTGGAGCCAATGCAGCACAACATTGCAGAAGAAAAAGATCCAGTTCTAAACCCTGTTCAGCCCTGCAAAGACAGATTCACCCGAAATCCATTAAGCACTGATTTAGATATTTTTATATATATATATAAAAGATGAAGTTGAATATAAACCGACCACCGTACTGAACGGTACCACTCTGAACATAAAGCAGCAGTTTCACCATTCTTCTTCCACATTGAAGCATGAACCTCAGCACAAAAAACCCTATTTCGTAGAGGATGCTCCATTATATATGCTGCAAACCCGTGCGGGTGGCACCCACCAAGGATGCATCCGAAGAAATCATCATTTGTCATATCTAAAGAAGCAAAATTTGTGCCGGTACTAATCACGTCAGGTCCACCATAACACCTTTTTAACGCTCTTTGAAGAAGTAAGGAAAGTAATCGATGTAAAGGAATATGAAGAGATACATCTTGTGAACTAACATCATAGAATATGTTTGCCCAAGTAGGCAAGCTTAAAAATTGCAAGGCCTCCAATTCTTTGGAGCTATCTCCTTCAATCACACTCCCTTCACCACAGACAGTATCGCGGTTGCTAGAAACCATTGGTCCCTGCGCTACAATGTTTGCGATCCCCACATCCAAAGGTTGAGAAGACCGGCCTCCGTGATCTTTGTTTGAACTATTGAATCGACCAAAGATGTATTTGCCTTTCTTGATGTTTGAAAAGGTATTCTTCAATGAAAAAAAATTAGTACCGGAGGTACTGCTTGCAGATGATGGGGTTCCATTTGAATCGGCTCCTATCCAGTGATCAATGGCCCTCAAGCATTCGTAAATTAAACACATAACCGATGAATGAATTGTAAGAGGAGAACAATCTGATTTAACTGAGCTTTCTAGAGATAACCGTCCGACTTTTGCATGTCTCATGCTATCTTCCTCATCCATCCACTGTTTACGACTGTTGGTAAAATTATTATCATCTATCCCCTCACAGGCAGAGAACGCTCCATCCACCAAAAGAAAATGAATATTGGCAAGCATATGATCCAATACAAAAAGCAAATTCATATTTTCATTTTCTTCGTCTATGTGGCTGCCAATTTCTCTTTTTAGTGGACACATTCCTTGCAGAAAACACAGAAGTCTCATCCAAGTTCTTAGGATATCTTTTTGGTCACAAGTTACGTATATGGGCACAACACTATGGCTCATAACGAATCTAATATCTTCAACTACGCGCACAGCTGTGTCATATATGATACGCCACTTGGCAACCTGCAAATAAACCAACCAATTCTCCATAATGAGCATAATACTGAAAAAGCTAAAAGTATAACCTTGAGAATCTGGGTGCCTAAAAGATTAAACCATTAGTTTCCTTAAGAAAATCGTCAAAAATATCAAACCAAGGATGCCAATGAACTAGGTTGTTCCTAGATTAACTTAACTAACAGTCATTAACAATGTCAATAATAAACTAGGTAATAATATTAAGTAATATCACAAAATAAGATCTATTCCATAATTATTAAAGGCACTAGGGATCCTGGAGCAAGCATGCACCTAAGCGACACAAGGCACACTGAAGAAAGAAAATATATAAAGAAAACCTAGAAGACATTAATTGACATTTAAGAAGTCACAAATTCTAAAATGCAACAATTATTAATCATATGCACAATCTTATGTTAACTAATTGAACTCTTACATGACCATAGTGCACAATGATAAACTCTAAAGGTCAGCCAAATCCTAAGTTGACTATCAGCCAAATCCTAAATATAATGGCTAAGATAGGTTTATATCACTTGATAGGTATATCGCTCTCAAAGCTGAATCAACGAAAGTTCAGTTGAAAGCCAAAAGTCTAAAAAAACTTCTCTAAACATGGAAAGCATGAAAAATTCATTCAAAGCTTTCTATTTGCCTTCAGATACCTATCATCAATTTCTTTTGTATTCTTTTTTTCTAAAAAAAAAAACATAAATTTGGTATGAGACAGACAACGTATAAGAACATAAATTTGGTACAACACTTTAACAAGCATACATATTCCATAAAATGGACAAACTATTCAAGCAAGCTAATGACATTTGTCAAATCACATAAAAACAAACATCCCTAGGTGAAGATTTTAACCATGAAGCCTCGCATAAGCAAATATAATTCGACAGAATAAACTAAAAATATTCCACATTACCCGTAAATGACCATCTTCTCCTGCACAATAATCAAAAATATCTCCCAAGCATCCCAGAAGCGTAGAAAGCAAGTTCATCTCCTTCACAAGTCGAGGGGTTAGAGTGGGCACAGTAAAGATCTGAACTGAGAATGAAGGTAGTATTGGATACTTCTTCAGAGCTTCTTCAGAGTTATCTTTTATGACATCACGTACAACTAAAGGGTAATAACTTATAAATACTTTACTGAACTCATTCTTGAAGACCGGTTCACCCAGTAACTTGAGAAGAAGTTCATGAAGTTTCTTTAATACTGATTCACATAAAAACCTCTCTGCCCTCACCAAAATATCCAATAAACCCAGTAATGTGATAACCTTTCTTGAAATAAAACTAAGTAAACTTTCACTGTGTTTACAGAACTCAAGCAGCAACTCAACAACCACAAATGTTAGCTCATTTGCCGCCTTCTTACGAAATAAATCATCTGCTCTAGAGTTATCTTGGGAGACAGCTTCTGCAGACACAAGTTTTTTTTTCCAACGTATAAATAAAGCATCAAGTACAGGCCCTACAGAGTTTGCATATTCCTCCGGGAGGGGCTGTATCTGCTCAGTACCTTTGTGCTTTGAGCAAAAGCCCTCACGCTTCCACGCAGTCGCATCCCCACAATCACAGCATCCTCCACCAGTATAAATAATAGAATAATCATGATCTTTGTGATTCCCATTCTGAAAACACGGAACGCATATGGCACAAGTTGGGTCATGTTCACATGTTCGACACCGATATGCTATATCACTATTTCCCCAAACAGACCCACAAACACCTCGCCCACTACTAGTTTTTGATAGATTTTTCATAGCAACAGCTGGTTCACCCAAAAACATAAGCCACTGTATCCAAACCATGGATTCTCTGAAATGCTGCTTCATTGTCGGGTTCAGAATCTTTCTCGATCCCACCTTACTCTCCATGATAACCTCTGCCACTTCATGATCAAGAGGTAAGATAATAGAGATTAATTCAGCTAGAGGGATTGGATTCTCCTTGTAAATATCAATAAAACCAAGATACCCCCTTTGAAGATACTCCTCAGGAACACCCAGCTGAGCAAGCCGCTGTTACAAAATTGAAAGAGAAAAAACCGTGATTAACATAACAATACACAATGTCACAATGTCTATAGTCCCACCTTATTCTACACATAAAACCCAATCATGCAATTGAAAAAAGATCAAAAATTTGGCATTAAATTGACAATATCAAACTATAAAAATCAGAATTAGAAGCTCCCCACACTATAGAATGACACAATTGAACAACAACAACAAAGCCTTAGTCCTGAAATGATTCGAGGTCAACTAACATGAACCAACATAATGAACAGTAAATTCTCTCCCTCCACTCTGTCCTATATACTACCATATTTTCCTCAATCCCTAATAGACTTATATCACTCTCAATCACCATCTTCCAAGTTTGTTTACGCCTAAAAACCAATCATGTAGTTGAAAAAGATTATAACTTTGGCATGAAAAAGATGATATCAAACTGTAAAAATCACAAATAAAAGCAACCCACACTATAAAATAGCAAATTGAACACTAACTACCTGTGAAAATTTTAATATTACAATGTCTATGTTCCCTGCTTATTTTACACAAACTTCAATCATGTAGTTGAAAAAAATCCAAACTTTGGCATGAAATATAAATATCAAACTATAAAAATCACAACCCACGATAGAAAATTATGAATTGAACATAAAAAGGGAAGTAAAAAAAAGCACCAGAGTGATTCGATCACGAGGTTTAGGGGGAGAAGGATTAGGTTCGGGAGGAGGCGAATCGACGTCCATGGAATCCATAGGAAGAGGGAGAAGATGAAGAAGCCAATCAGAGCAGATGAATCGGAGACAGCAGCTGAATGATCGACCCAGGATTGCTTGACCTAGAAATTGAAAGCCCTACCGAACAAGATTGTGATTTATATAGACTGAAAAAGGGAGTTTGTAGCCCTAATTATTTGGAATTGCGTCTCAAGAATCAGAATATTTGCAGTGTTGTTGTATAATAAGCATGATGATGATGAGCAGAAGAAGCATAAGTAATTTGAGATTTTGCAATCCTACTTTCTTCTTTTTCAGTCCCAGCTTATTTTTTCTACTGGATTAATCGCAAACTACAAAAATTATATTTGATGTTGTTAACACGTGGTAAATTTACAATTCAACACTCTACAATTTAACTAATTACCCAAAATTTATCGAGTTAAAAAAACTGAACTAAAATGTCGATTGAAATGTATTTATCGAAGTGAAATTTATTTATTGAAACGAAATGATTGAAAATTACTCAACCGGATGAAATCAATTGCTCATAAGTATAAAGAACATGCCCTTATGGTTATATTGAATTGCATATTAGTATTTGTGGTTTGTTTTTTTAACAATTTATTGACTTATATTTCAAACCGTTAACATATTGTTAAGATTTTGAAGATCTTAATTTTTATCACGTGACAAGATAAAATTGTCTCAGATTTTCGGATGATATATAAAAAACTATTTCCTTAACATAACTACATTATCTTTCTCCAATTTGATTCATTTACTTTCTCTTCAAATCTTAAAACACGAATTGTCTCCCCTTGAACAAGAACTTCCACTTCCATAAGTTTTGAAAAAAAAGTTCCGCAAGTGTCTGAATTTGAGACAAATTTCTTGTCAATGTTATCTCTTTTACAAAAAGTAGCAACAAAAAATGAGATGAATTATTTTCAAAAAGAAAAATTTAATCCAATATATAAAAAGATTAGGTAATTTTTTCTTAACTGTAGTAAAAATACAAAGTCTTCGTGGAAATTAGTTTTCTTTATATTGCATCCCAATCACTATCCTATTACCATTATCATATAGTCACTGTCCTATGTGATCTACTTCTGCTGCCTCTTATTTCTTGATATTCAACCAACACTTTTTTTTTTTGGTTACAATTCAACCAACACTCTTTTGTTGCACCTACCCAACCATCACCATTTTCTTTTTAGAACTTAAGACTGAATAACACCATGAAGCCCTCCATCCACTTCCCATTTTCTACTGATCTAAGTTGTTAATATTTTGTTATCCAACTTGAACTAAAAGCTCAGTAGTTAATATCTTTTAATGACTAGAAGTTTGTACCACACAAGCAAACCCATGAATTTAGACTGAAGCATATACAGCACAAGCAAACTTTACCATGTGTTAAATTTAATCACAAGCAGAGGCTGCTATTATTCAAACTCTATATCACTGATCACGTAGTCTGCTGCAATGTGCTTTAATCTAACAAAATCGATATACCAAAACCATAAAAACATAAGCATTATTTCAATGCAAATTACAGTAATGGAAAACAAGATGACAATTTTTCATGATTTTTTCTGTTTCGCAGAACAATAAGACCAATCAATCATCTTCAAACGGCTTGCAGAAAACATCACTAGTCTAGATACATAGTTAAATTGCTTCAACCATGAGAAATTTGAAAATCAGACACATAACAAGTAAAAAAAAAGTGAAGAGAATACAAAACTGCAAACCATATTAGAACTCATTCTGACATTAGGTAAAACACTATCGAATACTGGATGATAAAAGAATTCGAAATGATATGATACAGGACAATTTTATAACTTAATAATGCTTCACTCAGCTTCTACACTATCATATTGCCAGGGGTTGAATTCTACTGATTCGAAGGTGATTTCCCCACTGCTTTCAGAGCTATCTGCAGCTGCACGGTGTTCAGAATACTTGCCGTTAAACCGGTACACCTCCAAGTCTCCCCAAGGTGTTGGGTGAATTTCATCAGTTTGATCAAACCATCTCGGAACAAACTGGTGACCTTTTGCTTCTCTATTTCTCTTCTCAGCTCTCTGTCTCTCTTCTAGTCTGCAACAGAAAGAAAAATACGAAGGAACGTTAAGTTTCTTCTAAGAACTCTAAATAACTGCATAATTACGTAAACATCTCTAGAGCCATATTTTATGCGAAAATACTGTATTGGTGTTTGCGCAGACAAAATTCCCACTTTAATCACACACACATAATGAGTAAAAGAGAGAAAAAAAACCTGCTCTTCTCATATCCAGCTTTGCTTATATCTCCCTTTTCGAGGGCATATCTATCTGGACGTAAACGGGAATCGGATGCTAATAACTTCTTTGGAGCAGTGGCAAAGCTGTTCATCTTGTGCGCAAAATATGTATAACTGAATTTGTCATTTTTCGGAGTTTCAGCAACTTTCCAAACCTACACTCAGAAGAGAAAACCATCTTCAATATTTTCAACATGATGTCTTTCAATAAAATGAAATAGTTAACTTTTAAGAATAATTTCTTTGTAAAAGCTGTTCCAAAGGTTCAAAGAGAAAACAAAACCCTCAATACAATTTATAAACATGATTTCACAGAAATAAATTTCTTATGATTCATGATAACTTTGCAGAACATACGTCAAAGAACCAAAATATGCTAATCTATAGCAAAATAAAAACATGGCAATCGTCCTTTCAAGACAAAAATCAACAAAATTGAAAGAAATGCAGCTTTTCCATGAAATTTCATAATTTTCACACCAATAGATTGTTGATAGCATCAAGAAAGCAACTTGGTACCAGCTGGAGTTCTTCACCAACAACTACCAAGCACTATCAAATTTTTTTCCAAGTTCTAAAAAGTTCTCGCATATGCAAAAAGGACTGTCGACAAATCTGAGAGGGATTCACATCATAAACACAGGACATGTTACCACCAGAGGGAGCAGGATCCAGTTCAATAGGAACTGGACAACATCCACAAAGTTTTTCACTTGCAAATTTTTCACTGGAAATTGATTGCAAATGAAAAGAGAACCTAGACTTCATTCCTATAAGGTGATGGTTTTCCCTGTTGTTCCAAACAGTAGAGCTCTCTTATAGGCCTTCCCATTTAGTTCAGATCCCAAGTTCCTACCAATAGATTGTTTAATAGCTGAGAAAACTGCAAACGACCCTAATTAATTGGGTTGTATGTTTCATTCAAAAAAATTAAGGAGTTATTGCTTAAATAGAAGAACTAATTTCCATGAGACTTGAGTTCAATTCAAACTGACCAAAAGAGCTCAGATACGAGCAAAGAATGTGGAAGAAGACATGATACTGAAACATAAAAAAAAAAAACACTACAGAAGCAATTGATGAAAAATTTCAATAATAATTACCACTCAACTAATGAGAAATACTCAAGGTAATCAAAAATAGCAAACTCAACAAGAAGCATATGCATGATGTACTTCTAATAGAGTGAAGCATATGTATATAAATATAAACCCGCACCATGTTATTGCAGACAAAAGAAGAGTGAACCAAAATCATAATATTTTGTTACACAAACTCCCGAAGACATAAAGAAATAATTGCATCTTATCCACCCAACTAAAGTCTAAAATGACGAAAGCTATAGTTCATCCAGATCGACAGACTTGCACAACGAAGAAAATATCCTCTGCTAACACGGCCAGTTGGCTACTCCCGAATATACTAGTACATATAGCACAGCAATATAATAACTAGTAATGCTAAAGAAAACAACATCACTAACCTCCTTTAGTTCAGTGCCAGCGCATGGTTCCCCTTCCAAGTCACAAGGCTGATAACTCATGGAATTATTCCATTTTCCAGTCATCAATATCTTGGGCTCCTCAGCTGCATTATAGACATATCCATCCACTTCATAACGACCAGCACTGCAAAGGTTTTAGTGCAAAAGACAGAGCAAACGAAATTAAGGGAAAATAGTAAAGTATGATGAGCTACAGCAAACATTTAATTAGAAGTGCCATGCTTGTGAAACGCTCATAACAACCCCTCCCTCTCAGATTGGAAAACCTAACTAGTGCAGTTTTCGTGGTACATGTTGCATAGTATTATCAGCATATAATAGAGACTGCCAACAGCAACAAGCAAATAACATGGTCAACCCAGAAATCTGAGAAATCTTGCAAGAGTCTATAAGATCCATATAAGTGCACCCTCTAAGATGCGGATAAAATTTCTTAGCTAGATCAACATCTATTTCGAAAAATTAATCCTGAGAGTATAATCAGTCAGAGGCAAACATTTATTATATACATGATTTTTACAATTGCACATAAGCAAAAGAATACGGACCCACTAGATGCAATGCTAAGGCACAGCTTACTAAATCGAGTAGCAGAGTTGTTGAAAACATGTAGAACTCTTAGGGCAGTATACATAGCAAGCAGATGTGCTCTATAGGAAAAAGTCCATCACAAACAATCTAGGACATTTCTCTGCCTACAGCCAAGGCTTACCCTTGGCACAGCATACATGAGAGAAGTAACTACCAATATATAAAAGAGAAAGCGGTGCATACCCAAACCAACCACAGGGTTGGAAGTATAGTACAACTTTGTCCCCGGTTGTCACGTTTGTCAAGACCATCTCCCCAGGTGAGTCAATCCAAGTTCTACCAAATATAAGGTTGCTAACTTTTGTAAGAGGAGGAACCAAATCGAGAACAACACCGTCTCTTTTGAGAGTCACTCGAGACCTGCACATATATTATGAAACTTAAGGTAATACTTTACATGGTTATCCCACAAAAGTCAAATCATAAAACATTAAAGTAACAAACTGCTCTATTTTTCCTTGCCAATTCCCAGAATAGAATTTTTCACTCAGCCCCAGGAATAATCTCTTTTCAATTTCTATGGTTATCTATGAATCTAGCAGTTCTTTGATTGATTGTCTAAAAGCTTGACATGGGAAAATTGATTAGGCTACACTCCTTCACCTTAAAAAATATGTTATGGAACACCATTTTCTAGTTTCTACACAATTTCTTTCTAGCTATGCATGGTTGCTCATGCAGTAAGCAATGTCGTAAAATGAAGCTCATAATACTAGTTCTCTCTTACACAACCCGCCGAAGGTACTTGCCCAATTACCAGTAGTATGTAAACGAAACAAGAATTTTCACAGTATCAAGTTCACAGGTTTAAAAATAAAGCCAATACAGTAAAGGAGTTGTTTTTACCTTCCAAGAGGGTAGATCTCAATTGAGTTCCCTAAAAATTTGGTTTTCACTTTTGAAGATATGTCGTATATGAAATGCTCGTTTTCAGCATGTCCAGCACTAACTGGAGGGTGATGGCTAACCTGTGAAAAAAAATGATTAGTCAAGAGAATAATATTTAACAAAACATTAATCAACTTATACACTGAGAGGTTTCTAGCATCTAAATAGTTTGTTCCTATCCCTCTATCCAAATTAGAAGCCAAAAGATGAATTCTGTCAAAATCTATCCTTGAATAACCCACCTGCTCTGATATGAAATTAAGGCCACCATGATTAGCCAATTCATAAGTCTCACCAAGAATTGGATTAAACGGCTTCCACGGGCGTTGGTTGTAAGCAGTGTAGACAGATATAAAAAATGATGCTGCAATCAGCGACACAATCAGCATTAAACATCCATTTCACACACACAGCTTCTTGGACAAAGATATCAGGTAAACCAACAACTCTTACCAGCATACACCAAACGCATATAGGGATCCTCACATTCGTCAGCAAGATCTAGAAGGTGGGAGTATTCCATCAACTGTAACAAAAATAGTGCTCCATGTAAAGATTTCACCACCAGGAGAGAACTTAAGAAATGTGTGCATGTGTGTGTGTGTGTGTGTGTGTGTGTGTGTGTGTGCGTGCTGTGTGTAGTTTGTATATGTGTGTTACTGGAGTTAATTATAAACCTCTGCCATCTTCTGTATCATTGACATTGGCTCAAAAATGAGCACAGGAAGAGTCACCATAGATGTAACATCTGAGCCTATATATTTTTGCATCATTTTCCAGTAACTGTCCCTGTCCTGAAGAAAACCAGAAACTCAATAAAAATGAAGTACATGTTTTTTTATCAATAATTTTAACATATCTATATCATTTGAACTGATATTCAAACACTCCACTCCATATATGGAAGTACATCTCAATTAAGTATATCCAAGCATTTAGACTGCAAGTTGTCTGCATCATGCCTCAAACGCATACAGCCATAGTGCACTTTTGAGGCCCGTAAGCTAAGTACCCAAATAAAAGGACACCTCAAAAGTAAGGGAAACGTATAGCAAGAGATTCAGCCAATGCCATCTTTTGGCATTTACCACTTCTTTCTTACATATTATCTTCCAACTCGTGCAAATGATGGCCTGATAGGATGTCCTAAATCATATTGAATTCCAAAAACTGCCAATAACTGATATATTCTCTAAACACACAAGTCATATGCCGATATGAATCTTTAATGTACCAAGGATATCTGCTTAAGATGGAACTACGCGCCAAGGATATCTGCTTTTCTTCTTCAATCAATTATATCCAACAAAGTAAAAGGAAGGAAGAAAGAAAGATAACATACCTCCTGTTTCCATCTTCCCCTATTCGCTTCTTCTTCAGCATCTTCAGTGCCTCCTTCTGGATTGATTACTTCTAGTCCTTCATATCCCACTAAGCTGAACATTCAGAAGCAAATTTAATTTATTAAAAAGAACATCGCACATGTCTAACTCCAATTTCTTCAGCAAATACAATCAATTACCACTAGAAGCGAGGCAAAATATCCATTTAGAAAGACATCTTAGCTTTACACTACACTTAACTAGTGTTCACCTAAACTTAAATTATCAAACCAAAGATAAACGGAATGCAAAGCATTCTAATCATGTAACTATCTGAACACACCATAATATATATTACGAGTCTTGAAGTGCCAAAAGGAAGCCACAAGCTCTATTTGAGCAACAAAAGTAAATCACTGAAAAAGCACATTTAAACATTTTAATTCACCGGAAACCTCTTACATAGTCCTGATCAGTAACATAAAAGCACGATGCAACACAATTACAATCAATTCCACCAACATCTTCAATATGAAATACTAGTAAGTAATAATCAGCAGAATTCCAATGTTTTCTCGAGAAAAATTCAACGCTGAGCAATGATTAAGCAGAGCAGAATTAGATTCACCAGTACATTTCTGCACCGCAAAAAAATCACTGGCACAGCAGCTACTAGAACTAAATCAGTAATCTCAAACACGAAGAAATGCAAATTCCAAGCCCTAAAACTACAAATTCCTGAACTAGAACCTTAATTCACCAGCAACCTCTTATATAGTTCTCATAAGTGACATAAAACCACAATGCAACACAATTACAATCAAATTCCATCAACATCTTCAATACGAAACACTACTAAGCAATAATCAGCAGAATTCCGACGTTTTCTCGAAAAAAATTCGACGCAAAAGCAAAACCGAACTAGATCCACCAATACATCTACAAATCACTGGCATAGAAGCTACTAGAACTAAATCGGCAATCTAAAACACGAAGAAATGCAAATTCCAAACCCTAAAACTAGAAATTCCTAAATTAGAAACTGAATTAGCTCGAACTACGATGATTTTCGAAAAGGAAAACGGAATTAGGATCTGAAAAATTACCCGTTGACTGATCTGGACATGGCGGTTCCAAAATTTGACAAACTAGAAGCGATTGACGAGAAGAATCCACCGCTTTGCTTCGGATCGTTAGGAGGCGCCATCTTTTGCAGCTACAGCGAAATTCGATCGATGAAATTTTGAGATTTGTTATGAGGATTATAATAAGAGAGAATATATAAAAAAAATAAAGTTTTGTAATGGTTAATTATTTATATATGATAATAAAAAAGATTAATTATTTATAATGATGATTATGATAAGAGAAAACAGCGAGGAAAGATGCTTCCACTCGTTGGCGCTAATCTGGTTTGAAGTCAAAAAATGAGAGATTTTTCGAGTAAGGGATGACGTCATGGGTTCACGCGTTTTGAATGGAGCGTGAGGGATACTGTTGTGATTAGTTTAATCCATATAGGCGGCTTTAGAGATGGCCCACGCGGACAAAAATGCAAGTTGGCCACCTTGTTGTTCAGCCTGCTTAGCCGGCATGAGCACTTTATGCCACGATGATTAGGAATTATTGGTCTAATCTTATGCCTTAATTGCACTTTTGCCCTCCTTTACTTTTTCCTAATAAGCAACCAAACCAATTGATAATTTTTAAACTTGACTACCCGTGTTTACGTTTCTCGATTATCTTGACTAACATCTATTAAACTAAACAGTTTTAAGATTTTGAGTCAAAAATACAACTCATTTGAAAATATTACATAACCCTTCCTACATTTCCTTCATTTCCCTCTTCTTTCCTTCATTCTTTTGTTCTTGCTTTTCTGTAACGATACATCCCTCACTGTTACTCCATTGTTTTTGTTTTTCCATATAATCTACGACAAACAAAATGCGACGACATCAAGTAAACGACGACGATGGTGAGTAACTGGGTGAGAAGAACAACAACTGCAAGGACAACAACTGGGTGTTAAGTCGATCGGCGACAAGCAAACTGTGGCAACGGCAAGTAAACATTGACGAAATCAAGCAAATTTTTCGTGATGCCGGCACGACACGACAAGTCGACAATATAAAAAATAATGAAAAAACATGTCGTGTTGTCGTGTCGCACGACAAGTTTTTTCATTGTTTTTTGTTTGTCTTGCATATTTAAAGCTAGTAGATTACGAAATGGATTTTCATGTCAGAGGAATTGATCTGCGCATTATTTCACAATAAATAAACCTCACAAATCACAAATTGTTCATCAATACTCGTTGAAATTGGAAAATATATTTCGGTGGAGAAGGAAACGCATAAGAAGAAAAATGAGAGGGCAAGAATAGGAGTTGAATGGGGAAGACAAACGTCTAGGGTTTCAGACTGAGATGAGGATATACAAGATGAAGAAAAAAAATGAGCGATTGAGGGACAATAGCAGAGCACTCACCATTAAAGCTACCATAACTGACCTTTTTGAAGTTCTGGAGATAAAGTGGATGAATTGGGAAATGATGTGATATGTGCGTGACTGGAAAGGGAAGGAGATGAAGAGAGTTAGAAGAAGGATGAACTTATGAAAATGAATCGAGAAAAGACGTGCTTTGTGCGTTGATCGAAAAGGAATTAGATGAAGAAAGATTAAGTTCTAGAGATGAAGGAGATAAAGTTCTGGAGATGAAAAGACGTGTTATATGGTTGGTCTAAAATGGAATGAGGTAATAAAGACGGAGAAATAAGAATCGAGGTAGCGTTAAGTTGTTTGGTAGAATGAAGAGTACTTTTGCCTTTAAATTTTGAAAGTGTCTAGTTTGATAAATGTTAGTCAAAATAGTTTAGAATTGTAACACACTATAGCAAATAGTCTAGTTTAGTAATCATCCATTGGTTCAAATAGTAAGGCGTTTATCTGCTACATGAAATGTTTGAGATCCGAATTTCTCATTGCAAAATTTAGCTCTTATCAATAGACAATTTGTAAATTTCACTGTAGACACTCATTAAAATCTGTGATTTGTTTTTGACCTAGCGAATAAGTAGGCTTACCCTTAACTAAACATTACCAATTTTACCCTTATATTTTTAGAACTATTTATTTGAATAGGAATAGAATTAGAGCTATCATAGTACATATATAAAATTTGGCTTTGTAAACTAACTAAATAACAGGTATTCTTTTATATTTCAAAATAAAAATAAAAATAGGCATTCTTTTTCCTGAAAATCTCTAAGTTATAGTGGTTTTCATGTGCTTGATATCGGTAAAGCACATGGTAAGCATATGGGCAATCTTCGATGAAGTGTTTCTATTGCTTTTGTACTGAGTGATGTTGTGTGTTGGAGATGCCATTGTTAATGAGAAAACATAAAGAATTATTTGGTTCGAAAATGATTTACTTACTCATTTTCAATTAACATTTTCTACAAATACTATAAATCACAATAGTTTAAGCCAATATAAAATTTTGTCCCTCGAATAAGCCTAAACTTTTTATTAGTAATAATTGTTTTATATATTTAATGAATGGTGTAGGTTATAGTTACTTTGTTTTTCTTCTACTTTGTTTGTACTTTATCATATTTACCATTAAATTAGGTTTTAACCCATGATCTAATGGTGGACAAAACAAAGTAATAGTTACTTTGTGAAAAACAAAGTGACCATAGAATTTCCCTTAATGAATTAAAAAGGAAATTATAAATTTGTCAAAAAGATAATTATGTCAAGGGATATTCTATGGTCACTTTGTTTTTCACAAAGTAATCATTACTTTGTTTTGTCAACCATTGGATCATGGGTTAAAATCTAATCCAATGGTGAAAAAGACAAAGTATAGACAAAGTAAGGGAAAAACAAAGTGATCATAGCCTACACCTTATGTCAAATATAGGCAAAACGAGATGTAATGTCTATAGTTTTGATCGAATTAATATCGATAATTAATTCTTTGTGAAAAACAAAGTAACCATAGAATTTCCCTTAATGAATTAAAAAGAAAATTATAAATTTGTCAAAAAGATAATTATGTCAAGGGATATTCTATGGTCACTTTGTTTTTCACAAAGTAATCATTACTTTGTTTTGTCAACCATTGGATCATGGGTTAAAATCTAATCCAATGGTGAAAAAGACAAAGTATAGACAAAGTAAGGGAAAAACAAAGTGATCATAGCCTACACCTTATGTCAAATATAGGCAAAACGAGATGTAATGTCTATAATTTTGATCGAATTAATATCGATAATTAATTCTGTTATAAATAAAACCTTAATCACCAAGAAATTAAAAACATTACATACACTATGATGTTATCCAAAGGAAAAAAGGTGGATGTGCAGTTCTAGAACAGTAAAGACAATTCTAATTTATAACCGTCAATTCGCAAGGGCTTCGAATTGTCAATTTGAGCAGTACTCCACATTCAATTGGCGCGTGATGTTCATTACCTCCTTGAAAGTTAATACTAACAAATTTGAGGAATATTTCTTTGAGATTTTGAAAAGTTTTTAAAAAATATATTTAGCCACTAATTTTTCTAAATTTTATGTATTCGTTATTGATTTTTTATTTGGTTATATTTTGCCGTTAACTTTTGTAATTTTATAAAATTTCATCGTTATAATGTTAAGTGATATTCTTACATTTATATTATTTATCAATTTTTAATTTTTGTATCAATTTTTGGGAAATTCTATGGTCACTTTGTTTTTTACAAAGTAACCATTACTTTGTTTTGTCCACCATTAGATCATGGGGTGAAAAATGATCTAATGGTGAATAAAGCAAAGTACAAACAAAGTAACTAAAAAACAAAGTCACCATGACCTACACCTCAATTTTTTATTTGAATTAAAAGAAATTTTTATGTTTAACATTTGGTGTAGGCTATGGTCACTTTGTTTTTCCTCTACTTTGTTTGTACTTTGTCCTATCCACCATTAGATTAGGTTTTAACCCATGATCTAATGGTGGACAAAACAAAGTAATGGTTACTTTGTGAAAAACAAAGTGACCCTAGAATTTCCCTTAACATTTTTATCTTGTTTTAATTTTAATTTAAAATGGTGAAATTTTACTAAATTGATAGATTAATAGCCAAATATATTCAAATTACAAAGGTGACTAGTCAAATATGACTAAATAAAATATTAGTGGTCAATGCATAAATTTAAAATAGATCAATAGCCAAATAATATTTTTTGACTTTTAAAAAGGACAAATAATATCCCTTTCGGAAAAGCACAAGACATTTGTTTCGTGAGAGGAAATGGAGAAGAGAGGAAAGAGATGAAATTTCCATCTCATCTCATCCCACATTTCCTAAGAACTTATGTGGGAGGCGGGTACAAGATCTAGAACATATGTGTGGGTGGCAGGTACAAACTGTTGGGGATGAGGTGAGAGTTTTAATGAGATGAAAATAGATGAGTAGTTTCTCTCATCCTTTCTGGGAACTACTTACTCATTTCCTTTCTTTTTCCATCCCATCTCGATTTTAATAATTGAAACAAACAAAATCCAATTAAACTCCTTTTCCCAAGTTCATCTCATCTCAACCTCAATTTTCATCCCCTTTCAACCCCAATACGAAACAAACGTCCCGTGAGTCTTATAGAAACACAATGAATTTGTAAAAAAAAAAAAACACTCAATTAACCCAATAAACTTCCATGTTGTTGAGATGGCTAAGTGTAGTCAATTGATCATAATTTTTCTAAATGATCAATTGCCGAGAGAATTTTTTAGGATATACATGGCATAAAAATGATAATCGTGCCAAACAAATTATCTCTATGAATTATATTGTCGTGTCAGACAAAAGGCGACCTTACACAAAAAGGTGAGATCATGAATCATAAACTCTTATCTCTGAAGATCAACTGTCAACATCTCACAAATGCATTCATCTTATGCTACTAAATGCTCTGGGATTAACTTGAGCAATGGTTTGTTCAAGTTGACCTTTGTGTTGCAGGCAGTGTATTTACCACAATTAAAAGGCTGTTTAAAGCCATTCTCTGCTGCATATTTGCAACTTGATCAATAAGCTGTTAGATATTGAAGATGTAAATACACATCTAACTCGCCGCAAAAGGCACCTTAAAGTAGGATTGCCTCACACCAATTGGTTATATCCTGGTACACTCACCAATGTGTGAGTGAGGAGACAAGGGTTCGAATTATGCTTCTTGCAATTTTTCAAAAAAAAGAAAAAGTAGGATTGCCTCACATATAAGGAGCCATAAAGCTCCCTAATTAAGGGATGCCAGATGATCAATTTAATTTCTAATGGAACTTAATAAACAGTATGATTGCTTTCTACTCAAAGGTCTAATTTGACATATTGATGAATTCGAGTTTTGACAAGCAAGAAACTAAGCGTGAACTGTGAGCACCGACTCTGCAGTGAACCATCAAAGTAAACATATGCTCATGATCAAAATGTTCAATCATCGAAGAAAATATAACTAGCTATCAGCAGACACTTTCAATTGCATAAAGACTGAAACCAGTGAAGTACACATCAAAAGAAGATCATACAAGCAACAATGTTCATGACAAATGCGTAGATGAAATGAAAAATACCAGCCCCTCAAGCGGTTCATCTCCCCAGCAAAGCAACACGATCTTTCTGTATTGTTTGTGTTAAATTCATGTCGAAGAGCTCACATCGTATAGGCATCTCCATTTCGTAAAAGGGATTCTTCAAGACATAATCTGTATACAATTCATATATGACTCTCAAGAGGCTCTCCATATTTGGTGTTCCTGGTTCACAGACTACAAAGAACTTTGTTCCTGAAGGAGAAAAAAGAACAAAAAAATCACAGATTATCACACTATGTAAACGGATGTGAAGAATAAAAGTAAGCAGCAGCATGAAGAATAATTGAATTTTGATTTTCTGTTGAGAATTAATTTCCCAAAAGATACCTCTCTCTATTCCCACACCACATCTATATATAACTACCAACTAAAATCTCTCACCAATCCCTAGCGTAATATACTGCAGCTAAGAGATGGAACCATGATCCCTTTATTAAGCTACTTTTATTCTCTCTGTGCTCTCTATCAAAAACCCACAAAAAACAGTAACAATAGAGAATGAACTATTCATTTGTTGAAACAAGCAGACCGATAATAATTAACCCTTTCCATGATCAGTTCCTACCACCAAATAAACATATACATTATGTTAGAAAGCTGAAATTCACACTCCCAAATAACTAGACAACAACAATCCTGAAGTCAGAAAAGCTCTTGACAATCATTTTTTAATTCCTTGGTTTAGACTTGGTAGAGAAGATACACCAACGAGCAAAAACTCAACATACTAAATGTATTATGATAATACTAACAAGCACAAAATCTGTGAGTTAACAATGTCGGTAATTGGATATAAAAGCAACAAAAGGGTTGGCTATGCCTATCATTTAGTCCTAGAATCTCATGTAATTCATTTCATAATGAGAACGTTAATAAGATTTAAACTTTTGGGTACCAGTAAGGGACTGAAAGCAATGCAGGTCAAACGTGTCGGCTTCTAAGAGTTCAATCCCCGAACAACCAAGAGTTGGAGATAGCTGCTGAGAGATAGCATGCATGGAATGCCATAAACTAGCCACTCGTAAACTGTCATTCGTATCCATCCGTCCATGAGTACCGTAATCCTGATATTCTCGATACACGATAAACAAACGATCATCAAACAAAGCCCGACATTCAAGAATTAAATGCCAGATCAAATCTATATTTCCAATTTGTTCTTTACTAATTCTCGCTTAAGCTAAATCAAAGATTTCCTAAGGAAATTCTGAGATTCCGCTACAGCAATCTGCTAAAAATGAATCTCAATCGTTGATCTTGATAATTAACACGACTATAAGAAATTCAAGAGAAAAGAAGCCATGGAAATCGAAGGAGTAATAATACCTTGTAAAAGATCAGACCTCCTGACTTGTTGATGATGTAAAGGCTACAAATTGAAGCCATATCTCATAAACTTTCCTCAAAAATCAACACAAATTCGAAGAAAAATAAACCTAAATCAGATTCAGAATGTAAACAAACAGTATTCGAAATCAGCTCAGTTCTAGTTTTACTCGGGTTATTTACTATTTAACCCTCTCTAGTCTCTCCTAAACTCTCTTCCACGAACTCAGATCTGAACCGTCCATCTTCCGGGTGGTGATCGGGTCCCACTTTTCAAAGCCTATATTGTGCCACGTCGTTCCATACTTCCATATGTTTTGTTTAAAAGCAGAGTCGAGGGAAAATATTGAGACATCCAACAACTTTTAACTGATTCATTGAATTGAAGAAGCTCAGAAAAAAATGGCAGTCGTGGAGGTTCAAAAACCAGCTATAGAGATCAAAGGTCTCAGATTCACCTATCCAGGAATCGACGGTCATCCTCCTCCCGGTTCTAAACCCTTGATCGAAGATTTCTCCCTCGCTCTCAATTCCGGTCACCGGTGCCTCCTTGTCGGATCCAACGGCGCTGGTTCGTTTCATCTTTACCTGCATTTTGATTTTTAAACGTGTTTTTTAGTTTCAGATTATATATTTATTGTTTGTTAGGATTTTGTTATGTTCAAGGAAGGAAGTTAGTTAGTTGATAGTGTTGTTGATGGAATCAGTATGAACATATGTGAATTGTGATTTTAGGTTAGCTGCATTTGTGATGTGTGTAATTTTGAATAGGGAAAACGACGATACTGAAGATATTGGGAGGGAAGCACATGGTGGAACCTCATATGGTTCGGGTTTTAGGGCGGTCTGCTTTTCATGATACCGGCTTGACTACATCTGGTGATCTTGCTTATCTTGGAGGCGAGGTTAGTGGATTTTTCTGTAACACGTTTATAGTTCCAATTTGCATATAATGATGGATCTTTGGATAGGACTAGTTACAGTCTGTTGTGGTTTGTTTAGTGTGTTAAGAATTGCCTGATTACAATTGAATTTTCTGATTGAGAACTTCCCATGGTGGAATTTATATCGCTGACGCGACTTGATTTCATGGTTCATGTTAGTTGACGGTTCATGTTAGCTGACCCCGAATCATTTCAGGACTAAAGCATTGTTGTTGTTGTAGAACCTCCCATGATGATTTCCATTTCTAATAGATAATTGCTATATTGATTACAAGCAATATAGAAAATGAGAAGAACTCTATGGAGTTATCTTTATTATAAGTGCATGATGGGGAATGGTATAGGCCTATGTTGCATGAAAACTCCTCTTTAGTAGCGTTTGTACGTTTTGTTCGGGTTCCCTTCCATTTCCTAGCTAAGTTTAGGGTTTCCTGTTGTCGGTGTCCATTGACATAGATAAGGCTAATATGGCTTATGGTTTTTCTTTCGGACATGTGACAAATATTTTGCAAAACATTTACTAAATATCAAGCCATGAATAGTTATTCTTTTTGCTTCTGTTACCTAATTTTACCAGTACTAGGCATTTTGAGAACCGACTACTCAAAACTTCATTTTGTATTGTCCTCTCAATCAAGGTTTTCTTCTGTAGTGGAGACGAGAAGTTGCTTTTGCTGGATTTGATGTTCCCATACAAATGGATGTCTCAGCAGAGAAAATGATAAATGGTGTTGCCGGAATTGATCCTCAAAGACGAGCTGAGCTAATCAAGGTAGAATTTCAATGAACCAAACTACAACTACTAATAACGCTTTGCTTTAATCTGTATGTGTCCAATGCCCTCCACCATCCCTGCTCATTATTTAGTCATTTTGTTTTCTCTTTTATGCCTTCTAGAGAAACTCTGATTTTTCCTTACTTTTCTTTAGCCCTGGACTCTTTTATATGCCATTTATTCTCTAGTTATAAATCATTTATAGAAGTTCCCCTGCAACTTAACACTACAGCTTGTCATCTATCATAGAATATTTTTAGAGATTTCTCTTCACACCAAATGCTTTTAGTCTAGTACTAGTTCCTTCCCATTAATTTTCGTGGATTAAATAAATCACCAAATGTAAAGTTTTGGTCAACAATCTGATGTCTCAAATAAATCACTTAATCTTTGCAATTATAAAACTCTTTATTCTGTATGAGGAATTACCAATTTAGAAGGTAATGATGCAGCGACTTAATAACCGCATAATCTAATCAATTTTCCATTCCAGGAAATATATATAAAAAAAGTAATCAATAATTTCTACCTGCGCAAATTTTGAGAATCTTTAATCACTGAAATAGTTCATGTACCAGTTTTATGTTTATACAATTTTTCAGTATCTTAACTTATTATTACTTGGCTGCCAATATCAATATAAGAATGCAATTTTCTTTCTTGGTGCGATAGGTATTAGATATTGATCTATCGTGGAGGTTACACAAGGTTTCTGACGGTCAGAGAAGGCGAGTGCAAATATGTATGGGACTGCTAAGGCCATATAAAGTATGTAGATATATATTTCTTTTTTACCAAATTCGCACATCTCTTAGTCATTCTCTCTGTTTATTTAGCCATCTCATTATCTTTCGGCAAGCTTTCAAGGGTTTTGTATGCAGAAGCTCTCTTTTTTCCTCTGTCTCATCCACCTGCGTCTTTGTGTAGGTTCTTCTTCTTGATGAGATAACGGTGGACCTTGATGTACTAGCAAGGGCTGACCTTCTGAAGTTCTTAAGAAAAGAATGTGAAGAAAGAGGTGCAACAATTATTTATGCAACACATATATTTGACGGGCTAGAAGATTGGCCATCACATATTGTATGTATTTTTTCCTTTCAATAACATACTATTCAACGCACATTTGTAGTACTTGCTCAATGTTTTAAATAATGTCTTTCTTTACCAGGTGTATGTGGCTCATGGAAAGTTGCAATTGGCAGTGCCGATGGCAAAAGTAAAGGAGATGAGTAATTTGTCACTTATGGTCAGTTATAATGTTAAATTCCTGATATCGTTGGATCTGTTGTTTATAGGATGTTCGTGGGCATTTCTCAGAATGTTAATGACCTGATAATATATGAAAATGCAGAGAACAGTAGAGAGCTGGCTCAGGAAAGAAAGAGATGAAGACAGAAGGAGAAGGAAAGAAAGAAAGGCAAATGGTCTTCCAGAATATGAAAAACAAATGGATGGAACTCGCGTTACCGGTGATCCTGTTCGTGTCTTGAACAATGGTTGGGCTGCAGGAAGACTACATTCAACCATTGCAGGTGAAGATAACTTTTCCTTAAGCTCGAATAGAGTCTTGAGGTAGTAAAAATATTTTGAGATAACAAAATACAAAAGTATTACCATCCCTACACGACTTGTCTACATTCGATTTGAATTTTTTCTGGAGCAAACATGAAAAGGAAAATGAAAAGCAACAAAGTATCTGTAAGTTATTTAGTGAAAATCTATAAATATATCATATTTATGATTCTCTTATGTACCCATTTGAATTTATTTTGAAGATCAATAAAATTACCATGAATTTCATTCTATTTTCTTATGTAAACGCAAAGTTGTACATGTAAGAAGCCTCTTTTCTAAGTAGGCTTAGGAGGCCTTAGCCTCTTTTCTTAGTGGGCTTACGAGGCCTTTGCCTCATAAATGCTTGTGTGTATCTTTCTCTTGTAATTTGGGCTTGCTTTCTATTTCGTTCATGAAAAACATATCAATTTAACGTGACCCGGCTTTTTGACATGACACGAGATTAGTAAATATTGAAGCAACAATCTTTCTTACATTTTCCTTCATTTCATCAATTTTGTCCTATAAATTTTGGCTGAGTAGTTTTGATATCTTGATGAATTGAATCTACTAATTTTTTTGTCATCTTTTCGTCCATCTGAAAGTTTCGGAAGAGTTTGAGTAAACAAAGTGTTGGAATCTAGTGACAGCTTTTATTTTTCGACATTGTTACCACTTCAGCCCCTAACCTAAGAACGGGTAAGGTTTTCTTCGGTGTTGAAGTTAAAATGTTTTGTTAGCGGTATTGTCAATATATCCCATTATGAGCTGAAAATTTTGGTTACAACTTTAAATTATGCTATGATTTCAATCTTGATTTGAAGATTTTGACTCGTGTTTTAAGGAAGTTGATCCCAAAATCCAAATAAATATTTAATGTTTTTCCTGACTTTTTAATTGCTATATAAGACAATTGTGTGAAAATGCTTATTTTGGGTTCTTAGCCCATTACAAAAGCTACCAGTTGAAACAATGATCGCGGAAATGATATCAATCCACTAGAACTGAAAATAAATAGCATTAGAATTGAGAGAATCAAAATGACTAAATTGTATTTGTCAAAAAGAAAAAGGAAAAAAAAAAAAAAGACTATTGTACTAATTCGTATGTCATAACCTTAAAATCACATCATAAAAAACCTTACATACGCTTTCAAAAAAAAAAAAAAAACCTTACATATTTAACTACACATACCTAATATTATTATTATTATCTATATATAAACTTGAATGCAATAAATAAACAGTAACGAAATCAAATTTTCCATCAATTTCTTTCAATTATAGCATCGACTTGGCTGTTTACCATTTTGCCCTCAATTTCTGACCATCCATTTCCAAATTATTTCTTTCCACTCATTGCATAGTGCTCCTATATGAATACGGTGCCGATTTCCTCACCTCTATCTCCACAGTTCAAAATAATATTTGGAGTGCAAACAAATAATTTATCTTTTTAAACTTTAAAATTTACATTCAAACATACATGCAAACTAATATATGATAATTATGCGAATTCGCCGTGCAAGCTCCTCCTCTCGTAACCTACAAAACAGAACCGATGACTATGTCGCCGGGTAATTCTCCGATGCCTAAGTCAGTTACTTGTCTGAGAAGTGTGTTGCAAGTAAGTGAGAAAGTTTAGTTAATTGTACCGTATAATGGGTTTATATACCCGTTGGGAGAGTTCGTTTCCTATTTGGAATGAGACTCCTCTTTCTAATCCAATTGGGAGATGTCTTGGATAAGGACTTCAACTCCTTGCTTATTTTTGAGGCCATCCGCCCCTCTAGGCCTTATTCGGAAGGCACCTTATGGGCTCACGGGTATTCCCAATTTGATGGGCCTGTCTGGGACATGGGTTAGGCCCGATAATAAGATTTAGCTTGTTATCATATGCCTCCCCTCAAGCCCATGTCCATTGCTTTAGGGATGGACCTTTGATCTCCCACGTTTGTGTGGCCTTCTGTAAGGCCTCGTTTTTCGGGACATTTAATTCCCCCTTCTTATTTAAACTAGCTTCAAAAAAGCTGTGCTCTCTTCATTTTCTTTCCTCTTTCAGACGAGAATTACTTTCTGTATCTCCATTCCTCCGTTTCCGTCTTAGTTCGACCTTCATTCTCATGTGAGTATTCAATCTTTCTTGCTAACCATTGTTTCTGTGATTTCGACCTGTGTTTTCATATTCGTCTATCGTCTCGCTCCTCGTCGTTCTGTTCTATCATGTCAGAAAGTTCGAGTGATTCCCACGACCGTCGTGTGGCTTTGGAGGTATCAGAAATGTTTGAGTCTTCGCCCTCCGGCCATTCTTCTTCTCTTCCCATCAGTATTGATCCGATCACACGCATCCGTCTTGATGAGACGTCATCCGAACGACAGAAAGAGGTGGATCTCACGCCTCCTCCCTTGCCGGATTATCCCCTAGATAAAAAACGCAAGGAAGGATCCTGGGTGACCGAGAAGGCGCTTCATCAGTTGTGCGTTTTTCACCCTTGGATGCAGGGGTTAGCTTGTAAAGTTCCTCCCGCACATGTGACCCCGGAACTGTGCCCGCGGAACAGCTTCCCCATCTACTTCGCCCAAGTCGAGATGGGATTCACTTTTCCGCTACCGGATGATGTTGCCTCGCTACTCAACCGTTTGAACCTGGCTCCCGCCCAACTCCATCCTAACGCGTGGGCGGACATCACCCTAAATCGCTTCCTTTGCTAGTGTTTGGATATCCCCTTCAACTACCGCGTCTTTTCCCATTTTCATTCGCTGAAGCGAAACAAAGACGGAACTTACACGTTCCTGCGGTTAAAAAAGTATTCTCCTTTTCACGAAAAAACCAACAAGTTCCATAGTTGGGATAGGGCGTATTTTTTCGTGGAGTTTCCCGATGAAATGGAGGTGAATTTCCAACGCGCCTTTACCTATCCGCCTACACAGACGACGAAGGAACGACCCAACCCTACTGAGCAATTCGCCGTGGATTGCCTTGGGCGGGTGGATTCCATGATGTGGACGTATGGCTAAGCTTTTGATATGATGCGCTGTCGTATCGCGATTGCGGATAGGTATGGAAGGGATATTCGACTCTGGCCTTACCGCGCGTGGGTATTAGGTATAGTGATTTTTGTGTTCTTCCTTCCTTACTTCCTTTCTTTTTCCCGTGCAGGGATATTGATAACGTCGCCCTCATAACTGCAGAGCGAGAGAGGCGGGAAGAGGCGAGGCGGTTGAAGAAGGCGGCTGCCAAAACGGGAGCGACGGGATCCAAACAGGCGGTGATGACGGTGGTTGCGCCATCCGCCGTTGAGAAGAGGCCTGCGGGACCCTCTACAGATACTGTGGAACCCAAACGTTCGCGGAAAGCTCCTTCCGCTCCTCCAGCCACTCCTGTGGCGGTTGCTTCCTCCTCCCTGGTATTTATTTACCTTTCGTTTCAGGTTTTTCCTTTTTACGAGGAAGGCTACTCATAAAGTTTGTGCTTTGTTGATTCTAGACGGAACCCGACCTAGGCAGCTGGTGGGTGTCCAAATTAGGCCTCGCGGTTAATTATTCCGTCCGCGAGGTGGTGAAGAGCATTGTTGACGCCCTCTCCAAGGTACCATCGGCTCTTCGCCAGAGGGAGATTCCGCATCACGTTGCCGCGGAAGGGCTTCAGAAGTGGGCTTTGGAGGTAAGTTTGTACTTTTCCTAGTGGCATGCTTCTTGTTTTTCCGTGTTCCTAACCGGCTTCTCCTTTTGAACCTCAGATTCTCAACCTGGGCGAAGCGGCCACTTGTGCTTTTAACAACCAGCTCAAGGTTTCGGAGGGCCTCCAGGCTAACTTGGCCAAGGAGAAGGAGAAGGTGGCCGCTCTGGAGGCGGAACTGGTAGTTTCAGCTGAAGATAAGCAGAAAGCTGAAACTTTGGCAGCTGAGAGGTTGCAATTAGCCGCGGCGGACTACGAGCAGCGGATTAAGGAAGTGCAAGAAGTTTGCGCTTCTCGCATCTTTTGGTATGGCCGCCGCCTCCATGCCGCTTATGAGTTCAATCATCCCACCTTAGGCCTCCATGCTACTAAGGTTCCCATTCCTTCCAAGGAATTGGCCTTGGAGTGGGATGCCATGGATGCGGTTGAAGAGGCGGATATGGATGAAGTCCTGAGGAAGGATTGGGAGGCTCTTTACGGGGTAGCTCCCGCCAAGTCGCCTCCTCAAGATGTCCCTGCCGCGGATGCGCCTTTGCCAGAGGCTCCAGTGATTAGCCTGGAGAAGGAGGATTGATTTTAGATTTTCCTTTTCTCTTTTTGTATTTCTCCCTTGCTTTTTATAGCATCTTTTGTACTTTCTTTGCGCTTTCATGCGCTTTCTCTATGAAAACGTTATTTCTGTCTCCATAAGGAGTTTGTCGTTTTATTTATTATCTCAATCTCGAGTTTTGGCAATTATTTTGATGCCTAATGGTTGAGCGATTTCTCTGCCTTCTGAGTAGTAGCAATTTTGTAACTTTCGAATGCTTTCTAGCATTTTAAGTTCATTCGTGCGGTTGATTGCCGCAGTTTTATGCATAAGTTTTTGTATGTGAAATCATTGTTGTGACTTCTTTAGTCATTATATCTGGGGGGGCAATCCCTCTATAATGCTTTGTTACTTCACGCGTGAGTTTCTTATACGGATATCCTTCTGATGTACATTCTTTTATGCCTTAACAACACTTGGTTTAATTCTTAGTGCGGATGGCGAGTCGTATGCCTTTTCATGGACAGACTGCACTTTTATCCGCATGAATTTCCTTTTGCGTCGGATTTTCTTGGTCAATGAAGATATGTACGCGGTTCGGGGTGCCCGCCTGCCCTCAATGAGGGGTAAAACACATTCATGTGTTGTATCAGTATCTTGAATTATGCAAGGTTAACAATAACAATCATAATATTTATAAAGAAGTCTGATTTTATTATAGCATTTGTAATAATACAATGATGTTCTAAGGAGTGAGATGCATATGGGACAGAGATCTAGGCCTCATTAAAAAACCTTGGCGGGAAAACCCGATGGGAAAAAACCACACCAAGGGAAAAGAGTACCCGTCCTTTCCGCGTCCTTATACATTCGCCCTTTTGTACAGTCTTAGATTTGCTAAGTTCCATGTTCTCGGGAGTATTTTTCCTTTAACATCTTCTATCTTGAAGGTCGCGGGACCCAATTTCTTGTTAACCTTGTAAGGTCCTATCCAGTTGACTCCCAATTTTCCCTTCCCTTCATGAGATTGGACTTTATCAGCTTTCTTGAGAACTAGATCGCCCTCCTGGAGTAGCACAGCTTTTACTCGCCTGTCGTGGTACTTTGCGATCCGTTGCCTATAAGCTGCCATGCGCACATATGCTTTTTCTCGCATCTCTTCCGCCGAATCCAGCGAGTGCCTTAAGTTTAGCTCATTTTGACTATCGCAGTAGTAGACGACCCTGTCAGTAGGCGACTGGATCTCTATGGGAATCACGGCTTCCACGCCATATACTAATGCGAATGGACTCTCTTCTGTGGCCGTTTTGACCGAGGTGCAATAAGCCCATAACATACTTGGAATTTCGTCTGCCCAGCCTTCTTTCCTTTCTCCCAACCGCTTTTTGATGCCTTTCACCATAGCACGATTGGTGACTTCCGCCATCCCGTTTGATTGAGGGTGGTTCACACTTGAAAAACGGTTCTTGATTCCCATCTGTTCGCAGTAATCTTTGAATTTCTCGCAATTGAACTGCGTGCCATTATCAGTTATGATTACGCGGGGAATGCCGAATCTTACCACAATGCTTTCGCGGACGAATTCTATTACTCGCTCGGGAGTTTGAGTTGGGATTGCTTCCGCCTCCACCCATTTAGTAAAGTGATCCACCGCCATGATTAGGTATTTCCTCTTCTTTGTTGTTTCTGGGAATGGGCCTACCAAATCGATTCCCCAAGTGGAGAAGGGCCATGCTTCGAGTATTTTAATCTGGTTGGAACCTGGGGTTGCCTTATCATTCGCATGGATTTGGCAACTGTGACATTCTGCGACAAGTTTTTGAGCGTCCTCTTCCATTCGCGGCCAGTAATAGCCCCTTAATCTCGCTTTTCTTACAACTGCCAGACTTCCCTCATGGGCTCCGCAGATCCCTTCATGTATTTCTCTTAGCACGTAATCTCCCTCGCTTCGGCTAATGCACTTTAGCCATGGACACGTGTAAGATTTTCTATACAACGTATTGTCTCTGACAGCATATCTTGCCGATTGTCGTACGACCTTGCCTGCCTTCATTTTATCGTCAGGAACAGTCCCATCTCGGAGGTATTGACGAATAGGATCTCTCCAATCTTCATCATCTTCCAGCTCGCCAATTGTCATGACTTCTAGTTTTTCATAGGCAAGCGATGATCGCAGCTCCAATTCACAGGATGTTTTGTTCCAAGGCTCACTGCTTGCAGCCGCTTTGGCCAATTCATCCGCCATTGTATTTTGACTTCGTGGAACATGCACCAGTTCCCACTTTACGCCTTTCGCCTGGAAGTCTCTGCTTAGTTCTTCGATGACACTGATGTATTTGACCATCTTCTCATCTTTTACCAAAAAGTTCTTGGTGATTTGATTGACCATCAATTACGAGTCACTGTATATGACAACGCGCGTCGGGGCGATTTCCCGTATCATTTTCATTCCGCTGATCAAAGCCTCGTATTCGGCGGCATTATTTGTGGTTTTGAATGTCAACTTTGCCGCATGATACAAGGTGATGACTTCTGGCCCCTTCACCACGACCCCAATTCCTGCGCCTTCTTGACACAAAGCGCCATCGGTGTGCATGGACCACTCTTCTTCTTGATCCTTGGGCTGCTTTTCTTCGTCCCATGTAAATTCATTGACGAAATCTGCTAAAACTTGACATTTTAAGGCTGGTCTGTTTTCATAGCATATGTCGAATTCTCCTAGGCGGATTGCCCATTCCATCAGTCTTCCCGAGATATCCGGCTTTTGCAAAACTTTGCGCATAGGCACCCCCGTGCGAACAACTATTGTATGCGCTTGAAAGTACGGACGCAGTCTTTCCGCCGTTGCAATGATCGCGAGTGCCATTTTATCAATCTTCGTGTATCGAGTTTCTGCATCCTTTAGTACCTTGCTGACGTAATAGACGGGGTATTGTTGCGTTCCTTCCTCTCTAGCCATTACTGTGCAAACGGCAGTGTCTGTGACGGAGATGTATAGGTATAAATCTTCTCCTTGAACCGGTCGACTCATCAACGGCGGATAGCAAAGAAGTCGCTTGATCCCCTCAAATGCTTCTTGACAATCTGGTGTCCATTCGAAAGCTTTGGACTTCTTGATCGCTGCATAGAAAGGCAAACATCTCCGGGCTGAGCAACTTATAAAACGTCCTAGCGCGATTATCCGCCCATTCAGTCTTTGTACCTCCCTAACTGTCTTTGGGGTTTTCATGTCCATCACAGCCTTTATTTTTTCGGGATTAGCTTCCACCCCTCGTTGACTGATCATAAATCCCAGGAACCTGCCCGACCTTGCGCCAAAGGTACATTTTTCAGGGTTTAACTTCAACCCGTATTTTAGCAACACTTCCAAAACTTCGCGGATGTCTCTTGCATGCTCTTCCATCTTTTTGCTTTTGATTATCATGTCATCCATGTAGATGGAGAAATTGTCGCCTTTTTTGTCCGAAAAGATTTTGTTCATCATTCGCTAGTACGTAGCACCTGCATTTTTTAAACCAAAGGGCATTACACGAAAACAGTAAGTTGCTTGATGCGTGATGAATGCGGTTTTTAACTCATCCGCCGGCTCCATAGGGATCTGATGGTAACTAGATTTCACATCTGTGAAGGATAACGCCTCGTATCCAGCAGTCGCATCTACTAGAACATCGATATTGGGCAGCGGGTACATGTCCTTTGGGCAAGCTTTGTTTAAATTGGTGAAATCCACGCACATTCGGAAGGATCCGTTCGGCTTTCTTACCAGTACCACATTCGCCAGCCACTGCGGGTAGGTGACTTCCTTAATCGCCTTTGCTTTTAATAAGTCTGCAACAGTAGCTTCAATTATCTTCTGGCGCTCTGGCGCCTGGTTTCTCCTCTTTTGCTGGACGGGGGTAACATTTTTGTCCACATTTAGCTTGTGGGTTGCGATTTCCGGAGTTATCCCTGTCAATACCTCATCCGGCCCTGCGAATACTTGTTCGCATTCTATGAGCACCTTTAATATTTCCTGGCGGATGTTTGCTTCCAGGCCTTTCGCAATCTTGACTTGTTTTTCTGCTGTTATGGATAAGACCTCCGTCTCGTCTGACGCCTCTGCGGGCGACTTTTCAGTTGTATCCTCATCCTCTTCCTCCTGTGGCTTAATTTCCATAGAGGTTAGGTATGTGGATTGCGAGATAGCTGGATCTCCTTCTACAATGGCCCGCCCGATTTGCGTTGGTAAATGGAGGGCTAGGTGTCTCATGGATATCAATGATTCCGATTCTGACAAGAAAGGTCGGCCCAAAATCACATTATATGCTAGCGGCACATTTACAATGGCGAACTCTTGTTCGCCTCTCCATTTTACCCCATTGTCACCCATTTCCACCTCCAGAACAACCTGGCCATTCGTTTGCGAGGTATGGCCATTAAAACCTAGCACATCCATGTATACCTGCTCCAATCTTGCCTCGTGGACATTTAGCTGGTTAAAACCCTTCTGAGTGATGATGTTGCAACTGCAGCCTGTGTCGATCAGAACCCGCTTTACATCATATTCTTCCAGACTTGCGGTTATGACAAGCGCATGAGCATGCGGCTCGTGTATGCGGACAAATGGGTAATTAATTGCGTCCCCATATTTGGTATTGCTCCTGCGTTGTTCACGACGCGCCTTTTTGACATGAGGTTCATATAAGCCTCCACTAATCATGTTTATGACCCCTTTCCGCTGCTTCTTGTTATCTGGTTTATCTGCTCCTTCGCGAGGTGCTTCTCGCTTCTCATCCTTTTTGGGTTCCTCCTTTTTGAGGAAGTGATCCAGTTTACCCCTTTCGATCAATTTTTCAATTTCCCTTTTCAACTCAAAGCAGTCATCCGTATCGTGGCCCTGAAGTTTGTGGAACTTGCAGTAACGATTCATGCTCCGTCCTACGCTCATTCTTCCTTTAGCGTCTGGATAATGCACATCTCGCTTAACCGCATTTTTCTCAATCCACAGCAGTACTTCTTCTCGTCTGGCGTTCAACTCGGTTAACCGTCCACCAAAATTACTGCCACGTCCTCCTTGTCTGGAGTTTCTCCCTGCATTGCGCTTTCTATCGTCCGAGTTATTCTTACTCTGGTCTTTATCTTTGCGGTATGCTGCTTTGTGCTCGCGATTGACATCATCCACCTCTACAAACTGCTTCGCAATGTTCATTAATGCGGCTACATTTCTAGGCTTTGTGCGGATAATCTCTTCTCGCATACTGGAATCCATCAGCCCATCAACCATCTTGTTTCTCACTGAAGAGATGTCAATTTCGTCCAGTTGGACCAAAATGTTATTAAAGGCTGCCACATATTCTCGTAAAGAACCGAAATTTCGCTGTTTGATATCAGCCAGCTTTTTATCCGTGATTTCAGCTGGTTTGCACCCTACGAACTTTGCGCAGAAATCTCGGCTATATTGCTCCCAACTATGGATAGATCCTGATGGTAGTGACTTGAACCATCTCACCGCTGATCCACCCAAGGTGGTTGAGAACAGGCGACACAGAATACTTTCCGATGCGCCGCTAATGTCCATTAACTCTTTATAATTTCGTACGTGGGCCTCGGGATCTGAATCCGGTTCGCCTAGGTACTTGGGTAGGCTGGGCGCCTTAAATCTACTATCAGGTCTCGAAGCCCGTAGTTTCTCCGAGAACAGCGAGTCGCTCTTCGTGGTCTCCACTTGTTTAGGCGCGTAACCTAGCCTGGTCAGCATCCGTTGCAACTGGGATTCCGCTTCCCTGTCAGGATGGATCTCCTCTTCCTCGGCCTCGCTTTCTTCGGGGGTAGACTGGTTAGTCATTGCCGCTCGTTTGGCCAAACGCTGACCAGTGTAAGGGTCAAATAGCCAATCTACTACCTCCCTGCTCGCCTTTGATCGAGATCCGCTCGCCTTTTGGTTTGGCTCTTTTCTTTGCCGCATGGTATCCTGCGGAAAACCTTCATAGGGTCGGCCAGTGGTCTGTAGGTACAGATCTTCAGGGGTCAAGAGGCTGGGGGAGATGAACAACCCGCTTTGACTGGTTGTGACGTTTGTCCGCCGGGCGCTAGATTCTGGGAACAATCGCCGAGGCCGGATGGGAATCGCCTGCGGATGCGACTGTTCCAAGGGTAGGGCTGGAGTGATCTGCGGATCGCGAAAGGTTGTTGGTTGTGTTCCGCCCACTTGTTTATCCCTATCTCCTTCGACAAGGCGAGATAGCAAGGCGATCAAACGATCCCCCGATGCCTGACTCATGTTTTTAGCCAGGATATCTCCCGCACTTGCCAAGAACTGAGCATCCGTCTCCGGCGGATCGAACAAGTGTGTTTCATCTTCCACCAAGATTGGACCATCCCATGCCGCTTGGGACCGCTGCGACGTGGAGATTTGAACCGTGGCCGCAGTTGACACTGGCATATCTTCCGATGTCGCGGCTGTTCCTACTGAACTTGTGCTTGAGACAGCATTCGTGTCCCCGATGACAAGTGACATTCTGAGGGATGTGTTCGCTTGTATTCCGGTGAACCTTTATACTCGTACAACTCTTAGGTTGGGATCAAAAGGTCCACGCTCACCGCACCAATGATAATTATGCGAATTCGCCGTGCAAGCTCCTCCTCTCGTAACCTACAAAACAGAACCGACGACTATGTCGCCGGGTAATTCTCCGATGCCTAAGTCAGTTACTTGTCTGAGAAGTGTGTTGCAAGTAAGTGAGAAAGTTTAGTTAATTGTACCGTATATACCCGTTGGGAGAGTTCGTTTCCTACTTGGAATGAGACTCCTCTTTCTAATCCAATTGGGAGATGTATTGGATAAGGACTTCAACTCCTTGCTTATTTTTGAGGCCATCCGCCCCTCTAGGCCTTATTCGGAAGGCACCTTATGGGCTCACGGGTATTCCCAATTTGATGGGCCTGTCTGGGACATGGGTTAGGCCCGATAATAAGATTTAGCTTGTTATCAGATAATAAAGATGGCAAAATTTAATTTTTTTTTTATATCGAAGAGTTATCATATTATTGAATAATATAAAAAATTACAGCACGATGATAATCAAAGAAAAATGAGGAACTAAACCTCACAAAAATTCAGGCAAAAGCCAGTATAAACCGCATATAGCAAAGAAACTCTACAAACTAAAGGTTCTAAAAAAAGGACATAATACATCATATATTTCTTGGGATTCCGAATCTGCAGAAAAGCAATCAAAAACCATTCTTCAACACTTATGCTTCGTCAGAAAATTTAACTCTTATGTAGTAGGCGATTTGTAAATTTCACTACAAATAATCTTCGAGATCTGTGGTTTACATTGACCTTGCGAGTAGATAAACCTATTCTTAGCTAAACTTTTTTGTTACAACAAAATAATTAAACTTAACTGCTAAAAAAAAGACTAAATTTAACTAAATCGGTTATTGAAAAGTGCGGATTTGATCTTAAAGTATAAAATAGTTCAAAGTTAGTATACATCAACATATATCACTTTTTAACTGATAAAATCGTTTACAAAATGTAATTTATTAATCAGTAATGTTCAAGTGGTCCTTGAATGTCCAAATTGAATTTGGACGTTGACCATTAGATCTACCAATTCCGTTTACATGTACATTAAAAACTAAACCATAGACACTAAAAACTAAACTCTAGACCCTAAATCATCGATTCTGGATACTAAAAACTAAACCCTAGACCCTAAATTATCGACCCTAGATGACGTGGTACTTCGGACTAATAATTTCGATGACACGTCACATGTTAGTATCTAGGATCGATGATTTAGGGTCTAGGGTTTAGTTTTTAGGGTCTAGGGTCGATGATTCAGAGTCTAGGGTTTAGTTTTTAGTGTCTAGAGTTTAGTTTTTAATGTGCATGTGAACGAAATTATTAGATCTAGTGGTCAATGTCCAAATTCAATTTGAACATTCAAGGACCACTTGAACATTACTGTTAATTAATAATAACATATTTTGTAATTATTATTTAGGTGTAGTCTATGGTGACTTTGTTTTTGAGTTACTTTATTTGTACTTTGCTTTATTCACCATTAGATCACTTTTCACCCCACGATCTAATGGTGGACAAAACAAAATAATGGTTACTTTGTCAAAAACAAAGTGACCATAGAATTTCCCTATTATTTATATAAAATTTTAATGAATCCTAAACTGTAAACTGTAATTCCTAACATGTATAACATATCCCTAGCAATTTTGGTTCTTGTCTCTAAATGTACTGCTTCCTAAATTAAATTTTACTATTCTTTATTTTTTTTACTAAATATTTGTATTCCGAAGCAAAACGAGAGAGTTTCTTCTAGTAAACCTTATAAATTCAAATATTGATATTCAGTCAACAATCAACATATAAGTCAAATATCTTATGTTCATACCATTTGTGACTGAGTTAATGTTCCTAAAAAATGAAATGAAATCAGTTTCATCAAATGTTTATTGTTATTTCAGTAAAACTTTGGCCTAACGCAATGACAAATATCTTCATGGTTGTCTAAAGTGTTTTTGAATTTGAAAATCAGTTGCCGTGAACCGGTTTCGAGAATGTGGTGTCAGGGTAGGAAGGGATGTATAATGAACGGGTCCAAAGTATGTCAATGGTACGTGGATAAACTAAATTACACATTGAATATTTAGAAGAAATGATTAGGGATCTTCTGGAGAACCAGATTAAGATGAAGAGAAATAAAATGAATTGAATTGTATTAATGAATCAAGAATGATTTGAGTTCTAGAAGTAACAAATGAAGAATAGAAACTGAATTACAATAGCTAATTCTAGGTCTATTTATAAAAGCTGTCTATCTATAAAAGTTGTGATCTTTAACTATAACTAGAGCTTAACTAGAATCTTTTACATCAGTTAACTAATTGTGGTTAACTTTTAACAGTTGTTGAATACTTGTTAACAAAGTACAATTCTTAATGTGTCCTCCTCAAACTTGGCACAGTTGTGTTAACAACTCAAGTTTGAACAATGCACGATTGAGCTGGTTGGCATTCAAAACTTTGGTGAGAAGGTCTACTATTAATTGCTTGGCAAAAGACACACGAGTTGTTTTGATGAAGCCTTGTTCTATGCCCAACAGGGTTAGTTACTATATTTATTAATGATGAGATTTGTCTCAGTGTAAAGGAAATAGACTTTGGTAATTCTATTTCAAAGATTCTGAGCAGGAAAGAAATCCAATTAAGATCACATCATGTGGTTGCTAAGCTATGATTTTCAACTTGGTAATTAAAGCTGTGAGCCTCAGTGGTAACAAATTTGAATTTTAGAGTGGACTATACTTTTATGATAATGGATCTAAGGGTTAAATTGCCGTACCACAGAAATTAAAGAGGACAATATATACATAAAATTTAACCATAATTATACATTATGACCTTTTATTCAATTATCGTAATCGTGTTTTTATAAAAAAAATTATAAATCTTGAAATTTATCTGAAATAATTTATTATCATGGCAGAATTTACCTGAAGATTGGAGAGAACATAGGGGTTAAAAAGAGTAACTGTATTAATCAGGTTGCTTAAACTGTAATTACTTACGAAATTTTGAAAGTCTTACCTCTGTCATCAGCAAGCCGACTTAGCTCAGTGGTAGAGCGCGTGGCTTTTAACCACGTGGTCGTGGGTTCGATCCCCACAGTCGGCGTTCTTTGCTTTTTAAGCTGCCAAAATCAAATGATATTGAGATTTTAGTCCTTGAAAATCCTATTAATCATTGATTAAAACATAAATACGAATAAAATATTGATTAAATTCTGATTAATGGCAAAAGTTAATTAGCCGTCTTAGCTCAGTGGTAGAGCGCGTGGCTTTTAACCACGTGGTCGTGGTTTCGATCCCCACAGACGGCGCTCCCATAAAAGTCACATTTTCCACAGATTCTTTTTAATCTTCGTCCAAGTTAATATTGCAAAACAATTGCTAATCCAGGCCACTACAGCAAATAATTTCATTGATTTTTTTTTCCTACAAAACAAATGTAAATTTAGATAGACCGACCAATCTAGGCTAATCACTGCCAGTTCTAGTTCGAAAATGGAAGAATTGGAGAGAAATAAGTTCTCAGAAGATCTTTTTTCGATAAAAATGCACAACATGGGTTCAAAATAATTTATATAAAGGCTTAATATATTAAAAACTTCCTATACTTGGCTGTAAAAAGGTAGATTCTTAAATTTGTAGAGTGTTTCTCCAATTCTTTGGACTTGTTTAAAATGATACAAGTTTCTTAAGTCCACGTGTCAGAATAAAAGTGGATGTTCAGAAAATATTAAAATATACTACTTTTTACAAGTACAAAGAGTGAAATATCAATTTAAAGAATTCTAATAAATCACTTTAAATAAACTTAAGTGACAAATAGATCTATTTAAGTAAATTTAAAGAGGTAATGAAATATCATGTAAATGCAAAAAATCAATCAATTTTTTTTTCAACAAATTTAAGAAAATTTTGACATATCGAAAAAAAGTTTTTTCTTTAAAATACGAAGTTAATATTGTCAACAATTGCCAATCAAGCCATAATTACAAATAATTCCTTAACTTTTCTTCCTACAAAACAAGACTAATTTTAGATAACATGGACCCAAAATGACGCTATCAAAGATAATTCAAAAACTGTGGGATTCTTAAAAAACAAAGCTGTAACCAACTATAGAAGAAGAGATGTCATTAAAAGGAAGATAGAATTTAAATTTGGTGCCATGGTTTAGGGAAGCAAAAGCTAAGATTTTGGACCCACAAAGAACAAATTTTTCACTTGACCGAAAGTTTTTGTTGATTTATTTTAGGACATGATAACATGATGATGCAGATAAGGTATAAATGCTAACGTTTGTTTCTTGTTATGCTTAACCTAAGCATTCACATTGATACACGAATGAAAATGAAGGCGACCCTCTTCTCATTCAAAAGCTATATCACAATTATTCTTATCACGTAGAAGTTGGAGAGGCATAAGGGATTGTCGTTTAATTGGTAATGATAAAGTGCATGTAAACGAGGGTTTTCTGCTAGAATTAAATATTACTCTACGAGAAGAACTAGACCCTTGAAAACTAACATTCATGTCATTTCTTTTTGAAATGCATGTTAGTAAGATTTTAGAGAGCAAGAGCAAAGTAAACAACATATAGAGAATAAAATAAATAAAGTAGAGAGACACCGTAACTACTCAATATTTATTGTGATGAGAATATTTATTGGTGAAACATGTCACTGAGTTGTTTCTTTAAGACTGAGTCCACGTGATTTTTAGACACCATGATCAGGCAACTTTATCAGTTGTGTCATAAAAGATGTTGACGGCTCCTTCGAGCTAACTCACTCTGATGGGCAAGGTGTTGGCCCTATCAAGAACAGAATCACCTAGAGGGGGGGGGTGAATAGGTGTCAAAGTTGAAAACTGAAAGTTTCTAAGTTTTTCAGGAAACTTAATTTTCAGAGTCAAATTTCCTCAGAGTCAGAAGCAAGCTTACAAAAGTTGCTTCTGAGAGAAATTCTGCCTAAACACAGTTAGACTGTTTTCAGCAACAGAAGTTCTGATTTGAGAACTTCTGGACAGTCTTCTGAACAAAGACAATGATACTTAGAGAAAATCTGTTTCAGCACTAAATATGAGCAAGTACACATAAGTAAAAATAACAAGTATAAGAGGGAGAAAGAAGTTCAAGAGATCCTGATTGAACAACTCGATTTATCCAAGTTCGCCACAGAAGTCCTGTGACTACGTCTTGTCCCTTGAGGTCGCGGCCTACAGAGATTTGATAAATCCACTATTCAGAACTTTTCTGGCAAGTTCAGAAGCTTCTTTACATCAACAGAACTTAAGCTAATTTCTCACTTAGTTCTGACTAGCCTAAAAAGAGTTAAAGGATTTCCACCAGAACAACAACACTCTGTTTTCAGGATTTCTCACCCAACTCTAATCTCAACTAGATTTCTCCCAAAATCTAACTGAATATCACAGACGATATCAGTTTACAAGATTCCTATTATGAACTTGTTTTTCTTCACCTTCTCACTTAAACTTAAGCTATGCTAAGAAAGATCGAGAATGGAAAAGGATTCTCTGTTTTTCTTGTTGAAACAGTGCGTTGAGATTTTGCTCGATTATCACGCGTACATGATGCATTGGAGCTTGGCTACTATTTATAGTGAATGAGGATGACCGTTGGGAAATTTGAATCTTCACAGAGATGACATCAGTTGTTGTAGCCGTTAATTTGTCAAGTCTTCAAACGGTCTTCAAACACTTTGATTCCGTTATCCTTGTTCTTTAACCAAATCCGGTAAGTGATTTGAAATTGAAGATAAGGTTGACTGGAAACATTCCTCAATAAGATCAACAAAAGGTAGACAAGGAAATTCTGGTTTCGCTTTGAGTAGACAGGCGCGCTCCTTCAAAACAGCTTTTTGAACTTTTGGCGCCTTGCATTAAATGCAAATGTCAGAGCAATAAATGCTATCCAGAACCCGTGACTAAGCTTCTGATCAAATTGGTAGATAAACTTCTGATTGCAAAGGACCTCTGAGGAGAGCTTCAACAGACTTCACTAGCTTCAGAGCGGACCATCCACCTTCTGAAAAATGAACCTCTGTCTTCAGCAATCGAGACTTCGGAGTTCTTTAGGCAATCAAGAAATTCTTCATTCAGCACCTGCTGAGTAACTTACACATAAACTAAGTAGAAAAATATTAGTCAACAAAGAAACTATATGTAAGGGGATGTTAAGTTTTCATCTTCTGAAACGTTTGGACATAATCAAAACACTTAGGGTTCATCACAAGGGAGTTAATAGAGTGAGTTGTGCCATATATGGCCAGTCACATCTTTAGGTGATGCGGCAGATGTAGTTTCGTTATGGGTCTGTTGGGCCTGGATTAAGACCTCGTATTCCTCATTAGTTGGTAATAGGCCGAGTTCGAAGAAGATATATTGAGTTTTGATTTGATTATAACTAATTTGGTTGTAGTTATCTCAATGACAATACATGTAATTTCGAGTAGAAATGACGATACATGTAATTTCGGACGATACATGTAATTTGATTTGATTAAGACTAATTTAGTCCATTAAAATCAAATCAATGTTGGAGAAACTTATATATTTAGTGATAACACTCAAATGTCATCCGTGAGCCTCCGATTGATAATTCATTGGGCCTAAGGCTTGAACCACTAAGAAGGCCCCATAGCCTATCAAGTGAACCTGATTCACCCACTTTGTGAGACCATATGCCTAAGCAGGTGAGTATCTACAGGATATATCAGGGAAATTAGAATACGCTTAATGAATGTCGTGATGAGGATACGCCCAAAACATTCGCCGCCACTAGAAGAAAGAATGCTAATATGACCAATACCATAACTTCGTACTAACATACGAAAGATATGAAAAACATATATTTGCCTTGCCCCTTAAGCTAAGGGTAAAAAAGGCTAAGTGACATCATATAGGGCAAACATTATTGGCAATTTATAAAGGGTGTTACTAAATCCAGCCATGAATTACTGGAATTGACGTAGTAAAAGACGGTTTTGGCTTTTTAAAATTTTTTTCGAAAAAAGAGAGTCTGAAACTCACACGGTTCACGCTCCACCACACGGTGGAACGTCAACGGTTTCCGCCCCGTCATGTGTTGGGGCGGAAACCGTGTGAGTTTCGTCTCTTTTTTAAAAAAAAACAATTAACCCTAACCCTAATTTAACATTAAAATTAAATCAAATTAGATTAAACAACATAAATAACATACAAACATACATTAACATTGAATATTACATGACGAAATTGAAATCAAATTAGCAAATTAATTAAACCGTACCCCGAACGTGAAACTAGAGATTACACAGAAAATACAATTAACGTAGTAGCATATCTTTACCAATTTTCGCGATTAATTGGCTCATGACTTGGCGATAAATTCATGTCATCGTCCGAGTCCCTACTTGCAAGATACTGCTCGTAATCTTTCCAATCTCGTTCTTCTTTAGTTAGTTCGGGCAAAGCACTTTGCAGTATGTCTTGGCGATAAATTTCGGTGTAATAGTCGACTTCTCTTAAATAATCAATCCGGAAGGGTCTTCCATGGAGCATTAGATCTGTTTCTCGTCATATCATTGTATTGACAAAAATTGTTTACGAATGCACTATGCCTTCGAATGACATCGACATATATAAATTCTGCTCCCAAGTTTCCACAAGCGAGAATGGATTAGTACGAAATACCTCGTAAGAGGGATTTGATTCTGACCATTTGAAGAATATTATTGTGTTGAACCTTTGTCTAGAAATTTTTTCCCGCTGATTATCCCTCAGTTCTCGTATAAACAGATCAACCCAGTTAGGAATAGGCATAAACCATTGCAGGAATTGTAGAACAAGGACCGGAGTCTCACCATTAGTAAATTCGTTGCACCATGACTGCAATTGAAACTCAAAAAGGATGAAATGCATGTAGCATAATTTGTCACATCGTGCAATTACTGTCTGTTTTATAGACGAAAAAGTTTTATGTACTATCTGTTTGAAAATAATTCAAAAAACGCGTGAACGAGTTGTCAAATCGTGCTAGCTGTTTTGACAACCAGAAATACCCACGTGAATGAATAGTCGCATCGGAAAAAATGATCTTACTATTGATCTAGGGTTAATAATAATTATTATGTGGTTTTTAGGGCACAAAATTGTTAAAAATCTTTATAATTTACAGAACTCATGAATATTGAGCCTCACCAAATGGAGGGGCTCATGAATATTGAGTCTCACCATGTGATGGGGCGCATGCTTATTGAGTCTCGCCACAGGGTGGAGCTCAAAAATCATGTGCCCGACCACATGGTGAGACTCAATATTCATGAGCCCCTCCATTTGGTGAAACTCAATATTCATGAGTTCCTTCGTTAAAGTTACTAAAACATATTTTTTGCAATAAATTATATCGAAAAGTTGGTTTAATTCAATATATAAATCCCCTCGCCGAAAAATGTTTCCTGCCGCAAAATATGGTGGTCTCCGGTATAATGGTGGTGCTGGAGCTGGAAGATGGTTTGGTTAGACAAAATTTGGGTGGAAAGTGGTTTGAGTTGGTTTGATTTTGTTTAATAGTGGGTAAGAGTATTTTAGTCTTTTCCTATGTCAATACTAGCAATTCCATGGTTGGATATAGCCTACCACTTTATAAACCCCTAAAATAGTATCATTAAGGAGCATTCACTATTCCTCTAAATATTCTTCTTCTTTTACATCATTCATTCTTATATTAATACTAACTTAATCGTCTGAGGTGAATCAGGCATCCAACGCCAATCGTTTCACAGAGTTTTTCGGCGACTTCTGAATGAAACTTAAAGAGCAAAATATCAATTAGTTAGGTAAGCTGACATCATAAGGTTGTATTTGCAGGAAGACATATATCGAAGATTTAACAATTATTCGCATTTAGGGTTGATTGTAGTTTTGGTGTGGGGTTGTTGGGCTTGGATCAAGAGCTCGTATTCCTCACTAGTTAGTAATAGGCCGAGTTCGAAGATTTAACGAAACTTACTAGTGTTATATGTCTTCTGAAATCATTAAAATCTATATTGTGTTGGATTTTTTTGGATCCTAGTTTTTTTCTACTTTTGAGTACGTAAATTTTAGATATTAATAAATACAAATAAAAACAGTAACAATCATGCTATTCTTAAACTAATTTGAATTAAAATGTATTATTAAGAATTAAATGACAATTTCAAGAAAACGAAAATTAAATAAAATACACATATCCAATCCAGAATCCCACCTAAAGGCTCACATAAGACAAAAACAAGGTAATCAAATAAAAAAAATACAAAGAAAACGAGATATGAAAAAATCTACAAATTCGAACGGTCCTCCTCGTCGCAATTTTAGAATCTCGCAATCAAGGTTTTCAACTTTTTTTATGGCCGTCTAACGGGAATAAAAAGTGGACATAAATAGGGACATTTGTTTAGTATTTGTGTGGTTCTATTTTCCTTAGTTATTTTTTTTTTTCTTTTAACTTTCAAAATGAAAAAGAAAATGCTTATCTGAATATTGAATAATCGTTGCTTTGAAAAGGAAATCAATTAACATCCATAGTAAAATTGAATGAGCCATTAACATTTATTGTTTAGATTTGAAAAACAATCTAAAACGACACATTTTTTTTAGAAAAAAATAAACATTATTCATTGAAATGTATTGCTTTTAATTTAATTTTATCTAAACAGTAAGTTGTTAAATAAACTAAAATTAATCTAAACTTCATTTCGATTATACTGATATAAATTATTAATTTATTTGAGCTCGCTCTACCGTGCATTATACATGTACAAGGAGAATGTCAGATTGAGCTGAAGCTTTTAAGAGAAAAATCTCATGTCCAAACATATAATATGCGAACTTGATACGGATCTAGCTGGATGAAACATCAAAACACATGTTCAAATCTAACCCATTAAGCAAGGGTTAGAGTGGAGAAGGGGCATGGAAAGTTACCAATTGAAGAAAGGGAGTAAAGAGGTGTGTTTGAACATAAATGGTAATTAGGGAGTAGTTTTGGATGGAGGATTGAATGGTAATAATGAAAAAACAAAAAAGCTAAAAGAAGAGAAGATAGGAAGAGAACCAATACGAAGATAAGGGAAAATTAAATACACAACAAACAAGTAGCAGCAAATAAAAAGAAAAGAAAAGAAAAGCACATGTATGTTCTGAGCATCCACCGACACCTCACATCTTCCTTTCCCAACTTGACCAATTTTCCTTTGAATTTATACCTTTTCTTTCTATGACATCAATCTTCTAACTGAATTTCATTTTCCTCTTGCTTAATCCTTCCTCATTTTCCAGGATTTCATCAACCTCCTATCCTTATCATCTATCAAAATTTTACTATTATGATGTAATGATAAGGTGGATATAGATCATGTCTTCATGCTTGAATTGTGCGATGTCCTCTCTGCGTTGCTGGTCTTCTCCTATGTGGTGGGTTGGATCTTAAAGACACTCTGACGATCAAGTGAATGTTTTTAGAGAGAAAAATTAAGTAGTTGTATCGTCATTTATTATAGTGAGAGTTAGAAGATGATTCCAACAAGATAGGTCGGGCATGGTGACTGTCTCCAATGTTCTATGGTCCCTGTATGCATAAGACAAGGACACCGATGTTCGTTGTTCGAGATTAGCTAGCGCCTAAATGATTCCAACACCAATTAGGTTTGATAGAAATTACTACTTCGTTATGAGCTAGAACATGAATTCTCACAATCTTTGTTATGATGTTTAATAAACAATGTCATCTTGAATTCATAATATACTTCCTTTAGTATCAGTTTGGGTAAAATACAATTTTTTTAAGACATGTCATTCGATGCCTTGGCAAAAAATGATCCGTATGATGGTAATGGAGTTAATAATGAACCGAATTTCATACTGTTAAAATATAAATGAGTAATCTATATTAGTAAAGAGATGGGCCTATAACACTCAAATTTGAAAGGAACTGATAGAAGATTTAAGCAGTGAACGGATCTAAAAGAGATGAATCTCAATTCAGATCAAAGCTGTAAATATCTATACGGTATTCAAAACATGTTATTTCATTTCTATTTCTTCGTAAAAAATTGTAATAGCCCACTATAAAGTCTTATTTTTACATAAATGTCATAGGACCATTTAGTGAAATTTAAAATAAAACTAAATTTAGATCTAAATTTAACCATATTAAAATCTAATAGGTCCACATAAATTAAAAACACCAGTAAATGAAAAATCAAAAGACATACATGAAACATGCATAATAATTTCTGCTGGACCAATATATAAAATAGGAGGAAAACATTAAAACAAAATACCAGATAAACAGAAAAGTAACAATAATAGAGTAATAATTAGAAAAAACAGAGTCTTACAATGATAATAAGAGCTGCGGGCTACAAGCTTTTGTGGGTGTTTTTTTTAACTTTAACCACATAGCAAAACCAGCCGCTTCAGCATCACGATCGGGAGAAATTCTACTATGATCCCGGTCTAGACTGATTCTCCATTAAACTTGAATATCAGCCTTCAAATCTCACTTTAACCCACAAACACTTTTTTTTTAAACTAATCTACCCAACAATTCTTTTATCTCTCTCTCTATTTAATTGAATTCAATACTCCCTCCCCCACACTGCTTCTAATTTTCCCACAGAAAATTCAGGAAAATTGAAACCCTTGATACTATATTATATATATATATATAACAAAAAAAGGAAGAGATTCAGATTCAGATTCAGACGCGGAAATTCTTGCCGGAGAATGTCTGGCCGAACTGCCAATTGGCTGGTGCAATGTTCAAAGAAGTGGAAGTCCGCCTGTCACTTCCGGTGACCCTGAAGGAGAGCTTTTGACCGACGAGGACTGCATTGGATTGCCAGTTTTGCCCCCAGTTTCTGCTCATTGTTAGCCATCCAGTGTTTGTTCCCTTAATGCTCACCTTCACTATGTCTCCTGCACCCGCGACGTTGGTGACCAGTACTAGGTTGAAGTACCGGAATCCGTTGATTGTGAATCTGATTCCTCCACTTTTCCGGCATGGAATCCTGTATACAAGCACATTTTCATTTTAATCCAGGTTTCCCAGCGAAAATTGACAATACTACAATAAATAAAACGTTCTCTGTTTTACTATAACGCCCAGAGGACAATTTAATTGTGATTAAAGTTGATAATCATGATCAAATAGTGTCCAACTTTGTCTTTAAATTAAATTTTACAAAATTAACCCAATTTTTTAATATTTTTGCTAATAAAACCGATTATATTAGGACTACTTGTGGAAATTTACCAAATTGAAATCACAATATATCTAAAGTTCACTCTCTCTGCCTTACAAATTTTTTCACAAAACTCAAAAGATAATTTAAGCGACTTTATGTTCTTAACTAGTCAAGATAACCTTAATTGGTTGACCATAAAATTCGATTTGAGTTTAATTAATCCTAGTTGACATTTCTAAAGGTCATTTTCACCCTTAATCATTTGATTTATAATTTTAAAACCATGCTTTGTATTTAAAAATCCGACTCAAGGTGCTTGTCGGGCACTCTCTAAGTGGATCTCCAATTAAAATTCTCAAGGACTCGGATCGGACTTGACTTAAACTTTAACAACTCGATTCAACCTTAATTAGTGATAATACACCCTAATTAATTAGGAATATTAGTAGTAGTAATAGATTTGAAAAGGCAATTACAGTTGGTTTTTAACAAAATACTAACTGATGTAATAATATTATATTCACAAAGGATATTTAAGTAATTTCACAAACCCAAATAGAGCCAAAAAGGAGAAACGGCTTTGGCCGCTTTCCGAAGGGTTGTTCTTTTCATGCTTTGTTTGTTTCCCGAGAAAGTAAAAAAGTAAAAAAGTAAAAAAAAATTAACCACTAATAATTAACAGTAACATAACCATAATTACCTAACCAGTAAAAAACGAAAAGGTAAACTAAAAACTCACCGGCGAAATGCGACGGGAACAATTCCGGCCTTATACTCGGCGATCTTCAAAAACATAGGCATAGCGAGATCAAAATGAGGACGTGGAGGGTTACACCAACCGCCGTTATCACTCGCCTGAGCAAAATTAGGCGGACAGAAGTTAGTCGCCGTTATAAATATAGACGGACTTCCAGCGTGGCACCATCGTGGATCATCGGCGCATTTTAGCTCAAAGCAAGCTCCACAACTCAGGCCATTGTTAAACAGCGCCGTGCTTAGTGCTGCAGTGTTCACTCCATACCCTTGGCTGTACAAATTCCCGTAACCACACGCGCCACCTGTAACAACAACATTGTCGTTTAGTTAACAAAAATCCGCGTTTCGTCCCAAAAAGAAAGGAACATAGAAATGTGAGGGTAAAAGAGGGATTTTTAACTAGCAAGACTCAGATCTTCAATCTTTGGCGGCTAATCGTGATTTTTACTAAATTAAGAAATTAATTGAGTAAGTTAGTAGTTTATTTTTTTTAGTAAAGCGTACCCATAGTGCCGGAGGCATCGCTGCCGCCGTAGAAAGTAGCATGAGCGCTCTGCCACGCGCCGCCGGAGTAAACTCCGGGGATTCTGGCATGGACGGTGATGAAGAGTGTGAAGAGAGACGCAATGCAGAGGAGATTGAAAGGGGACATGGTGAAGAGAGGAGAGAGAAAGAGTTTAGGGTTAGTGTTGTTGTTGAAATGGGTGCGAATGAGGAAAGCGGGAAGAAGGTGAGGGGGTATTTATGGAGCCAAAACTCACCATCTTAATTTTTTTTTATTTTCACTTCCTAATTTTTTATTTATTTTTAATTAATTATTGATGTTTTTTTTCTATAAAACTAATTTTCCAATTTACATTGAATTAACAATTTAGTAGATTATGGTACCAAACTTTCTTACAATATTTATAGTGAAATATGAATATTTCACTATAAAACTCTCATCGAAATTTATAATTTGCCTTGCAAGTGAGTAGACATACCTTAAATAAGTTTTTTGTATAAAAAAATAATAGCAAAACACTAATATTATTTATTATGCTCAATTTAATCTGACAAAAGCTAACTAACGCTCTTTAAAACACTTTTTATAGTCTTTTAATTAAAATTTATATGTTAGGTTAAATGGGTGTTCTTGAGGATTTAAGTTATAACAAAAGTTTAAAAAAAAAAAAAAGTGTATAACAAAAAAAATATAAACTAATTTTAAACCTAAATATTATTTGAATGAATTATAGGTTATGGAGATTATGGAATTGACAAAGTAACACGAATAGCGGAATAAGAATAGTATTGAGGTGGCCCACGGAGATTGGCGGTTTCTCACGTTGTGATGTTGGTTTTACTAATGTTTTTGTTTTGTTGGGCCAATCCAATTCTCACTTGAACCTTGATGTTCTATTTCAAACTTAGAAATATTAGGCAAATCTCATAATTAAACTCTTACTATTTTTTTAGAGTTTTAATTATTTCTATACACAACTGTTGGACTTGCAATGTTATATGGTACAAAATCTTAGGTAGCAAAATAATGTCACATTTTTAAAATGTTCGTGGCGGAGGTTAATATGTTGCGATGGATGTACGATCATATGAAAAAAGATTTATCAAATGATGAAATAATTAGGACGAAAGTGAGGGTTACATGTATTGAGAATAAGGCGATTGAAACTTGATTAATGTAGTTTGGTCATGTCAGACGAAGAGCGAGTTATGCACCGGTTAGAAGACTTAAGAGTGACAAGGGAATAAAATGGTGAGAGATAGAGGAATGACTAAGCAAACTTGGAAGATAGTGATTGAGAGTTATGAGTCTAGCGTGGTGTAATATAATATATATGTCGGTAAAGAGACTTGATTTGTCTTTGCAACAATCATTCAATAGATTGAGGATATGGTGGAGAATTCGACTCCTAAAAATCTGACTCCATTAAAATCTTCAAAGAGCTGACATTCTATGGATGATCCATTTCGAAGGTTCAAAAAGAGCAAAGATGAGTGATTTTATGTATACTATTTTGGTAAAGCATGAAGACTAAACGCCTTAAGGAAAAACAAAAAGAAGAAATCAACCAATTACAAGTCTTCTATTTGATCTACCACTCTGATCTTGAAGAAGAATCTCTTGAAGGTTTGCATGAGTCACAACACACACGTGATAACTCACGACAAGATAGCCTGCGAAACTCGCCATCCAATCAGCTGCACAATTTCCTTCGCAATACGTATAATGAAAATGTAAATCACTGCTAAATCCGTACCATCTCCCCCACTAAACACTCGCTCATTTCTAGTTTTCCGTCACAACCAAATTTCCATACAAAAAATAATCCCCCATGCAGTAATTTTAATGGAAAATTTCACGCTCAAGGTATCCTTAATCTAAGCATCCAAAGATAGAGAGAAAAATTCCCACACATGCCTTGCCTTGCATTGCAACAATCCTGAAGCACATATAACTCGAACCCAATTTCTCCACACCAACTACAAATTGGCATTATCTACTAGATGTCGTTGGACACGATTGACATTACAAAGGATAGAATTGTATTGCACGAGCCAAAGAAAGCATCTAGCCCGCTTTGAAACATTTTGTTGACATATAGCTTTCTAGATCGTGACATCAACCCCTATAACGGTGTCATACCAATGTAATTTATACCCCAAAGCCACTGTATACAACCCCAGTTTTGAAATTGTCTAAGACCAAGAGTCACACGCTTCATTTTTAGTAAAGACCACCACCAAAGCAAGCTGGAAATAGGTCGTCGACGATAAAAAAATCAGCAATAAACAATTAATTCAAGTACCCCTCTTTGTCAACTAGAAATCTTTAACTAAAATATTCCTCCAATATGAAGGCACGCTACTAGGGCATGAATCAGTTAGAGGAGTATTACCACACCATTTATCATTCCAAAACTCCACTATGAACCACACAACCAGCTTCTAATAACTTTTGCACCGACAACAATCCCATGCCAGACCGGAGATTAAGGATTACAGGCACGAAACATATATAGGCCCTCGCGATGACGACCGTACATCGCTTTCGAAGCACGAACCCATAAACACTCTTGATCATTAAGCATCTTCCACAGTAACTTAGCTAACATAGAAAAATTGAAATCTCTAGTGCCTCGAATTCCAAGCCCTCTTTCTTTTTTTAACATACCAACAATCGCCCAATTAACCAATTGGATCTTACGAGTCGAAGGCTTGGAAATCTAGAGGAAAATTCCATTGCACATTTCAAGGCAATTGCGGATACTCATTGGCAGCAGAACAGTTTGCGCTGAGTAGGTAGGGACATCCATAGACACCGCTCTTATCATCATTAATATGCCGCAAAAAATAAACATATCGCTTTCCTCCCAACATACGCTTATCACCTTATCAATCACATATTTAAATGTATCAGAATCAAATCTACTGAACACGTAAAAAATCAAGGCTCAACTAAGCGCACACCCGCTCAGAGAGCCCATCAAAGCCTATAAAAAGAGGCTGTCTGATAATATATACTTTCTCTCACCATACTCAAGAATCGATCGGAATAATAACATGGATGAACACGTCCTGCTAGAACCTTAGTCTATTCCTTCAAAGTGAGTTATCCTCTATAGTCTACGGCATTCACATTCATTTTATATGATTATATTCAAAATTATGAATCATTAAAGTAACTCGTGGGATACCAAACCTATCTGAGTCTTTATACACGAAAAAGGATGGTGAAGACTGAAGTATTTGAATAGTTGGACTTTCACATATTTATAGAGGAATGATTTGATATTTGTTCATGCACAGCCTGTATATATTGTTATATTCTGAATAAACCTCTTTAAATACACAAAAATCCAAAAATCTATTTTCTTTTCATCAATTATTTCCTCACTTCAATCATAGCAAATAAATAATAACTCTTTTCAGAACATTTTAATTGTTTTTTCTTATAAAAGAATGTTTTCATTATTCAAATTTGGAAATGATAGCTCTTCAAAAATACCTCCTAACTGGAAATAAATATAAATTTCTTGCATTTCATCAATTATTGAAATTGGTACATAGTTTTTTTTATGTCAATATGTAGTTTTGAGTTTATTTAATTATATTCTTCGTGAAACAAATTAAATTGTCATTGTTTTATCCGAGAAAATGTGAATTTTAACCGTATTACTCTGAAAAAGTAAGACTACAACACGTTTATATGATTCGACCTCAGAGTTTAAGCTATTTGTAATCAAGCATATATGAACGCTTTTTTACTTCCTCTACATATAATTTCTATCTATGTAAATGGGATTGGATACCATTCGTTACATGTTGGAACTCCCAAGTAAATTTAAAACCTAATAACTTAATAATTCACACAAGTTAAAACCCCGTATAAGTTGTTCGAAACTGCATATCAACATTATTGGGTGATAAATTTCTACCCAACATCAAAATCAAATAAGACCAGTCTTGTTACATTCATATGAAGACTCTCTATAATGTGGAGATGAATACGATAAAATTTATACCTATAAACATCAATATTCAAGATTTGTGCTAGTAGCCCAAACCTTGTTCGGCACGCAACGTAAAACAAGAACGGATTGGACTAAATTTGAGCTAAGTCTTTTCAATAAAAAAGATTTATTGGTTGTGTTAAGTGACCTACCACCTGTCTGTAAGTGCATTTTTTCGAGTCCAGACAATTCTTTCTTTGTTATAAACAAAAGATTGGAAAAAATTGTTCTTTTTTTTCGAGAATTTCATTGTGTAAAAAATGCAATGGATTAGACAAATAAAACTAAACAAACATACCACTTGATCAAAAGAAATGATTGGTACATGAAAAAAGAAAAGTATAAAGTGTCTCACATTTATTGATCAAATTTTCAAAGCATAAAAAACATAAAAAATGTTGATAAAGATGAAAAGAATATAGATGAGAAAAGCCCAAGTGAGAATTCACGTTGCATATATGTAAAAATGTGCATGGTGATGTAATATGGAGAAGGAAATGAGGTGTAGGCTATGGTCACTTTGTTTTTTACTTATTTTGTCTATACTTTGTCTTTTTCACCATTGGATTAGTTTTTCACCCATGATCCAATGGTTAACAAAACAAAGTAATGGTTACTTTGTGAAAAACAAAGTGACCCTAGAATATCCCAAGAAATGAAAGAGCAAAAGAAGAGTAGATAGTATTAATATGATATTGAAAGGGGCCAATCCGTAAATAGAAAGAAAAACAAAGCAATAAATCATAAACGCGTAAAAGCTGGGGACCCTATTTGGTCAGAACAGAAAACGACGAGGCCCTATAACCGTATGTGGGGCCTTTCTCGAGCCTCGCGCTCTCTTTCTCTTTTCCCTCCCGGCTTTAGATATCATCACCCAACCCTCTGATTTATTATTATCTGCTAATTTGATTGTATACTCTTTTGGTAAAAGAGTTTGGATAAATAATTATAAAGTTTGTTATATTTTACATAATTTATTATAAAAAATTTCATATTATTTTACTTTTAAATTTTGTTTCAATTAATTGCTTAGTTATGAAGGATAAAAGTATAATAAACACCCTTAGTTATTAGTAAAAGTTAAATTTTACAAAATGAAAAGTCTATTAATAATTTCAAATAGAAAATAAGTCAGTTAAGATTTAAATTAACTTTTATTAGTTATATAAAATATAAAAAAAAATTTAGGAGTCAACCGCTATAAAACCACTAGTCTATTAACAAGTACTGAATTTTAGTCAATGACATATTATGTAGTTACTTTTATCCACTATTTAGTTAATTTGATCATATTTGATATTGATGTTGTTCTAGTAAAATTTCACCATCTTAAATAGTTCGAGTTCATAGTAAATGCTTAACATGTTTTATATTAATTTTTGACACACCACTCATACGAATGCTACTTGACCTTGAAACGTACATAACACAAGCTCATCACATCATGCGTGTTTAATTCAACAATACGTGGAGTTGCTAGGATTCGAACTCAAGCCCTTTAGATCACATAAGCTCTGATACCATATTACTGATTGAACTAAAAGTTCGAGCTGATAGTTAAGGCTACCAACATGTTTTATATTAATATGTGACACATCCGTAGTCAAATATTGTTCAATGATCAACTATAACCAGATAATGATTCAATGGTGAAACATAAGCAAATAATAGATTACCTAAATATGTCTTATATATTCATCAGTAGATCCGGTTGGAAAAAAAATTTACTCCCTCCATCTCTTTTTATAAGACTTTCTAGCTAAGGAAAAAAGTCTCAAAATATAAGTCTTTCTCACATTTCAAGGATATTTCGTTTAACTTTTTCCTATATTGCCCTTGTAATAAATGTTAAAATATGCATAGCATTTATGACAAGTTTAGGTTTCCAACATATTTATTCATAAAGTCAAAGGTTAAATTAGTAATTTAACTATATAATAAATGTGTTTCTTAATGTGCGTGAAAAACTCTAAGTCTTATATTTTGAGATGGAGAGAATATTAATAAAGGATTATTATACATTATTTTATGTTGTCTTTGAAGCATGATATACAAAGGGTAAAATTGTCATTATAATAATATTTCTATGTAAACATATAGTATGACACGTGAACTTTTCAGTGGAATTATACGTTTAAAATGGACAAGTGATGAATGAGAAATTAAAATTTCAAAGTTAAGTAGTTGGTATGAGTTTTTAAGAGATGAAATTATTGTTTAAACTCCTCATCTCGCATTGCTAGTAAGGAAATCATATGGTTTATAACTTATAAGTGAGGAAGCTTCTTAAAACTCTCAACAAATAAACATTGGTTATGCTCTCGACTCTACATATAAGGTATGCAAATCTATATCCATTGAATTGGTAGCGCACCCGCATGACGTGAGTAACACGAATGCCACTTCGATTTAATTCCAGACATTATGGAAATCCCCTACACTAAATAAGAACTGGTCTTAGTCCATATCATTTGATTTACACAAAAATTGAAATCACTGAACGCCTTTTTTTCATGAGCTTTTTTCTACTAGTTTTCTTCTTGCTTCTAGTGGTAACTCTGTTCACGGTTCGAGTTTAATTTCGCAATCCATTGTCTTCTGTTAGACTGTCACCAACACAGATGCAATATGTCTTAAGGAAACTGCAAAAGCTTAAGACTAACAATATCTGGTAATTTTGGTTTCCGGTTAATTTGTTCAGTTTGATTTATATATATGTTTAGTAATCGGTTAAAATATACATATATGTAGTTGTATCTTTTGTCTCCGTTCATTGCTTAGAATGACGTATTATGGCTAACCATCCATGCAAGAATCATGACTAGGTCAATAAATTTATATTAAGATTATTTTTTTTATAGCTGAAAAAAATTAAACTAAACTCAATTGAATTACTAAAAATTACTGAACTGTTGTTCAAAACAATATGACCTAATTATCTCACTGCTATCTTTATAAGATTTTAAATATGAGAAGTTATAGAAAAGATGATGAGAATAATCTAGAATGTTTAGCAATTTTAATTTGGAGACAAAACAATTTTCTAAGATTTTATTCAACCCAACTTCATTATTAGTTTCATATTTTTCATGTTCGACCCAATTAAGCCAAATGATAAACAGAAGAGATGATGGTAAAATTGAAGAATACAGTAAAGATATGAAAATTACCAAAAACATAAATATAGGAAACGGAATAAAGGTAAAACATGCAATCAATTCCGATATTTTCTTTTTTTTTTTTAAAATGAATTCCAAGATCTTGAAGGATAAGATTCACATACTATGATACTTCATAAACTTACTGTAGAGTATTTTATTATAATGTGCAATAAATATAAAACTGTCATCAAAAGATTCGTGTGATATTGGTTAGGTAACATCTAAATTTGCAATGACGGCCTTTATGATTTTGCGGAAAATATGAATAAGCCATCTCTTCTCATTAATGTAATACTCCTTCCGTTCCATAATATAAGGGTTTTTTTGCCATTTAAAGTAAGAATAAGAATGTCACTGCAAATACTAATTTACCCCTAATTAATGTGCTGAAAATATCTTCATTACTCTCTCTAATAATATATTATTTCTTAAATAAAAATGGTAGTGATGGAAATTCCTTAAATAATTATTCCTTTTATGGCCAAAAGGCCTTATATTTTGAAAAAAATAGAAAAGCCAAAAGGCCTTATATTATGGAACGGAGGGAGTAGTAGAACTTGAGGAATATGAATAAGCCATCTAAATATGAATAAGCCATCTGCCCGTGATTGAGAGCTAGAGAAACTGAAAAGGAAAAGAGAAAATGTTTACTTTAATCGCTTATACGAGATATCATTTGGCCGAGACTGAGGGTTAGAGACTGCTTTTGACGATAAGGGCTTCATGCCCTTTTGAAGGGGTCGGATTTGTGGCTCGAAATGGGCATCAACTGGATCTTCTATAAGATTTAGCGAACTCGTGGAAAGTGGTTGACCGGACTAAGGAAAAATTGAAAGATCTATGATTTAACCCTTGTTCTAATTTCAGTTTTAGTTTCACCGTTGCGTGTATGGCTACATCCGGTCCTTCTTTACCTGTCCGGCCCTCTCCACCTTTTGAGTGTGCTTTGTGAGATGGATCTTTATTGGCGTGTGATTGTTTTTCTAGTCGTCTTCAAGTTCTCGAAAGCCATGCCGACTTAACATATCTACATATGCAATTTGCTTTATTTGAAAAGCGAAGTGATAGTCAAAATTTGCTATTCAAGAGTTCTCATTGCAATGTTTCTTACTTTTATTGCAACTTGTTTGTTGAACTTTTATGTAGACGCTTGTATTTTGTTTGTAAATCTTGGTTAGCTAGTTTCAAATACTTGTATATATCATGATTAGTTTGATTAGTGTCTGGATCGCCTCAACTGAGAAATATGACTCTCATACTGGCTCGAGTAATTTATCACTTGATGAGCATATTGAGATTCAGGCCCATTAGTCCAATGGGCCGCCACAAGTTTCACCCTGGGTACTGACATCGACAGTGATGTATCCTCGACACCATCGAAATACCGATAATTCCCCGCCAACATGACCACTTTGATCAGAGACTCGAACGTGTCGGAGGGATGTCATCGACGTCCATATTAAGCTCCTGAAGCCCTCGGACACTCTAAGAGACACGTGGACCAAATGAAGCTGCCAAGTCATCACGTTGGGAACCTAACCCCATTAACTTATAAATAGGACACTCAAGCTGAGGCTAGGGTCACTTGAATATACAATCTTGATCACTTCTTCTCTCCCATTCTCTCACAAAATATTATATAAACTTGTAGGGACTTACTTCAATCCAATGTCACATCAAATACTTAAAATGTTTCATTTCATGTGCTTATTTTAATGAATTTGGACTATCTTTAAAAAAAAGTTTATAATGTTAAAACAATTGGTAGAAAAGTTATATAGAGGGCACCGCTAACGTCACATCGAGGGCTTGAGGCACATGGCCGCATTTCACACGTCCAACGAACTCAAACACCAACAGCTAGAATAAAGTGAAGCATTTTCCTAGCATTCATTTCAAGTTTTTTCCTCTTTAATTTGTTTTCTAAAATAACAAAAAAAGAAAAAATAAATAAATAACACAACATCAAAGAAAGAAAGAAAAAACAATATTATTATTATTATTTCCACAAAATTAATAATGGAAAAGGTCATGTGATAAGAATTATTGATTTGGTTGGCAAATGCTAATATGCCATAGTTTCATTCATTTCAATAATCTCATCATCCCATCTCTAAGTTAACCCACAACAAGCCATGTGCCCTTACTAATTGCCTCTTCCAATTTTTAAAATTTTAATTTTCATTATTTATAAAAAAAAATTCATTATTTATATATTATTTCAGCTTCTACCAATTCATTTTAAAAAAATAAATCCCATTTCCGTTTTCATGTTGATATATTCTAATTCTCTATGATCTTCAACTTGTCTCTTAGTGTTATGGGTATTATTTATCATTTTTAGTTAAATATTAATTTCAATTGGCATTTCCAATTTGAGATGAGGCCATTTGGGGTTCCATTTATGTCTCTCTATTTTGGACAAGTCTATTTTACTCAATCCATCCATTCATGGCTATGATCTGTCCTTATATATAATTGAATATATTCTTCAATCTTGTTAATTCCTTTCTCACCGATTATTGGATGTTACATATTATTTATTGATGGAATGCAAAAAATCACAAATAACCTCGAATTTTAAACTACTACCAGTAGCACTATAATTCTAAAAGTAAGTATTTACTATATGGAGGTGAAGTGAAAATGTGTAAGATTTATAACTTCTAAAGAACAAGAGTTAATGTTGTGTTCGGTTTAAATAGAAGAATGAGAGGAGTCAAACATTGAGTTTGGTGTTCAAAACTGAAAATCTCCTTGTGTCCCTTTTTCTTCTATGGATTTTCTACGCTTTTGGCATCTTAGCTCTCTTTTTCTACACGTTTTATGACTTGTGAAATTTAAACGACAGCTTATCTTTGGCTTCATTCTGAAACTTCTGTTGACTCTTTGCTCAATATGAACTTGATGTATGAACCCATCGGAGTAGTTGATCTCTATGATGAGAATGTTTAGATTGAGGAGCAACTCAGACTTAGTTCAGAATTGTCAAATCCATGTAAAGTAGTCGATTGTGGGAAGAGAAAAAGATGAGATATGCTTTACGACAATTTCCATTTTATGTTAGATCTTCTATGGAACTTTGTACAATATATATATACAGATATATGTTAGCTTATCTCAAATACTAGTATGTATCTTTGTTTAGATGGTACAAGATTGAGAGATGAATGTTTTTCTGTGTATTTTATTTCAATTCTCTGAGTATTACAAAAGAGAGAGTAACATATATATAGTACAGGGAAGTAGTAAACTCTAGATTAAGTAAACTGAATATATTTAACTAACTAAGTATCTGATATCAGTAACCATCAGATATCAATTTGTTTGAAGTTCAAATTGATAAGAGAGTATTTTTCAAAGCTAATTATCTCTAACACAGCGAACCAGTCAATCTATTTTAAGGCGTTTAGCTCTCAATTCGGCTCAAGTGACTCTCCACTATCTCTCTCTATCACTAATGATGTATTGTTGTTGTACAAACTATCAGTTTTAAAATTAGATTGTATTGAAAGCAAATTTGACTAAATAAAGAGCCCTTTGTGATTTTTGAATAAAAATATGAGTAATTTTCAAATAGGACATTTTTAAATAAGAGTATAACTTTAGGGATGAAATTGATCTTGATTCTCAACCTTATACATGTTTTTCTAAATTATCTTTCCATGCTTTCTATTCTCATATTAAAAATTTGAATTCACTTTTGTAGGAAGTAAGGATAACTATTTTATAAACTTATTTTCTTTTGGTTTAATGCACACGTGACTCCCTAAATTTGTACCTTTTGGTCATTTTACCCTTTCACCTTAAAGGACATCCCCTTTACCTCCTCAACTGTTCAAAAATGATACTATGCAACTCCTAAACTTACATCTTTTGGTCATTTTACCCTCTCACCTTAAATAGCTTCCTTTTTACCCCCTCAACTCTCCAAAAGTGGTTTTATGCGCCATACATTTCTCAACTCAAGAGAAAAAAAAGGAGAATGTACAACACCCTCCTTTTTGTCTTCTATTCCGGAAAGTGGTAGAATAGGGGGCCTTTAAGGGAAGAAGTTTGGCATCAGTCCCAACCATGCATTGGTGCGAGTATAGCGCAAAGTCATCGAATAAGCATATCATCCTTGGAAAGCTCCTTGTCCCCCTCCCTTTGTGGATCACCCCAGCGTGTATCCGTATCGAAGAGATGCGACAAAGTGTTCGGCTCATTGTGCAATGTCCTAATAAAATGCGCACTACAGTGGTTGAACTTTCATAGGACGCGTGAAAATGGATTTGGACATGTCAACATTTGCAATTAATGGACAAAAACACTTTTGAGTAACTTAAAAATACCTTAAATTTGGACATATCGGCATTTGTAATTAAAATGACAAAACCATAAACATAACATTACACTAGATTATTGTAAACCATTACATATGCTCCCTATCGCATTTCTATAAATCATATAACTCCTACCATAGTATAATTTTTGAATAGTTAAGAGGGTAAATGAGAAGTTCCTTAAGATGAGGGAGTAAAAGGCTTAATTGGTGCCAAGCCCCCTTAACTTGGCAAACTTGTGCAACTAGCCCCTCAACTTTAAAATGTAACAAATTATCCCCTAAAAGTAGGCTAATTGCAACACATCACCCCAAATTTCAAAATGTTATGATCTAGAAACCAACGTCATGTATGTGTACTTTCCGCATCATCAATAACAGCTCACGCTAATGGGTAGATTTGATTATTACCATCTTTTGCCACAACTACCAAAATTTGTCCTTTACAAATTCCCTTAAGAAAACAACCATCTAACCCAATAAATCTTCTACATCCCCTTTTGAATCCTTCCCTTAAACCACTAAAACCAATATAATCATTTCACCTCCTATTTCAGATCATAAGATTTTGAAATTTGAAGTTATGTGTTGCAATTAGCCTACTTTTAGGGGTAATTTGTTACATTTCAAAGTTGAAGGGGCTAGTTGCTCAAGTTTGCCAAGTTTAGAAGGCTGAACACCAATTAAGTCGGGAGTAAGATGATTTAAAGATGCAAGTTTAAAGATTACATGGTACCACTGTAGAAGAGTTGAGAGGGTAAAAAAAATGTCTCCTAGAGTGAGGAGATAAAATGACCAAAAGATCCAAATTTAAACGGTTACATGTGCATTAAGCTTTTCTTTTATTTGAATTTCCCCCCAAAATTTAAACTTTCTTTTGCCCAGGCCCTAGCTCTTTTTGTGCTTTTCCAATTGATGCCATAGAATTAAGATCTTATAATTAGATTGCAATAGAAGATAAGATATCGATCTTATCTTTATTAAGTTGGTTGTGTTAGTTAAAACGGTTAACTAAATAATTAAATTGCACAATTTATTAAAGAAAACAAAGATAAGTTACTGTAATACCCTCACATATCATACTGCAATGGATTGTTGATACAAAAAGCCTCAAAGACCTAATGTAATTTACCAATAAGATTTGCACTTTTCAAAGTAACTAGGTTATGTTGTGGACCAATTAATGGAACTGAAATATAAATCTATTGTTATGAAATGAAGAATGTTAGACTTTGAATAAATAATACTTATCTAATTTTATCATTAACGAGTCAACTTTTCTTTCTTTTCTTTTTGTTTGTTCTTTAAGAATTTTATACTTTAAAAAGTTCAAAATATAAAAAGCAAAACTGAAGAGGTATTTTCTTTTTTAATATTTTCTAAATAATCTACAAGTTCGAGTAGTGCAGTGGACAGGGAGGGAAAGAAACCCTAGCCTAGCCGTCAATCCATCATTTATATTTTGGAATTTTTTTCAGCTACTTAGTCTCTATTTTTTATTATTAAATTAAACTTAATAGAAATAAATATTATTAAACTGAACTAAATTAGATTAAACTTAACTTAACATAAATTAGATTATAATACTTTCAAAAAAATAAATTAGATTTATAATAATACCAATTTAAAAACAAAATTAAATATAATTAAATAAATTTTATCAAAACTAAAATAACTTAGCTTGCATTTATTGCTTTTTACCTTATCTATTAAGAAAATCGTAAAAATAAGCTATTAGTCATGTTGATTAATTTATCTATTAATTAAGTGCATAAAATTTTGAATTATTTTTTAAACATTGTATCTAATTTATTTTAAGATTAGTGTCATATTTCACTTATTTATAAATAAATTAACTATTTTCTAAATATATGTTAAACTCTATCTTAATTTGGTTTATAAATCATTACAGTATGTATAAATAATCATTATAAACAATGATAAATTACTAAAGTTGAGTTAATTTATTGAATTTACTAAAAATTATTGAACTAAATTTAATGTTGCTGGACTGAACTGAAATCAATTATTTGTGAGCCATGAAGAACATGATCTTAACTAGAAGACAAACCACTTCTTTACTTTTCTTTATTAGTTCTTTTTTGTTGCTTTTGAATAATAATCATGGTAAGGCTGTTAATTTCTTTTGTATTTGAAGATTTTGATGTATTCTTCTTATATGAGAGATATTTTTCTTTACATGGATGGTTGTGGTTTGTCTCCTTATATGAAAAGTTGTCGTTTGTCTCCTTGTATATATGAGTGTTTTATGTTTTATTTTGTAGAAAGACATGTGGATTTTTGTTGCACATGTCACTTAGAGTTGTTGATTGGATGAAACTTCACAAAAACACTTTGAGCATCACAAGTGTGTTATGCCGTCTACAAGCCATTAAAATCTTTTTCTAGTTGATACGCGTGGTTCAAACATGTCTCGTCGTGTTCGTATGTCGTAGTTTTATTGATTTGCATATGCTATTTTTATTTTTCTATTTTTCACGATTTGTAACCTAAAAGAGGTATTTTTTAGAAAACTTATGAAGTAATAACTGGAAGTTTAATTCTATTTTATGATTGTTTAAAATTACACATTACTAAAGGACACGAATTCAAGCAAGCATATATACCTTTATTTAATTCAATACAATATGTTATACATAAAATACCTTAAGTTTTTCTTTAAGAAAATAATTTCAATCTTATCAACTGAATCGCAAATTGTTGAGTGAAACAAGCTGTTATGTTTCAGTTACTCGAGTAAACAAGTTGTTCTATCCTTTATTCTAATCGGCTCATTTTGGCTGGAACTCTTCAATAAGCTTTGATACCATATGAACCGAACTTAGATTACAAGACCAAGTTTATATACATGAAACATAAAACTGAAAGAAGAAAATGGTGAAGCTAAACTGACAGAGTTTATTGAAGAGTTACTGCCAAAATAAACTGATTGGAATAAATATGTGTTAGGTACTACTATAAAACTCTTTTACATATTTAAGATCTTCATTTTTTTTTTCAGAAAGAATTAAAGATATAATTAAATACACCGACAAGTAGATAGTATAAAGAATTGAACACGTTGGGGAAGAATTGATGAATATGTTGTGAACTATCTCATGCTCCATGCATCTCCTACCACGTGATTTTGTCTTGGCCTTTAATTTTTCTATTTTTCTTTTAACTATATTTTTATAACAAAAAAATTAGTTAAGTGCAGCCCTTTGTGCCTCAATTAAACGTGACTATTACTTTCATATATTTTACCATCTGAAATCCCAATCCTTAAAGTCACATCTGTTATATATTTCCCGTAATGTGATTAGCTCAATGTAAGAATGTCATGTAGCTACAAGCTTACTAAACTAAATGGTATCATTTTATTCCACTAAAACTAGTGTTATGTATATATTATTAGTGGTATAGACTATAGTTACTTTATTTTTATTTTGTTTCGGTAATCGTCTCTACAATCATCTAATGATATACAAAACAAACTAGTGGTTAATTTGCAAAAAACAAAATGACCATAGAACTTCTCATTATTAATTATTAGTTTTGGTTAGATAATAGGTAATGATACTTGCATTATATATAATCGTACTTTTCAACTCTACGTGAGGATGTCGGTTAATGGTCTCTCTAGGTCAACATTTCTATCTTATTTGAGACATGAGACAGATCTTATCGAGTTGTTACTCGAGGGAATAATACTATTCACGTGGCCCAGTTAGAAGCTTCCTCCCTAACAAAGTCAACATTAATGACGCGGTCAAAGTTTTGGAAGCCACATCAACTATTTCATATTAGTCATGACTTCAAAGGAGATCTCTCCATTGCAAGTTCAAGTTTCCTACTTAGAAATCCTTCTCAAATGAGGAAAGATTTACCCAAACAGAAATCTTCTAGGTTAACCGACCTACTCAAGAAATCTCATATTAGGTCCTAAATTAACTAGGACAAGGCTTCTTTTTCCTCTTATAAATAGATAAATATATATTTGTCCTCTAGGTACGTTTACAATAAATTTCGATCTCTCGATTCACTTTTAATCTTAATCCGTGACTTAACCATCAAAGTGGATAACCAATCAACGACGACTCATTAATTTACGTTTTTCATTTTACATGAAATTTTAATTTACATGGACACCAAAATTTAGTTTACATTGGTGTTACACCAGTCAAGAAAGTCAACCATTAATTTATCCAAATCATATATAATTAAATGTGTCCTAATGATTAAAATGGTTATACATTTTTAATCAAGTTATCAAATATCCAATTAAGACAAGTTGACTTTATCATATCATAAGAAAATTAATTAACTTCATATGTAGTCCTTGTATTTTTAATTTTTTGGAATCCCAAAAACCATGTGGGATTCTATGATTAATCTTTATATATACGACAATAACAAAGTCTTCAACATGACTTTAGAGGGTATAATGCATCCCACTAATTTAAACTCTATGTTAACTTATATTTATTAATTTTTATACTGTAATATATAGTATCATATTCAAATCAACCACATACTTGTAATATTATAATAATAATGACAACAATAATAAAAATAATCACTTATTATTGTCATAATTATTTTAAGGTATGGGTGTAACAATAACGTAGAACGTAACTTATACATATTAGATTCTAAGCTAGGTACCTACCCAATCATTTCCATTAACTGAAGGCTAATCATTTTTGTGTAAGGTTAAACCTACTTATATTAATGAAAAAAAACCTTTGCATTACTTAACTATTTGGACAATTCGGGTTGTGCTTGAATATAAAGTCCGCCCGCTATGAACCCGTACCTAATATGAAGAAATGAGGTTAACGTTTTCCATCAGATCCGTCTTAAATATTTTGTGCTAACGTTTTTACTAGGTCATATAGCTAATATATATGATTCATTAAATTTATAATAGAGGTCCCTACAATTTTATTGAATAAAAATCATCAACTATATCACCAAATATGAATCAAGAGTGCGTTGATACCATTTATCTATTAATTTTTTTGGAAAAAAAGTACTTAACATTTTTCGAAATCAACAATTGTAGGTATGTGCGAATGGACACTATGCACCGTATGGCTAGAGATCCTCTAGAGTTCCAAGGAACTCCATGTGTGGAGTTCCTAAGATCTCAGCCATACAATAAGATCCTAGGGCCCTCATTTAAAGGTAGAGAGAGAAAAAGGTGTTTTGTTTAATTAATGAAGACCCTAGGATCTTATTGTGTGGCTGAGATCTTAGGAACTCCACACATGGAGTTCTTTGGAACTCTAGAGGATCCGGACCCGCACCGTATATAGCCACTAGAAAATGAGGGAGAGAAAAAAAAAAAAAAAAAACTTTCCCCTTCAATACTTTTTATGTCGTCTCATTTTTCTCACACACATTTTCTTTTTAGTTCGTAGATCTATCATTTTCCCTCTTGATTCACCATAATGTAATCTAAACCTTATGATATAGTACCAATGTTTTAAAATCCGAACCGGACACTGAACCAGATTTATAAAAGGGTCATGGGTTACTTGGTTCAACCTTAAAATCCGGAATGGTCGAACCAGATGATGTAATAAATAAATAAAATATTAATTATATATTATTAATTTAAAATTATTTTAAGAAAAATTTATCTTATAAATAAAATTTAAATGAGAGAATTTCATAATTAGCTATTTCTGGATACATTTGTTAAGAGATTATAAATGAAGAAAAAGAACTAGTGAAAAAAAGTAGATGTTATCCCACATTGATTAGAAGTAGAAAAAATATTAAAAATTTCATTATAAATAGAAGTTGTACGCTTCAAATTAAAGAAAATAAATTTAACGAGTTTAGCGGTGATTATTATTGAGACCCAAGAATTATTGAACCTTAGTAAATTATTATTTTTGGTGGGGAACAACAAAAACTAGGGTCAATCTGGTTTCCGGTTCAACAACCGATTTCGAGTTCGACCCTGATTGACTTTGGGTTGTTGAAAGATTAAAAAACTCACTATTAAAAATTGACTTTCAATTTGGATTTCGATCCGACCGAACGGTTTGATCCGAATTTTAAAACATTGTATAATATGTAGACCATATGATTCATGGTGATCCTTCTTTTACTGCTAATCACATTGAAGACTATCCATTCTTCAAAAAATAATTCCATAACCCGATTCTTTTTTAACAAATACCAATTTTTGTTTTAATCTGTTGTGCATACAGACATTGAAATTTATTTTTATCTGAAGAATGTTAGAATAATTAACTATATAAAAACAGCCCTTGATGTAATTAATGAATGAAGTCCTGATGTACAAACACTAACAATTATATAAAATTAAAATATTCAACAACTAATCTCTAGCCATGAACTAATTAAAGAAACGACGGTTCTTAAAAAATACTTATTTTTTCCGTACCAGAGAACTTTATACGTCTTGTTTTATTTTTGTAATAAGCTAATATAAAAACAAACTTAATTAAAATAATAGTAATACATAGAATATAGTAACATGCAAAGAGGTTACATTTATGATCAAAATTTAAAGTCGGCTTTGCTTCTCTTAATTTTGCTTGTTGACTTGAAGTTGATTATAAAGGGTTTTTCTAGATGGATCTAATTAGCTTTATGTGTTAGTGTCTAAATTTTGACTTTTTGTGTTAACAAAAATATTACACATTATATAATAATGTATAGGTAGATCTCAGGCATGAAGACCATAAATTGTGCCTTTCATACATGTTATGCATGTAACCAGACATGGATCCACATTTTCTTTATAATTACATCATCATTTTCATAAACAAACCGCTTCAAAAAGTTGCAATTTCTTATATATATATATATATATATATATATATATATATATTATATATTACTTCTAATTTCCTTACTTTTTGAGTTTTGAAGACTTGAACATGCATTATGTGAAAAAATATTCATAGTAATCAAACCATAGTATATTTTCTCTAATAAAAAGAAATTGATATTATATTTCTGTCAGAAAAATATTAAATTACATTAAAAAAATATTATTTATAATTTTTATAAAAACCTAAAATTTTCGGGTTGATCGCGATAAATATCATTTTCCTCAACAGAGAAGGAGATTGAGGTTCCCTTCGAACAAGGGTATGGTTTAAAGGAGTTATATATCACTCGACAGATTCGAAGTACAACCTTGTAAATGTTCCTAAACTACATATAGCACTTAATTGGTTCGTCTTTTCTTGTTGTGTAGATTATCGAGTATCAAATGAATCGACTGTAAATTGATCTAGAAAGTTTCGTGTTGTAAACGTGTTCACTTAATTGGATTAAAGTCAATTTTGTGTCATGTTTTTAACCATTTGTACTTTTACCATATTTTTAATTATGGTGACTTTTAAAAACATAGGAGGATGTACATAGTAATATTTCGAAGTATTTTGTATTATTTTTGAACTAACATGTTACAATAATGATTCAAAAGCCGTTAATATCACGTTGAGCTTGGTATAGTATTTTTACAACATGCAATTTTACTATGATAGGGATGAACAATTATAAGTTAACACCTTTATCAAATAAAGTTAGGTTAGTCTGTCTGAGAGTGTCAACCTAATTGGGATGTCTAGCTCCTTTCCGTTTCTCTCTCTTAATGAAAAATTAAAATACAGTTATGTAAATGATGATTTTACACATTAGTGTCATTTTGTGTTAGTCTGAGTTAGAGAACGTTAACACTAACTCTAGAGCAGTAGAGCATACCGAATGAAAGTGGTTTGGAACACCTTGTACACAATGGAGTCGTCAATAAAGGTGGGGATCAGGCCCTTGCATCATAATGGGCTTGTTTTGTTAGTGACTTGGGCTTGGGCTTGTTTTGTTATAACTGTCTAAACACTCGAACTGGTTTTGAGACTTGAATTTACTTCATCGCTTGTTCTATTAGTGACCCTTAATTACCCCTCTTGTATATGAATAGTCGTCAAGAATCTTTATTGGTCGTTCTCAAGTGGGCTTTAGAATCGGGGGTCACAAGAGTCTTAGGGCCCGTTCTTTTGAACTGAAAAAACATCTGAACTAAATTAGAGGTTTAAATGGTCAAAACCTCTAAAAGTGGTCTAATATGCTCATTTGAGCTCAATCCGCTATTTGCCAAACATAACCATTGTTTAGGAGTTTTTATGCCTCCTACGTCCCAAAAGATTGAAAAGTAATATATATGTTACAAATAATTATCTATATCGTACGTAATTTGACATCTCAATAATTAAAACGTCCCTCTTTATACGGTAACAGATAAAATTTGTTCATATCTAAACATGTTTTGGTGAAGTACAATAAATATATAGACTTGATGATTATTTAGGCACCGAAGTCCTAGGTTTGATTGAGATGCAACTACCACAACTACTTACTTAACTACTTTTAGTTCAAACACTAGCTAAATTAATGTTAAGTTAATTTAATGTAATTATTATCACAAACACAACTACCCTAAACTTACCCAATCAATCAATCAATTCATATACTTTTTAAGAAGCAAAATTCAATCTCTAGCCACTCCGGCTACTTGGAATAATCTCAGTTTTTAGCTTGGAAACATCACTTCAGGTATTATATTATCCGACCGACCTTTCGAAGTAAAGGGTTAATTTCTAATTAAATTTAAGGGAACTAGTGATAACAGTGAGATGGCAAGAGAGAGAAGCGAGCTCCAAGCAACATGACCAAAAGCTAAAGATAGAAATTTGAATCTCTAAAGATGTCTAAATCTCATTCGACATCGATAACAACTCCTAACATTAACAACTAGAAAACCCTTTTTCGACAACCAAGTAGCAACTACCTTAAATAAGCTATCAAAGAGCGATATTCGACCTCTAGCTTTCTATTCACGCTATGGTAGATATATCAATTAGGCTAGCCAATTGGTACCAATTCACTAAAACTTGCATCACAACTCCAACTGACTCGTGTGCTGTTATATTAACTAAGAAATGTCAAAGTGACACCTCATATATTATATTAACTAAGGAGCATCAAAGTGGCAACTCATATATTATATATACTCCCTCCGTTTTTAAATGTTGGTCGATAAATATTGATCGTTTCTTTATTTATGCTAATAAGAGTCAATGTCTTGTCAATTATACATTATGCTTATAGAGTTTTAAGAAAGTTTTAAGGAAACAAGTTACACAAGAGAAATTAAAAGAAGAATGGATTAGTATTTTATATAATATAATTAACAATATCTTAATTTCAAAAGCGACTAACATTTTAAAACGGAAGGAGTATTAACTAAGGAATGTCAAAATGGATTTGTTCGTGGTATCACTGTAATATTATTTAAACAATACAGAACACATAATTGTGGACTACTACAATATCAACATATTCCACAGACTCAGCTTTGCCTCATACTATAAATCTTATAAATTTTTATCAAGGTCTATAACTTGCCTCGGTATTGAGAGCAAATAAATAAATTAACATATCCTTACTAAGCTTAGGAAAGATATGATATACGGGATTACTTCTCGTGAACTACCAAATACAGAACCAAATTACAGCAGTAAAGCTACAAACTGATTCAAGAACGAGACAAAATTTTACACCCTCCAAAATTTCCAATTAACTATCAAACATATTCACTAAATATAGCGTCTGCATCAGAATTTCTACTCAGAAATCAAATCAAATTGAAAGACGTGGCGGTGCTACTCGCGCAACTCAACGGAAAGTTGAAAAGCGAGTCTCAAGACAACCACGTTCCCCCTTTCTGCCTCACATGTCTCAAATTCCACTTTTTTCCTTGAAAATAACTGTGAAGAGATGATAATTGACCGGAAGAAAAAATGCAGCTGGCTCACTACTAATGTCGTTTGCATCTATTTTTCCTTTGTGGGCATCATGCCATGAATTTTCAGAGAAATATGAATTAGCAACAAGCGAAGGAACATGATTTCATCAACAAGATGCCTCAGGAACAATGTGGGACTATTCACTAGTAGTAATGAGCCCTTTCAAGAATTGAGAAAAATATATAATCTCTCTTATTCAATAATAACCTCTTTGACGGAAAGGACATCATCGCGTGGATTAGCATCTTCCACTTTAACTTGAATTTCATCTCCTACATGTTTTCCAAGAGATACCCATGCAGAAGCTTGATAGCCCACCTGCACCATTAAACAGATTTTTCTTCAATTTCATTGAACTACCTATCCTGACCCTTTTATGTGATTTCAAACGAGGTTAACCTAATAGCGTTTGTTGAATACATGACACTTCGGATAAAACACACTCGCATAAAATTGAATGCGTTTAGAACTCTGGACCTTTCATGTTAAGGAAAGGGAGGGTGGCTAAGAAAACTACAGAGCATCTCAATCCGTGAATAGTTAAATATATTGCAACATTTCATAATATACTGAGAGAGAACTTCATCTCGCTAAACAATTTATAGTTCATGCTTACCTCAACTAGTAGTAAAGCTGCAATCCGATCTTTTAAAAATCGAATCACCAGTGCACGGTATCGTCTCTCCTTTGGCTGCTGTTTCAGGAATTGTATAATCCAATAGCGAAGACTGCTATTAAAAAGCTTCTTTGCTACCCTAGTTTGCATATTAATTGTTGCTGCCATCGCTTCCAGCTGGCCAGCTGAAAATGGAGGAGGTTCACCTCGAAGAACTGCTTTGACCTATACACATGCACGAAAGTTCAATGGTTAATGGTTATCAAGTTAGACTAAACTTGGTTAATCTCACAAGAAAATCACCTGATAATGGGCAAGAAGATCCATATATCTACGTATGGGAGAAGTAAACTGGACATAACCAGGAATTCCCAAAACACCATGGCGTATAGGTTTTCTGAAATCAAATTCAGCAGCACGCATTATCTTAACAATAGCAGAAGTTCTAACAGGTCCTTCGGGAAGATGTGAAAATGCAGATAGATCTATATTTGATTGAGGTTGTCCTCTATAAGGTAAAGGAATGTTGTTGCAAGAGCCATAGGTTGCCATAGCTTCTCCACATAGTAACATCATCTCAGAGACCAATCGCATTGCAGGGTCAGCTTGGTTTTCAACATATAAATTTATTGATGGCTCTGGATCATCTGGGTTAGCCACCTTGATTCGAGTATCTAGATTGGCTGTGTCAACAGCACCCTGAGAAGAAAAAAAATTGTCATCAACTTTCCTCTTCTTTTTTTCTGAATATATGGGGGTTGGATATTTAAAATTATCCTCAAAAGTTTCACAAGGATAAAAAATATCACACACTTCCTAATTCAATACACCATCTGGATTCTGGCACTCTGAAGTAGAACTTTCCTCTCTAAATACACACTTAATACAGCAACATTATTGCTGTAAAGTAGCTTATCAAAATCCTTGGGAAGCTTCCTAATCATATCTAACATCTCGTGCAAGAGTTTGTTAACATTAAGGAAATATGGTCAGCTATAAACCTTCACAAACTAACATTAAAATTAATGAGAATGATAATCATATTGATTTTTCCAGAATTATATTCTTTCTGAAATGCATCGAATTTACAGCATCATGAACTCAAGATCCTTTTTGAGAGCACAAGGATAATATTACATCAGGATCATAGGATCAATCAGCACATGCCTTGACTGGCAATTCTAGAGAAAGAAAGGTGCCAAACTTGGTGAACGTACTACTCATTTCTGCTATGTGATAAAACGTAAAATTGCCAAGTACACTTAAGCAAATGCATCCCATACTCAAATTCATGTGAAATCCATGTATCAAATTAACTACTCAGTCCTCATGAAGCCAGTATTTCAATATCATAAACACACATCTTATGTATTTCTTTCATCACTGTTTATTCCCCGGTCCAAACATTCACCTGTCTGATATATTTAGAACCATTAAAGCCAAAGTAGTAAACCATTAAAATTTCACGCATCAGAGATCAAGATAATTTTCAGTTTCAGATGAAAAAGATAGGTGGGCAAAACAATTCTGAAGCTCCATATAATTTAAGAATCAAGACAAACCTGTTGGCAACGCCACTGAAATCTGCGACCTGCAGCCTCTGAAAGGATTCTCAGTTCAGACTCCTCTTCAAGGTTCAAATGAAGCAGTTCAGATGCACTTTCATATGTCAGCATGTAGGTTGGCTTAATTATCGAGTTCTCAACAGCGTATTCTGCAATGCTGTGATATCCTCAATACAAAATTAGTTTCATTAGTACAATATTGTATTATGAAAGCCACATCAGTATGCATCATCAATTGAAAGAAAATACCTACCCAAATAATTCAAATGGTACCTAAATATTCATTGCTTAATGCCCACATGTCAACATAAGCTCACTGACCTAGACATCAAATCTTATAACTAGAGAACTCAACTAACATAATCTTATTTACAAAAATTAAAAGCCATTTTATATCCCACTTCTGTACATTGAAATCCTAACATACAGCCCAGTATTACTCATGTATAATACTGAATACGTGCAATCACATCACTCCAACTAAAACATGGGAATAAGAAATAAACATAGGAAATTGAATTTACCAGCCATTAGAATGTAGAACAACAGATACTGAAACAGCATTGCAGACCTCTCCTTGTTTCAAACTCATTCCTTCCATGGCAAGTTTCTCTGGAAACATTGGATAAGTAGCTGTGGGCAAGAAAACTGAAGTTCCTCTTCTCCTTGCCTCCCTGCAAAGAGAATATCTCTAACTTTTTCAAAAACAACTAATGCTAGCATGAAGAAGGTTATGTATCAGTCAGGAATCCTCACTAGAACCTGTCTATCATGCTTCCAGGATGCACATATCGAGTTGGATCAGCAACATGTATCCAGACCTTGATCCGGCCATCTTGTAACTTTGTTGCGCTTAACGCATCATCAAGCTGCATAAGATCAAAGGGTTTGAACAAGCCTCCACATGACATTGTCAACAAAAACAAGAACAAGAAAACAGAACTTACTGGAATTTACCTCATCAGCCTCATCAACATCAATGGCATAAACTTTCAAGTGAGTAAGATCTTTCCTGCCAATCTAATCAAAATATTCAAAGATAAGCAAGTAACAAAAATCTCAAGGAAATAATATGTATATATATATATATATAGGAAAGAAATTCACAAAATTGTCTTCTTGAATCAAGTATAAGAAAAGTCACTTGCCTTGTCTGGGTCAATAGACTCTATCAGAAGATTTTCAGCAGCTGATATAACTTCATCTGAATGTTCGGTATCAATATTGAACTTCAAAAGATCAAGATTGACATGGACAGGAAAATACCCAATGTCTATGAGAAGGTTTAAAGCAGAAGATGCTGTTTTAACCAATCCCATTGCCTTGAGAATCTGCAAACAGAATAAACATAATAATTGGAACAGATTCAGTAGATAGTTAAAATGTCTCTGCTGAATTACATAAGACCAAATAGCACTTTAGAATATTTCGCAGGCTAGGATCTTCCAAAGTAAATATATAGGTTCTATTTGAGTCAGCTATTGGCATCTAAGGCATGTATACAAAGATTCCAAATCAAAAAAATAGATAATAAATATAAAGTGACAAGAGAAGAAATGAATCTAGTTAAAAAGTTACCATCCCCGCAGTTCTCTTTTGGTCATCACTTTTGTATGAATCAATAGCATATCCTTCAAGAGACTCAATTTTTTGTTTGATTTTCTCATCAACCATCCATGAAGATTTTGAAGGTTTAGCATGTAAAGGCATTGCCTTTGCAGATCTTAATAGTTGGACAAACTCCTCAAGTTCTTGTTCAGCAGCTTCCTTTGCAAGCTTCCTGCGCATCAGCTCTTCTACCTATTTTTTCAAATTGAATGCAACAGTATAGCATCATCACATAGCATGACACAGAACTGGAATACGATAATAAATTGGAAAATTAAATAATGTAGACCTCTAATAAAATTGCAATTGGTTCAAAAGCTTCCTATTCCTAGGGTAAGTGAACACTTTGTTGTAAAGCAGGAAGAAGAAACTTATGCCTTTGGGTTTTAATATCATCTTAACGAGTAATAATATTAGAGAATTTCTATACTTATATTTCTACCTCGAAAATATTTATCTAAATTTGGTGTGCATACACAAATACTCACATATAGAGAGTTTTGTTTTGCTCATGTGATAATAGTGTGTGCATGCACTTTGACGTAGGCAAGATTTTTCTCTTCAAACACGTGATTTATTTAAAGAGTTCCTGAGCATGTATAATCGTAATTGGTATTATTGACAATTAACAAATAACATAGCTATAGCAATTTGAAATAAGTAATCTCCATCGAGTAATAGATAACTGATCTACTACTAGAAATGGCATTAACATACCAGATAAAAAATAGAATTTCTCAAAAAATACTTCTTCAATTTGGAATTTAGAGAGAAATGAAGTTCCAAAATATATTCAAATATATTTGTCATTTGACACATCATAAATGTATATATGAAACAAAAAAAAAATCCAAAAAAGAAACACCTACGCATTTCTTGTTCTGTTACCAGTGGCTATCCAATATTGAAAAACCAAGACAAACATATTTCATGAATGTTATTGTTTGGCTTATCTATTGGTTTATACTCCAATTTTGAAAAGAGAATGCAAGCAGCCAAAAAATTAGATACAGGAAAACAAGGTAAATATAGTAGGATATCAAACCTGCATAGTAGAACGAGGTCCATAAAGAGAATGGGAACCTTTTGTTTCTAGCACTGCGAAATACAATTCATCCTTTGATAACAAAAGATGAGCACAATAGCTATCCAGAGGCTCAGAACTACCAAAAATCATCTGCATAAGAAAATGAAAATGGTTAAAGGAGAAGTCAGAAATACAAAATGGCACAGCTCTTGCTACCGTACCTCTGCTAATTCCTCCGTTGTCACTGACTTGTTCTTTTCAAGAAGCTCAACCCAAGCAAACTCTAACAGTGATGGATCCTGCACCATGAAGCACCCTGAATTTACTAGCAATCCATAAATTTACATAGCTTCAAGTAATCTTCATCATGTAACAGAAACCAACCAAATTAGCGTGAGCTTTCTGAATAAAGCTTGAAATTTCCGTATGGTCAAAATTTTCAACACCTGGAACAACATATGTAACTTGTTGTGGTTTGATAGAGGACGATACACCATTCTGCCAAAACAAACAAATTATCATAAAAAAATCCAATTTCCCTAAAGAGGCTACGAAAAAAAACAATGCCAAGATAAAACACCTAGCAACCTATTGAACATGTCGCATGAGTTGTTTCAACTAGAACCTGATCATGCACCATCCAATTCTTCTTTCCATCAGGTCTCTGAGCTACCGCCAGCAAAATTCTTTCAGAATCCTTCTTGAATTCCAGCAACAAACCTTTTTGAAGCGGCCGATTTACTAGTTTATCATCTAATAATTCCCCGGCACTAGTTAACCTGCACATTCATTCAACCATAACTATCACACACAAAAAGTTGCTACATTGAACCATAAGAGAATTCCACACGAGCTCTACGTTCCTGTTTCTAATTCAGTCCCACAGCATGAAAATAGTATTAGGTCTTGTTCTTTTTGGATTAATTTCAGCAAAATTCAGTTCAGTTCAATCAAATTCAGCAAAATTCCTTCTTCATACAGCCAAATTCAGCCAATCAAATACAGTACAGTTCAGCCATAAAGAACGGGACCTTAGGCTTCAGATTTAGGGTTAGAAGCATTCAAAAATGAAAGAGAGGCATACTTAACAGGGGCGCGAACTCCGCGACGTTTGGGGAGAGAGTTAAGTTCTTCAATGATGCTATCCAATATACTGCTAAAGGAAAACAGCCTAACTCCGGCATAACTGTAAAATGGAGGAGGAACTCCAAATTTAGCGGAGCTGGGCTTGAAATGGCTAAAACGGCATGGGATTATAAAGAGACGAGACGAAAATGAAGCGGAACGAAGGATGGAACATGGACTCACGGCTCGAACCGCCATCATCGTGTACACAAGAACGAATTAGGGTTTTGAATTCATGCTTCCATGGTGTGATAGAATGAGCGAAATGTTTCAAACCTCATACTGAGGTTATGGATTTCTGTATGTATGCTTCTTTGCTGTGGATATGTCGTCTTTTGTTCATTTTCTGTGGATTTACGAATAACTCCCTGCCCTTTTCGAACCACTACATATGCTCGGTTCAGCTAAGTAGGTTCGGTTCAGCTCGATAGTTGGAGAGCTCCAGCTTGAAACTCTCTTTTTAGCTCGCCTCCAGTTTAACCAACTTACAACTTTAGGCTTGGTTCCAGCTACAAATTAGCTCAACGTGACAAAAATTCCTAAATAAGCTTGATTTGAATGCATAAATTTAGTATTTTATTGCTTAGTAGAGTATTAGTGTTTCTAATAAAGAAAGCACCAAACAATATTCATTTACATATTATTAAATATAACATCCTGATTTTCAAAAGATATAGGACGTACGTATAGGACAATAAGATTTATGACTAAAACGTAAACTTAATTATGAAATATGAAATTTACTAAACTTACCAAACCCTCAAATATAATGCTAATAATAAAATTGCTCATCTTCGAATACTTTGTTTTTTACTGAGTGCACTTTTCTATAGATGTAATCATTATTAAAATGGGTATCGGAGCTTCTAAGGAAGGAGTATTTGCATTTTCCGTAACTAAACTATATTATTAATCGTTATCAATAAAGTGGAATATCCTAATTATCTGTGCGATTAAGGCCAAATTATTCGCTTCATCAAAATGTTGACATCTATGACATCCTATCAACCCATCATAAACATGATTGGAATAGTAATGATATCTACGTATTATACTCGTGCCTAGGCAATGTGATATTTCTTTTTTTCTATTTTGACACTTTGCAACCATGTGAACGACATTGAGCTATCATGTGTCTACTCCAACCGTGTTTATGACTTTTGATTGACTAACAGTGAGAATTATGGGAATCTATGCCCAAGCCTATCAAAAGTTAATCTTTGACAAAGATGTGGTAGTCAACTTGATTAACAAAATGCAATTTTTTGTTATGCACATGAAGATATTTCTTACTTGTAGAAGAACAAATAGGAGCAAGCTTTACTATATATATGAATATGAACTCGTAAGACACAAAAAAAAAAGAATGTTAAATAAAAAAAAAAATTACATGCGAAAGCCTTATATACAGAAATCAATTGCAGAGCTGAGAACACAATCCCTGGATCTTAGAATCACTAGCATCTGGCAATGTATATGTCTTGAACTTTCCATTCGTTGTGCAGGTCACATTTAGCTGGTTTCCCATTTGGGTCGACTGCAAAAGCCATTTCGGGTGAACATTAAAAAAAAAGCCAGTATAACACAAAACAAGAAATTCTACTATTGTACGGACCAACTGGTTGTGCTGGCCCACTCATATTGCGACATCAGCACAATGGCTAACGTGTCGCCATCTGAATGGTCAAGATCAGTTTGGCATTTTAATATTCAATGACAAGTAGATGCAAGGAACGAAAGGAATAGCAGTCTTATAGGGTTTACCAAGCAGGAAGCAGCACCAGAGTTGCAGCTCCATCTCCCAGTAGGTACACAAGATAAGTAATGACACCACGAACAATGGTCATTTGCATCGAATCCCCGGAGAAGCAAAATCAGTCCCACCGTGAACCTGTCAACGTTAAACTACATTATCAAATTCACGGCATAATATATGATAGAGCTACAAAAATGAACAGAATATGCTAAAAAGTTTAAGCATGAAAGTGAAAACTGCTAAAACAACTTACCCGACAATGATAACGGTGACAGATACGATCCACAGAATGCACTGATACATCTTATATTTGGATTGAGCTGATGTTGGTTCATAACCAGGGGGGACATATCTTTGACTAACCCATCCAAATTGAGGGCGAATCAGAAACACGAACCCAAGAAAGAAACCAGATAGAAATCCTCCAATATGGGCAAAATTGTCGACGTGTGGTAAAATTCCAACTGCTAAATTGATTGCAATGACGACTACTAGAGTAACAAAAGCCGATACCTGAACTTGCAGAAAAATAACAGTGGTTGAGTTGACGAAAACTCATCGAAATGTCACTAATATATTGGCGAGCAATGTTTTGAATTAGAAGTCATGTAGCAACATACCTTATTAGAATACATTGACCAATTAGTAATGAGTTCAGAGAGCATGGCCCCAAGTAACCCGAATAGTGCACCAGAAGCGCCAACAGATATATTTGATTGAATGAAAAGAGCTGACATCAAACTCCCGCCAAAACCGGAGATGACATATAGTAATCCAATCTTAACTGTAATATCCCCAAACATGAAATGTGGTTAAGAATTAATATAGAAGTCGGTCAAAAAATTTTCATACAATTAGAAAGTTCTCATGTCCACTAGCGTAGGACATCGAGATACATCATAAACCGACAATAGAATTGTCATTTTTGTAGTTTGCAGTGAACACTAAATCCAACAACAAATCATTGGAAGAAATCCAAAAGATAACGTTTTTGGACAACTGGCCTAAATGGATCTAAAACCTTTTCGATTGAAATTACTAGTGTAAATTGTTCTGTTTTAGTTTTAGACAAGACCAGACGAAAAAACGTCAAGACCAAACTATTTGAGTATTTGATTGGAACACTAACAATTTGAGTAACTGAACAGTAAAATTATTAAAATATTAACAGTCTGAACAGAATAAAGTTAAGATTTTCTTGCAAGGGTTAGGAGATTTGGGCTACTCTCGAATTAGAACAAACATGGCAGAGTATGTAGTTAAAACAAACAGTCATAACGAATACGAAAATACATTATTTAGATTGTCTCCAACTATATCCAAACACCTAAATAAAACTTAAAGAATAGGATTGAATATCAATAATTAATCATCTTTGAAGGAAAGCAATGATCTTAATCCAACAGAAGATGGGACACAAGCCGAAACTGTTGAAAGCATTGCTGAGAGCTGTCTGTTTCAACTCTTGTTGTTAGCTTTTTTATGTTTGCTTGTAGCCAGTAAGTTTAGCGGACTGTGCTTCCAAAATAGCTATTCTCAGTTGTTTCTTAACCCTAAACAAAACGTGTTTGCTCTACTATCTCCATGCACTAAACCATTTCACCAATTTTGTTTCCATACTTTCTATTCCACTTGGAACTCAATCCCCGTACCAAAATGACAAGGATTCGTTGTTCATTTCCCTCTCTATGTTCTATTTTACGTGTCCTAGTCCCTTCAAACCGATAATACTATCCCCAATAAAGTTGAAAATCATAAAAAACAAAGCAAAACAGAGAAATCAAAGCTAAAAACATTGACAAAATCAACCAAATAACGAAGCAATGGAAGTGAGAAGTTCATACCGAATCCGAATTCCTGCTCAAGCCGAATCCCGATAACCAAAAGACTCAACATATTAGCCAACAAATGAAAAACACCACCATGTAACCAAATGCAGCTCAGAAGCCTCCATCCTTGATGATCATCAACAATCTTACCCACATCTAAACCCCCCATTTTCCGCAACCTAAACCACAAAAAACAACAATTACACCACAATTCAAACCTCAAAACCCCCAAAAACATCAAACAAAACAACAACTTACGTCGTAGAAGACGGCCCGAGCAACGGATTCTCCTTAAACGGCTGAAACGAAAACCTCCCCAGAAACCGAGCAATACACGAAACAGAGTTTTTCGGGCAATTATTAATAGCCATGGTGATAACAAACATCACAGTATTCGCTAGAACAAAAACAGGTACAATCCATGATACCCATTTCTTAAAATGCTTAACTTCAGTGTATACTACTGGACTCGGCGGCAACGGCGGAGGAGACGGCTGCGATTGGGGTTTATCAATTTGAATTGGGTGGATCATGTTCTGTGAACCCTTCTTTGAATTAACCCTGATTTGAATCTCCGGCGACGGCGGCGGGAAGTTGGGATTGTGGTGGTGCTCCGGCGACATTGGAATTTGGGGATTTGAGGGGAAGAAGTTAGGGTTTTAAGGGGAGGAGTGAAGAGGGGATGAGCGGAGCCATCGATGGAGGGCGGCGGAGGTAAGTCAACGGTTTTTCACCAACTGGGAGGGAAAAAGATTTAGCGGCGGAAAGTTGGCGGGATCTGACGGGAAATTCGTCGCTATTTATTTAATTCTTTTCTTTCTTGTGAAAGGATTTTGGGAATTTTTTGTTTTGATTTTTTATTATTTTGTCTTCCTACTTACTCCAATATGTTGTGATTTTCTGACAATCTAAAGCAAGAGATTATTTTATTTTCCAATAATTACACATTTTGTTTAGAAAAACATAATAATGATTTAGGGATATTCTATGGTCACTCTGTTTTTTACAAAGTAATCATTACTTTGTTTTCTCAACCATTGGATCATGAGTTAAAAACTAATCCAATGGTGAAAAAGACAAAGTATAGACAAAGTAAGAGAAAAACAAAGTGACCATAGCCTACACCAATGATTTATGGTAATTTTTCTTTTAACAATTTAATCTTTTGATAAAACTAGAATTTTCTGAAATTATCACGATAAAAATAATTGTTAATAATTTTAAATAAAAATAAAATTAACAACTAAAATTGTTTGTCGTCACATTTTATAAGTAAATATGCTTTTAATTTTCAAAGATGATAAATTTTAGAGTTTTTTATTTGACATATATATTTTCTCTTTCATACAAATAACTTTAAAATAAAAATAATTAAAATTTTAAGTTATTTTTATTTGTATATATTATTAACAATCTTTTTCTTAATTTTGACTCATAAAAAGTTCTCATTTTGCAAAAAAATTAAATGACCATTGTCTCTCTAGTGACATAAAAATATCAAGGATTTTATTTGGAAAAACTAAAACTTTAGGAGTTGTTTTTGAAATTTATGATTTTTTAGGCCAAATTTTTTGTATAATATTTATCCAAATAATAGACCACGTCAATCAATCAACGAAACTTATTTTAAAGGTTATTAAACTTATTCTATTTTATCATTTTATACAAATTTATTAGTGAAATCATATAGGAATTAGTTTGACAAAGTAATTTAATTAGTTTTCAAAAAGGAAAAAGAAAGCAATTGAATCTATTTTATAGCACACGTTTAATATGAAGTAATGTGCAGGACAACTTTTGGCTAAAGCCTTTTCAATTTGCCGGCAGAGGGAAAAGAATTTTATAGGTGAACAACAAGATGAAGAATACTTTTATTGGTGAACAATGACTAGTTCATATTTTGGAAAAGAATAAGAAATGATGTTGTAACACTCAAGCCCGTACCATACATATATTATCCGTTCTGGTCAAATTTATCACTATTGCACAGCACGGTTTTAAAATGCGTCAACATATTACATATAAACTCAGCTCTTTCCTCTCTATTTTTTATTGGGATTCGGTTCATTCATGTTTCCATCATCAACCCTTTGATCCGCTCCTTGTACAGGCCTTCCTACCTTGACGCCACTCTCTCCAGACCGAGTTATTATAGATATAATTGGTCAAGCAGCCGAGAAGCTTTAAAGTAGTAAAGATCATATATATTGCCCCATCGTTGAGATGAAGTAACCAAATTTGACATTTTTAAAGTTATCTTGCTATCACATCCTGCAAATTATAGTTAAATAGAGTGATACAACACGAAATATTAACACAATCTTCTAAAGACTTGCGATAAAGTGCAATGGGGCTCTATTGACGATGTTTCATTGAGATGGGTTCCCCGTCTCAGTTTATCAATTGGGTTATTAAGTGTGTTCACGATGCTGCCTATAACGTTGCTCTTATTGGCTGGTTACATGGTTGTTTTCCGGGGCAGAATGTTTGAGACGGGAATTCACTCTCCCCATTGTTGTTTGCACTGGCTATGGATTACTTTTCGAGGTTGCTTAATTTTTACGGGCGTTGCAAAAGCTTGCAGATTTACTCTTGTGAAGAGATGTTATTCATCCAGTTATGAAAACAAAAGCAAGGCACATTCTAACAAAAAAAGCTCAGATATATACACCGAGACTGAGTCACTTCAACAAAAACATCTGCAATTTTCTTATTGTCTTTAATTACAAAACCTTTCAGTAAAATCCACATTAATACCCGCCTTTCGCCATTCTGACGAACGCTCAAACATCCAAAAACGGAGGCTCCATACCACAAAAGCAAACCCACAAACCAAAAGCTATTTACTTCTCCATTATACGCTCAAATTTCCGCTATGGTGTTCACATCCACATCAATATCCCACGATTCATTCCATTATATTCATCCCAAAGTACCTTATCTCTACGCAAATAGTGGGTTTCTAGAAGGTCTTGGATACGAAACTTTCCCAACCTTGGAGTCTTCCGGAGTACTTAAATTGTTCTGTTTCTTGCTAGGTTCTTGAAGTTGCTCTAGTTCCTTTACAACTTCATCCATGTCCGGCCGGAACTTCGGCTCTACATTTAGGCATTGAAGTGCAAGAGCCGCCAATTTTTGGGCCCGGCTAAGAGTGTACTGGCCTTCAATTCTTGTATCAAGAATCCGGAGAACTCTACGTTTGTTCGTGAGATATGGTTTAGCCCAATCCACTAGGTTGTGTTGCCCATTTGGCCGGTTCTTGTCTATGGCTCTTCGCCCGGATAAAATCTCGAGAAGTACTACTCCAAAGCTATACACGTCACTCTTTGCAGTCAAATGGCCTGGTTGATATCGAAAACCAATGTCAGGAAAACATGATACACATTTCTTTATTGTTTGCATCAAACATAATATACGGATTAATTGCAGAGAAAATGCAAGACATGGCATTACCACATCCAAGCTAGTTAACGATGCAAAAAAAATTGAGATATGTTACGACACTTGAGGGTGATTAGCAGATACATAATTGAAAATTTTGTTCACGAGTGCACACGCACAACATCCTACAATTAGGGAATTCTTTTTCATACTTGTATATAGAGAGAGAAAATGATAAAAGGTTTGAATTTCAAGAATGCTTAAAAGGTTCAAACTAGGAAAGAGCTGCAAATGGAATCGGTACCTGTGGCTAAATATTCGGGTGCAGCATAACCGTAAGTTCCCATGACCCTAGTAGAGACATGACTCTTGTCGCCAACCGGTCCATCCCTGGCCAAACCGAAATCAGAAAGCTTTGCATTGTGGTTCTACAAATATGGACCAAAAACAGCAGGGTGTAAGGTTAATCTTTTTATCTTCACAATAAGAAAAAAACAGAAGCAATCGTGCTAAGTTACATACTGTATCGAGTAGAATATTTGAAGTCTTAAAGTCACGATAAATGACTTTTGTTTCGGTATTGTGAAGAAACGCAAGCCCTCTAGCAGCACCAAGTGCAACTTTGATGCGAATGTTCCAGGAAAGTGGCTGCACATGTGAACCTCCTGTTTCACGTAAAACATAAATTAGTAACATAAACCGAAATATGATAGTAATAACTGATACCAAAACAAAGGAAACTCACTCCTGAATAAATGATTCTCCATGCTTCCACGGGGCATAAACTCATAAACCAAAAGCCGGTGTTCATCCTCTAAGCAGTAGCCGATCAGCTTAACAAGATTAGGATGCTGCAACTGCCCAAGGTAGTTTATCTCTGCCTGCATAACCCAAAATAGAAAGAAATCAACCTTCGACTAGTCGTGAAGCAATTATAGAAAATTTTAAGTATGAAAAGAGAAAACTTGATTATTAAAAACTTCGCAAAAACGATGAAAAAGTTGAACTATATTGCTCACCAGCCATTCCTTGTGACCTTGATGCCCTTCTTGGTTAAGCCTTTTCACAGCAATCACGATTCCGGAACCAGGCTTAGTAGCTGCGAGCGAATGCTCATCAATCCACCCTTTGAAAACCGACCCAAAACCCCCTTCTCCGAGCACACTATCTGGCCTGAAGTTTCTAGTGGCACTCTTCAGCTCACTGAAGCTAAAGGTCTTTAAATTTGACGATTGCAAGATTTCACCCTCACTCCTAGGTGTTGGGGGCATAGAACTCGACGATGAGCCAGTGCTACTGGAATTCTTTCCATATCTTGAATTCAGTCCTACATGAATGTAATTACAAAATGTAAATAATCAAAACAAAAGACACATAAAATCCTATGACTCGTCCTAAAGAACACAACTAGAATAATGACTCTGACATATTTCCTAATTCATACTATGCATTTTTAAACAAAACAAAACTATTGAACTTCACAAGCACATAAAAGCTCCACATCTTTGAAACTTAAGTCACGAGTAAAAATTACAAATCTATGGATTGCCTACCTATAGGAGCACAAGTAGTACAGTGAATCTCACATAGAAGACCTCAATAAATATTTACAAATTGACAACTAATAAGAGCACATGTAGCATAATGAATCTCACATAAAAGACCTCCGCGAGTATTTAGTTTAGAGATTTCCTACTAATAAGAGCACAAAGTAGTACAACGAATCTCACATAGAAGACCTCAATAAATATTTACAAATTGCCTACTAATAAGAGCACTAGAATGAATCTCGCATAGAATACCTCGATCAGTAATTACAAACTGCCTACTAATAAGAGCACAAATAGTACAATGAACCTCGCATAAAAGACCTTGATAAGTATTTACACATTGTCTACCAATAAGGGGTGAATTTTGACAAAATGGTTGCTCTAACCTCAAATCTTTCGCACAGAAGCAGATTGGACCAACCCTTACTAGTTCACGTAAAATCTTTCTTAATCAATACTTTCCTTTTCAAAACTAAACTAAACCATAGAACTTCACAATCATAATAAAGCTCCATATCTCCAGAACTTAGGTTATGAGCAAAAATGACAAATTTACTAATTGCCTATCAATAAGAGCACAACTAGTACAATGAATCTAGCATAAAAGACCTCGATAAGTAGTTACATATTGTAAGGTTAAATTTTGACGAAATATAAACTCGAACCTCAAATCTTTCAGCAGAGTACAGGTGATTATCACTTGGACCAACCCTTCACATAATTTATTTATTTTAATTCATAATATACATTTTCAAACTAAACAAAACAATAGAACTTCACAATCACAATAAAGCTCAAATCTCCAAAACTTAGGTTACTAGTAAAACTAAAAATGACAAAATTAGTTACAACTAGTGATAGAATATGCTACATAACCATATAAATCCTATCAAAAAATGCCAAGAGAAAACAGATAAAAACAACAAAACAAGAAAGTGAATCAAATCAAATCAAAACAAAAGTAGCTAAATTTACCAACCAAAAAGGGGGAAAAACAAAAGGGTACCTGTATTAGAAGGAGTATAAGCCTTAATTCTATTACTGAAGCAAATTCCCATCAACACAGCTGAAAATAAAACAAGGAAAAGCTCACAGATCTCTGGAATAAAAAGCTAACAAAAATGGATCTTTTAAGCAAAAGATTAAAACTTTGGGGCTAAAATAAGTAAAAATAAAAGTGGGTAAGCTTTAGATTTTGGATTTGAGAAAGGGGGGAGGAAGATTGGAAGAAAGAGAGAAAAGGTTTTTTTTTTTTTTTTTTTGGATGTTCTTGAATATGTGTGTTGGCCTTTATGGACCTTGGAATATAACAATGGAGATTGAAGGTTGACTAGTCTTTTTAGAGTCTTTTTTGTGTTTTATTTTATTCTATCCAACATGGAATTAAATAAAGAAAAAACCAACACCAGTGAGAGCCAGAGAATTTGTTTTTCTGAATTTTTTTACCATAAATAAACCTGTTTAATTTATTGTTTTAGATCTTGCAAATAATTTACATCTTTTGGTGGTATGTGATTAATATAAGCTGCCATTTTCAGTAAATTTATTTGGATAGTAACTGGATTGCATAAAATCCAGCAGAGTTAACATACCAAAAATTAAAAGTAGATATAAGCATTTTAATTTTCATTCTTATTGCAAAATGTTACAATGAAACTCCAAATATAGAACTCCAAAAATAAAATTATTTGAATATTTATTATATGTGTTCTTTCAATTATATTAACATATTATGATTATCAAAAAATTTGTTATTTAATCCACAATTAATTCAAAATTTTGTCATTTGGTGAAACTTTTACCTAATTTGAGTAGAAATTCAAGATAATCATTATCTTTCTTTTACACAATTTATATTTTGACGCTTTAACTTGACATGTTTTATGTCTTACAGTAATTCATAAACTTTCTTATATGAAAACAAAAAATTAGATTAAAAAACGAAAATTTTTAAATTAGAATCTATTACTATTAAGTTCAAATGTCAAAGTATCACCATATATAAGTGAGATGATGATTATGCCAATCAAATTTGGAAAAATGTTCATCAATTAAGAAAAGTTATGAACGAAATGACACAACTTTAAATAAGTTATAGCTCAAAATAATAAAGCAATTGCCAAACAACACAAATTTAAATAGGTTAATATGTATATATTGAAAACAAAACTAAGCATGTAGTATGATTAATCGATTTGCAATTTATCACACATGTATTCGAATGAATTCAAATTAAACGAATTCAAATTTTTAACCACTCACATACTACATGAATCAAGTCTGCAACAATTTCATAAAAATAAAATAAAAAAGTATCTAGTTATCATAGGAAAACGTATTTATAGTTTTGAAAAATTATGAGAACCCGCATATTTGAATACGTTTGCATATATAGTTATAAATAAATAAAATAAATATTGAAAATTAATAGAAGAAAATAATTTGTGTTACAAAAGTCAAGAACAAGTCTCCATTTGACGCGTCAAGCAGTTTTGTCAGATCAAAGTATTTGCAATAAAATTAAGAAGAAAAATAAGAGAGATACTCCTATATACTTATGTAGTAGTAGTACTGTATAGTAGTATATTAATATAAAATTAGGCACATGTTAATTGGGAAATACAAATAGGACCACGTAATTAGGGTGTTAATCTGCAATTAGCATCCAGTAGCAGCTCTGTATATTATTCAACTTAATTATTATACAGTGGCCCAGTTCAATCATTAGTCAATTACTGATTATTTTAATTTTGAAAGGGTCAATTACTGATTATTAAAACTTAGTACAATTTTTTCCGCTGCATTACATTGATTCGTCATTTTTTTCATTCTACTGACATTAATATTTTTCTCACCCATATGAAATGTAAATGGGTAAACTTAAGCATATATTCTTATAAACCAATAAATGTAGTTTGCTCTAAATGGATACAATATACCTTATCCCTCAACTAATTTAAAGAATAAATTAGGAGATGCGGTTTTCAGAATCTGCAAATTAGTTGTTGTGGGCTAAAATGGAATAAATGACAGTAGATGCGGTTTTCATAACTGCAAATTAGCTGTTGCGGGCTAAAATAGAATAAATGACAATTTAGATGTAGTTTATTGTTACTTTGTTTTTTATTTACTTTATTTAAAAATTTCCCGATAATTTGTGGTATCAACGGTTAGTGTCAAGAATTGTTAACCATATTGAAAAAAAAAACCCGTTAAATATGTCTTTTTAAGGTAAATTCTACAAAATAAAATAAAATTAGTTACGTTGTTTTTTAAGATGGTGTTGATCGTTTACTTTGTTCAAAAGTATATCAAATCAAGGATTTTTAAATATTTTAGGCGTTATAGATAAAAATGTTAATAACCTCAAATTAAAATTATCATTTTGAAGAATTAAAGTTGTTTAGATTCACATTTTACTATGAAATAACACTTTTATTCATTTCAAAACTTTATTTCTCTAAACATTCATTTTCTCTCTTCTCACCAAACAAAACACTTTTTTTTTTCAAAAGGCTCATAAAATACCATCGAATCTTAGACTTGTTCATTTTAAGATTGTTAATGATTATTTTAACGATATTAACAAAAAGAGTTCTTAATTTGAGAATTCCTATGACCATGAAATACAATGCAGCCACAAATGTTCTTTTTTAACTTTACATTCTTTTTTGATCTTTCTTTGATGTAATAACTCAATTTATTCTATTATCATACAATTTTTTTTTCTAACAGATATAATTGTAAATTTCAAATATATATGAAATTATTAAGAATGCTATGTTATCGAGTTTTATATTTAAAATTGATAAATATAAATTTTCTCTAACCATTTGGCTCTGACTATATTATCATGTTAAAATAATGGTGTAGGCTATGGTTACTTTATTTTTTTTCTACTTTGTTTGTACTTTGTCCTATTTGCCATTAGATTAGGTTTTAACCCATGATCTAATGGTGGACAAAACAAAGTAATGATTACTTTGTGAAAAACAAAGTAACCATAGAATTTCCCTAAAATAATATTTTGGAACTTTATTTACTAAAACATGTAACTTTTTAAACCACAAAACATTGTTTGCAAGGCAAACCATAATACAATTTTTGGTAATTTACTTTTAATTTAATATACACCACAATATTTGAGCTTGGAGATGATAATACAAATACAGTCCAGTCAATCATAAATCCAGAAAAGTTGAAGTGCATATATAATACAGGCTTGGCTTTAAGACAGGCCCAAAACATAATCCGGCCCGGTAAAGTTGAAGTTCTCATATTTGGGTCCATACTGCATGTCTTATGGACCAATATCATTATGGCCCTGATACCTTGGTGGGCCTCATGACCCAAATCAGTGTTTATGTATAATATACGTAAATGAATTATTTTTTTATGACAAATACTATATTTTTCGTGCAAACAATAAGTTGGTTCTTTTATCCTATTTTTTTGTCCCCTTTTTTTTCCACAAAGCTCTCTTTTTATCAGCAGTTTTTTCTCTTTAATATTTATTTCAGTGATAAAACTTGTCGAAGACCCGCGCGATGCGCGGATTATATAATACATTATTAAACCTCAGATATTTGGATAATTTGGTTAGCAAATGAAAAAAGCTAAAAAATATTACTATATTATCCATATCCCATGAAAATCCTTCCATTTTTTCATAAGCAAACCAATATGTCCAATATAGTTCTAACCAATGCTCCATATTCTCCAAAGAAATCCAACAAACAAAAAAACTATACAACAAAACCTACTCCAACCATTTGCTCTCATATTCTGAAACATATTCTTATTCTTGGCCTTTGAAAGAATTGTATTGAGCTCATTGTCTTCTAGTCATGAAAAATGAATTGTATCTTAAATAAATTTTAAAAGTAATTAAAAGTTCTACAACAATAAACACAACGGACACTAACCAAATAGGAAATACATTCTCTTGAAGTTAATATCTCCAACGACAGTATTGATGAATGATGCACAAATTGCTATGATAATAGAAAGTTTTCGATAGAATATGATTCAAAACTTGAAATAAAAGACATACTTTGCTTGCTTCCCTTGACCTATTTCCGAAAAAAGTGCTTTTTAGAAAACTTTCTTCAAACAATTGGCCTTCATTCCTAGCATTTCTCTCATCTGTCCAAACCTAAAAAGTTCAACCTTTCAATTGCAATTAACTTAAAAAAACCTGATTATCCAAACAATTATGAAAATCACAAAAAACATCACAAATCATTTTACCGGAGGATGATTGAGGTGAGTTAGATCTGACTTGATGATGTGATAGGATCGCCCTTAAAAAATTGCAAAAAAAGTTAACTGTGTAACAAAAAAATTAAAAATTAGCTATTGATATTGAAGAAGACAAATCTTACAAAAGAAAATTAGGAATAACACATAAAATAATAAGGAATGTAATCATAAAATTGACAACTTTGAACAGTTTTTCCGTCATCTGCATTTGCAGAGTTTACTTTAATCTTAACTATCCAAAGTAATGGTACCACAAACGGTGACAAGTTTGATCGATTTGAGAAGTGAGTTCAATAACTTTCAATACTGAATTAGACACCGAAAAATATATGTTTCAATTTTTATAGTTTTGTACAATTTTATGTGTTCAGTTCAAATTGAAACCTTTATGAAAACCTTAAACCTATTTTGTATATCATCTTTCGAAAAATTGAGCTGCTAATATTTTTTTAAAGATTTGTATCATAAATGTTACTAAATGTGATGCCAATTCAACCTTAAAAGAACGAACATAATTTTATCGCGTTTTGTTACGTCATTTAATTTTATAATTGAATATGTGGAACGCAAATCTATTTCAGAGAAATGTATTTTTCAGTAAGATAGCATGAAAATGTTCAGTTTGTTAAAATGATGGACCCTTAAATATAAGTATTATCGTAATTGAAGGTTGGTTAGGTCCCGACTAAACGCTCTAAATCAAAAATCTAATTTAAATTGATTGGACGGCTTAAATCCGCCTCCACCCTCACATCCAATTTATTTCGAACTAGTTTCTTGACTAACTTCCAATTTATCTCGAAAGATGACGGGCACCCGACTATCACCTAACAACTTCTATAAATACCTAAAAAATTCTCGAATTTCAACAAAATATAATCATTCATGCATATGGATGAAACTACAAGGGTCATTTTAGTAATTAGCACATGAGTATATAATTGGTGATGCAAACGAAAGATTAACCTAGAAGTGTAGGAGTAGGAGTGTGGGGATGTTGTGGATATCCTTTGGTAGGAACAACCAACCCTCCCCTCACCGATCCCTATGAAGCCTGCACCCTTTTTCTCCTACTTGTTTTTTTCTAAATAATAAAATCAAATAAATAAACAGAATTTAGCATTTCACAAGATGATCCAACGGTTATTATTTGAGGAGGCACAGCTATTGTCCATCTCCTACCACAGAAAAAAATAAACTCAACTTTTTTCACAAGTGGTAGAGTAGAGATTTCAGATTTAGGGGTAGGGAGTATCTCCCTATATTTTACAATCATGTTGATATGTCAAATCATCCTATCTCTTTTTCATTTTTTTTCCCATTCTTCTTCACTTTTTATGCTGTATCTCAGCATTTGTCCCTCTTTTTTATTTGAGATCCCCCCAAAGAAAAAACCTTTATCTACTTCAATTTTGATTTATAATTTTATAACTAAATCATAGTTTTGTTACATATTACACTACTCAATTATCATATCACATCTTAAATGTTATTACCTGATGAGGATCTATACTAAATTACGTCAAACTGGAGTGAGCTTTTAATTTTCCCGACATGTCTCGAAGAGAAGAGAAAGAATTGGGAGTCAAAAAAGGGATTCGAGAGCCGCCCTTGAGCCCTTATTTGTGTGCGTATTTATGGGAGAATAATAGGCTTCGTGAGTCCAATGAGCTAAGATCTCAATATCGTCATCACTACCTTTTTCAAAAAAAAAAAAAATACTCCATTCGTTTTTAAATGTTGGTTGTTTTTAGGAAGTGAATTTTTCTATAAATGTTGGTCGTGTTTGTTAGTTATGTTAAATAAGGGTTATTATTTTGTCAATTATACCTTTGTGCTTACAGGGTTCTAAGGAAACAAGTAACACGAGAAATTAAAAGGAGGATAGATTACTAGTTTGTATGCTATAATTAATGATATCTTAATTTCTCATATTTTTATATAAGCGACTAACATTTAAAAATGAAGGGAGTATAAGATTATGCATTCGAATCCTTCAATTAGGTAAATTTTTTAAAAAATATAATATTACAAAACCACTCTATACAAATAACTTGACGAGTGTTTACACTTTCAAAGTAAATGTATGTTTATATACTCCGCTGATGTCACACCATATAATTTAGTACAAGCAATTTAAAGTATACTCAACTTTTTTCCATAATACACAGTTTAATTTTTCTATTTTGATAACACAAATGAAGACATTATTTTTTCCATATTCAACTTTTCAATCCGTTATATTTTAACTTTCAAAACATTACAGTACCCTAGAAAATAATTTTATAATTTTATTATGTAATGACTGTATATTTATGCTGATATACAATGATTAATTATCTAAAAAAAGTACAAAAAAAACCAAATGATTAATTACGACAAAGAATAAAGCCCTTATAATATGTTTTCCTTAATAAAAGTACTACATAGTGTATATTATAAGAATTAGAGGATTTAAAAATTATTTATCCATCTAACAATAATAACACATGAAATATTCTCTGCTAATATCACACCATATCAGTTAGCATAAAAGAGACGATTTTATGTACTAGACCCAAATAAAATTTATATTACAAATTTAAGGTTGTTTTCTTTTCATTTTAGTTTTTAACTTTAGAAAATACTAATAAACTACTGTAAAAAACATGCAAATCATGTCTATCAACTATATACATATATGACAATATCAAATTTTGTTCAACATTTAATTTAATTCTACTATTTTGTAGTTAGTGTTCTTTTACTAAAGGATGAAATTATAAATTGGTACCATGACAAAAAAAATTTCTTTTTAAAAAAATAATCCATAAGTTGAAAGGATAGATGATGAGTTTACCATATAAATATGTGAAATTCAGGTAAATTTTACCACAGTAATGAAAGATAGATCACAATAGGTAAAACCAAAACCCAAATAGAAGAACAACAAAGCAGCAGGGTAAAAAGGAAGCCCAATTACGATCTCACAGGACAGTTAAAACTTAAAATTAAACCCTGAAATTTAACAATTTTAAAATACAAACAAAGTTGGTCCCACCTTTTATGTAGGTGGAGGGAAAAAAACCGACGTTACGTATCACTGACCAGTCTGCCCCTCTTTCTGACCGCCATCAGATCGACCCGTCCCCATCATTTTCGTCTCTTTCTGCCGCAAAACCCGGACTACAGTCCCCCCCTCAACTGGGTCCTACCTTTATCCTACGTGGCAGTCCCATTATTTCCCCTCCTAATCATAACCCAAGATCCCTTTTTCCCCTGCTTCTATCCCCTACTCTCTTATCTATTCTATTTCCGTGTTTCCTATCATCAATGGCTTGTCGGAGTCGTTGGAATCAGAATTTTCTTGGGGTTGATGGATTTTTTGATGGACGGTTGAGATGGGTTGTGGTGCATTAAATACAGTGAGGTCTAGCTCTAGTCACTTCCTAACAGGTTTGCATCAAAGGGAGAAAATTACAAATGCTGTGTGTTATGGGTGCAGTGATGCCGTCCATTCTTAGCCGATTTATAGCACATCTCAAATTTTAGAGTAAAGTTAAAAAAATATCAAAGTGTATGTGAAGTTTTTTCCATTTATGATTTGAAGAATATTGTGTTTTCTCTTATGTGGTAAATTATGTAGTTCAGTCAAATGAATTTAAGCCAATTGCTAACGTAATTATGTTGGTTGTGTAAATTTACATGTTGATTTTGAAAATATCATGTTGTATGTGCAACGAACTCTAAAGCCGGTGATGTCGGGTAGAACTGTTTGTAAAAGAATTGGCCATAAGTGATGGGGTTGCGCGCATAAGAACAGATTGATTTCCGTATTGGAACAAAGAAAATAAAATTAGGCGTATTTGTAAGTAAGATATAGATTTAATATATGCATGACATCAGTGACGGATCTAGAATCCACAAAAAAATGAATGTTCTTTTACGTTAAATTAATATTCATTTCAGTGTTTATGTTATTAAAGTTTTGTATATAATTTCCATAAATTTTTTTAGCATCTTTCAACCATCAATGAGTGCTCAAACTCCCGCTAACTCCCCCACAAATTCGTCTCTGCATAAACATGTCTTGAAGTGCACGGTCAATGTAATGAACTTGAATCAAAACAGACAGTTTGAAGATTCAATCGTTCTTATATATAATATCTTCTAAAATGTCAATTAACTCTGAATTATTTAAGTTATACTTCTAGGTTCCAGTTTGAATACAGGAAAATTATTTGATAGGTAATATGTATAACCGAGTAATAAATCCTTAAATAATGTTAGTAATTCCATAAGTTAGAACTTGTCTAATCTTGTAAAATGTGGAGTATTTAGCTACAGAAAAGAATCCAGTTAAAAATAGGAAATGATTGTGTCAAATTTGCACTTACTCAATCCCCAGTTTCATTCTAATGAAACGGGGACCACATAGTTCCATGTTAGACGCCACGTATACACCCCACATTACAATCACGCTTCCCTAAATAATGCGGAAATCGGCGTACCCCATTCACTAGTAACAGTTTTACTCTCAGGTGCCGTTTTACCCCCCCAATCCCAATATTATTCTCTCTAAGGGTTAATTACAAATTAAACCCCTATCATTACATTGAGTTTCATATTCGTCTCTCCAATTTTATTTTATTTTACAATCTAATAACTTGTTGATTCATCAAATTAGTAAAAAGTTGGAGAGGATAACATAGACAATAGTATACATGTAACATGTTTTTTGAAAATTTATAAAAGACTCTTGCCTTAAATTTTTTGCAAATTAATAATTTTGGAAGTCACTTGTTTAAGAGTACGCAAATTGTGTTTTTGGACTTGCAATTTGTCTCGTATTTTTCGGGAACCTATAATATACTATTTTCTTGACACATTTGCAAAATATTTCTAATGAAAAGGTTTTGTTCAACAGGACACAATTTGTGTGTTAGGATTTGTAAGAAATTTTTTTTAATCAAACCTATAGGGAATAATGGAAGGGAATAAAAAAAGAAAAGAAAAGGAAAAAGAAAATAATAATAAAAAAAGAAATAAATCAAAATGAAGTAGAAGAGCCTAGATTCAAAATGAACAAATTCATACTTGAAAAAAAAAATTCTGATTCGTGAAGAATGAGGAGGCAAAGAGATTGAATGAGAAAGATCTCTTTTTCTTATTATATGTAAAAGTTTTATACATCACTAAAAAAATTTAGACAATTTTACCTTATTTGTATTGTCAGATCATTTTTAATTTTTTTTAGTAATCTAATAACTATTTGAACCACGTGTAATTAACTTGTAACATTACATGAACCATAAGTAATTCTAAAAATAAAAATTGCAGACATTATTCTGCAAATCAATGAGACAATGAGGACTAATTTGTAATTAACCAATATTTCAAATCATGTGCATGTATCGATGGCTGTGATTGTGCTGTCATTTGATGTAATGTTACAGCCCTGTAACGGAAGCCATTATTATTGTAGTAGAAGAGAGTAAAAGGATAACAGAAATGAGTGAAATGACGGAAATAGACGTAGTGGTGCTGCATTTTTAAGCGCTGAATTCGAGCCTATTAAGCTTTCTCTTTGTAGCAGCATTTCCTTCTCTGATTCATTTCTCTCGACCTTGAAGTTTTCCGGCGGTGGAAGTGGTGTCGCCGGAGCTCTTGAGTTGACGGAATTTGACGTCAGCATCAACAGTACTTACTCTTTCTCTTTCTCTTTCTATCTATCTCCTTCAATTGGCGTGCCCTGTATTTTCGCTTTCTGTCAGATATTTTTTCGCGCTTTATTTGCTTTTTAGCATCTTCTTCTTCTTCTTCTTCTTCTCATTTCTGTGGTTTTTAAATTAGTTAGTTGAAGTCTCTCTGGCTGTTGATGCGTCGGAGAAGAAGAATCTCGGTTTAAGAACTTGATGAAAACATGTGAGGCAATCCTTTTCTTCTGCTTATTCTTATAATTTCTCTTCTGTTAAAACTGAGCGGTTTTTTTTGTTAGCATTAATTATCAACTTTTAACGAACATGATATTAGAATTACTAGTTTGAATCGTGATAAGCTCAATATTTTATTAATATAAAAATTGTTGTTATTTGCTCAAGTTGTTGGTTTAATCGGTTAAGTAACATAGTTTCTACAAAACAAAGAAAGAAAGAAAGATGGGTGTGAATCCTGACAATTTTAATATTTTATTAATATAAAAGATGTAAGTTATCCTAACCATCTGCTCGAGTTTTTGGTTTATCGATAAGTAGAAGTAGAATGTTTCGTTGTGAGGGACTATATTTTGTATAATTCTAAAGCGTTTCCATGGATTTTGTAGTGTTCTTCATAATTTGAACTGTTTTTGTTGATTTTCCGAAGTAGAATGTTTCCTTGCTGAGAGCAATAAAATCCAGCTTCCGAGGGATTATATTTTTTTGTATATTTCAATCCTTTGTTTCTTTTCTAATTGTTTATTGTTAGCTTCTTGATTTTATAATATATAATGCTATTAGATTAATTCATTGGTCATGAAAATTCTCTGTTCCAGAGGTAGTTATGTTGGACGCCGAGTGTCCGTGCCTTTCAAATTTCTATAATATACTTATTTTTACAGAATTTACAGTTTTTGTTGGCTTTGATCTCAATTTCAATATAATTATTATATCTTCTCTGTTTTTCAATTTGATTTTTCTGGTGTGGCCCTGTTCCATTTGTGTTTTATTCAAGTGACTGTTTAATTTCGTGACCGTTTGGTTGATCTGTGAAGATAAATTTTCTTGGACTGCACAAATTGTTTCTATATTTCGGCACTCAGGCATCAAATTTGACCATATTCTTGCTCTTGTCAATGATTTTTAAAATTTGCACCCAAAGCAAATATACTTGTTTCCCTTAATCAGTGTATTAAAAAGTGTTAAGACGCTATTAAAGCGTATAAGGACCTTCATAGCTTAGTCAGAGAGTATTTGAGGATTAGTCGAGGACTAAGCCGTTTGATCTCAGTGCTTAGACAGTCAAAGCGTCCTTTGTTTAGCAAAGTGCCCCTTATTATGAATATTGAATTGGCCAGTAGTATTCTATTTTCTCAGTTATTTTCTTTGTACTCTGGTGATTCCGGTGCAATTAGAAACCAGCCAATTTGTCAAGTTTACCTGAGTTCATTACGCAAGGGGGTCATTGTGATAGGTGAAGATATTTTATAGTAGATTTTGCTGCCTGAATTTGTTATCTCTGTAATTTGGGTATTGCTTGGATTTTTTTATTTTTTTATTTTTTTCCACCCATTGACCATAGCAGAATTTTATTTCTGTGCATTGCCATTATTGACAATTATGGGTTTTGTCTGTCTGCATTTTTTTATGCATACGTTGCACCTGGGAAGCGATCAGATCATGTTTAGTTGCTCCAATAATGTCTGTTTCCTTGTCCATTATTTAAGTGAATTTTTTTTGCTAGAACAATGCCCATTTCGTACTTGTGGGAGTATGGATAATCAATGCAATGTTGTACTAGTAGTTGCAACTATTGACTGAGATATATACCATTAATATTGTGATGTCATTATCTTCCACAGTCTCATTCTGTGTTTTAATGTTAGGTCTATTTCAATATTGTCTGTCTATTTATCATTTTATGATTAACTGAAAACCCAGATACCAGTACTTGAGGTTCTTAATCTGTTATTTAGCAATTGTTTTCTGTTGGTTGATTTATGGTGTGACAAGGTAAACCTATCAGATATATTTTGTATCCCGTAGAGAAATGAATAATGTTTTGGGAAAATCTAACTTAAGATCTTCATTAAACGACTTGTTAGCATATTTATGTCAATGTGATATATGCTATATATACAATTGAGTAAATATATTTTTGGTTCTATGTGCATTCAGCTGTGTTTGCTTTGCTACCTTTTTTAATTTCATTTTCTTGGTTTTCAGATGCATTATGAAGAGTGTAAGGCAATGGGCAGTGGCGTTTATCAATGGAAATGAAGGAGAGGCAACGTTGGAGAGCTGAAGAGGACGCTTTATTACGTGCATATGTTAAACAATATGGTCCAAGGGAGTGGAACCTTGTTTCACAGCGCATGAACACACCCCTGAATAGAGATGCCAAATCTTGCTTAGAAAGGTGGAAGAACTATCTCAAGCCTGGTATAAAGAAAGGTTCTCTTACTGAAGACGAACAGCGTCTTGTTATTCGACTCCAGGCCAAACACGGTAACAAATGGAAGAAAATCGCAGCTGAAGTTCCTGGCAGAACTGCTAAGAGACTAGGTAAGTGGTGGGAAGTATTCAAAGAGAAGCAACAGAGAGAACAGAAGGAAAATAACAAGATAGTAGAACCAATTGAGGAGGGTAAATACGATAGAATTCTCGAGACTTTTGCAGAAAAGCTAGTGAAAGAGCGTCCTGCTCCAGGGTTTGTCATGGCCACTTCAAATGGAGGCTTTCTTCATTCTGATCCACCGGCACCTCCACCTTCAATGCTTCCACCATGGCTTTCTACTTCTAATAGCATGTCTACAGTTAGACCACCATCTCCTTCTGTAACCCTAAGCCTCTCACCATCTACAGTTGCAGCCCCTCCTCCCCCTTCAATCCCTTGGCTGCAGGCCGAGAGAGGACCTGAAAATACTCTTGGTCTTGGAAACATGCCACCCCATGGAACCACCACTGCAGCTTGTGGTGAAAACTTGGTGGTATCTGAGTTAGTAGAGTGTTGCCGAGAGTTGGAAGAGGGACATCGTGCCTGGGCAGCACATAAGAAGGAAGCTGCGTGGAGGCTACGAAGGGTCGAGCTGCAATTGGAGTCCGAGAAGTCATGTAGAAGGAGGGAGAAAATGGAAGAGATAGAATCAAAGATTAAAGCTCTTAGGGAAGAACAGAAGAATTGTCTCGACAGGATTGAGACTGACTACCGGGAACAACTGAACGAATTAAGGAGAGATGCAGAAGCAAAGGAGCAGAAATTGGCTGAGCAATGGTCTGCAAGGCATTTGCGCCTTTCCAAGTTTATTGAACAGATGATGTGCAGGCCTAGACACGGGGAATCTAATGGTTGCTAATACATTTTACGTTGTTTGAGCTGAGCTTTGTTAGGTTTAAGGTTCGAAAAAGGGGTGGCAATGCATTTAGAAAAAATCTCTCAAGGGCTGTCTACTTATGTAAGGTAAAAGATTAGCTTAACATTCTATAACTTGCACTCAGTTTCGCAGAATATATCATTAATTTATGCAATTGTTGCCTAAAACTTCATTTGAAGACTAAGGAGTTCGGGCTTCAGCATGAATGCTTGCTATTGTTTGTTTTGTTTTAAAACCATATAGCAGATGCATCATAAGAAACATTATTAAGCCAATGACAAATTAAGTTATCAAACAACATACAACAAAACTAGTTTTGCTTTATTCTTCAAGAAAATAAAAAGATGGGTGTTGATCAGATGCTTAATACTTGCATGTTTTCAAGTCTCCATTAGCAGCCTCTTCCATCTATTCGCTTCCACTTGCACCAGCCGAGGAAACCTTCATTTTAAACACAAGTGTGAAAAATAAGACAAATGAACAAAAATGTGTTGCTTAATACATTGTTACATATATAAATTTGTAACATTTCTATGTTTACACTGATCACACATTTGAACTTCTCAAGATCCATTGAAATACTTATAATTGGGATTATGCCATGTCAATTTTGAAGTTTGTTAATCCACTCGATGAAGGTGCCGGAAGTTTAAAATTGACAAGGTTCTTATATTTGATGGATAAAATCATAAGTTTGAGCGTCTGATCACAAAAAATGACATCTTTAAGGCTATCTTTTGGAAATTGCGCATTGGACAATTTTGTGCGTAAAAATAAATTTGAAGAAAAATATTATTATGCACTTTGACAAGATATGCAGATATTTCGTGATTATTTTTAGAACATACAATAACTTATATGAAAATAAAATATGTTAAAATTCATGTCATTGAGAATGGAGTATTTCCGGTCACTGATGACTGTTGATAGAGGATTATGGTTAGAGGAATCTAGGAACTACTAATTGAAATTCGGCAACATGTGATCCTAGTGATTGGGAACTAGAATCTAATGATCGTTAATGGTGGTTGGGATGGATGAGGATATGATAAATTAAAGAAAAAACAAAATAATGTTTCGTTCTTAAAAGAAGCAAAACATTTTCCAACTCTTTTTTTTAACAAAATTTCATTTTACTGTATGTTTACATATTTTCTTAAACTCATGCAACATCGTAAAATCACGAAAATTCATGCATACATAATTTATTTATTTTCAAACAAATGGCTGGATGTATAATTATGTATCAACATCAAAGGAGTGGAGTTAGGGAAAAAAACTTGTAAGTTTTTACTTTACAAGCTTTTGCTATCAAGTCCTACCATTTCTCACATTGTTTAATTAAACCTCTAAACTTCATAATAAGGTGCAATAGAATCATTTCTTCAACACATATTTAAAATACCTGGTTAGAATCATCTCTAAGTTTCTCAGGATCATTAGCTTCTGGACCCCATAGATCTTGATCATCTTGATCAACAGCATTTAGACACCATGTTATAGACTTTGGTGCATTTTGATTTAATCCTCTCCTCCTTTCAGTCTCCTCCCCCTCCTCCTTTTCATCATCATCATCATCATCATCATCATCATCACCATCATCATTCTCCTCCTCCTCCTTCACCACCAGCTTTATTCACATATTTTTAGTTATTAAGTAATCTCCCAATTGTGTACTCAATTAGGCTTAATACATATATATCCTCCTATAACTTTTCTCAAAACTTCGACTGCTCTTTAAACTTTCAAAAGTAAATAATTCTCTATACTTATCCAAAAGTAACGAATACCCTTAATTTCACAATTGATATATCAAAACATGCAAATTGTAGACGGTCTCTACTACATGAAATTTTGTAAATGATACCATCTATCAATATCAGATTTTAATATGGTCAATTTTTGTATCATAAATTTACTTAAAGCAATTGCACAAAAATAAAGGCTCATTTTAACTTTTGAAGAATAAGAGATTTTTTTGTAATAGTTGAACAAAAATAACGAATTATTTGTTACGTTTAGACAAATATATGAGATCATTTGTAATATTTAAAAGTTTAGAGAGACAATTAAATTTTTTGAACAAATTTAGGGAGCTATATATGTATTATGCCACTCAATTACAAGAGATATGAAACTGAAATTTATAAAAAAGACAGGTGCTAAATTAATGTTGATTAACTCTTACCTCAGTAATTGTTGGATTTGATGGCTGTCCATGATCAGTTCCATTAAGAATGGCTTCCAGTTCTGCTCTTTTCTCTAAATATCTCTCCACTGATGTCAACGATCTGAACTGCTTATGGCTTTCGGGCTCGTAGTAAAACTGCACTTCCAATAATGTTTGTCAATTCATCATCTGATCTAGGGCCTAAATTAAACTTTCGGTTATTCATATTAGTGTTTTCGTTTTTTGGAAAATGGGTCCTGTTTGTTTTCTGAGTAAAAAGTTACCGTGGAAGGTATTATGTCCAAAAATAAGAAAATTGTCAATTCTACTTACATAAACAAGGACATTTTTGTTCATTTTCTACTACACCTTTGATCAGTTATGTTAAAGGGTCGAGTCAAATGACAAATTTTGAATAAAAATGTCTTCATCCACATCAACATACTTAACCATTCCCTTAATTGTGTGACAATGTGTTTCATAGTCATTTTTATTTCTGGATCTTTATGGTAAAGCCAGTCCACTATCATTCTATCGATTTGAAGGCTGAATAACACTAATTAAAACATCATATTGATTAAAAGTTACCAAACTACATACTACACTGGGCAAATATTAAGATAACACCTGAGAAAAATGTTACGAAGACATAAGCATGGTCCGGGTTAGAGTCGACTTGTCGGGCTTACATTATAATTTATCCAACCAAAATCTGACCCAACCCGCAGTTGATTCATGCAAAATTGGGCTAGAGCTTTCAAGCATGCTCGCTCAAGCCCTTATCTCCATTTAAAATTTCATTAAACATAAATGATGTTTCCAAACTCAAATAAACTGTTATTTAATCAACTGTTAAATTCAATCAATCTAGCATGTATTTAGCACTATTAGTTGTAGAAAAGATTTAGCACAAAATATTTAAAACGGGAAATATTTTGTATTTATAAATTCGAATCAACTTTTTTCTGTTAATAAATAATATTCACAGCCGATCATCTACGAGTGAAATTTTTGGTAGTGTAATTCTTACTATTCTCAAAAGTGAGGATCAAACCATGGATTGAGAGCGTGTTTTTTAAAGTTTTTACATTTGTCAATCTTGAAGATTCGAACTCAGGATCACGCATTTTCTTTAAAAGTGTGATAACCACTAATCATTATTTGGTGGGAAGTAATTGAGAGCATTAAGTATTGTTAACTAATTAGTGTTCATATTGATTAACATAAACAAAAGGAACAAATCCCATTTATAAAATCTTATAGAACGACTACAACACAATAATCAAATGTAATATAGGTGATATTTGGGATACATATATATAACAAAGTTGTTGAAACTAATGAACTTATGTACTGATTCTTTTACCGGTATATTAGAATTTCTTACGGTTTGGTGACCTATAAACTATTTTCTCTCTCTTTTTTAGTTTGCATTTTCTAATTTAATTGATAGATATTTATAAAAGATGCTATGTTTTTATAATTGATCAATATGTACATTTCTTCTACTCATACTAGTTTGTTATGAATTGTCTATAATTTATCATTTAAACTGTAACATGACTTCTTAAATTGAAGCTCAAAGTAATTAAGAGAAAAAATCTCGACTAATAGTGTGTATAAATACGAGGAAACATATATCCACTCATATATAGACTATATGCACTTTTCGTGCGGTTATAAATTACTTTAAAAACATACTAAATTATAATATTCCTTTTTAAGGAATTTGATAAAATGAATATATGAAATTTAACATGTTTTAATTTCTTAACAAAAATTCATTCATTTACAACTGAGAAATATTATTTTATTAAAAAAGAGAATATATAAACGCGCGTGTTACAAGACAAACTATACAAGCACGTGCATATATTCATTAATATATAGGCATCTTATTTTAGTGTAATTAGAAGTCACTTTAACGACATATTCCTTTTTCCAGAATTACTAAAATTAAATGTTGTACGGAACTTTATTTGTAGTTACTTTCTGACAAACGATCCATCAACTAGTTTATTAAATTACAAACGACAAAATTTCACTTTCCACACACATATTTGCTGTTTATAGTATGCGTATAAATATATTTACATATGATCTATACATTTTCATGCAATGATATGTAGATGATAATTTATTTTTTATATTTTACTCACCATGAAAATTACTACAAAAATAATAAATCGTTAATTTCACAACTGTTTTTATTTCTTTTTGAAGAAAAATATGCTTAGCAAAATATATATATACAAAAACGATTATTATGAAATTATTTTGACAGTTCGATTTTTTTTCATTCGAGTTAATACTCGTTCTTATAGATCTTCACTAATATTACAAATAATTTGTTTTCTTATTATTTTTGTTTTTTTTTTTCTTTTTCGTTTTCAATCATATTTTCAGGTTTAGATTTTAGATTTTCTATGAAGGTCTCAATCTAATCGAGATACTCCATGTTTTCAATTCAAAAAAATTAATTTTTCTCATAATAGATATATTCCATTATTCTTTTTGTTTATCTAGACTAGAAGACTAAATATAACTTAAAAAATGAAGGGTTAAAATGGAGAAACAGTAGAGTCTTACCTTTTCATACTTTCCCTTAAATTTTCCACCCGTTCTAGGTCGGTGCTCGACCACCCATCCCGGCGGCAGATTTACCTCACCACCGTCGATGAATATGGAAGTTGATGGCGGAACCACCGTAAGTGGCGGTGCATCCTCCGGAACCACCGCAAGTGCATCCTCAGATCTCGGCTCCTCCATTTCTCGGTATGATTTTCTGATGCTTATGAGAATTCCGAGCTTGTTTATATAAGAGCTGAATTTATTAATGCAGATTTTCTTTGGATTCATTGAATCCAGCTCAACCCATTCCTTATTACCTTATATGTATCTCTATATGTTTGTATCTGTTCTTTTATTTATTGTATGCGGTTATCTGAATCTGAACTTTTTTTTTTGGCTGTTAATAAACTTTCTCATTATGTTTCAAATCTGTGCTGTACTTTTGTGATTTTTTACTTCGATTTCGTCAGGTTAGGTAGTAGCGATTAGTTAACAGTTGCTGCGGTTGTGTTTAGGAATAGTTTGCTTAATTTTTTCAGTCCGGGAGTTAGAGATTATTACTGTATTGTACACAGTTAGGGTTGGTTGAGTTGAGTAGGTCTATATAGTTTCGGCGCGTGAACGTGGTTTAGTTAGAGTTTCCTTCTTATTTTTCACTTGTATCCAACGTGATGGTTGTGTTTTGAGTTAAAGTGTTTTTTCTATAAAAGCACAAACACACGTGATGCTAAAGATTCAAATGCGTAACCTCAAAGTTTGTCCAACCAGAAATTTAAAATATAGAAAGTTTGTCGTTCTTCAGTGTTGCATCAAAATCAATAATCAATTCCATTATATCAATTTGTTGATTCTCGTACTTGTGGAATTGTGAGCCAGACATTCTGAAAAAGATTTGTTACTTTTGCAAATAAATAAAGGGCAGGTCTAGGCATGCAGAATCTAGTCTGAGTGTTCGTGGATTAGAAAAGGGCGGGAATGGAAAAATTTCTTAATGGCTGCCTACTTAATTATTTGTTTCACTTAGATTTGAGGGTATCTCAGTTCTACGAAAGGGTTGCACCGATAAATTGATCCAGATCCTGGTTGGATTGTGGTCTCTAACCAAGTGTTAAGTGTAAGATAGTATTAATATGCTATGCAAGTGTTAAGTCTAATTACTCCATTAGTTAGATAAATCGAAGTTGTTCTTTTTTGACAGCCAATAATTTTTCTACTTTTTTGAAAATAGTTGTTGTGCTTTTGTCATTTCTGGTTCCGTTTGGAGGTAATTTGTGATTTTCTTTGTTTGGCATAGTTTGCTTGGTTTGTTTGCGGCTGCCAAGTCCCCGGTTGGTTGAGAACGTCTAATAAATTTCCAACACGTAATCCCTTAAGGTGGTTTCGGGTTGTTTGCTCGAAGTTTGGGACGAGGGAGAAATAATGAAGAAATAATGCAAATTTTGATTAGAGAAGCATAATAGAATCTGTTACAACCTACGTTGCTCGGAAACGGGTACTGCAAAACTTTATTTCTTAAAAATATAGTAATTAGAGACACTTAAATATTAAGAATATAAATGCTGACTGTAAAATTGTGAGAATTGGTACTTGTACTCTACGAGTGATTATCACAGCACATTGGATATAACTAGAAATTGCAGGATAGGGAATTGTACCAATTAAAAAGGTTCATTAAAATAGGAAGTTTTAATTGCCTAAAGTCATAGTTAGCATTGCAATTGGAGAGAGTTGGCTAGCGGTAACGGTTTCCAAAATCAGAAATGGGGTTCGTATTTTCAATATTTACATAAACGTCCCTGCAAAGGAAACATACAGGTTTCCGAGTCTCCTTTTCCAAAAAAAATGGGAAATGCGGGAACGCAAACGAAACATACAGGCTTCAGAGAGTCCTTTTCCAAAACAGTGGGAAACACGGAAACGTTACCGGATATGAGTTTCCGTGCAACATTGATTACAATGTCATGTTAGCTAGCTATAAACTTATACCTAATTCTCGTTGTTACTCATAACTAACTACTGTTGGTTGATACTATCGTGAAGTTTAAAAGCAAAAACCTACTGTTTTAGTTAACGCGACATACAAAATGTCCAAACTAACTATGCATAAGGAAGTAGAAGGGTTATGTACAATGCTTAGTACGCATGAATACCAGCTGTTGATGTGAAAACTTTTATCTGCCTGTGAGAAGGTATAATTGATTGGCATATTATTACATTCTCACCGTTCAATGGATGACATTGCAAATTCGTTTATAGTCTGAGACTGAGATCTTTGGAATCATAAATCATATCAAGTGAAAACATTTTCTAGTTGGTGCAACCTTCAAGAACGTCTGAATGTGATATTACCTTTTTCTTTTGTTCCAACTCCAAGTGCGCTGAAAATACTTGCTGATGAAATATATCATTTCTTTGGCTTGCTGATTGCCTTCATATGTCTTGCAGGAAACGGCAAGATTGATCAACAAGACCCTTCTAGGGGCGAGCTTGGATGGCATGTAGGTGCTTAGCCTACCGGTTTGTTCCTGAATACTGAGTTTGAACTTGCGAAAGGCTGGGTAGGGGTTTTCCATTTGGAATGCAGGCAGCTAGAAAAGTAACTTACGTGGCTTTCATTGCTCCAAACGTGAATCATAGAATTGATTCAGATTGTTTCAGCTTGAACATATACTTCTGTTACTTCAAGTATTAGAGATGGGTCCTCAAGGATTACTTCAAGTATTAGAGATGGATCCTCAAGGATTGAGAGCAAAATAAGAATCAATTTTGGGTAAATCAAAGTGATTCCTTCATTGTGAGTTTCTTCTCATTTCAGTCTGTTTGGTTTACTTGTGGTTCTCAAGAAAATTGGTGATCTTTATGTATTGATGATATCCTATTACTCAAATCAGTGCGTATATTGTTGATTGTTGATTTTATTTTTTTTGCAGGAAAACATTGATCAAATAAGGAATGCGGAGAAAGCGCCTGGAGCACCGGCCTTATGTATGTATCTCTCTTGAATATATATCTCAACGTTGAGATCCGTGCCTTGACCTCATATTAACAATATGGATGGTACTTTTATCAGACATCCGGGATTTTGAAGCCATGGTGTGTTGCTTATGTTTTCCGGTTCTTTTTCAAGTTGTGATGGTGGTGGATGAATCTGATTTCTATTTTGTTTGAGGTGTTCGATTATCTTGGACTTCAGATGTTTTTGGGAGAGGTGAATTGGTCTGGTCTTCACTTTCTCACTACAAAGTGATTCAGGTTTTGTGTGTGCCTTTGTTCAATTTTATAATCTGACAAGCATTTATATTCAAACTTGTACATGTATTATGATTATGTGCATGATGTTGTTGAGAAATACTTTGTACAACGGACTTATTGTGATGCAATTGAACTCCATCTCATAATTAGTGAGCTCTAGAATATTTATTATGTTTGTGTTTTATTTTGTGCATTTTCTTTTCTATTCTTATGATTCTTATAAAAAAACCTTTGGAAGTTTCTCATCTGTATGAGCTCACCTTCACCCTTTATAGTGTTTTTTGTACACTTCATTAGAATCATATTTTGTTGGCTTTCCTTTACAGTTTTGCTGAAGTAATTCCTCTGTTTTCTAAAATAGAGAGTAATGATGCTCTTAAAATTGTAAAATTTATTAGATTGACGAGTTTTTTGCATATTTCTAGGTGAAATAAGTATGTCTTGTGCAAAGTGAAGATGAAGCATTCAATTGTTGATCGAATGACATCTCCAGGGAACAAGAAGTTAGCAGCCGTAATTTACACACTACCAATTTGATCACCCACGGGTATGCCTTTGAAATGTAAGTTCGGGACTGAATATTTATCTACTTCATTTTACTACTACATTTTGTTATGATAATGACTACTCTATTTGAGCAACTGTATATTTAAGAGTGTTTTGCTTTGTTTTTAGTTGTTGATTCTGTTCAGCTTAATGTAGAATCTGGTTTAATGGCACTACTAGTTTTTTTTTTGTCTTTTAGAACAAAATGAAGAGGAAATATATTGATAGTGATTATAGGAGTTTATGGAAGTTGATTGGAAATATAGGTGTGCACTTTTTATTCTATTTGATGCATTTAATTGATAATTTAATCGTACGAGTATTCTCCTGTTGTGTTTTGTTCTAAAACATTTGCTTAGAAAAAAGTCTCTTTTTTTTTGGATTAGCTATTGGTTCTATCACAGTATAGTTGAATTAATAACACAGACCATGAGGTTTTTTGCTTTCTTGGGTCATTTCTTCTAATTTCTTTTGTTTATATAGTTTCTGTTTTTGTTGTTTCCAGCTTTTCTCTAATGGATGAGCTCACATGAATGCAAAAATGCAGAGAAAAACTATGGTGTGCAACTCTTATAGAATTTATTGCTCCAGCTTTTTGATTTGTGTTTCTTTACTTATCTTTATGTTGGAATGTTCATTGCTTGGATGTTTAATTTCTTGAGTAGTTGGTTCGTTGTCTAGAATAGAATCTCAACTCTTATAGATTTTATTGCTCCAGCTTTTTGATTTGTGTTTCTTTACTTATCTTTATGTTGGAATGTTCATTGCTTGGATGTTTAATTTCTTGAGTAGTTGGTTCGTTGTCTAGAATAGAATTCTCAAATTGGATGTTAATTAGGTTCAACTTAAACCTTGTGTTTTGTAGTAGTTTATGCCTTTCATGTTTGTATGTATGAGCTCCATTCAATCCTAAAATTTAATTTGTAGTGGATTAAAAACTGTCCCTAATAGAGAACAAGAAAAGTCGTCTTCTAAGAAAGGTGATGACAATCATCCCAATAATCTGGGACGACAGTCGTTTACAACTTTTGTGACGACAGTCGTCCCTATTTATGGAAACGACAGTCGTCCTTGTGGGGACGATAGTCGTTCTTAATTTCAAGGACGAAAGTCGTGACTATAAATAGGGAAAATATTATGATATTCGTCCCTTAAAGAATTGGGCACGAAGGGACCAAGGTCGAAAGATGGGGACGAAACGTAAAAGTATAGGGGGCGAAATTTCAAGGTATTGGGGACAATTTACATAAGCAGTTCCCATTTCGTACGAAGAACTCGCCATTGACTTGATCAAGGGTTATATTTTTATTAGTTTGAAATTATTGTACCTTTGGAATTTCTATTTATTTCTGATTTTCTTCGTGTGTTTCTTCGTTTGGCTTTGTTTGTTTAGAGATTGTCAAGTAACGAAACTGGTTGAGAACGTCTAATAAATTTTCAGCGTGTGATCCATTAGGTGGTTTTGGGTTGTTTGCTTGATGATTGGGATGAGAGAGAGAGAGAAATTTTAATGTAAGTATAATTAACTGCCTTGTTTTCTATTCCCCTGTGCGACTATTCTTACAAAAGTTACTTTTACGATTATTGATCTCACAAATATTAATGCATTTTTCATTATAAAAATTGTCAAACTTTTTAACACATGGTCATCTTCATTCTAAAAGCTACTTTCAATTCAATTAATTACCACCACCCTCAATACAAACATATAACAATTATGAAGTTTTAAGAAATGGTATAATTTATCTAACTAGGATCGAAGTTTTTATTTAAAGAGTTGAAGAGTGCAATTAGAGCTCCTTCTAAATTCAGGAAGTCATAAATTTTCACGTGCATCTTCATGGCTTCAAGTTATTGATTTTTGAATCTTTCCATAGTTGAAAGATGGAGGAGGACGAGGCTTCGGGTTAGGATTATGATTAGGTTGATGACGATCACATCCTCTTTCTTTTGTTTCCTTTTTCCATTTCATCCCATAAATAGGTTCCTTGCACTGCTTCAACTTCTTCGTTCTTGTTCACATTTCATGTATATAAAACATTTCAATTAGTTGTTAAGTATGCATACGATACTGTTAATTTACTTGAAAGCTTAAACTGATAAGGATCAAGTTAACAACATATAACATCCGAAAGCCTTCGTGATATAATAGTTACGTCAAAGCAATCAATTAATTTGGCTGGACAAATATCCATACCGAACATGTAATGCTTACGAGTTACACAGACAAAATAGAAATCTCATATTGTTCAAAATTTGTACCATCAACCAACTTGATCTAGAAGATTTTCATCTCATGCAATGAATTAATTGATCCAAAAACCTAAAGTGATAGATGATGTCCCAAAATTAATATGTTAAGTATTCACATACATATGTTACTCTTAATTAACTTAAAACGTTAAACCAATGGAATTAAAAGAATTTTTTCTTATCCTCCTCTTTTTATCCTTTTATATTACACAATGCCTAAAAATGAATATGTCAAGTATGTATATATGTCACTTTTAATTAACTAAAAATGAATCCGACAAGAATTTTAGTGGTCCTCTATTTCCTTACATATGTTTCATGCTTTATTTATGTACTTTGACATATTTATATATTTCATGTTAACCCTACAACCCTAACTCACAATCATTTTTTTAGCTAAAATTAATTGCATTATAGCATAAACGTGTCAAATAAAATGGAATTGAAAAGGCAAGTAATGTGATATCAATTAGCAAGAATATTTTTTTTGCCAAAAGTCTATTAATAACTTTTATTTTATGTATAATATATATTTCGTCTCATGAATGACTTTCGAACTAAAAGAAATATAATATTATATTTTTTAAAAATTGCATAATTTCAACAACTTGATCTAAAACACTCTAGTATTAATATGTCAAATAATTGATTGTTACCTTTTCAAGGACTTGAGCAGTAGCTATATTTGATCCATCATCTGGTTTGACTGGTACTGATGGAGATGGATCTTTGTTTTTCTTAGAAATATGTTTTAAAACAACATTCAACGATCGAAATTGTATACCCGAACCAGCCTCATAAAAAAACTGCATTTTCAATCATTTTTAGTTTGTCAATTTATTACTATAAGTACATAATTAAATCATAAAAATGAATTTAAATATTTTTTTAAATACCAATGGGTGTGCCATTTTAGATTTAAACCAATAGTTATATAAATATATGCAATTAATAGAAATACTATTTTCAATTCTAGAAGCAACAACATAGGGAATGAAATATAATTACTTTTAACTTCTTAAATTTTCATAAAGTATGTCACTCTTGATTAATTAAGTGGAGTTGATTTAATTAAAAATGAAATATAAATATTAATTGAATTGGTTAAAAAGATTTATAGCAAAAGTAATAAATGTGCATAATAAAATACATGTACGCTCTTTCCTTATACAAGTTGATACTAATGGAAAAAAATCTGCTGTCCCGGACTTTCTATCCCATCTTCCTGTTCCCCTTTTAATTTTTGACATGTGTAAAAAAGATTCTACAACGGGTTGATTCGGGGACAATTTAGGGTATAATAAAAAAACATTAGAATCTTTTTTACACATGTCAAAAATTGAAAGGGGAACAGGAAAATGGGATAGGAAGTTCGGGACAGCAGATTTTCTTCCGATATTAAGTGATGTCTTGAATGGATTTTAAATTCAAATGATTTATTAATACTGATAAACACTTCTTATAGCTTTTTATTATTATTGTTTTTCGGTTACAAAATAGATAATAAAAAAATGATATATATGTGTCTAGTTTTCATATTTTTAGTTTTAATAATAAACGAGTTCACAAAAGTAAATAAATTATAGCGGGTTAAATGTATGACCATTTAGCTTAAATTTATATTTGACAACGCATAATTAATTAAAAATTTATTTTTTAGTTAATAATTTTTATAAAATTCTAGACCCTAAAATAAAAATCTTATACCCTAAATTATCAATCCTAGATACTAATATATGTGACGTGTCATCGAATTATTGATCTGAAGTACCACGTCATCCGTATTCAATGAGTATTTTAAAATTTCTCTTACTATAATTATATAAAAAATAAAAATTAATAGCACACATATTTAAAAAAAAAACACTAAATCAATAAAAAAAATGATAGAAATCTAACAATATTGAACATTAAATCGATGAATTTCAAATACCAAATATACGAATAAAGTTCTAATTAAATTAAAATAAAGAATGGAAAAAGAGAGTAGAATACCTGGTCTAATTTTCCATCATACTTCTCATTTGTTCTGGGTCTTTGCTCGATTAACCAGCCGGGTGGTAATTTAGCATGCTCTCCATTGTAATAATGAGAGGTAGTTTCCCGTAGACTTAAAGGTATTTCATTGACCGGAATGGATTCCTTATATTTAAGTATTTGTTTTATTCTATCTTTTGTCATCGTTGTTTTAGGTGTTTGAATTTCTTCCTTCTTCAGTGATTGTTCTTCATTCTCATTAAGAGTTTGTGACGATGCATGTTCTATGATCTACATTATTTATAAAAATGATTAGAGACATAGTTGTGATGTTAGATTAGTTTCTAAGATTGTATGTATAAACAAACTTAAATTTTCGGTGATTAAGAAGTAGAAAAAAGATATCACATGAATTCAAACACACTTAGTTGAAATTTGGAGCCAATATACTTGCAAATGAACACATATATCGCTTTAACCTCTATGACGAAATTGCCCCCAAAATCTAAATCGTAACAGATCCATCAGTTTTTAAGATTTAACACTAAAAAAACAAATGTTAGGATTAAAAGATTCATTCACAAACTTAAAATTAATAAATCCAATTTATTTATTTTAAGAAATTAACATATCCATTAAAAAATGAAGTTTTAAGATTGTTTCCTTTTCGCTTCATCAAGATAATAATAATAATAATAATAATAATAATAATAATAATAATAATAAAAAGTGAAGAAGATAAAAAGAACAACCGCATCCAAAGTCTCAACAACATCCAAGATCCATCATCCTAGATCTTCATCGGAAAAGCGAAAGCTTATTTCTGACAGCGGCGACGACGGTGTAAGTAGTATATTGCTTTTGTTGCTTACTAGTTCAGTTTCAGGTGTTACTGGGAGAAGGGAATTGGTCTGATGTTCCATTTTTGCTGGTAAAATTGAGTGTTTATGGTTAGGGATTGGGGTGTTTAGGGTTAGAGTTAAGAGTTAGGAGAGGAAGTGAGGAATTGTGTGAGGAAAAATCAGTTTTTATAGGGAGATGAGAACGGTGAATTAATGAGTCCAGATTCTTCTTGCATTTGTTCACTCTCATCAAAGCTTTGTGACGATGCATGTTCTATAATCTGCATCATTTTTAAAAATGATAGGAAACGAAGTAGTGTTAGATTAGCTAGTTTCTATGATTGTATGTATAAATAAATTTGGAGCTTAAATTTTAAGTAAATAAATAAGGAGTAAGAAAAAGATATCACATAAGTTGTTAGTAACAAACATTTCAAACACACTTAGTTGAAATTTGGAGCCAGTATAGTTGCAAATTAATTCAATGCACATATATATCACTATTTTCAATATTTAACCTATTAATTTTGTGGTTTAATTGGTTCCTACACATTATATTATAACCTCGATAACCAAATGACTTAGAATTTGAATCTTGGATCCAATTTTAAAAAATAAATAACACTAATAAATTACAAATATTAGGATTAAAGTTGATTGAGAAGAGGATTAATATCGATCGATAATTTAGTAAAAGATTCTTATATTAAATTGTTATTTAGAAATTTAAAATTAATAAATTCATTTTTTCTTAAGAAATTAATAGATTCAATTTTAAAATAATCTTTTTCACCAATCTAAAATTTAAAAGTCAAAATTATTAATGAAGTATTTATTTAAATCTAAAAACGAAAATGTTAGTCAGATTTCTTTTCTCTTCGTCAACTTCAATTAATGAAATAAATAATAATAATAAAAAGAAAGTAAAAAGATTAAAAAAATAACCGGCTGATTTTCCAACATTCTAGACCCATCCTCATAGATCTGCATCGGAAAAATAAGAGCTTATTTTCGGCAAACGTGACGACAGTGGAAGTAGAGTGTTGCTTATCTTTTCAACTTTAGGTGTTTTTGAGAAAGGGGAATTAGTTTGCTTTTATATTTTTGCTGGTAAGTCTTTCTGTTGAAAACTTGGGTGTATATGATTAAGAATTGGGTGTTTAGGGTTATGAATTGTCTGCGTAGAAATATGTTCTTATAGGAAGAAAACAATGGTAAATTTATGAGTCCAGATTCTTCTTGGATTTGTGTATCCAGCTATGTGTCTATTTTAGGTTAATTATGTTTGTTATGTTACCAAGTTCATTCCATTTGGTTACATGAACGAAGATGTGTTTTTGATTCTCAATAAATTTTCTGCTTGTTTTGAGAATATTTGTTGTATTTTTTGCCATTTCTGGTTCCATTAGGTAGATTATTTGTGATTTTCTTTCGATTTTCTTTACAAAAAACCCTCCATATAGGAATACTCTATATAAAAATAACCTCTATTTTGTTATAAAAGATCCGGTCCCAACTTAAGATAGTTATAAATAAGAATAACCTCCCAATTGTTATTTGTTATACATATTTCAAGTATCACCATAAAAAATTATACCTTTATATAATAATAATTAAAACAAATGGGCATAAAATAATCCACCAGATTAGTGATAATGTAGAAATAAAAAATAAATTACATGTTAAGAAGCTTTCATTTTTTTTATTGAAAAGTCAAAACATTTCGGATTCAAAAAGGATATGTCATGCAAGTGAGTAATTAAATAGTCGCAATTTCAAATACTTAGTAACAAACATAAAAACTAAATTAATATGTCAAACAATTTTAATAAACATGTTTTAAATAATGACAATTGGAGAGTCCTTATTGTTGTTGAAAAAATTAAACTTTCAGGCGTTAAATTTTTTGTTGTACCAAACTGTATATAAGACTAACCTCCAAATGTTATACAAGTAGTTCAGTCTCAAATGTATTCTTATATAGAGACTCTAGTGTGCTTAACTTTGTTTGCTTGGTTTGTTTATGAGTGCCCTGTCCCGTGGTTGGTTGAGAAAGTCTAATGAAATTCAAGCCCAACAACTAGTTTATGTCAACTCTTCTTCTGCGTTAGTCAAAATCCCTAGCTCTTTTCCCCCCAATTTACTTATGGACAAGTTTAAGGACTCACGTATCTTCTAAAACACTTTAGACTAACCAAAAATCATAGGGTTCATCACGACCTGCTCTTAACATGGAAACACGAAAATTACAACGACAATTACGAATGTATCAAACGACACAACTCGATCCGGTATATATGAAGAATGCAATTTATATATAAAATATCATTCATTCTTCACATAATTCATTAAACTACATAGATATAACAAAAAAAATCATCACAGACAACCAACATAAGCCATTAAAGTGAAACTACGAATAAATTTCGTATCGTGTTGGTGTTTGTCGAGTAAACACAAACACGACATAAAAATTAACATGTTATTTCGTGTTGACTAGAAAATGACACATTACCTATAGGACTCAACACAAATGCAATAAATCCACGTCATGTTCGTATCGTGTTATTATGTTTCGTGTCATATTGTGAACTCTGTTTTAACTTTTAAGTATACACGGCTTTTTTTAAGCAACGAAAATGAAAGAAGGATGGGATTACGTGCGGGGAAGGAGCGTGGGATTAATGTTGCAGTAAGAATTAATTGGTAGGAAGTGAGAAGGATAAGATATATGGCATTATAAAAAAGAAGATTGAATAAAAAATTCAACCACCTGTAACGGCCACCGTAGACGGCGAAGACTGAGAAATCTCACCGGCGTTCGGATGGAAAAGAATTCAATTCCAACTAACAATCTCGTCTAAACCAATGGCAGCTGTAACACGTGTCCCATTAGCTTTGTCTACTCATAATAATAACGCTTGCGTGGCTCCATTTAGATTTCCAGAAGCTTCTTCTACTACTACTTCCTTTCTTACCCATTTTACTCCGTCTTCTTCATCATCATCATCATCTTGCTCTCGTTTTCGGAATAAGTTTAGCAAATTAGGACTTGTATCAGCTTCTATGGCCCCCACCGTACTTGTCACCGGAGCCGGTGGACGAACCGGTATCTCTTTTATCTCCGATGTGCTATTTTGCTATTCTCTGTTTGGCTCAACTGAGTTTTGGAATTAAGCTTTTCAGATAATTTTCAAACGTCAATAATTAGTGGACTTTATATTGTTATTATTTTGTATCATCGGGATTTGTTTGTTGGTGCTTTTTTGATGTAAATTTATATTTACCAGCTGTTTTTTTCATATATGATTAAAGTTACATATACAATTTTTATAGATTTTTCAGTATTTTTCAACGAAAAGTGCCTGCTAGCTCCCTAGATCCGTTCCTGATTTTGATTATGGTTTATATTTATTAGGTGTTTTTTGCATATAACACTAAAGTTACATATACAATTTTCGTAGATTTTTCAGTAACGACCGGTGGATGCTGAAGCTCCTGCTAGGTCTACCTAGATCCGTTACTGGTTTTGATTATAGCTGATTGATTCAACCTTGTTTAATGTTTTAGGGAATTAGTAAATAGTTACACTAAGTTAAACTGTGTTACTCATAGATGAGGATTAGTCTTCAGATTTCGGGTGGAGTATCTATGCTTCATCACTGGTTAAGTGTTGATCTCAAATCTATGATCTATCCAGCTTACTAATGTAAATGTTCAGTGGTCAGTTGCTTTTGATCTACAACTTTCTTGTGGAAGCATTTTACGCTGAGAATTTCGAGTGGGAAATGTGTGCTCGCCTTTGGGGTTTGTGATTTTGGATGAGGGTGAATGATGTGTGCCACTTGCTGTGGGTATGATTACTAGTTAATTATGGGGATGAGATACAAATCGTGCAATGTTACTGCTAATGTTTTGTAGACGGAGCAATTTAAGATTTCATCAATGACAGATCTAAGAGTAGTTGATTTACCTTTAATTTGGCTCTGAATGATTTTTAAATCAACATATAAGAGCATGCAATAGTAGAACTAGCATTGGCGTAAACATTGAACCGAATTAACAGAAAATGAGATTCTATTAGATGTATTGCTAATAAACCCTGAAATTGCTTTCATTTGCAAAACTTAGTGCTCGCATTGTACGGTTTTATCATGGAGTCTACATTAATTCTCCCGATAGTCATAGGGCTAATTTTGGATTTTATCCCGCTAATTATTGTGCTGTCTCTCCTTGAGGATGTAGATCCAAATCACATAAATCTTTTGTGTTCCTGTTTTAATTTGCTTACATAAATTTGTCAATTTGTGTTCCTGTTTTATTTTGTTTACATATATTTGTCAATTTGTGTCCATCAAACTCGACTAACAGCACTCTCATTGCAATTTGCAGGTTCACTAGTTTATAAGAAACTAAAGGAGAGGTCTGACGAATATGTCGCAAGAGGTTTGGTTAGAAGTGAAGAGAGCAAGGGGAAGATCGGTGGAGCCGAAGATGTCTTTATTGGGGATATAAGGGAAGTTGATAGTATAGTTCCTGCTATTCAAGGAATTGATGCTCTCATAATTCTCACAAGTGGAGTGCCAAAGATGAAACCTGGTTATGATCCATCTCAAGGGAGACCTGAGTTTTACTTTGAAGACGGTGCTTATCCTGAACAGGTTATCCCTAAAGTTCCTAAATGTGGATTCACTTTCCCATTTCCGGTGCTTCTTTTACTGACATATATGATTGCTGTGCCATAGGTTGATTGGATTGGCCAGAAAAATCAAATTGATGCTGGTGAGTGCTTTCATTCTTTTATTAATTTTACGGGCAGTTGAGATGCTTTTTGAAGTATTCGGTATTATTTAGCTGAACTGTCTACTCCATGTGAGCAGCTAAGAGTGCAGGAGTGAAGCAAATTGTACTGGTTGGATCAATGGGTGGAACAAATCTCAATCATCCCCTAAACAGTTTGGGCAATGGGAATATATTGGTTTGTGATCGTTTACATCTGAATGAACTAATTTCTTTCATTCTAGCATTGAAACCAGTATAGGTGGAAATAGCGGAACCTACGTCATTTTCGTATGACCCTTTTGTTTGTGTTTTCCTGAAGGTTTGGAAGAGAAAGGCTGAGCAGTATTTGGCTGACTCTGGTGTTCCATACACAATAATAAGGTAGAATTTCCAGTTCATTTCTGCTTCATTGGTTTGTTTTGGTGTCTTTTTTGGTGCCACTGGACCCTTACTAAACTATAACAAGTGTTTTTAATCATAAATTCTAACATGCGATAAATCCAGTATTCTAAAATCTGAAGTTCAAAGTGTTCAACTAGATTGTAAACCCTAAATTGACTTCTATCTACTTCTTGTCAAAACTCTTCTAATTTCATCATTTCTTACTATCATTCTCCTTATTTGGAATGCCATCAAGTCCTTCGAGAATCTGATCCTCTTCTTCCTCATCATACTCATCTATGAAGTCAGTTTCTCGTCGTGTATTTGTGTCACTTCAAAGTTCAAAGTGTTCATTTTTTGTTGCTTTCTATTTTGGATGTTAGATGTATAATCCAATTGTGGAGATTAAAACTTGTTATTGATTAAATTGTTATTGGATGAACTAGGGCTGGTGGCCTGCAAGACAAAGATGGAGGTGTTCGAGAATTACTTGTCGGGAAGGATGATGAGCTTCTTCTGACTGAGACAAGAACCATTGCTAGAGCCGATGTTGCGGAAGTCTGCCTTCAGGTAGTTATTACACTGCGTTTCAACAGCATTAGTTTTTCTTGCTAAAAAATTGCATTTTCATCCTTCAACTTTTTATTGTTTCAACTGAGTCGCTCATTTATCTCAAACAGGCATTGAAATATGAGGAAGCTAAATTCAAGGCCTTTGACCTTGCCTCAAAACCAGAAGGAACTGGCACTCCAACCAAAGATTTTAAGGCTCTCTTTTCCCAAATCACCACCCGATTTTGATTTTCAATCCATAACAATAGTCTCAGATTTTGTCGCCATTCCACGATCTACTCGATTATTTTGAAGAGATGATAGTATTTCATGTATTGTGATGTCTTGCTATATTTAATCTAAAATTATTGTATGTACTTCAAATTTTTCATAGAGAGACAAAGTGCACTAGCATTGTTCCCTCTCTTTTCTATGACAATTTTGCTATCATATTTTGGAGGTTTTGTATTTGATTTGAATTCAGGCCAACTTAGGAGAAATCTGAAGTGCTCTTAGATATGGTGTTTTTTTTTTAAAAAATGTAAGGTTATATTTATTTTTGACAGCTAAATAAGCTTTATTAAAATGAAAAATTGTAAAAGTAACAAATAACAAATACTCCCTCCGTTCCAAAACTATGTGCACAAATGAGTTTGCACACTAAATAAGAAAACATTAAATACTATTGTTGTTTTACTTATATGCCTTCAATTAATGTAGTGTTTTAATGAAAAAACATTTAATGCATTCTATATTTAGTAACTTAACCCATAATAAATAGGGGTATATTAGTAAAGTGAGGGTTAGTTGGTAGTTATGTGCACATTTTATGGGACAAAAAAATTAGTTATTTTGCACATAGTTTTGGGACGGATGGAGTAAATAAAGTCGGAAGGTATAGATAATCACTTAACTCAATAATTAGAAATATATACTAGTGAGCGTTTAGCTGTCAAAAAAAAATAAAATACTAATGAGCGTTTAATATTTATTTACTGTTTGAATTCATATAATAAGAAACATATATAATCAGTTAAATTTTGCCCGAATTTATCAGACATCTTTCGATCTCTATTGATGTGGATGGTAATGTACTACCATTTACCAAAACATGGAAGTATATTTGACAGCTTTTGTAGTGATTATTTAAATATATGCATTAGCTAAACATCAAATAGATAAATAGTTTTATTGTCTCATGGCGTCTCTTAATGTTTGCATTGGCAACAATTATCAAACAAGCATGAAAATGACTAAATGAGTCACAATTGTTGAATTTAAGTAACTAAATGAAAAGAATAAAATATTTAGGTGACTAAATGTAAAGAAAGTGATAAGTTCTTAACAAAGTTTAAGATTGCTTGCTATATTTAAGAAGTCAATATAACCTTTAAGATGGTAATATGAAACATTCAATACAAGTTTAAGGAGTTTAAGAGGGAAGAGTCAAGTTCAAATGAGACGAGGGTTTAGGATGAGACTAGTTTTTATGGTGAGACAAAGAGTATTTTTGTAATTCCATAGGGGAAGATGGCAAACTTGTAATTAAAGGAACACCCCTCATGCGTGAATTGAAGGGAAGGAAGAGGAGGTGATGTCACCGCTGATGTCACCTCCAGAGAGAGAAAGAGTTTTAATTATTTTCTTTAAAATGCATTTTCCCGCTCTTTCCGAACTCATTTTTCAAAAAAAGTTATACCAGTGAACTTTTATTAAATAGGCGGTCATTTTGAGATCCATTTTTGTTATTTATAGACGATTTTTTTTTATGATTGTTCCAGCAGAATACTGTATTTGTTCCACCGGACTACTCCAATTGTTCCACCGGACTACTCTAATTGTTCCACCATAATACTACATTTTTTTACACTCCCAGAGTGCATTTAAAAAAAATGAAAATATTCTGCTGGAACAAATGTAGTTGTCTGGTGGAACAAATGTAGTACTCTGCTGGAACAACCGAGTATCCAATTTGGAACAAAAATAAAAAAAAATAAAAATCGTCTATAAATAACAACAATGTATCTTAAAATGACCGCCTAATTAATACGAGTTCAGTGGTATAATTTTTTTTGAAAAATGAGTTCGGAAAGAGCGGGAAAATTCATTTTAAATAAAATAATAAAAACTTTTTCTCTCCCCAGATGTGACATCAGTGCTGACATCACCTTCTTTTCCCTTCAATAATGTCCCTCCATATTTTTAAAATTTCAAAAATGCCACCACTTTTTAATTGTCTCACACTAAGAAAAGTCTATCCATAATGATTTTGTCTTACCTAATCTTATCTCTAGGAGGGATTAGAATTTTTTTATTTATAAACAGAGATCAAATCATATATAATTGTGATTATGGAAGAAATCTAGACAGCTACAGATGAAAGTGGATTTTGCCCATGTTCACACTTAGAAAAATAACCCTTGCCGCCAAAACGGTGCCGTTTAAAAGAAGGACCCTTACCGCCAGAACGGTGTCGTTTGGAGGTAAATTAAAAGGCCTGTTGCAAGCAGTGACTGAGTGTTTTCAGATAAAGAGACGGTGGGAGGAAGAAGATGGCGGTGGTTATGTCCTTAAACTCGCACACACCTATCCATGGTGATTTCATCAAAGCTCCACACCTAAAGCTCGCTATCAATTCTCTCAAATCCATATCTAGGATTCAAATCCATCACCGTAGCTCTTCAATTTCTACTAAACAGCCAACGTTGAAGCACCGCCTCTTAGTCGTCAATAAATCCAACTCAGACTCGCACCAGAGCGATCAACAAGGTATTTCCACTTTACATCCTCACTTTCTGTTTAATTAATGCTTAATTTCTGTTTACATTTCTAATTAGATGAGCAAGTGAACGATTTCGGAGTTCAAGCTGCATTGTCTGTTCTCAGATTCTACAAAAGTTAGTTTCTCTACCTTTTAATTACTAATTGTTATAATACATTAAACTAATCTTGACTCCACGTAAGCTCGAGTTCCTGCTAAATAGCAAATGTAAGCTCATTAGGAGCTGTTGACTGCGGACTCCACCCTCCATGACTAAGTCAGCAAGGATTAAGAACGGAGTTGAAGAATAATTGGAGAGCTTAAATGTTATGTAAATATACTAGACTATATATAGGAGATAGAATCCTAGGCTTGTAGAATTAGGACTTGACTAGAAATTCTAACGAGGTCGGTCCAGATCGTTCCTACTTAGCCGTAGCTTTCCTAATCTGAGAAGGATTGCTAAGTCGGAAGTAGAATCCACGTAGGGGAGAGAATCTCTTTCATGTGGACATTAATATTCTAATAGGGTAACACTCATTATTGATGCTTTTTGCAATATTATTAGAATTGAGAATTGTCATGGTTATTATTAGTATATTTGATGAATCAGGGGAAATTTCACCGATATTACCGAAAAGCTGTCGATATGTGCCAACATGTAGTGAGTATTCGATGATTGCTTACAAGAAATATGGTTTTTATAAGGGCACTGTGTTGACTACCTGGCGTATTTGTCGGTGTAATCCGCTCGGTAATTATCTTTTCGTGTTCCTTTCGTGTTCTTCATTTAGTGCTGCTTGGATTTGAGGTTATCGGAGGTTAAATAATGGAAGGAGGGTATGGTGCTTGAATGGATGTGAAGATGTTTGAAGGTTCTATAAAGACTAAAAACAACCCGTAATTATCCTCCATTTTACTTTTAAACTCCCCTGAAACATGAAACATGGTTAGTTTTGTAACCTCTGATAATCTCAATCCAAGCAGATCCTCTGTACCTGATTTTCATTTTCACAAATTAAAAGAGAGCGTTGTTTTCTTTTTTTCTTTAGGCGGGTCTGGATTTGATCCTCCACGATGGTTTGACGAGAAAATTGTTCCTCCTGAAGAATGATATGCTGAAATCTACCATGGTAGAGGTTTGTCTGCCTAGCTTAAAGGTTCTTTGACTTTTATGTTTGAGCTTAATGTTTATCTTTGTTATATTCATTTTTCATACTTGCATATGTGTTTATTTGAGTTCAAGTATTTCAACATTGCACATAAAATAGAAAATGAAAGGTTATACAACGCTGAAGATTGACAGATAGCATTCGCAAAAAAGTTAATATCCAATGCCTTCTAGATTTTATCTTAATGACGTTTTGCTTCTAGTTTTCTTTCCTGATTGGTTCCCAACATCTCAAATCTTCTTCATGGATTGGTTATCTATCTTGGGCTAGTAACCTTAATTTCAATGATTGAGTAGATGGTCGCAACATTTGTTTGTTGTGCATTTGGTGTTCTGCACTGAGTAGTGCTGAAGTTTTCTCAGGGTAGGGAATTCTGGAAACATATAAGCTGACTACCTCATGAACACAAAACATTAAATGGCTTTTCAGAGTGAGAACAATAAATACAGAATCTAACTATATTGAAAATGAACTCCACAATCAATTGTCAACTGATAAAGATATCACAAAGTAGTTTCTAACAGAAATTAGTTAAATAGGTTGAAGGAGTGCTATGCAACAATTGTCCTGTAAGAATAACCATGAGTCATGTGTGTGCCTAGGATCATTTACCATGCTGCTTAATTTACAGTTGCTTAACTAGAAGAACAAAAATGAAGTACAATGTGTAGACCTTTTCTGAAACAATATAAAGTTAACACAACTATCTACTTCATCCTCGAATATGAGGTTTGGGTCAGAATTATACATCTGCTAGTGAGATATGTAGGAAAAGATATCCATGATTCTTATGAAATGCTTGGATTTCGCTGCAAACCTCTTTCGTGTAGAAGGTTAGTCAATTTGGTCCCAAGATTGCTGTTATCCGTTGTGGCGTTCTTATTTGATTAGTGGAAAGTGTTAACTGTATAAACCCTTGGGTACTGAATAGTATGAGTGGATGATGGGTATGGATGGATTTGTAAGGGAATGCTAGGAAACATAAGATTATTAGAGGAGCAAGGGTTTGTGAGGGGTCAAATCCTACTCCTTTCCTTCTAAAAGCTGACACTCCAAATTTGAGTGACTAAAACCTTCCCTCCCTTTAGTGACTCTTCCTTCACCCCTGAAGTCACCATTTTTGTTCAATATAATACCAAAGTGGATGATTGACATTCCATACTAAAACTAATCCTAGAGAATCTTTTGATAAAACGAGATGAGCCATGATTGGTTCCACTGCCTTGTACTAGTATCCTTGTCTTTCTTTTCTACAAGGCCTGAGTTTTGGTGATGAAAACTCCTATTTTTGGCCCATTAAACAGAGGCCCTGTCTCCAATGAATAAGAGAAATAGGGCCTGGAGCTCTCAGGCTCTTACACAATTCTGCATTAATCCTTGAGTTAACTTCAAATATGTCCCGTGTGGTTTTGCGGTTTTGCAAGTAAAGGACTGTGGTTTGCATTATTTACATAATTAAGTAAATTGACAATTTTGTTGACATAAACGAGGACATTTTTGGCCCGAAATGTTTTTCTGACCTTTGAGCTTAACTCTAACTTGACTCGTCAAAGTCCGAAATGTTCAAAAATGTCCTCGTTTACATTAACAAAATTGATCATTTCCTTAATTCTGCAAATAATGCAAACTACAGTCATTTTTTTGCTCAAAAGGCAAACCACACTCCTTTATTTTCAAAATCACGTAACCTCAAAGCACTTATTTGAAATTAATCCTTAAAAATAGATCTTACTCAATATATTCCTTAAAATTCACTTAAAATTAATAGAGACTATTAATATATTACACTTGGTTTGGTTAATCCGTCTGCAGCTTGTCAAAAAACTTGTCCTCCAAAAATTGATAACTTAAGTGGCTTGAGGTCGTTAACCAATCAACACAACCTTCATTGGTAAGTATTTATCGTTTTTAAATTGTCTAATACCACAACTTAAAATAATAAAGTCAAGTACCAGCTTAATCCAACTAAGTTAAAATATTGAAGTTAAATTTTTATTTTGAACATAATCAATAACTATCAACAGTGATATTTGAAATACTTATAGAAATTAGGCTTAATGCTTCCGTTGACCCTTGAACTTCATTTAATTCGCCTCTTGGCCCCCTGATTTATATATGCAGTCGTATTGACCCTTAAACTTAATTAAAGTGGTACTATTTAACCCCTCAACTCTGATGTGGTAGCAGGCGTGGCAGAAAGAGAAAATTAAGCGAGTGAAATACAACAAAGTTCATTTTTGTCCTTTAATAAAAATACAAAACAATCCTTCTAACTTCTTTTCTTTTCAAAAACACACTCTTCCTAACAAATACAACTCCTAAACTCAAACTTCAACACTCAAACCTCCACTACCGCCTTCGCTGCAAAACCATCTTCCCATTAACACAGACCACAACTTTTTCCTTCTCCCGTCACTCTTGGGTTTTCTTTTTCTCAAACAAACATCCGTTGAATCAAATTCTCCAAGCCAAAATCCACTATAATTTTGACAAAATTAATCAAGCAAGATTAAAAACTAAAGCTTTCAATTTCAGCAAACATGTCAAAAACTCAAGCAAGATTCAGCTTAAAATCAATTTCAATTTCAAAACCTATGCAACCATAATCGATTTCAATTCAAGCGAAACAATAGTAACAATACCCAAAATCAATTTCATTTCAAAATTGAAGAAATACCCATTGATTTAAAGTATTTATTGATCAATGTATTAAAACTAACAACAGTAGGCCGGAGACCCTCCCTTTCAATTTCGTCAAAAGATTGAATTAAACGATTAAAAGTATACACATCTGAAGGATACCCAGCATTCAAAATCTCCAAATAAAACCTCCAGCTATTACAGGCAAGCTCATATTAATCATTTTCATTGCTAAATTGAAAGGGGAAGCCTTACCTCGGTTTCGGCGAAGAAGAAAAAGAAGCAGAAGAAAAATGGTCTATCCAGCGAAGAAAGAATGACAAAAGAAAAATGGTAGATCCAGCGGGGAGTTGGTGAAAGACGGATTGCGAATCCAACAAGTTAACGGTGACCGCAAAAATCGATCCGGCGAAGAAGAATGGTCGATCCAATGGTCAGAAGGAGGAGAAACGGGGAACAGAGGGGATAGATATTTTAGGTTAATTTTTTGACCTTTTTCACTTTTGGTCCTTAAATCTATTTTTTTTTTAATTATATCCAAACTTCTGACGTGTCAGGCGTGTGGAGTACACCTCATTTGGTGTGACTGGTTATTATGCGTCGAAGGGTTAAATAGTACCACTTTAATTAAGTTTAAGGGTCAATACGATCGCATATATAGATCAGGGGTCAATGGGCGAATTAAATGGAGTTCAATGGCAAGGGAAGCATTAAGCCTAGAAATTATTTACATACTCTTTAGATAGGCTTATACTATTATTTCTCATACAAACTAAAAAAAGTTAATTGATTGTTTCATCTTTAAAAAATCTTTATGTATCTAATCTGTACTCTACTTTTGTTATATTTATCAAATTATTTTATCATTCAAAAAGTTCATATTTACAATATTTAATACTTAAATTTGGTACTTCTGATTGCTTCAAAAAAATTTGGTACTTCTGTTAGTATATATTTTTATTTAATCAAACAACTTCCTTTATTTAATAAAAAAAGCTTATCCCAAATCAACTGTTTTAGTCAATGTGGACCTGAAAGATACTAAATTGAATTTTTTGTCAATTTGCAGTCATCAAGGCACGTGTCATTAGATGTGCATACATGTTTTGCTTTGAACGAAGTAATGCGTCCCAATTGGGAGAAGTTGTTTCAAATTAACGTCTTCAAGTACTAAGTTTAAAATGGAACAACTGACAAGTATCAATAAATATTTACTTTAGCATCTTTTGTTCAGCTAGATGCTCATGGACCATCATAGAAAATTTTAAATATTGAGATATTTCTTCCATGCCACTTGTAATTGTTTTTTTGGTGGCACAGGGATGTTTGTTAGGACCAAGATTATCACCTATTTTCCCAATCTTCATATCTTCAAATATAGAGTAATATATATTTTTAATTTTAGCGAAGTTTAATAATTTTTTCACTTCCCTTTTGTCCTTGTTTGTGTACTTCTCACATGCCCTTTATTGTTTAATCAAAAGTAATCTTACAGCTTCCTTAAAAAAAAAAAAAGGTAATCTGACAGCTGAAATCACAGTAAGCAAGTCTAATAACAGTTTGAATTTTACATTTCCACATAAACATTCAATAACCAGCAAATAAACATTAAACAAAATGTAAGTAATAGTTGCCCCGACACGGATATGGATAATGGTGTTGGACACAAATACGGACACGAGAAATGTTATTTCTAAAAACATAACCTTCACAAAATCGCCTTAAAATGAAAACGGACACGGTGTCGGACAAACATGGTTACTGGTGCTCTAGTAAAGAGAAGTGCCAGTTTAGTATAGATAGCAACTATACTTTTCTTATTTTGGCTCTAGTGAGATGGAACAGGATAGCTCTTGTTCAAGAGCAACTCTGCTTTTATAATTTAGGTACCATTATACAACATCTTATCTGTCACTGTCACTCTGTAATCCTAACTAAAAAATCTTCCATTTCTAAATTTTCAATGGCTAGCAAAGTTTAAGAAGACCAATTTGGTCAAAATACCAAGCATCTAATAAAAGAGTAAATAAGCAATATTTTGGAACTCAGGAACAAAAACTAATTCAGAAGATATATCTGACTCTGTTATGCTTATAAAAAGTGACCCGTAAAACAGAAAGTATAGAATTGCTTAACTAGTCCATGCCAGGTTAGACGAAAACTACAAGAGAACATAAGCATTATGTTAAAGCTTTTGTATGTTTGGTTATGTAGGTCTCCAGGCAGAAAGCGTAAAAATAATCCTTCCCTTCCATCCCAGTAACAGCCACTGCCCATCTCGATCTATTACGAAATCTTTGTGGTAAAGTTTCCGTACTTTCTCAAATGCTCGCTTGATGACCTCTTCATCAAAAGGTAATTGCACAAACCCAGCCCTGAAGGAACGGACTTGCCACTGTTTATATGTTTCCGGCCTCTCTATTCTTTCCGACCCCTCACAAGCTATAACATTCAAAGCTTCCTGCCCAAAGAGTTCTTTCTCGATCAACATTCTTTCCACATTGTCACGAGGAACAATAGTGTCAAGCATGTCGAACAACGAAGAGAAGTGAAATAAAGCCTCTCGAAACCTGGTTACATAAAACGGGGCATTGTAGGCTCCATTGTTGATCCCATGGATAAATACATCAGGCTTTATCTTCTTTACTAGCTCAAGGAGAATGTCTTTTGGACTGCTCAATGTCACTGTTTCGTCGAGTAAATTCTTAGCCCAGTACAAACACGTAACAATGACGACTGCTTCCTTATCAATCTCAAGTTCCTCTAGTTTTATGGTTTCCCATTTTTTTGCAATGCCCTTGTACGCAAATGGCACACTGAATTTCTCAGCATATGTTGCTAAACGACGCCCAGTTTCCTCAACCCTTTCTGCTGGCCTAAAACCAGGTTGAGGAAAATCAATGCCAGTTATCCGAATGGTTGGTGATCCACCTTGTCTCCATGAAAGACGCTGAATAAGTGTAGGCCATTGAAAGCCATAGAAGATACCAAAATCTATGATATGAAGCCTTGTCGATTTTTCACAGAGATTC